>BPLT01000143.1:0-1200000 GCA_019656295.1 Rhododendron mucronatum var. ripense | reverse complement strand
AAAACAAAGAATTCCAATCAAATTAATGGGCTCTACAGCCTCTACATGGTTGAGTCTCATGTAGAGTTTAGGCTCAAAAGCTCGGTTCATTACGTAAACCAATTCAATGGATTACAAGAACAATTAACCGAAATTCGGGTTGGTGCTGTGTAATGAGACACCGTGATGCATACTTTCGAGCTGTCAGATCGTGCATTCAACGGCTTGAATTTCATCTCAGCAACTAACGATTGAGAGTTGTTGATTGCCGAAATGAGATCCAAGCCGTCGGATGCACAATCCGACGGCTCGGAAGTGCGCACACACTACTGCACAGTATCATCCCCAATTCTCCAATTAACCATACACAAGTCAAAGAAGTAATATATTGTGAATGATATAATCCAAATTCAGCACATTTCCATCTTCAAGGATCAGACATATTAACACCAAACTAACATAAAGGAAAGCTACTCCAATTAATTAGATGCTTTCCCTAACTGGATTTCAGAGATTAGTGAAGAGAAACGATGCCCTGTATACGCACATATATCATATATACCTGCGTGATCCCAACATTACCGTTAGTTTTTTTTTTTTTTTATTACCGTTAATTTCTCAGAAGAAAACAATTTTTGCACATCCATTTTTTAATAAATACACTTTAAAATTTGTAATTTAGTGTTTATATTGCGTACATCCTCCGTTCCAAATTGCTCAATCTTTCCGCATTTCGCAAGCCAAAAATAATGTATTAGCAAACATGATTTCCCCCCACAAAAATGGGATATTTTTTTTCAAAAGAACAATCCCATAAGTACATTATTCTCTGTGTGCGAAATGTATGATCTCCTAGAACGAGCAATTTGGGATGGAAGGAGTATTAATCACTAAATGACAAATTTTAAAATGTAATTATAAGAAAATTGAGTGCAAAAATCATTATCCTTGGTCGTATCACTTCGACAAACCGTCACCTCCGCCGCCGCCCATCATTTTCTTAAACTCGTCAAAGCTGACGTACCCGTCTCCGTTCGAGTCAACCGACTTGATCATCCTCCCGCAATCCTCAACGGAGCACTTCTCCCCGAGCCGGGTCAGGATCTGGTGCAGCTCGGCGGCGGAGATGAGCCCGTTCTTGTCCTGGTCGTAGAGCTCGAACGCCTCCTTCAGCTCCGCGGAGTCCGCGCCGGATCCGAAGGCGGTGGCGGATCCCTTGCTCCAGAAGTCCGCGAACTCGTCGAGGCTGATGAACCCGTCCCGGTCCGTGTCGATCTCGTCCATCATTTTCTTCACGTCGTCGTCCGTGGAGGAGCCGGAGCCGAGGGTCTTCATGACGTCGACGAGCTCCGTGAAGGAGATCTTGCCGTCGCCGTTGGCGTCGAACTTGTTGAACACCTTTTTGAGCTCGTCCATGTCGGCGTTAGGGTTTGTTGTTGTCGCCATTTGGTGTTTACGATTCGCTTCCGTTTGGAGAGAGAGAGAGATTGGTGGGTTAGGTTTGGCTATAATTATTGGTGGTTTTCACTTTTCAGAGAACGTAAGGTTAGGCGTACTTTAGAGGAAGAGAATGAAACAGGTAGGAGAGAGAGGGGAATGTGGATTTATAAATTTAGAAAGGGACAGATTAATTCAGGAAAATGATTTTGGCCCTCAAATTTTTTATGATAGTACTCTAAAATTTATTTTTTAGTGTCATTGCTCTGTATAATTTTTACACTAAAAGGCAAATTTTAGAGTGTCATCATAAAAAATTGGAGTGTCAAAATCATCGGTCATTAGTTTATTTATTGAGGCTAAGTTTTTAAGATTTTTGGGGTTTTTTTTTTCTTGTTTCGTTGTAATTGAATTTTTTTTTTGTTATTTTTGTGCCTAACTTATTTAGATTATTGATTCATCTTGAAAAGAAAAATTGGAAAAGTAAAAAATTGTCACCACTGTCGTCGGTGGTGCATCGATTTTGGAGGGATTTCGTTCCATTTTGCTATGTTTTTTTTAAGACATGGGGCCCACCGCTACATAGGAGCGGGGGGTGAGCAGTGAAGGGCGTCCGGCTCCCATGCCCCAATTTTTTTTTTAAACCGTTGGATCTCTTGATTGAATCTCAGCCCTTGATCCATCCCCCCTCTCTCTCCTCTTAACCTTCTAAACCGGTTACTCTTCTCATTCTCTCTCTATCTTCTCCTGCACGCCTCTTACTTCTCACGCCCACATCTTCTCTTCTCACGCCAGAGAGCAGGACGCACGAATAGCCATGGTCTCCTCCTCCTGTCTTCCGCCATAACAGTCCATCCACACCAACTCCTCCACAGGGACGCTCCTCCACAGCATCACTCGAGGTACTTGCCCTCTCCCTCTCTCGCCAAAACACACGCACACAGTGCGGGTCGCGACTCCGCCACGCCTCTTCCCCCCCCCCCCCCCCCCTCTCTCTCTGGGCCGAACACACACAGCATGGGTTGTGTGTGGGTTGCTTGGGAAAAATGGGGGAAGATTTAGGGTTTTCACGCCAAAACACGGTGGACCAGATGCCTTAATGAAGCCAGAAGTTGTTGTTCCCACCCCATCAGCACCAAAGTTTTGAATGGTAAAACGGCAGATAATAGCATCTGGCAGTTACCAAACCACGATGGAAGTGTTTTTCAATTGATTATCTAGGAAGAACAAAGATCTTGAAGTATTGTAAGCTTGTCTCATTGTCTAAGCAGAGATTGGAAACAACTCACAGTGCCTAGTTTCAAAGAAAACACATATAATGTTGGTCTGCACTGTTTTTTATGCTGACCAGTAAATGGAATTGAACAAATGAATCCCTCTGGAAGTTGGTTTCTGAAAATACAGTAGTGAAGTAGCATCGGGAGACATGAAAAACAATACTTGTAACAACGTAGAGTTACGTATATAGCCATTCGTTTTCTCTCTCTCTCTCTGGGTTGTCGATGATCCCTACGATTTTAGTCAATTCCATCCTTTAATTTCGCTATAACTTGTTCAAAGCCAAAAAAAAATTAGGGCTTTTGAAATTGAGAGTTTTTTGTTTGAACCCTAACTATAAGATTTCTGCTTCCTATATGCATCAACAGTCAAAGATTTCTGCTTCCGATATGCAAATTTTTGGTTCAGCCATCATCATTGTATTCAGTTGGGCACGAACATTGAATACCCAACAGCTAGGGTTCTGTAGTTTTGTTTGTGCAAGTAGTCTCGGCACTAAAGCCTTTGTGCCCAGTAACCTCTGATTATAGTGTTTCCTTAACTTAAAACAGGTCTATTATTTGAAGAGTTGAAAGAAATGGATGAAGAATGCCGTAATGAAGTTCCGAAACACCCTCGTAATGCATGGATATTTTTTTAGTGTGTCTTTTAACAGCTTTGTAAATCTGTTAATACAATGGCATAGATTTGTGATATTGTAGTTTGATTTGTAATTTGTTGGTGTAGCCAAGAACAATGCAAGTTGAAGGATGATGATTCGTTAAAGCCAATGGTAACTATTTAATTTTTGCTATATGGGTGTTTAGAATTATGTGGATTTTGAACTTCTCAAACTAGAATTTGTAGTCTTTCAATAATTGTAGTCAATGGAGGAAATTTCTGAAAAGTGGAAAGCTTTAGGAGACCATACTAAGCGAAAGTACAAAAAAAAATCTATCAAGAGTTCCGAGAAATACAAAGAGCACAAAATTAAGCTTGATCTTCCGAAGGCTCCGAAAGTGGTAATAGTATCTATGTTCATTCATATGCTTTTCAGTTTTTATTGCTCTCATGAAATTGATTAGAGTTGTTAATTTTTTGTTTAGAACACCTTTATTTCAAGGACTCAACTTAAGGCGGCTTATGGTAGAATGCAAGAACTTAATCCGCTTCAAGTAGAGAGTGTAAAAGCTATGGGGTTTGGAGGTATCTTACAACTGAAATGTACGAAGTTAGATCGATCTCTTTGTGAGTGGTTGGTGCAACATTTCGATCCTGTGTCTCTTTGCTTGCATGTGCATGGTAAGGACTGCATAATTACACCGCTAGATGTCAACCGCATTTTAGGATTGCCATGTGGTGGCCAGAGGGTGATCCTTGTGAAATTATGCGGAAGCGTTGAATCTACTCCTAGAGGGGGGGTGAATAGGAGTTTTAATAAAAATATACCAATTTTCAGATTTAAAAATTAATAAAGATGGACGGGTTGATTATCTCAATTAATCCAAACCAAAAATCAAGTAGTGCAGTAGAATAAAAATTATGACACGAGACGCACGATTTACGTGGAAAAACTTAGGGTCCTAAATAACCCTAAGCCAAAACCACGGCCTAACACTACTGATTTATTCTATTAATCAAAAAGAAGTACAGATTGCGAAATAGTAAAAACCTTACCCAAGCCTTTACCTATCCTCGCCAATCTCCGATGCTCCCCGAGCTTCTTTAAGATCCAATAGATGCACCACGGACTTCACGCCCGATCTCCGGATTCAACCGGCTCCGAATCAATCTCCAAAAGATTCGGCCACAGCAGCAAACGGCACCAAAAATCACGAACAGTGAATGGATGAATAATATGATGTATACCGCGATCTAAACAAACCAAACGGTGTTCGAAGAAACAATATGCAAGAACGAAAAGAAAGAATCTGGGCAGCAATGAAAAAAACTGTTAATCTCGCCCCCTAGGGCAGTCGTGCACCCATTCTTTCTTTTATAAATAAAACTTTCGCCTCTGCCGAAAACTAAAACAAAAACTTTTAATCCTACTCACTTTCACCGAGAAAACCAACCAAACTCGTTTAACCCTTTATATCCTTTTTATAAGCAAAAAAAATCTCTCAAGTATAAAGAGTAGTCATCCATTGCTTTTATACTAGAATATTTTCCCTTCAATGAAAATCATTTACTGCTCATAAATGGAAAGAAACTTTGCTGACTTTCGTAAAGAAAATTGATTTAGGAACATATATATATGGAAAACGAATTTTCTCGAAGAGATAATTGTGTAGAAATAAAATTCCTAATCTTGGAAAAACTATGAATGATGTGTTGTGTAATGCCTTTACCTCTCACGCAATTTGAGCGATTTCGTAGCAGTCAACTTGGCGCAGATAATGGGAGGAGTATTGAGCGAGAAACTACCCCTTAATTAACCTACCCATTACAATCAAACGGAATTGATATAACAAAGGCACCAATAAAGGTTTTGAACAACCCCGGAAAGTGCCAAAATATCTAACAATCTCCCCCTTTGGCATTTCCGGGACAAAACCAACAAAATGACAAAATACAACTGAAAGAACACTAGCTTAAACTAGGTCTATCCAATGAAGCTTGAGTTGCTCTTCCAAAACTGCAAAGACAGCTCAACAAAAACTATGCGACATTAAATGTGACTAGAATGAGTCAGCATAATTTAATAATAAACGCAAACCAGCATTGTATCCAAAAGCTCGATCAGCTATTCATCAACGAAATACATCTCCCCTTATAAATATCTCCCCAAACGAACAATAGCACTCAAAAATTCTCTATCACAAGACTCAACGATACATCTCCCCTTATTCTCTCCCCCTTTTTGTCACGGAAAAACAAAGGAAATGACTCTACCAAAGTGAGACACATGCAACCAGAAAGCATACGAGAGAATCAGACGATATGCAATAACAAGAATCACATAGGCAAGATTGCTATAAGAGACATGCATCGAATGGAAATTGAAGACCATATCAACTCATGAAGCAAAATGATGCAAATCAAAGAATGGACAAAATACCATGCTCAAGCCTATGAATGTGAAGCGTAAACGCCGTGCATGAGGAGCAAGAAAACTTATCAAGGATTAAGTGGCGCTATAATCTTATCTCAAGAAAGGTTTAAACAAGACTATCACAAGGAAGTCAAACCAGAAACGCTCGGACCTAGGAACTTAAGCACAAACCTCATCGATTGTTTTAGACTCGAGATTAGCGACTTACACCTAGCCTTGTGGGGCAAAGGATCAGGCAGCTATAACCTCTAAGACGAAGAGACAAATGAAAATAAACCCTTTTTTTTTAATTTTCTGCTTCTTTTTCTTATAGGGTTTTTTTTTCAACAATAGACAAGAAATAAAAGAAAGTCTCAATTTATTTTTTCCAAACCTTAGAGGTGCGTTACACACCAATCCATAGGCGGCCCATCTCAGAAGGAGTCAAATGAGGGAAAGCATCCCTAGGTAAACCTCGAACATGTGGTCAATCAAAGTTAATACTCAAGATAAACCCAACTGAGACTCATTAGAGACCACTTAAACAAAGTAAGTGTACTAGCTCCAAGTGAGATTGTGTGCATAGAAACATGAGCATGAGATTCTATTACCAAAGCAGAGAACAACATCACAATGTAACAGAGAGATATGATAGAAAATTTGATTCGATACATAACTCTCAAAGGCATAAGCATATGTAAAACTGATATCAAGATAGCACATGGTTCCCAAGCATGCAAAAAATATTGCAAGCACTCACACGATTAAAAAAAAAACTTGAACTCAAAACAATACACCCAAAAAAATACTACTAAGTACATAATAACACATGACAACTCAAAATTAAAAATATTCAAAGCAAGCATATGAGATGACATGTTATCCCACACACAATCTAATCTAGAGAAATTAAACCAAGAGATTTCCTAAGGTACTCAAACCTAAGAGAATCTAAAGGCTTAGTGAAAATATCCGCTTTTTGATCTTGTGTGGGTATAAACTCAAGTGCCACGACACCATCTTCAACCAAATCACGAATAAAATGATGACGGATGTCGATATGTTTAGTCCTAGAATGTTGGACTGGATTTTTAGAGATATTAATGGCACTTGTGTTATCACAAAAAACAGTCATTACACCTTGAGATAGACCGTAGTCTTGAAGCATTTGCTTCATCCATAAAAGTTGGGTACAACAACTACCATTGGCAATATATTCAGGCCCTGCGGTGGACAACGAAACACAATTCTGCTTCTTGCTATGCCAAGCAACCAAGCAGTTTCCCAAATAGAAACAACCACCGGAGGTACTCTTCCTATCATCTGCGCTTCCGGCCCAATCGGCATCGGAAAATGCAGCTAAGTCCACATTAGTACCCTTAGGATACCAAAGACCAAGCATGGAGGTGCCCTTAACATAACGAATAATTCGCTTGACAGCGATTAAGTGAGACTCTTTAGGGTCAGATTGATAGCGGGCACACACTCCAACACTAAACGAAATATCGGGACGACTAGCGGTAAGATATAATAGGCTTCCTATCATACTACGATAAAGTGTGGAGTCAACACTAGCGCCCTCAATATCTTTAGCAATTTTAACGGTAGAACCCATGGGAGTACGAGTACTCTTAGAATCTTCCAAACCAAATTTTTTGACCAATTCGTTCGCATATGTGGATTGGGACAAAAATATCCCATCATTCAACTGACGAATTTGAAAGCCTAGAAAGTAAGTCAACTCTCCCATTAGGCTCATTTGAAACTCATGGAATATTTGTGCCCCAAAGTATTTCTCATGCCATTCATTTGTGGATCCGAACACAAGAACATATATTTGAGGGATCAAAAGGTCGCTCTTAATTTTCTTCAGAAATAAAGTTCAGTCTACTCCCCCTTTCGCAAAGCCGGTATTTAAAAGATGGACGGTTAAACATTTAGTGCTTGCAACTAAATTTATCTTTTTATGAGAGCTTTTTATTTGTTTGCCCTTCATGTAACCATCACACACAAGCCCTTGCTCATTGGCAAGTTTGGACACTCCCCTCACAATGTCATTCTTGGTTATTCGATGCAATTCCGGAAAATTTACTTGTCCTAAACGTTGGTGCCAAATTTCTACATCGTCAAGTAAGACTCGATGACACACATTAGACCTTGCAGTTTTAACACAATAACAATTATTCGAAGATCGAATACCTTTAACCACACACACACCCGAAGCATCTATAATAGAGCAATTATTTTTAGAGAAATTGACTTCATGCATATTATCACAGAATTGTCCTATGCTTAACAGGTTAGCTTTTAAACCCTTAACATATAACACGTTATCTAACGGAGGGATCCCGGGTGCGTTTATGGTGCCTTGTCCTACGATTTTACCTGTATTACCATCGCCAAATGTGACAAAACCACCATTATACTTTTCTAGCTTAGCAAAGAAAGACTTATTTCCAGTCATGTGCCTTGAACATCCACTGTCTAAGTACCAGGCATCCTGTGCTCTACACGCAGTGTGTGCAACATGACACGTGACATTCACTCTATTCCATGCTTGCTTTGGTTTGGTGTTCACATGCGAGGTGTGACCATGTGTGGTACGTCTTTCAACAATTCTATCAGTCTCTCCATTATTTTTAGTCAAATGTGACAACTTTTTGATTTCCTCGACAAGGTGAGAAGTTTGATTCGCCAACTGACTCAATTTCTCTTGAAAATTCTCATTCTTAATGTTTGTGGGAGACTGACGCATAACTTGAGGTCTTCCCACATTGGGTTGACCATACGGAACACTTTTATTAACTGGGGCTACAAACAATTTCCCCTTTATTCTCTGATTATCCCTTCTAAGTGTATAACAAAAAGGTCGAATGTGACCTTCACCACCACAGTAGTGACAAATAAAAGGATATTTCTTTTCAGGAGCATGATTACCATTGTAAGCATTTTTAATGATGGTAGGAGATTTAATAGAAGAATCGAGTTTATCGCTCACTACCTCATTCTTTGCAATTTCAGATTTCACAAACTTGATTTCCTTCTTTGTGAACTCGTTAGCCTTAGGAGTGAGTGAAGGTGGATCAACGAACCCTAGGCCGCTTCTATTTCTAAACGTACGTGTCATCTCGGCAATGCGAGTTGCGCCACACTCATTACGTTTTATGGCCTCAGTGGCCTCCCTAAGGTCACGCTCCAATTCAAAAATCCTATCCTTAGACCCTTCAAGGGCCTTCAAGGCATCCACACGCTCTCTTTCAATCTTGGCAAACTTGTCTCCGAGATTAGCGTTATAGGTTTTTACTTTTTCAAGCTCAATGTTCTTAGATTCAATGTCATCTCTAAGTTTATTCCTTTCACCACTAATTTTCTCGATGACACTCATGAGTTCTTTCTCTTTCTTTTTCAATTTGACACCCTCTTTAAACAATTGATTATAGGCCTCATGAATAGAATCTATATCATCGTCACTATTCTCACAGTCATCATCAGTCGAGACATAGTTACTATCATCACTAAGATTTGTAGAAAGTTCTACTGATTTTGGGGACGTGGGGGACTTAATGTTAGCAACAAGTACAGAATATCTAGAAGCTTCAAAACCCCCATCACTACTCTCATCACTATCGTCATCCCACGTAGCCTTATATCCCTTGTCCACTTTCTTTTTAAGAGTATTTGCACACTCTGCCTGAACATGCCCAAAACCGTGACACTCGTGACATTGTATACCTTGGGATTTTTTGGATTTATCAATAAAAGATTTCTTTTCATTATCCCCAAAATTAAAATTCTTACCTTCACTAGTTAATGAAGGAAAATTTCTAGATTCATTATTCTTACGGAATTTAACAAATTTACTGAATTTCTTAGCAAAGAAAGCAAGTTCTTCTTTATCAAGGTCATCATCACTCTCTTGTGTCACAAAGGATTCTTCTCTAGATGATTTAAAAGCAATGCTTTTATTAGGCTTTAATGTAGGTTTCTTTGAGAGATGATTCAATTCAAACGTTTGAAGTTTACCTACAAGTTCCTCAAAAAGAATGTCATCAACTTTATCACTTTCTTCGATAGCAACTACCTTAGCCCTAAACCTCTCAGGAAGAGACCTAAGCACTTTTCGACAAACTTTAAGATTAGGGATTGGTTCTCCCAATGCGTGGAAGGAATTAACGATGTCACTCAATTTAGTGATAAAACTATCAAATGTCTCATCTTCTTGCATTCTCAAATCTTCAAAATGTGTTGTAAGCATCTGGAGTTTTGAAGTTTTAACAGTCTTAGTACCCTCGTGGGTGACTTGGAGAATATCCCAAGCCTCTTTAGCAGTAGTGCACGCAGAAATACGACTAAACTCAATTTTACTTAATGCTCCATAGATGGCTCCTAAAGCTTTAAAGTTTGCCTCAAAATTAACATTGTCAGCAGAATTCCACTCAGTGTCCTCCTTAGCTCTCATCTGTTTAGTCTCAGTGTCTTCTATGGTTGGGGCCTCATAGCCGTACCTAACAGATCTCCAAACCTTAACTCCTAGGGAACTCAAATGTGTGGTCATTCGGGCTTTCCAGTACGAATAATCATTACCATCAAAAAACGGTGGCCTCGAGTTTGAGGCTCCCTCACGTGGTGCATTCATGTCCATTATACCCAGAATTAAACTCAGGTGGTTAAACCTAAACAGAGCAACCCGCTCTGATACCAATTGAAATTATGCGGAAGTGTTGAATCTACTCCTAGAGGGGGGGTGAATAGGAGTTTTAATAAAAATATACCAATTTTCAGATTTAAAAATTAATAAAGATGGACGGGTTGATTATCTCAATTAATCCAAACCAAAAATCAAGTAGTACAATAGAATAAAAATTATGACACGAGACGCACGATTTACGTGGAAAAACTTAGGGTCCTAAATAACCCTAAGCCAAAACCACGGCCTAACACTACTGATTTATTCTATTAATCAAAAAGAAGTACAGATTGCGAAATAGTAAAAACCTTACCCAAGCCTTTACCTATCCTCGCCAATCTCCGATGCTCCCTGAGCTTCTTTAAGATCCAATAGATGCACCACGGACTTCACACCCGATCTCCGGATTCAACCGGCTCCGAATCAATCTCCAAAAGATTCGGCCACAGCAGCAAATGGCACCAAAAATCACGAACAGTGAATGGATGAATAATATGATGTATACCGTGATCTAAACAAACCAAACGGTGTTCGAAGAAACAATATGCAAGAACGAAAAGAAAGAATCTGGGCAGCAATGAAAAAAACTGTTAATCTCGCCCCCTAGGGCAGTCGTGCACCCATTCTTTCTTTTATAAATAAAACTTTCGCCTCTGCCGAAAACTAAAACAAAAACTTTTAATCCTACTCACTTTCACCGAGAAAACCAACCAAACTCGTTTAACCCTTTATATCCTTTTTATAAGCAAAAAAAATCTCTCAAGTATAAAGAGTAGTCATCCACTGCTTTTATACTAGAATATTTTCCCTTCAATGAAAATCGTTTACTGCTCATAAATGGAAAGAAACTTTGCTGACTTTCGTAAAGAAAATTGATTTAGGAACATATATATATGGAAAACGAATTTTCTCGGAGAGATAATTGTGTAGAAATAAAATTCCTAATCTTGGAAAAACTATGAATGATGTGTTGTGTAATGCCTTTACCTCTCACGCAATTTGAGCGATTTCGTAGCAGTCAACTTGGCGCAGATAATGGGAGGAGTATTGAGCGAGAAACTACCCCTTAATTAACCTACCCATTACAATCAAACGGAATTGATATAACAAAGGCACCAATAAAGGTTTTGAACAACCCCGGAAAGTGCCAAAATATCTAACACCTTGAAGGGGAATATACCGAAATTCATGAATTGTGTTTGAGGCATAAAGTAGGTGACCAAGGTTCTATATCTTTCGATCATTTACATAATTATTTGATGAAAAGCAAAAAAGATGACGATGACTTCAAGGTTTCATTTGTGTTATACATAATGGGGACTATTCTATGTCCAATATCAGAATTTGCAGTCAATAAGCGTTTTCTCCATGCATTAAAAGACTTGTCCTCTGTAAGAGAGTTGGACTGGAGCCAATTTGTTCTTAAGTTTTTAGCCGAAGGCATTCAAAAGTATCAGAAATGACGCAAAGTGATTCGGGGATGTCTATTGTTCCTAATGGTACATCTTTTAACTTTGTTTATTACTTAAAATTTTTTTTGAATGTTGTATTGATTATGTATATCAATCTTTGATTTTCCTACAGTTGTTTTACTTAGAGCATTACACGCCAGCCAAATATTTCACTTCCCGGTGTGGTATGCGACCTTCACCCCGGCTCTCAGCTTGGGGAGATAAAGACATAAGGGAGAGAGCTTGTTGGTTCAATAAGACAAGAAAACGAAAAGGTGAAAAGGTAATGTGTAGCTGATGTTGACCAATGAAGAAGCCTTTTTGCTGCTACTATTGCTTCATGTTACTGCTATTTGCTAGTTGCTGCTGCTGACTGCTGTTGTAGTGGTAGTAGATACCTACTGTTTTGTGTTTTTTAGGTACTTATACTATTATGTTGCTATTTTTCCATGAGGATCAGTTCTAGAAATGTGCCTGTCATGTGGAATGAGACTGAATAATCTCATGTGGTTGCCGTTTACCTGTCAAGATGTTATGTCCAACACTTGAGCTTGAGTGCAATCCAAAAGTTCTGTTGTTACTGCTAAAGCTGTTTTGACTGTTGAGAGATGGTTCTTGTTGTTCAGTGAGTCCATTTTCAGCTTCTAAGCTATTAGGATCCTCAAAAGTGTGATTGTCATGTAACGCTCTCTTAATCTTTCCCATTTTTCATAATAGGTCAAAGTCATTATTAAAGATGGAGTTGGCAAGAGAGAGAGAATGATGAATCAAGGAAAGGAGGTTGACCATGATAAATCAATGGAGAATGACCAAGTTAAAAATCTAACTAGTATGGCAGAGAGAATGTCGAGCCTATTAGAAGAGACATTGGCCACTATGCATGAGAAAGAGCGTAAGCGTAAATATTCTGTGAGTAATGGAGGCATTAACAAGAAAGACAATCCATCTGCCTTGGAGGAACCCGATGTCGGAGGACATTTCAAAACTAAGAAGGCAAAATTCACCGAAAATGCATTATCGGATCAAATGACATCTCCTCTAAAGACAAATAAGAAAAAGGCAAGGAGGAAATTAAATTGAATGCTTCATCAAATAGATTACGAAAGATGGCGGCTAATGTTCGTGAGGCCTTGTCTCGTACGGCTCCTGCAATTGATGGCAAGAATAAGTGGGAAAAGAAATTGAAGACAAATAGGTTTGACAAATCTCAACCGCTGAAAAGAAATGCCAACAAGGTAACAAGATGTAAATAATTATTATATTCTTAATTATATTACGGTTCTCTCATTAGAATGCGTGCTTGCTAATTTGTAGAAGTCTACCATGGAAGCGGAATCTAAGAGGGCAGATGTAATGGCTACACTTTCCAATGAAAAGCAGTTGATTGTAAGATATGTCTTTGACCATACCCAGTCTGAAAGGTAAGAATTCTTACAAGGCAGACATAATTATACGTATTTAATTGTTAGACTAGTAACAATCTACTTTATTACTTATAGGGAAATTCTTTGTGACTTGGGCATAGAGCACTTAAATAGGCATGATTTTTTTTCTGCACAGCCGAATGAGTGGATTGAGAGTGGACTGATAAACCTAGTTGCTTTGAAAAAAACTCTACTACAAAAGAAGAGGTACTCGAACGGATTATGGCCAGCATGGTATTTGCCCACCTATTTTTCGGTATATATTTGTCATGCATTACTTGTTATAATGTTTTCGAATGTGGTTACAATTATTAACGTATAAGTGCTCCCTTTGTAGAATTATGCTTTGCGTGGTGGTCTGAATGCCAAAAGTTGGGCCAAACAATATACGGGAACTCATCGATACACGGGGGAACCCCAAGCATGTGAACGGGTGTACATCCCAATAAATGATTCAGACAGCCATTGGTTTATGTGTGTGGTAAACATCTGTCATGGGATTGTATACATACTTGACTCATTGCCATCTCCGACGGAAACCAAAAGACGAGCTGAATTGGTCACACGTGTGGTAAAATACTTGGACGATTTATTTCAATACCTAGATGTGCCACAAGTCAAAAAATTTAGTATGCTCCCATTTGAAAGACTAAAATGGCTTCCAATTCAAGAAGTTGCTGATTGTGGCGTGCACACCGCCAAGTACTTTAATTTGGAGCAATTTATTGAAGACGAATTGATTATGGTAATAAACTAGTTTTATATATAACGTCATTTCTACCAGTTTATATACTCAACACTTGTTCCTAACTTTTGGTTTAATTTCTTAATTGTAGCTGAAGTTCAGTTCTGCAGAGGGTAGGATTGGCTTAGTTTTGGACTTGATCATGTTTGAAGGGAACAATGTCAAGGAAAAGATTATGGAGAAGGCTAAAAAGAAATATCCCAGTCCTAAAGGGAAAAACTGATGATATTGTGGTGGAAAAATTGATCACATTACTGCTGACCGTGTAGTAGTTTCGATGCAAATGTAGCTGCCTTTTTGTTAGTTAACATGGCTGCTGCCTTTTTGATGTATATTGTGGCTCATGTAGATTGCTGCCTTTTTTTAGGTACTAATTGCAGCTGTCTTTTTGTTAGTTAATATGGCACTGACTGACCATGTAGATTGGTACTAATTGTGGCTGCCTTTTATTATTCGGAATAGCTAAAAACTTATGATATGTATTCAATGATATCGGGGCCTTTCTTTGTTTTGATCAATGTTCTGAAATTTTATGCCTGCTTGTTGTGAATGAAGGGATACCCTACCATTTTAGAGGCCATGTCATAAAACTGGAGGTGCTTACCATATTAAAGAGCATACTTACCACGAATAAAGGACATACTTAACTAAAACTGGGCATTCTTACCATCGATTTTGAAAGGAAAAATAGTGGCTGAACGTGCTTACCATGACAAAGAACGTACTTACCACGAATATAGGATGCACTTAACCAAAACTGGGCATTCTTACCATAGATTTTGGAAAGAAAAAATGGTGACTGAAGGTGCTTACCATGATGAAGGACGTACTTACCACGAACACAGGATCTACTTAACCAAAACTGGGCATTCTTACCACAGATTTTGGAAGGAAAAAATATTGACTGAAGGTGCTTACCATGATGAAGGACTTACTTACCACTAATACAGGATGTACTTAACCAAAATTGGACATTCTTACCACATATTTTGGAAGGAAAAAATAGTGACTGAAAGGACTTATCATGACAAAGAACCTACTTATCACGAATGTAGGGTGTTTATAACTAAAAACTGGACATTCTTTCCACGAATACTGAATGTTCTTACGATTACAAATGAAAGATGTTTACATGAAACAAAGGTTACGATTACATTTTCAAACTGCATACTACATTTTCAAACTACAAACGATTACATTTACCCTTCAGAACCGTTGCCGAGAATTGTTGACCATCCTCCAAAGTTGGTGCCTAGGATTTGGGCTTGAACACTATTTGGATTTGTTGACCAACCAATAGCCTGTATAGTTTAAAAGTTATAATAATTAGTGAATGAACAAATGGATACTAGTCTATTAAATGACTACATAATAAGAGACTTACCAAATTATGTTCGACACTAGATTCACAACCATTGGCAGTGAATGATTGTGGGTAATATGTAGATGAGTCTCGCCCAGTGAATGATTGTGGGTAATATGTAGATGAGTCTCGCCTAGTGATTGTGGGTAATATGTAGATGAGTCTCGCCCAGTGAATGATTGTGGGTGAACTATGCTCGAATTTGATTCATCCTCGTTGATGTTTCCCATATTGTTTGGTACTAATTCCGGGCATTTCGTTCGCATATGGCCAGGTAGTCTACAATGGCCACATTTTCTTACCTTTGGGATAAAGTCCTTTGCCAAATTTTGGCTCCCTTTACGCTTGATAATGACGGGATCGCCAATACCAAAATGCATAGATGTCCCCTCAACATTGTTCTCTTCTCCCGTTGCTCTTTGCTTGCTTTTAACATCTAACATATACAGCTCTCTCATTTTGAATGTTAACCTTGCGATTTATTCTCTTGCCTCATCATATGCATTGGTTGACTGTGAAGCATAAAAAGCCATTTCGACACATGCAGTTGACAATGCACCATACCTTGTCGTTTGTGTTACCTATTCCGGCATGGGTGTGCGGCCATGAAGAGAGGATGAATTGGCCATTTTTGTCCACCTTTGTGAGATCAGATGAGATGGAATTTCCCTCAAGTGCTCCATTTTCATTACCGAAATCATATGACAACAATGGAATCCAATTGACTCAAATTTCAAACAAGAGCATTTCATGATCCCTTCAGTTGGTTGATAGTTTACTGACCACGTTGCATCCTCTTGTTGATACCGAGATAAGTAGTAAACCCGAAAATCTTCAATCTCAACTTTATCCACCCGAAACAATGATTGCTCTTTCTTAATTTCATTGCAAAATTTCTTGAATATGGCTCGAGAAAATGTATCAGCTGCATGCTGTTCAATGCGTTTCATGGCTATAGAAAGAATGGGAGAACTATTCTCACTCTCTACATGTGCCTTAGCCTCATTATGTCGAAGTTTAGCAAGAGCTCTATCATATGCTTGAACAAATTCAAAAAGACGTAAACGTAGTTTTAGGAATCGATTCATAAATGCATTCATTCCCTCAACACGTTGCGTGCTTTTTGCTCCTGCAAAAAAAATACCTCGCAAGTACCCCTCAACCCGTAGGTGTCATTTTTTGTAAACCTCTATCGCCCAATTGTTTTCATGAAGATTATAGTTGTCCACAAGATTTGTCCATGCAATTTCAAATTCTTTTTCCGTTGGCATTGACATGCATTTTTCAAAGTCACACAGGAATCCGGGAACATGGATGTTACTCACAGCATTCTTTTTCAGATGCCATTTGCATAAACGATGACGAGCATTAGGCAACACAGTTTTTATTGCTCTCCTCATGGCCTTATCTCCATCTGTCATTACCGACACTGGCATTTTTTCATTGCCCATGGAATCAAGAAACTTTTCCAATACCCATGTATAAGCCTCAACAGTCTCAACAGTCAACAATGCACACCCAAATATCGCAGTTTGAAAGTGACTATTGACTCCAGCTAGTATCACAAAAGGCTTCCCATAAGGATTCGTTCGATAAGTAGCATCAAATAGTAGCACGTCTCCAAAGCACATGTAGTCTGTTAGAGATGTTGAATCTCTCCAAAATAGATTATTTAACCGATTTTGCTCATCCACGTCATACTTGTAATAGAACAAGGGATCATATTCTGCTTTCGCACATAAATAGGCTAACGCACCTTCTGCATCCCCATCCGCAACCTCTATTTTGCGTTGAGCTGTAAAATGATTGTAAAGATTTTTTTGCGTGTATCCAACCTTGTCGTATCCACCAGATTGTTGTGCGGCAAAATCCATAATATGACTTGTTTTAATGCCAACTTTATGCATCGTATTAGCCGAGACTTTATCGGGACTACGAACCTTCCTATGGGAGCGGAGAAAGGGCACACCCATAGGCCCTATCAAGTTGTGGTTGTGGAAGCTTACAAAGTTAGCTACCACGTATTTGTTTGATTTTCGATCTAATTTGAGATGAAATATAGCAGGACATCCAACTCTAGTTAGTGCCATCGGCTCTTTTTTTCAATTTTCTCTTCCCATATATTTAGCTTCTCGATATCCTTCTTTTGAGCAAACCCACTTCCTTGAAGTAACAATACCCTCATTGTCCTTATGAATATTATCCTTTCGGACACTAAAGCCTTTCACTTTGGCATATGCATTATAGAATCTTTCTCCATCCTCATCCGAATCGAATATCATTTCACAAACATCTTCTTCCATTAATTCATCCAACCGATAATCGTCAAGTCCGTCATCAACACCATATCTATCATCATCGCTATGTCCATCATCATCACCATATCCATCATCATCGCTATGTCCGTCATCATCACTAGCGCCATCACTAATGTCTATCACTACATTCTTCCCTTTCAAACTGTCATCCATCCCTTTGAATCTGGTAAAATACAACCACAATCAGTGCTAAGTGTTTTCATGTCTAGTGGTAAAAAACGCAACAGATTATGGAGATAATTCTAAATCTGCTCAAATAGGATCATTGTTTGTGGTAAGTATTTTCACATATCGTGGTAATCAACTGATATACATTATGATCATTTTTATCTTGATCACAAACCAACAACAAACCAAAAACATAATCACTAACCATTTGCTAAAAATAATAAATTATGTTCAATATCTAAGAATCACAACTAAATAAAGACTATAGAATGTGGATAAATTTACTTGGTCAAATTCTTCAATTTATTGTTCTTCAAAGTTAAAGAGGTTCTTCAACATTCATTCTCTAAGACAAGAAGGAATATGTGTGGAAAATTGAAAAATCAGATGGATAAGTTTGAGGAGTTTAAGGTAGGTATGGAGGAATTTCGTATCTTTAATGAACTAATGTAGGGTAGGTAAGCATTTATTGCACAAGTTCGAAAGTAAGTGAATCATTTTCGAAAGTAAGTAAATCCTTTTTATAAGGTAAGTACTAGCAAGGATTGTGGTATGTACACATATACCATGAACAACCGAATATTGTGATGGTAAGAAAAACCAGATGGCATGGTATAAATACTCTGATTTTGTGGTAAGTATAATATTAATGACAGGTTGGTACGTATTTATGTAACATAACTAATGTACCATAATGAGGGTAGTTAATAAGGTAACCACCACAATAAATGTGATGTTAGTTAGTTCTACTTAATTTGTATTACCTTGTAATTAAAACATAATACCTTAATGACTTAAAAAACTAAATAATGTATTAAATGGGTCATTAGAGATTAATAGTTAGTGTCACACCCTCGAATTTCAACATAAATAAATAACCAATTCCAGGAAGATTTTCGCATAATATGAATAATACCCAAAATGAGATTTCCCCACCTGCTTAATTACAATAAGGTCCACAAGTTTAAGATATTACAACTTCGGCACCACGGCCCAAATTAAGTTAAGTATATTACAATGTTTTGCCAAAAGATCAAATAACGAAGATTAGTTACAAAATCATCTTTAATCAAAAGTAAACTATTTACAAAGATGGGTGGGTATCTAAGTCAAGTTAGCTTCCAAAAATATTCATTTCCGAATGCACCAAGTCACACAACCTATTGCCCAGCGTTTGAACCTGAAAAGAAGGATTTTGCTGAGCTACACTAGCCCAGTAGGAAATTCTCTACAAAGTCTATATGTAATGAGATGAAGAGTGTGAATACAGCAAACCTAATTAGATGCCAAATCCGAACAAATGCACGTCAACATACTGTATGAATAACCATAACATTCTCATACACATACACACATACGCATTGACATACATTTCCTCCGACGAATCTCCACCCTTTACGAAATTGTGTTCCCACACCTTGCGACACAATATACTCCACCCCTCGCGTAATTGTGTTTCCACACCTTGCGACACAATGTACTCCATCCCTCGCGTAATTGTGTTCCCACTCCTTGCGACACAATATTGTGTTTCCACACCTTGCGACACAATGTACTCCATCCCTTGCGTAATTGTGTTCCCACACCTTGCGACACAATATACTCCACCCCTCGCGTAATTGTGTTCCCACACCTTGCGACACAATATACTCCACCATCACTTCACCTCTACGACCACCGTAACATCACAATACTACTCCGATATCATAAACTCATCCACATAAGATCAAACACTGCTAAACATGTCACATTTAACTCATGAATCATAACACTCAAGTCCACAATACTACATTCAAAGGAAATATACAACCCTCAAGCCATAAGTGTCACATAAACACCTAAATCACACAATATCACCGCAAAACATGTAGAGGAAGAGAGAAATCCCTACCAAAATGGGTTTTGAGCAAAACCCTAAGCCTATCAAGAGCAACAGACTTGAATCCGCCAAGGACAAGCTTCACCAAGCTTGGACACAAGATCTAGAGCAAATAAGGTCCAAAAACATGAATATCGAGCAAAGATCAACAAGTGATCAAGAGGAGAGAGAAAAAAACGTGGTAGAGCTTTAAAAAGAGAGAACAAGAACACAAAACTCACCCTTGGTTCACCAAATGCAAGAATCTTGTGATTTTGAGGTTGGAAATCTTTGGATCTTGAAGATTTGAGGTTAAAATCACGGATCTTGGGTGAGATTGAGGTTGGGTAGGTGAGAGGGGATGTTTTCAAGTGTGTTTCGTGGGTTTTGGGAGTGAAAAATGACATAAGGGGGTATTTATAGAAGCCCAAAAAGCGTGCTGTAAATTGCAGAAAAAAAAACGCAGCGGGTACCGGTACTGGGCGACTCCCAGTACCGGTACTGGAGCCTTCAAAAATATCGATTTTGAACACCTTCTGGAGAGTGGGTACCGGTACTGGGGAAAAGCCAGTACCGGTACTGGCTGGGCAGAAAAGTGAAAAATGTTCAACGGACTCCGGAACGAACCCAACTTGATACCAACACCCCCAAGCAACATTATAACATCAAAACTTACATTTTACTAATCTCCGAGAGTCCGACACACAACCGGATACGTATATCCGTACACCTCCACAAACGTACGTACAACTTTAATAATAAAACTATTCTCATGCACAACAAACGATTTTCGGAATTTGCATTAATTTTATGGATCTTTACAGTTAGTGGTTACTCTTATATTAGCCAATTATATCAATCACTTATTGATTGCAACTAAGACTACTATTAACTACTACTTCTACTAATAACATTGATCACTATTAACCTACATTAACCAATTCATTTTAGCCAAGTATATTATTACACAAAATCATCACTATATCATCACTTATTGAATATGATCAATCAATTAAGCTCTCAGTCAAATGATTCTGACTACTATAATAGATTATAGAGATTAATCGCCACCCTACCACTAATTGAATAGCCTAATGTCAATTATAACTACTAATTGTTGTAATATCATGTTAAACAATTACATATATCATTTCAAATAAATTATGAAAAATATAATTAGGAGATTATTACAATTATATGGTTTATATTTATTATTTTTAAAAATTTGTTATAAGAAACATATATACAAAAAGTAAATTTTTAATGGAATATATTAACAACATTAATTGTAATTTATTCAAAACAACAAATGAATAACTGTTTTCTCAATAATATTTGTAAAGTACTTTTTAATTAAAAATAATTTAATGAAATATATTAACAAGATGAATCTAAAATCAAGGTAATTTTTTGTCTTAAATGTTTAGTTTTCAAAATTTGTTATAAAGAATTTGTTTACAAATTAAATATTATTAAATTAAATTCATATTTTCACCCAATATTTGATAGTCTATTACACAAATAATTAGGAAAATAGAAAAAAGTAGGGTGAATATGACAAAAAGTGATATGAACTTATAAATTTTTAATAATTAAAAAAATTGTTGCAAAAAGGTACATTTTCCGCCAAAAAAATTTTATTTTCCCGCCAAAACTGTCTACCTAGAGAACAAGTTAGAGAGAGAAAGGGCAAAACCGTTAAAGTGTAGTCTTTTGTTGTGGTAAGTAAACAATATTTTGTGGTAAATATCAGCATAAACTGTAATAAGTAGAACCATTGTTCATGGTAAGTATAATCACGTTTTTTTCTAAAAAATGGACAAAACCACCATACTTTTTGGGAGTGGTTTTCATCCAACGGCTGAGATTCATCCAAAACCTGATCTAAAGGCCCAGATTAAATGGGGGCATGATGCCCCAATACCACTTTGGGGCATCATAGAAAACTTGGAAGAGTTTCTGATAAAATAATGTGATGTGCAATTTTTCGGGATTTTAGTTTTCAATAAGTCTGCGTACACTTCTATCTTCATGATGCACTGACGGGCGCTGATCATCTAGCAGACTACGGTCAGAGCAAGCCGAAGACCACCCGGTGGTGACAGAAGATATCCCACCGGTTTATTTATTTCTTGCGTTGTTTATTCCAGTCTTCATCAAGGCTCATGCTCTCAAGAATTATTTTCCTTTTCCTTCATTAACCTTATCTAATGAAAGACAGGCCTTTCTTGGATTCGTGACATGTAACCTCTTTGTCTAGAATTAATTAGACTTGAACCCGAACTTCTCCTTGAAAGCCAAGGGGTACAACCAGACGAGCTAAAGAGCCATTTCACATTTTAGCGAGCCGCGGAGTTTAAATACCTCGGTTTGATCACAAACTTAAATTGTCCAACATTAGGATATCTACAAGCACCAATAGTATTACAAATAAGTTATCAGGGTAAACTATACAATACTTGATCTAATTCTTTCTTATTTACTTTCATGACTTCCTCAATGTTCTTACCTAAATGTATAGTTGAAAATGACTAATTTGCCCCTCTCAGCTAGTAATAGTGAACACTCTCCCAGTGCATCCAGTGTGTTATCTCGGAATTGGGGGAAACGGCATAAATTACACCCCCAGGCAACAAGGGCCTATAAAAAAATTGAGGTAAAACCGGCAGAAGACACAAATGTACAAAGTATCCATGTCTAAATCAGCCACCTCCGGTGTTATTGATACTCTCCAACGAAAAGACAGCACCTGACTTAGCCTCCTCAGACACCGGAGAGTGAGATAATAGAATGTACACCACCCAGAAATGAAGGCATACAAGGTAAACAAGAGACCACAGCCTAGCAGTGGAATTTCGTCTTAGAAAAATGGCCCCAGCACAAAAGATGGAGTCCAACTGCTGAACCAATGATCCTAAATGTTTCCGTCCTGATTGGATTCTTTCTTCAAACAGTGGCCTCAGCTTTGAGTTGGAAAACTCCCAAATCCCTGATTCGACATCAACAGCATTTAGCATTGATTTGTTTTCATCCAACAACCTTGAAACTGCCTGCAGAAAAGCATAGAACCTCATTCAGTTCATTTGGAGTGTAGAACATCTCAGAACGATAGGCATACACAACAACTAGACCCTAGTGTGGGTATCATTAGCACAGTGATGATGATGTACCTCAATTCTCAGCACATATGTTGCTTTCTCAGAAGACAGCGCCTCAACCTGAAAGAACGATCAGAATAGAAAGGTTCATTGATCCAGAAATTTGATTTTTACGGACATGAAACGACAGACACACGAAAAAGTTAATTTTCTCCCAATATTAGGAGACAGACACATTGGGAACACGTTGAAGATACGTATATGTGTGCGTGCGTGCGCATGTTGTAGGTGTACCTCTTATATTCACTCAAAAATCGGAAACAGTATTTGTTCAATGAGGATTAAAAAAAAACTAAACTAAAGCTGACATGAAGATATAAAACAAAGTCATTAAATTAATAAGCATGCATGACTTAATCTGGTATGATTCATTTTAGGGTTGACCTTTAAACTGAGAGCAATTTTATGTTTCATTACTGCAGGACATTACCAATTAAATCAAGTCGATTCATGAAACTAACCTGGGCCTGTTTCTGAATCAAATGATCAGTCAACTGACCAAGCCTTCGCCTGAGCTCAACTTCCACTTCAGTTGGATTCTCTAACTCTTGTCGGGTCATTTCAATATTTGATTCCAAAGTCTTGGCCTATGACAAACAAGAAAAGTGAGTTTAGAGATTTCATAGCAGATAAATAAAAATAGAAGTTTCCAAACAAGAAACCAACCAGCAATAAGCTACAGTAACTGAGACAGGTGGCATCATCTGGGAGCCAAGGGCTATGATGCAAAAAATTTCGGTATATATGATGGTATACAACTATTATAGACAGGAACTCTATTTTAAGATTTCACCACAACAAGAAGAAGTAGGCTTAGATAAGCGAAGTAGAATCTGAAAGGGTCAGAAGCAAGTAAAACTTATGTCATCGACTCCTCATACATATTTCAAAATTACACCTGTCCTCCATCACGTGCCACCATGGTCCATTAAGAACAGCAACTACATTACCAATACCAACAATAAAACTAACATGACCATCATTGCATATGCCACATCACAACTTTTCGAGCTCACTCCAAGATCATACATTTCTAAATTATTTTGCCCATTTCTTAATAGGTGAGCCATTGGGACAATTGATGCTATAGAAAATATCAAAATTGGCATCCAAAGTCATTAATCCTCATATCAAATAGCGTACAGTCCGCTACAACATCCAAGCATGTATTGTCTAGTGTCTAGCATAATGAGAGCGAGACTCTCAACTTTATTCTGACTATAGCCTTCATCCCTCTTCATACCTTCATCCGTATCAAACTTCCAAATTGGCAAATCAAAACGAGTTCCAGACCCAATGAATGAATGTCACAAATAGCACATAACTTGGATGACCAAAGCAAGTACATGGCCTACAGGCCGCAACAGCCTCCTTCCCATCAATAGCATTAGCAACTAATCAGAACAGCAGTAAGTTCCAACACAGTGAGCCAGTCAGGATCCATCATCATAAGTTACGGAAAAACACACTTTCCAAATTCTACCCACATACCAAGTTTACTTGTTTTTTAGATCAGAAAGAACCAAAAGAAATCTAATAGGAGTATATGACCGATGATAAACCGAACCAGTAGCCCTTTATAGTGCTATCTACTGTTTAGTCATTACCAGCTCAAGTTGTTGTATATTGCTGAAGTTCATTAATACTGCATTGCAAGGTATCTCATTCCCACCTTTAACTGTGGCTATGTCATGTTAGGAGTACTGTGATATATCACCAATAAAAGTTCACCTTTTCCTGCAGTCGTCCAATTTTCTCAATTACGAAAGAGATCTCTGACTCAAGTATCTCACGCTCAAATTCAATTCCTTTTGAAGCAACCAACTGAAAAATATCCAGACAAAAATCAAAAGTTAGTCAAACAAGCTGGTTAAAAAAATCCAGTTGATTTAACTATTACATAGCTATGGATGAAGAGCTGCAACCCTCAAAACCCATCGCAATGCACTGCAATCATCATGCTGAGTAAAGAATACTCACTTGGTTTCCAGTGTCATGAGCAACCGAGATCTTCCTCCTGAGTTCTGTAACATTAACAGAAAGAAGATTTTATTGGTTCATAGCATCAATAACAGAAAATAGAAGATGCATCAATCCAGGCGGGATCAACTTTCAAATAAACAACAATCAATGTTAGCTGAATTCTTCATTGACAAGAGAGAAGCATCTAGAATGCTCAGGCGCATTTTCTCTCTTCCATACATGGAAAGAGCATGGGCTCTTGTGTCAATACGCATTTTAATGGCTCTGAATAAGCAAAAAGGCTTTAAAATCCCACTTTTAGGTCAAGTAAGCCAGAAAAGGACTGTTAGAGCTTGTCCCACGTTGGTTAATTATAACCTCAAAAACTAGTATATGAGCCTGGGTGGCCTCTCCACTCATAGCCAATTTGGTTTTGAATTGGATGCTTCAAAATGGTATCAGAACTAGGCTTTAGGAGGCTTTTGAACAAGACTCTCTTGATTGATTGCCCCGTTGTTTGTGCCATAAGTGCACCTTATTTCGTTATGATCCAAATGTGATGGTTTTGTTTACCTCTCCATGTGTATCACGAGCGGGGGAGTGTTAGAGCTTGTTAGTTATGACCTCCAAAAATAGTATATGAGCCTAGGCAACCTCTCCACTCACAGCCAATTGGTTTTGAGTTGGATGCCAAAAACCTTAACTTGGCTTTTTTCTCAGCAAATAAGCTAATTTTGTTAGCTTATTGATGCAACCAAATTAAAGGATAGATTGATTAGAGAGAGAAACTTCCGAAAAGAGTTACAAAGAGCCCCTCTCACAATATTCTTCCCTCAAAATCATAAACTACAAATGAAAGACCAATGGCTAAGATAAAGGCTAGTGGAGAGATTGGTAGAGTTGTACATCACGAGGCTAGGTACAACCGAGCAAAACAAAGCATAAAAGACTAGACTAAATTTAAAAAATGACACGTCACGACTCTACCACTTAAAAGAAAAACTTGTCATCACATGAGGCATTGACAAATAGGGCAGAAGGTGTGCACATTGAACGTGTTGCACTTACCCCAGTGAGGGCAAAATTGGACATCAAAAGCGTCACTTTTCATCATTCAACTTTAAGAGCCCTGAGGGTGCCTTTCTTTGCTCAAGACAACTCATACAAAGTCCCCTTCTTCCAATAAAACCACCCTTTTGTGTGCATGAGCGCACCCCTGGTACTTAGCACTAGACTTCTCAACTTGGACTGACTTGAGCATGGATATCCTTCATAAATGCAGCCATGTCTGCCGCCTCAGTGCTTCCCTTATTTGAAATTAGTGAAGCAACCAAATCCATCATACTAGAAGGTTTCAAACTGCAAACCACTTCAAAGCAAGAGGTGTTAATGGTGCCATTTAGAGAGGAATTGAAAGAAAATTCGGCCAACAGGAGAATGCCATCTCAACCCTTGGAATGATCACCAAGCACCTCAACAAGTTCCTAAAGCTTCAGTTAACCACCTCCGTTTGACCATCGGTTAGGAGGATAAAAGGTAGTTACTAAAGTGTAGGTCAGTCCCAATTTTCTTCCACAAGGTCCTCCAAAACCGAGCAGGAAACTTTGCATCTATCTGAAACAATGGAGGTCAGAACACCGTGCAACTTGTAGACTTCCTTGAAGAAGAGATTAGAAATGTTGGCGGCATCCATAATCTTCTTACAAGGCAGAAGAGTGTCTCTAGCGGCGTAACAAAAACTGGAGTAAAAGATTTCTAAAGTTAACAATATTGGTCCAAAATATTGCTCACAATGGTATAACCAAACTTAATGGGGACCACACACACTCTATTTTCTCTCTCTTTCTCTCTCCTCCCATCACTATCAATGGACCCACCCACTTACATTTATTCTCAAGTCTCTCTATCTCTCCCTACTAAAAATGGGTTTTTGATCATGGACTAAAAACGACCATTGTGGGACTTCACATTGTTAATCTTAGTAACCCCTTAATAAATGGATAACCAAAAGATGAGGTGGCAAGTTTTGATTATCCAATTTTGGTTATGCTATTGGAGATACCCTAGCATGAGTCGTCTTGGAGAACCAGTCCACTAGAATCATAGTAGAATCACTCCTTCATGAAGGAGGTAGCCTCAAGACAATCCATACGAATGCATCACCAAGGACCAACTGACACAGGCAAAGGGTAGTAAAAGCCCGCATTAGTTGTCCCCTTCTTTGACATGTTTGGCACCTTCATGTGGCTTCCCAGTTCCCACATCCTTTGTTATCCCCAGCCAATATTTATCTTGAAGCGACCTGAGAGTCTTATCTTAGCCAAATAAACCTAATTTGGGATGTTCAACCAACAATTTTTCCCTCAAAGAGCATTTGGGGAGGCATAACTTGAGTCCCTTAAAGAGGAATACTCCTTCAACACATAACTCCGACAAGTAACTCCACCTGCCCTTTGTAAAGCATTGAAAATCTTACTAAAATAAGGATCATCGCTGTAAAAAGTGTGGAACTTTTCAAACCCACGGCTTTATTCTTCATTTCCACCAACACAGCCATCCTTCTACTCAAACCATCGGCCACCTTGTTGAGACCCCGACTTATGCCTTCAAGGAAGATGTGAATTGTTGAAATGTGTCTTGTTAATAAGTTGTTGGCTATTGATGTACTCAGAACTTCATGATCGGTACTAAGAACAAATTCCTTGTGGGCAAGATAATAGCTCTAATGCTTGCTTGCACTATGGCATAAAACTCATAGTCATAGGTAAAGTATTTGAGCTTAGCACCATTTAACTTTTCACGAAACAATGCAATGGGTTGACCTCCTTGGCTTAGGGCTCTACCAACCCCACTCTTGACGCATCAAAATCAAGTTTAAAAGACTTGTCAAATCACAAGGAAATTAACCGCCATAAATAGTAACAAACCCACTAAAATGCCTAACTTCGTAGACACCAAAGACGAGTAACTATTGGCAATAGACCTCTGTATCAGGAGGATTTAAACTTGTGAGCTCTAGAACAAGGTTCAAAGTCGATAAATGTCGAAAACACTCTAAGGGTTCCATGATATATTGTACATAGCAAGGTTCCCAACCTAATCTTTTTAAATGACAAGTGTTAAAGTCAAAACCCAAATAACTTATTCAAACATCAAACCTATCTCATCCACAAACAAAAACCGCATTTTCTTAAACTATATGTGCTCTATTATTCAATTTAATAAGCATTAACTGGTCAACTCATTATACTTTCAATAATAACCAACAAGAAGAATGCAAGAAAAAAGTACTCTGAAAAGCTGCAACTTCCTACTTATAAAGATCCAATGGCATACCTTCATGGGTTGCTTCTTTAACTTCAACTTGTTGCCGAAGTTCTGCCAGCTGATTCATCTAGTCAACAAAAATAATGGGGAAATAAAAAATATAGTCGATGTGAGAAAGTTATTCCATTAACTAGAGAAAAAAAAAAAAAAATCAGATTTTCAGGATGGGGCCAAATTGCTATTTATGTGCAGCAGTATCATAAGGTCATTGCAGCCCAAAATTTCGAGTTCTGAATGGACATTAGACAAATCCAACTAGGAAGAAATTGTGCAACAAATAGGACTTAGTCAACAAGAATAACACACTCTAAAACTTCTAAAGAAAGAAAATGATGCACACAAGCAAACTCAGTAGAAGCATTCATTAGATGTTTAAGGGAAGAAAATGCAAATCACAGAAGGATACTCAAAAAGTGCATGTATTCAAAGCACAACATCAGCAGAGAGGGGAAAACCGGCAATGATATCATGACGGTTCCAGAACAAGGACAAGGAAAAGGAAATAGAATACCCAAATACTGGGAGATAGCCTCATTGTAGTTGCAATTGTGTCCATTGATTGGTAGATGCCAAATGCTACTACACTACAACAAACAATCTATATTGACATACCAATTAAGTCCTAAGCGAAGCAAAGGCCCTCTCTTTGTAAAGGGGCAATGCAAGAATATGTGCACTCAATGAGGCTAGCCAAACCTTCACCAAAGATAAAATATCTCAATGTCGAACTTAGACCAGCGAAATCTTCCCAATCATATTATCACAGTTGCAGTTTTGCACCTTGAAACCTTCACTGAGGGTCACTAGTAGGCCAAAACATCGCTAAACTTGGAAAAGGTGCAAGTAAACATTTCAAATTTCAGGATTCATCTTAAGAATGCAAGTTATTGTTTTGAATTCCTAGCATAAAGCAATGCATGCACACAGAGTTCCAAAGCACTTCTGAACTTTACTAGTTATAGAGACCATAAATGCAATTATGCAAAGTACTATCGAAAATATGCAGTCAATTTCAGATGTTAAGAAGCAAATATGATAGTAAAGCACATGTAAGAATGAAAGAAAAGAGATGGAGAAGACCATTTTATCATTGTTTCAAATCGGTGTACCTTCCTAGGCAAGGACAGTCAAGTTTATTTGAAATTAAAGCAAACAATACCAATTTAGTTTAGTTTTTCCAAGGGCATCTAGAACGAACATTCGTCATCGATCTTTCATCGTTTTATACTCTCTTTCATCATTTTATACTCTACAAATTTCACATTATAACTAGTTTTTCCAGGGGCAACTGGAATTAACATTTGTCATTGATCTTTCATCATTCTATACCAGTATTCTAAAAATCGGAATTATAGGCAATTAATCGCTAGCGGGCCTATCCGACTAGATCCAACTAATTGTTATGCGCCGATTACTAGGCCTCAAAGCTCGAAGGTAGCCAACTACCCAACTAGCGTCTAGCGAGTTTTAGAACATTGTTTAACACACATTTCACATTAAAGAGAAGGCCAAAAGTTGAAACCAATTACAATTCTGCTAGCAGCAGAAACTAGAAACATGAAAAAGGCGAATAGAAAATGGAATTTACCAAACAATTGAAATTAGAATCCCACTATACCTCTACTTCAACTTTCCACTGCGCAGCAGCAAGTGAACGTGCAAGATCAGCATTTGCAATCTGCAAAATTTAATAAATGAAGAAAAGCTATTGCCACCTTACTCTGGACAGTCTAACACAGGGAAAGACTAAGAAACCACGTCACACGTCCAAGACTAAATGCTGTTCAATCAAAAGTTTGAGTTCATTAACTTGCTTCATCATGCATAAATGATTTCACTAAAGAACACTTTGACAAACATCTTTTTCTCCGATTTCTCATAGCAAATCCTTGTATTTCTAGAGCGCTAAAACTGCAAGGCGTACTTCCAATTTGTAATCATCAACCTATATATATATATATATATAAATATAAAAAACCACATTTTTTTGTGCTTAAAGTAGAAAATAACTAGAACACGCTTAATTGCAAGGGACATTCTACCTCAGTCAGGAAACAAGCTACAAGTAATAAAGGTTCAATTGCTCCACTAAAGGATTTTCTTTTCTTCAATCCTTTCACTTGGACTGCATTACAATTAGTTTGACAATTCATTTCTAACTACATAGTTTTGGATTTGTGCAGAATTCTTACAGGGAAAATTGTTGTAGAGGATCAGGATCCGAGAAAAACAAGCAAGATAGTGACATTTGTACTACTGTAGTAGTACCTCAAGTTTCGCCATTCGTCCAAGGGCTTCCATTCTAGTACTATTATGCTTTTGCTTCTCCAATTCGACAGCCTCCATTGTTTCCATCATACTGTTCTGCAGTTCCGAAGCCTGAAACCGAACAAAAATTAAATATGAATTGACCTTATAATCAGGTCAGATGATGCTCAAACTACTATTGTTGGAACAGAGGTAGGTTCTGCAAATAGGAAGTATCAGAATTGCTGCATCAGAGATGGGAAGCAAAGACCAAAGAAAGACACCATTGACATTCGATAGCTATAAGATAAGTGAAAGAAGTAATGGTTGATATCTAAAATATTAGGAAAGGGTCCAATGCACCAAAAAATAACATATTGGGCTAAGGACTTGCGCAAAAAAAATTGATAGCAACTAGTTTGATCCATTTTATGGAGAACTAAGAAGCACTGACACTTGAAAGAAGGTGGCGCCTCCGCTAGTTCCGTGTCTGTAATTAGAAGATAAAAACTCTTAATTCAGATACGTATACTGCACTCTTTCTGCAACGTGCAGTGGCGCCACTAGGTGGAAGAGTATGGGGTTGGCCGACCCCAAAAGGAAAATGAAATTTGCTTCTATCATAGTAAAAACAGGTAATTAGTTAATAATGATTCCATTGAAATATTGCACTGACACTACAATGTTGCGCAAAATACCAGAGAATTGCTTATATTAGGACAATCTATCACTTACACTTTTTCTGTCGGGTTCTATCTTTGTCGTTTGTGGTCTCTTTGAGAGTTAAATGTCTACAAATTAGAACTCAAATTGGAATTGCAAAATTGGTAACTTGAAGCGCTTTTTCAACAATGATCTAAATAAAGAGAAGGTTGTATAATTGAATGGCAAACTAATAATTGAACATTCGGTTAGTCACACATAGAGAAAAGGGAGTATATGCAACGAAGTCAATACATTAATCTCCGTCACATGTAATTGTAAAACTTCTTGTACTTACATACTAATTATTGAAAACAAAAACGATAGCATTCGTGCAAGTGTTAGATTTCTTTTACTCCTTGGTTAGAAGTTTGAATGAGCTTCTTATATATGTTTTATTTTGAAGTAGGTGGTTAATTGTTTGCTAGTGTTGATTTTATTTTTCCATATTATTATTGGTAGTTAAGTTTATAAATGAACCCACCAAACAAGATTCCTAGAGTCGCCACTAGCAATGTGTCCAACATTTCTTAGGTGTCTATGACAGAGTTAATACGTAATCGACACCTCTTAGACGCTTACTACCATAGTACCATGTAATTACCAACATTTGGAATTTGGCAAATCACTATCTTAAACAAGTTGGAAAATATAACTGTTATGGCTAATCAATATTTAAACTTCAATTAAGATTTGTAGAGAACTACAAAGAATAAGTTTTAAGGATTTCTTGAGTCTTGTGCTCTCGTGTCCGTCTATTTTTTTCATTATTTATTGTATCTTGTAAACTATGCGAATTTGGAACGCAAACTATACCTGATTCAACATATCCACAAAGTGTGTCTATGTCCTACTTTTTAGAGAAATATCGTATCCGCTTTTCCATATTGTGTCTGTGTCAGTGATTCTTAGACCGAAAATGTCTACGGTTCAAGTAAGTACAGCCCTATAATTAAGAAATTTAAAAAAGTTGCAATATCTAGTCTTGTTTGATGTTTGTAACTGCCTGCAGTTCATCAGAATAAAATCATCCTTGTCAGCTCACTCATGAGTCACGAGGATCAGTAAGAACAAAAAAAACAAAAAAATGTTTCAATGCATCCAATGTGTATTTCCCAAATCTCAATCTAAGTCATTTTTGTTCTCGTTTATTTGTGTTCGTATGAGAGGAAATTGTGCAGTTTGGGATAACATACGAATCCAGCCTTGAGGGATATATAATCTGTTAATGTGTGTAGGCGCTTCCTATTTTTTGGCTTTATGTCGCAGCAAACGACATTACGTCCTACAATAGTACACAACACATGAAAATAAGGGAGGGATGGCCTTATTTAAAAGTTAAAAGCCAGCTGATTCACAAAAGATTCACAATAGTACCACCCATCAGCTATTTGTTTTTCTTTACTAGGTAGACCAGCCATCAAAGGGTCAAAGACATATAGAGTAGTCGAATTACATGTTTTTCATCCATTCAGAAAGACATATGATGTAGAATTCGTAATAGAACCTGTCAAATGGTGAAAGACATATAGAGTAGTTGAATTATATGTTTGTCATCTATTCTAAAAGGCATAACATGTAGAACTCGTAACTTTGAAAAAATAGAGCAATGCATAGCAAGGAAACAACAGAAAGGAAAATTTTGGAATTTTACATACATCATGATTCAAGAACCAATGACATCATGTTTACCGAAAATTTTGAGTCCTTTTTACATACTTAATAAGTTAAAATGCTACTGAACGTATTTGACGGTGTTTATCATATTCGACAATTCGTGAATTAAGAGTTTACCCGTGCTTTCTTAACTTTACAAATTCTTAAATTGCAAAGGTGGCCCATGGGTCATAATTAGGCGACATATAAAGTTACAGACTTCATATTCATCGAATCCTCTTCATAGGATTAAATAATGCCACCGAGAAATATCCATGTCATCTAGCTATCCAAAGAAATACATTTAATAGTCATAGAGAGTTGACTTATGAGATCTTGAGGTAGAATTTGGGTTGAACTTGCCTAACCTTTGCGAGGTAAAGCGTCCCTTTCCCATCCTCTACTTCATTCTCTTTCTCCTTTTGTTGCAGAAAAAACCCAATGAATTTTATTGTCACTATTTGCAGCCCTCAAACAGCACCTTTCAGCCCAAGCTCTATCAAGTCACTCGCACCCAAATCAAACCCTATCATTTCTCTTACCTATTAGCCCTTTGATTTTAGGTACAACTTACTCAAGGTTTATTCCTCCAATAGCAACATCAATTTCTCAAATCCATCAAGCCATGACTCTCGTAAACCAAACATGTCTCATGTTTCCGATCTAGAAACTTTTCAAGCATCTGCCACCTTACAGAATCCTAACACTATCAACTTTCTATAACTGCAATGTTCGTGAAGAAGAGGAGGGAAATGTTGCTCACTTAGCATAAGCCTTCACCTAGACAACACATTTAATAGCTTACATGTAGAAATCCCAACATCAACATTTAAACTTATTTAAGTCGCATTTGTCTTGCCCTAACGTGAGCTTTTCTTACCTTTTTGACAGCTATGTAGAATACTAGAATTCTATATAGCACGGATACGAACATCGACACAGCAAAGGACACGGAAACCGCAGGGGACACAACATCATTTTTTGTTTTTTAAAACTATTCTTTTTATCATGCAAACCTACAATAAATCACTAAATAAGTAGGTTAGGGCTCCTATCAAATGCATTAATGATCAATGGTGTATGCCTGTGCACATACATGTATGTTTTATATTGACTTTTGGCTCAATACTTTGAAATTATAAATATTTCAGCATAAAAAGCTTTTAAAATTTATAAAAATCATCCTGTCATGTCTGTATGTGTCCTTGGATGTCCCCAGAGTGTCACACCATAAAGAAATATTAAGGTTTACTGGACCTGCCACAGTGTGTGTCCCCACATGTCGTGTGTACCTTGTCCCCAAAGTGTTCGGCATGAATACGGAAATCTCTAGGAGTCTTGGTGCTTCATAGGTAATGCTACACTTATTGAAGGCCAGGCAAGAATCTAAACGTGCCTGAGTCAAGTTTCCCAGACCAGGGGAAAACCTTTTTACCTTTTTTTTTACTTAAACTCGTATTAGCTTGAACAGAGTGAGGTATTTCTTCCTCTTACTTTTCAATTGTGCATTCCTGGTAACACTTTGGATAGTCTTTACTCTTATAATTGCATCAAAAAGAAAATGACTTCAGTTTTTCGCTAGGTACTCCATACAGAAAAAATTCAAATATTACTATTTTTCAACCACTAGAGTTCGAATATCTAGGCAAATGTATTAAAGTTTGGTGCAAAACTAGAGATGAATAACACGACAAATGACTAAATAAGGTATGAAACAGATTTGTGTAAGAGAATTATAAGAGGACCATTCATGGCAGAACTAAACATGGAGTAGATGTTTGCCATTGCAGCTCCTAAGACTTTTGTTTAAATTCAACAATAGTGTTTTTTTCCCCCTCCAAAATAGCTGAAGGCTGCAAAGTTAATAAGGTAAACAAGCAATGATTCCACCAACATCAAATAGACCAAAAAATATGAAGGTAATAGCAAAAACGGAAGTATTACCTCCTGTGCTTGCTGGTTGGCTCGTTCCTCAAGTATTTTCTCCAAGCTCTGTTTCTCCCCCTCCAATCTGGCAACCATATTTTCTCGCTCTTTGATAGCCTCCAAGGCTTTTGCTGCGGCTTTTTCAGCTAGAATCTGTGCCTTCCTCCTCCTCCTTTCTTCCTTTTCACGTTCAATTTCCGAGTCAGAGGATGAAGTTGAATCTGTCTCTGAAGCAGACCCTCCATCACTTAGCGACGAAGGGGTAAATGTAGAAGACCCCTTCTTCATAGAAGAATGACTCCTTGGCCCAACGGTCTTTTTGTCAATTCCCCCAAAAGAACTCCTCACTCTACTGTGATCATGGCCTTTTCCAATCTTCAAATCGGAAACCCCATCACCAACTCTACCTACTAAAGAATCCTTATCCGCGAGAGTTTCTGACACACTATTTCTTTCTTCATTTGCCTCATTCTTCTCCATCCCAACAAGGCTAGGACTCCTCTCCTTCCCATCCAATTCTCTTCCTTTTGCATAATTATCTTCACTTCCTGATTTTACTCTTGAATTTCTCTGCATCCTATCTGCAACCTTAGATTCCTCCCCATCAGAAATCCTCCCACCATTTACTTTATTTACCAACGGAACACCGGATTTTGGTGAAGCCCTCAACCCAGTATTCTGACCCTTCTGGTTCCTCTTCACCTCCAGTCCAGTTAAATTTGAGCCCGAAACGCCCTTCCTCCGACCATCCTTCCGGAGCCCACGAATCCCAGAAACTCCATTACTGCGACTAGCTGACGTTGCCTGGCTGGGCACACTAAGTAGTTCGGTCCAATCACTGTCAGTAAGCCCGGACTTAGGAGGGCTCACAGAAGGTTTTACTACATTCACAACCAATGCCCCAACATCCTCACCACTTCCTCTATTACTACCATTACTAGTTTCATTCGAATTACGATCACTCCGTATTTTCCCAATCAAATCACTCGTTTCCGCAACATCCTTATTCTTCTTTTTCAGCTGATCTTTCAATGGCACCACCACTTCAGTGCTCCTCCTAGGGTTTTCGGAACTCCACTCATCGGACTGCGACTTTTCAATCTTCCCTAACGACTCTGCCGCTTGCTGATCGATCTGAGCAATCCATCATAACGTTTCGAAATCAAAATACCTAAAAATCTTAAATTTACCACTCACTCCGTCCCAATTTGCTAGACCTTTCCTTATGGTTCGTGTCATTTTTCAATTGCTTATATCTTGTAATCTACAATGTTTTACGTGATTTTTAAAACTTTGCTTAACAGAACTAATTGAGATCTATCAATTAAAACTATTATCGACTAAAAAATATAACCAATTTTAATTTAACAGGCGACGTTGATTGAAGGAGGAGAGAAGGGATGAGCTCTGTTTGGTTGCCGATAAACTAACAGGTTAGAAGGGAACGAGTAATTGAGGGCAACCAAACGGAGCGTGGGGAATGACTTGCCTGTTGTAGGAAGGTCTCGGCGACTTTGATTTTGGAGGAGATCCAGCCGGCCATGGTAGTGCGGTTGAGGGGCGTTGTTCGGATCGGCACTGGGGGCGCATGGAGGTCCCTAGTCACGCGTGGTGGTACATTTTGGTGGAGTGGTGCTTGATGATTTGAGATGAAGTTGGGGAGATGCGAGAACTGTGAGACATCGGAGAGGAGAGAGAGAGAGAGAGAGATATGCGAAGACTCAAGCGACCGCTACAACAGTGACATTTTTTTTCACATACATCGGGATGTTTTTTTTTTCTCTGAGTTTTCATAAATAAGATGTACGAGGCTCGCTCAATCTCGCGTTCAATAGTGTTTTGAACCGTCCGAATTAAAAATAAACTATTACCGGTCAAAAAATAATTATTACATATCAAAATTTAAAAACTTATCTCAAATGTTAATTACTAAAACGAATGATTGTGATTGCATAAAACCTCTATGGATAAGTTTCTCTCTCTTTACATCTTCTATTTACGATCACAAATTTGCTATCTTCAACTCAATAAAAACTAAGAAAATTTCGGGAAAAAAATGCCCTCGTATGTAATGACTACTTTATCCCTAAAACTTTCTCCTTCCCCCTACCTATAATACAACCTTCATCTTCTTCCCTCCTCCTACACTACAAAGTAAAAAACCCTAGTGACTTTTCCACCATCGCCGCCAACTTTTTCCTCCATCACAGCCACCACGAGCATGCTCCATCACCACCACCTACTTTCTCCCTCCACCCCCACCACTCACTCCCACCGCCGAGTTTCATCACCCCTCACTCACTGTCGGTAATATCACCATCACTAACATTCAATTAGTGTGTTCTGACATTGCCGAATTTCAAACTATGAAAGTAAACATAGTTTCAAATTTTAAAATATGAAAATTACACATATTTTTGGATTTTAAAATATGAAAGTTAGATGTATTTTCGAATTTATAATCCGAACGTTGTACATACTTTCTGCGCATAGTTCAAAAATCTTTCATGGTTCAAGAAACAAATCAATAAAATGGATTGATAATATGAAAGATATATTTTCAGATTGAGTTGAATATGGTTGAGATTTTTGAAACCATCAATCGACGTATTAGTTCAAGAAAAACTTATCATGGTTCTCACAACCTCAAAGGAACAAACCAACAAATTGGTTAGTAAGCATTGTAGAGGTAGAAGTAGCTCTCTTGGAGATAGATCATCCCTTAATGGTATTGATAAGATGGATCGGAGGTTGAGAAGGTCGAAGAGAAAGATTAGTAGTAAGAAGAAGCTTCTTGCGGAGCTTGGAGTCAAGGCTGAGAAATTGACTATTAGAGATTATAAAGTCCCCCTCTTCTTTGTTATCCTCCAATGACATCCGAAAACCGAAACTCCATCATTTTTAAGAGCTCGTAAGGCATTGGATACAGGTATCATTTTGGGCATTAAATTTAGAGAGTGGAGAAGTTATTGCAAATGAAAATTATTGTATATAACTTATAAGTTTACTTAACCAATACGAAATGATTTTCGCGGTTTCTTTTTATCTTTTAAGTGATTTCAATTGAATTCCACAAAAATATTTCTAATCCCACTCTCTTTGCACTCCCTCAAAACATTTAATTAGGTCTCAAAAGTACTCTCATCTTCACCAAACTTTGAACGTAATTATTTCATACACTTATGCAACCACCATCTACCGTCATGCCCACCACCATAAAAAACTCATTCCATCTTCCACAAACCGAGACCACACACCCGCCCCCCCCCCCGCCCCCCCCCCCCCCCCCCCCCCCCCCCCCCCCCCAAAAAAAAAAAAACGTGTCTTTATGGCCTTGTAATCTATTGATTACTTTCGGTTATCACAGTTGTGAGAAAAGTGAAAAAAGTTCTGCCAATAATCAGGTTTGTTACCAATAGGAGTCCTCTTTTTTAAACCGTCAGAAACAAGTCAGTTTGATCGATTGAGTAGTAGGCCTTTGGCCCAGCAGCATCAGACCGTACACTTAGGTGCTAGAAGTATGGTCTATTACTACAATTCGAACCATTGATTATACCAATATATGGTTCAGATTTGGATTGTCCCGTCCAATCTAAAACTTGGACCGAAAAGAATCCGAACCCTTTGCCAAAACCTCTTAGAAGTCGTGAAGTCGTTTGCATAGTACACACTAAGTGCTTTTGCATAACAAAATGCTCCATGCCAAATACTTTAGGGACTCAACCCTCGAACCCTAGGAATACAATCCGAAGAGGTAGTAGATCTACCGCAACCCTTGAAGTTATTTTCCTAACCAGGAACTCCAAGCCAGCAGCAAATCCATGGGAAATAAAAGAATCACTCAAAAATAATTAAGTGTACATCCAGAAGACATAACAACATACGACGTAACTGTATATCCAACAACTAGGACAGTGGAGAGGGGGAGGTAATATATATGAGCACAGATGTTCATGAAAACAAAATTTGATAGCCATCTTGTTGAACGATCATGACCGTGAAAGCAAGACTTCTAAACAGACGAGTTCACCTAAACATACATATATTCACCACCACGAAGGGCGTTTGCAGCACCTTTCCTCTCCTCTGCAGCCTCCTTCTCCCGCTCCTTCCTACTTTCATATTTGTGATCATCAGTCAACAGTTCATGCCGACAAATAGGACATGAATTGTGCTCATCCTGTAGAATCACAAACAGATTAGAAGAACCACTTACTAAATTTAGGATCTGTTCCTATGATTTTTCGTTTCCTAAAACACATATTTTGTTCGGTTGACGACTTGACGTTATTCAAATTTTGTTCTCTCCAAAAAGATTTCTTACTGGGAAATGGTCAATTTTGTGAAAACATTGAAAAGATGTTTTCAAGTCTCAGACAGCATTCCCACGAATAAATGGACCAGTGTTTCTGGTTTCAAGAACTTTTTTGAAAAATATATTGCAAGATTGATTTAAAAACAGCAACTGAAAGGGTCTTAGTTATTCCACAGACCAAGTAATTGTCAGAGGAACGGAACCCTTTGTTTACAGGACTGTATTAAAGATGCCAAATAAGTTTCTGTGATTACCACAAAAGCGAGTTACAGAACATTACCATCCATGGTTTAAGGCATGGGGGATGAAATTTGTGCTTGCAAGGCAACTCTTGCATCTTGTCATTCACGATTAAGTTCTCCTTGCAAATGCAACAATCTGCATCTGGCCCAAGTTCGGCCAAGATTTCCTCCGTAATAGTGATAACTGGAAGCTTCGCAACCACTTCTTTACTGGCAGGCGGTGCTCTCGGATTTACAGAAGTCTCAAAGAACTTGAAACAAAAATAGACAATATATCAGATTTCGATTGACTCTAGCCGACTTTAAAGGGATCTAGATTCTGAAAAACAACATATTGTTATGAAGCCACCAAATGGATCTTGTTTGATAACCAACTCAAATTTACAATACATCATACATGTTACTTGCTTAGTAACTTAGTTTGTGGGTGTGTACGCACACGTTATATTTATACATACATATATATATATATATAAATATATGTATATGCATGTTTATTTGTTGTTTTTATGTTTTATCATCAGAGACAAAAAGAAGGTAAAGATTACCGCGGGAATATCTTCAATTCTATTCAAAAGTTCTTGAAATAGATCAGCAGACACATCTTGTGTGGTGTTGTTTTCCACTAGTCCTTCAAAAGAAGATTCAGCTGTACCAAGAGAAGCAGCGATACTTGTCAACAGGTTTGACTGCACCAACCATTGAGGCTGTGGAGGCTCAGGATCCACGGTTAAATGCCCCTCAAAAAGGAAACCTGAATCAGAAAAGATAAATAACAATCGAAAAGATGGATATATCAAAGCTCTAATACAGTGTGTACAGGGCTTGAAAGCACCACTACGAAGAACTCATTATTGTACAAATGCTATGCTGACTGACCTCTGCTGGAATTGGAAGTAATAGCTCCTTCAGACTGATTATGTTCTAGCTGTTGATGGGCTTCAGCAATGCAGCTCCTCAAATGTTCCCTTTCAGAGGACTCTGAAACCAAGCTTTCAGTCTCTATGAAAAGCCCCAGCCCAGCATTCCAGAATCCCGGCGCAGTGTATCTTGTCTTCAAAATAGTTGCAACACGGCATACAATGGAGTAGAACTGAGAGGGAAAAAAAAAAAAAACAAACCCCTGAAATGCTATTACAGGTAATTCCAAGCAAATATGGGACAAGAAAAAAAGTGCATTCCATGCAATTGACATCATCATCATTGGAAAAGTTTTTAAGTATGGCTGTGCGTAAACAGAAAACTTGGAAAATTTCAAAGGACAATAAGTACAAAACTGAGGTACTCAAAATAAAATAAACATATGACAGCCCGATGAATCAAAAGGAGGCACCCTAACTCAGTATGATAGAATAAGTCATAAATATTTAGCTGTCAGGAAGATTACAGACCAACTTGCGGAGAGATGGGGAAGCAGAAGGATAGGTTTCTCGCAAGAGAGATTTTAGGGAGGCAACTGCCTCCTCAAACATTTGCTTCTTCCCCAGCTTTTTCTGCAGATCTTCTAATTTCTGTTTCAAGATCTCCTCCTCAGATGCCATTCCGTTTCCCTTCGACATGGGTTTGACTAGATTATATAATTCCAAAAAACCCAATAGAGGCTCTTGTGATCTCAGAAATCAGTCACACCTGGAAAAAAGAAAAAAAAATGAAACCAAGCTCGTGTACAGAAGTAGCGGAATTGCACGACCCGCATATCATAAAGATGTGAAGTTTGGGCAACACCAAAATATAATAGCAAGATTCCCTACATATCTCATGAGCAAAACATAAAGGTGTGAATTTATTTAAAAGCATGAACACACAACACTGTACTAAAAGCAAAATAGGACATGCAACCAGCAGCGTAGCCAGAAATCTATGTAAGTGGGAGCATTTTTTAAACACATTTCAACCAAAAAATTGCTTACTAAGCAACGTTAAAACGTTTGTGCTAAGAATTAAAAAACCTAACATATTTATTAATCTAGTAAACTATATAGAATATAAAAACAATCAAATTGCTCGAATTGTCTCAGCGTATCAAGTCTAAGAGCAATTCACTATACAATATTTAGCAATATTGCTCCCATTGTTAACAAGTGCTAAAGTATAAAACGTATAACCCATGGTTTAGGCATTTTTGAATTTTGGACATTATGCATTAGAGAGTTCCAATTAGTAAGTGACTGCTATTTTTCACATTAGACATCTCATTTCGCTAGTGTAATGACAATGTTCAAAAATGTGAAACAAAAAATTGAGAATGAAATGATATTCGACATGTCGTAGAAAGATTAAAAGTAGATTTATGAAACACAATTAACTAGACAAAATACAAAATATACATTTTAAAATCTTAAATTTAAAAAAAAAAAACAAAAACCACGTGCCCCCGCTCGTCCCATGCTCCCTCCACCACTGCAACTACATGCAATGATTAAAAGCGACATGTGTTTATCAACTTTGGTCCGAAGTAAGGGTGTATAACCGAACATATACCTTAAAATAACTGAACAAGTATCACCATTGCAGTTCGAAAAATGCATTATCAATTACTCAAAGTATTCTACTTCGGACGCCTATGATAGTTGAAGCACCATAGAACCCCATTTAAATCAATTATCTCAAATGATATTGAAAATTTGAAAAAATTAGCACAAATTCCTTTGACATATTAGGAAGCTAAAGGCAAATAAGCAAACTACTAACCAAGTTGGTCCCATGTTTCAAGCTTAAGTTGAGAAGCACGTAATCTTTTCTTTTTCCTTTTATGTTATGGAGGAGTTGCCAGTTTATCAACTCTTGAAAATAGGATTTGCTTGTAAAATTTTCCAGTTGTCACGAATAATAGATAAAGAAAAACTGAAAAAATATATATTAAGGCATCTTTTCTCTAGCTATTTTGCCTATTGATTTCGGTTTCAATGAAGAAAAATAAATTCCAATGCATAAAAGAAACTGATTTCATAGAAATTGAAGGACTCTACCGGTAATAAAGCTACCTGAGATTCGTAAACGTGATATGCACTTTGTTTATTCAAATTTACCATTTCATCATCAGACCCATGCGACCCATGCGTTATAGACTTATAGCGAACCCCCAAGAGATCAGAAGCAACTCTTGTCAAGTATGGAATTATTATCAAACCGGAAAAACCTACTGCAGATCCAATCATGAGGTGACAGGCAAGAAAATCAACCAATCACCACTGCCATTAACCGTTAAGTACAAAATGATTAACCAATCTCCCATGGTTACAAAGTATACAACCAATTCCATCCTTCATATGAGGAAACAAAAAATTTCCAATTTCCCGCATCTAAATAATTGAGCACTCAAACTTAGAAGTTTCTATGTTTAAATAGAAAAAAACCGTCCCAATAACATCAAAATTCAAAACACACAGGTATTTTTTAGAACAAAAAAAAAGTGTCAAAACATTTTACCCTTCTACCAAAATGATAACCAGCAGCAGAAGCCAGCCCAACAGAGCATGAAAATGGTAGAAAATTTCGATTAAAGGAAATAAACGAAAACGGGGAGAAAGGGAAGAGCATATTTAGAACAAGCTTATTCAAAAAAAACTAATCGAAAAAATGAAATTTTGATACCTTGTTATATGGATACACCCACGATGATTGATGACCTGGAGCAAGGGAAAGAAATAAAAAATCAGAAACTGAATTGGAGAGGTAATCCATAACTAGCCAACATCTTTCCAAAATCTACCTTCCACCCTCGTTCGACAACAAAGAACCAAGAGAGAATTGCATTGAACTGAATTAAGAAAGAAATCCCCGCTAAAAAATCGCTAGAGAGTAGTATCAATCAAACCTTTGGGCCGAGGAGACGGGGTGAGATGAAAAGGAAGATGCGAGGGAGATGGGTTTCCAGATTACAGTGAAATTTTGTGTATGGTGAGAGAGAGAGGAGAGGAGAGGGAAGATACGGCGAGGGCGATGAGGAGAGAGAACGGTGACGGCGAGAGATATAACGGGGAAGAGACGGTGGTGTGTTCCTAACTTGAAGAAAAAGCCAGAGTCGGGTAAATTCCACGAATTTTGTGATGTATGCAGCTACCTCCTTTGAAAGTCTGATAAATACACTTCGTTGCCTTAACTTTACAGAGTAGTCTAAATTGCCCCCTTTCGTTGAGTTGATACAAAGCTTGTTTACATTTGATACTACGAGAGTTGGGTGCTGTTTCTCTTAGCATTTTGAGAGTTTTTTTAGACTTTTAGAGTTTTGTTTTATTCAAAAAAAAAAAAAATGGTGTTTGGTAGTCTTGCGTCAAAGTTTTGTAGATTATTGATTTGCCTCGACGTAAGAAATCGGAAAAGGGAAAAATTATGATTTTTACCCACATGTTTTTAGAAATATCTAAGATAAAACCCAAAAAGCACAACAAAAGTTTGGCACAAGACCAACAAACGCGGAAAAAAAAATGAATAATAACAAATCAAACAAAAAAAAATGTTAAGGGGAACAAGGGATGAGATTCCAAATGGATTGGCTACCACCATTTCCAGTTGAAAAGATTACACTCAAGTTATACAGTAACTAGTCAGTTAATCTTGTAAAATATTTAGACAAAACATTATTTAGACTCCAAAAACTTTCGCAGACCAAGTTTCGGCGACTATATATGTCTTAGGGAGTAGCTTCAATGTTGGCATCCAGATCCAAAGGGTGTCAAGGAGCCATTGAATTTGACATGGGGGGTGGGTTCAAAAGGGGGTGATTTTGAATAATGGGCCTGAGTTTTATTTGGAGAAATTGAAGCTTTGTAAGTCCAATATGGGTATTGTCTTTTGATCATTGAGTTATGTCAACATGGCATGGGTATGTGTAAAGTCTTTGGTAAGTGAAATAATAAGAGTGTTCATCTCAAAAAATAATAATAAGAGTGTAAAGTGTCAAGGTGTATTTGGGGTTCTCAATATTTGCTCAAGGATTGCTTGATGAATTGGGGTGTTACTGCCTGCCAGAATCCGGTTTTGGGCATGCAAGGGGCTATTCCTTGGTTTCATGTTTCACTTTGACAAGGGCTGTTTTCAATTATGGGGCTATGACTCTGATTGGTCTTTTATTGAGCTTGTTTGTTGTTTCGCCTGGTTTCGTTGGTCGACCTCTTGCCAACCTCATGTGGCACATACTTGTGACGCTTTCCTCTTGCCTCGTTTAATCTTTGCATCGATTACAATAGATTAAACTCTTTTTTGTCGTTCAAAAAAAAAAAATTCATCGCAAAAATGCTTGGCAACTAAAAACGATCAAATGACGACCCAAAAATCAGTCGCCGGGCACATTTATTTCTTGTAGTTCAGTTACCATAAACCAGATTCTCAAGTTACTGTTGTTCAAATGTTCCATAAAAAAAGAAGAAAGATGAAAGACATATGACTTTCAATTAAGCTGGTGCAATAGAAACCCTGTCAACCTGCACAACATACTCTAGCGCCGCGTTTCGGGGAATTTGCAAATCCGGGCCAAGCTCTGCGCCCTTCTCCCCAAACCCCAAGCCAGGGGGAACAATCACTCTTCTTTTGCCCCCTGCCTTCATGGATCTCAGCACATAATCAATCCCTTCACACATGCCCCTAGTGTATGGCCTTGACCCCATCACCAGAGCCAGTGACCTGTTTTCACCTCCAAATGTGTCCACAAACACTTTCCCAGTACTCCCTTCAACACTTCCCTTTAGATCAATCACCACCAGGTCTCCTGGCTTTGGAGAAGCACCCCCACCAACTGTGAGCTCATAGTACCTGGTTCACAGTGATTTCGTAAGGAAAAAAAAAGAAAAGAAAAGAAAAGAAAAGAAACATTTTTGTTTACTTTCTCGCATAAGAAACAGTTACGGGCATAAGAAAGCAAATAAGTGTTTTTGTATTCCATGAGGTCGCATATCTGAATTCCACGGAGGCTGAAGGTTCTTCCAAGCCTTGGGGCCATGGAGGGTTTTTCCATGATTAAGTTCAAGGGTCCGGAATTAGTCGAGGTGCGCACGAGTTGACCGGAACATCCAATGCTCCGTATGAAACCCAATTCCTAAATCATTGCTATAGTTATTATGGAAAAGCATCAAATATTTTTTGAAAGGAAACGTTTGGGTCTAAATTGCATCCATTCTGTTATTCTAAAATTGAACTTAATATAGGGTAAGACACAGGACATTGAGAGACTTTTACCTGATGCCATTAGGCAAGACCACCTCTTCTTGCTTCTCCACATCTCTGTAGAATATAAACTGTTGGTGTTACAATAAAGACAGGAAGATGATAACTGGACTACCATTGTTGAAAATTGCTATGAATTAAGAAGAAATATTAGCTATCAATTTGAAGGATGCATGGGCTTCACTGGTTCACCAAGATTTGAAGCCTTGACCTGAGAGAATCGCCGGGCGGATCCCAGCGATCACCCTACCCGCGTTTCAAATTTCTACTAGACTAATAGTAGTTTTTATCTAAAGAACGTTATAATAATACAAGTTCATCCGCCCCAAATAATTTTGAACAATTCAATGCCCAACCAAAGTTTTGGAAAAAGTGATTTTACATTCACACGTACTTGTTTTGCACTTATTCATATAAATCAACCCCATTGCTCTTCCATTGATTCACTTGTTCAAACATGAAGGGACAATTTAGTAACTTCGCACGAGTAAGGACAAATAAAAAAGACTGGAGCTTCCTCCTAAAAAGAGGAGTACGAAAATCAATTCGCTCGCAAAATTTACATGAATATTCTACCTTGTATTGGCTTGTTGCTGGGAAACTTCAAGCCGGGTTTTGATCTGTTCAGAAACCACACCAAATGCCAAGAAGGCAGCCCATGCCAGCCCAGCTCCGAGTCCAAACCTCCTGGTTAAGCCGGAGGCTATCCAGTCTGTGGAGTCAGCACTAGTACTAGCAGAAGTAGCGGCCGCAGACGTTGTACTTTTTTGTTGTTGTTGTACTTTTGATGCGACCGGTGATGGTGGCTCTACTGAGGTTCTAGTGCTTAGCTGCTGAGTCAATGGCGGTTGCGAAGGTGGCGGAGTTGGTGGCTGAGGAGGTGGAGGAGGGGGGGTTTGGGAAGAAGCAAAGTGTTGAGTTTTTGTGATTTGTGGAGAGAGAAATGGTGGTGATAGTCTTAAGAAGGTAGCCATTTCTGGGACATAAAAATGAAGCAATCTCTAATCACTGCCAATAAGTAGAGAAATGGTCCCCATCTTATCCCTTGTGTGTGATGCCAATTTAGTGGGTATGTCTGATCACAAGGTTATGTTCAGACCTTGGTGAAGGGAAAGAGAAAGAAGAGAGGGGGTATTTTTGACCAAATGTGGAGTTTTATGTATTTTTCCTGTGTGTTTTGCAAATAGGTATGGAGAATGAAAACAAAACTGATATTGCCTCTGCTTAATTTTAAAGATGGAAGAAAAGAAAGTGGTGAAAAGAAACATTTTTCATTTACTTTCCCCGAATTTTTCTAAATCCGGACATCCTTTAGTGCAACAAAACACTTCAAGTTGTAGTGCGCCTCAGTAAATCTAGACCCTGTTGTACGCCAAAACACTGCGAGATTGTAGTGTACCTCGGTAAGTCTACCTAAACCTTGTCCATGTGGTTTAAATTGCTCATTCCATAGGATGTGTGAATATGTAAACAAATACTCATCTTAATTTGAAAAAGGATTCATATAACCGAACATAATTGTTTCAAGTCATTGTTTAGATCGTATAGGCTATTATAATTTTTTTTTTTTTTTTTTTTGATGTCTGGATATCTGGGACAAGTATTATCCACGAGGCTTTCAAGCCAATTCATCGGGCAAAAGTCAATTAATTTGATTTTTTTTTTTAAAAGAAAATGAGAGTCAAAACCTTTAAAAAAAAAATGAACATTTTGGACCATGATGATTGGCCTTTTCTTTTTTATGCAGGATGTTTGGCTGCACGAAAACCAGAGTGGGGCAAAGGAAAGAATGCCATTTCTCTGCCATCTAGTACCAGCAAATACTTCATCCTCCCATATTCTTGATTCTATTTACTATTTAGGAACTCTAAAACATTGGTTATATCTTTTAATTTATAATATTTTTTATATCAAATATGGATCTTGTTTAATAGATTTCAAATAAATTTATTAAAAAAAGTTTTCAAAATCGTAAACAAAATTATAGATTATGAAATATAAACAATTGATGACAAAAAGTGAAACAAAACCAAGAATATGAGACAGAGGGAGGGTAACAAGACATTCTTGAATCTACTCAGGCATCCAAAATTCCCAGAAGCATTACTCACAAGCTGTCTAAAGAGTGTTCAAAACTCAGATGGATCATAATTGACCATGCATCATTCCCAAACACCATTACCACAAGCGAAACGGGCCGAATCTACAACCAAATTTACTCCACTACAACAAATCAGATCCCCCAAATCCAGTTTACATCGCGGCTTCAATGCACACTTATCTCTAAGAAACTAGGAGGTAAAAAGGAAGAAACAAAAAAAAAAAAACCTTAATTACAACAGATTCAGATGAATTTTTGCACAAACATGTATGAATTTCCAGGATGGCTGCATGACCAAGCCAAGAATACAGAAAACAATTGTGGACAACAACAAAAAGTACACTTGTCTCGAATCTGAGGCGTATGTATATGTTGGTCAGGAACTTTAGTTGATCTCTTCTCTTACATTGGATCTGAGCGATCCAGGACCGGCTTCCATTGTCAGGCATTCCAAGAGTCTTGATTTGGCTTCGCTTCTTCATCGACTCTTTCCGGCCAAGTTGACCTCTACGGCATGTGATGGGTGGCCTTCTGGCTGTTGCTTATTGACCCAACCGGTCTAGGCACTTGAGCAGTCGTTACAGACTTTTGTAGGGGCTTCAGAGCAGCCATTATCTCAGCAAACGTGGGTCGCAATTTTGGATCTCTAAAATGTTAACAGAGAACTAATGTGAATGTACGATATTGCATACACTTCCGAAAGCAATCCCTCACTGGTCCAAATTAATCAAAACTTAGTGACAAAACCAGAGGAATAATGCTCTTATATAACTAAACTCTCCCACAAACCAACGTAAACATATCCAAGCCGAAGCTGTCAGATCATATACAGACATCCCTGACTATTTAAGGAACCTGTAAACCAGATTATGTTTCACACTAAGGCTCCCTGAGGACCCTGACTATTTAAGGAACCTCTAAAACAGATTATGTTTCACACTAAGGCTCCGTTTGTTTCGATGTAAATATTTTACAATGCAAAATATTTTTTCAGAAAACAAATTTCAAATTTTTATTTTCTGGTGTTTGATTGGCACATGAAAAAACAATGGAGTAAACAAACTTCAAACTTTTATTTTCCGGTATTGGATGGGAGTCTTCGTGGAGAGAGAGAGAGAGAGAAGAGAAGAGAGTGTGAGTGTGTCACGACCCAAGCCAGCTAACCTGCTTAACTCTTAGCCTAACCACGTGGCTCAAAAGATTAACCTCAAGTTATACAGTAGCTCGTCGCGTTTCCTTATAAATTACGTTAACTTTATAAGTTTCCCCGATGTGGGATCGTTTCTTGCCCCTTCTGGGCTTTTACAATCACCCCCACTCGGACTGCAACGTCCCCGTTGCGCCCCAAAGTCCGTCACAACCCACCAAGTGTTGTGAGACAAGTCCCCACTTAAGCACGACAAGCACCTCAAGCACGTCTCATGCACGCCAAGCACCTTGGGCTCATCCCACACCTCAAGCTCGTCTCATGCACACCAAGCACCTCGGGCTCATCCTATGTGGGACCCGCCCAAGCACGACAAGCTCCTCACTTGTCGGGCCCATCCAAGCATGTCTCCTCACGGGACCCGCCCCACACTTCCGGTTCTACCACCTGTTACGACCCGCACCAGCTAACCTACTTAACTCTTAGCCTAACCACGTGGCTCAAAAGGTTAACCTCAAGTTATACAGTAGTTCGTCGCGTTTCCTTATAAATTACGTTAACTTTATAAGTTTCCCCGATGTGGGATCGTTTCCTGCCCCTTCTGGGCTCTCACAGAGTGAGTCCTAGCAAACCTTCTGCAAATGTTTTCACGTGACCACGTGAGAGCACTGGGGCACAATCATTCCAACAAAGATGCACATGTAAAACAACTTATGGGATTTTCCGCGGTAACTCAATTTACGCCGGAAGTGGTAAAAGATTTTCCCAAAAAATTCATTTTCCGGACTTTTCAACAACCAAACATCAGAAATCATGTAAAAGGTTTTTGGCAAAAATATTTTACGTCCAAACAAACCGAGCAGCCACTTTGTGCATATACTGCCAAAGTTAGGCCTGTCTCCAATTATCTCCACCCATACCCTCAATGATTGAGGGCTAGATGGGTTATGTTATGTTGTTATGTTGTTGTAAACAAAAGGAGCCTAAGAGACAATAAAGTTTTGGAAAATACTCACGTTTCCCAGCATTTCCAAATAATATCTGCAATAGCAGGATCCATATCATTTGGAATGTCGAGACGGCGATGCTGAAAACCAACTGCACCGACAACTTGCATTGGGTTCATTCCACCCCAAGGCTGCTGCAAAGTACAGAGCTCCCATAATATGACGCCAAAGCTATACACATCACACCTTCATTGCATCAAGTAGTGATCAAAACATCAGTAAATTGTAAAGAACTAAAATACTACCTGTAATGACTCATGCAGGGGGAAAAGATAAACTAGAAAAACGTACTTTTCATTGGCAGGCTCATTTCTCAGCACTTCCGGTGCCATCCACTCTGCCTGCAGAAAGAGTATAGCACCTTAGAATTACTTAAGCCATCCTAATTTTACGGCTGTGCTAAAATAAGCATACAATACCAAAGCAACAGTATCACATGATACAAACACATACAAGAAGGGAAGTATCTACAAATCTCTTAACTAACAACAAAAAACAGCGGGAAAGTGTAAGAAATGTCCATTATCTGCACAAGGCTTTGCGGTCCAACAAGTTTTAATCCAGGGTAACAAATTCTAACTGGTATAAACTACATGTAAACCTAAACTAAAAAGTTCAAAACCATTAAATTATCACATTCAGGTCAATTCACTGCATATGATCTTACATAATGGAGATATCCTTGTCCTGCCATTCCAACTTACCTTAACGGATGCCGGAACAACATTGAAGTATTGTTCTAATGAAATAGACGTGGGAGATGAGGAAACAATAAATGATACCTCCCGGCCATGCGTCCACATCCACGTAAATGAGTATGATAATCATCTCAATCATGTTTCAAAATACAACTAACTTCCATTATCATCATTAGCTGTACATTTTATATAATTGTTATTACCAATCAACTGAAGTTCATCTATTGTGAATGAGTTTTCATGTGATGCCCCAATCTTGATATGTCAATTTTCATGAATATTACCTCCATTTGTTTTAGCGTAAAAATATTTGCTCGAATGTATTTTCGTCAATTTTTGGTGTTTGGTTGATCATGATATGCCGTACACTGATTTCTAGAAATAACTCATAAACCAACTTCCCAAGACCTGAAACATTCCAACAACAGTCCTTCAAGTAAGTACTTCCAACTAGACACTCAAGCAGCATGAAAGCATCTGCCCAAGCAATAGCCAAGTACATAAGGATCATGCTTCGCAGTTCTTGTTTTTTAATCTTCCTTCTCCGCTCTGCTATTTATCAGTAGACATGGACATAATTATTAGAATTAATGTGTTCCGACATAGTAGAAAATATTCAGGCCCAGAGAGCTATCTATGAATGCATGCTAACAAATTATCTCAGCTCTTGTAAATTATCTGCAAAGCCTCAACAAGTCAATGGTAAATGATAAGGAAAATGATTGCTTGTTCGTGTATGTAATTTCCATTAATACTTGATACAGTGAAGTCTTCAAGTTAAAAACTTTTTACATCAAAACACAGGGAGTGTAAAAAATGCAATTTCAAAGAGCAGGCGTAAAAACATAGGCCAATAAGACATCAATCTCAACTAAATCTTCCTCACAAGGAGAAACATAACTTAAAATTGGAAGGTATCTTTTAACCATAGATCACAGCTACCACCTTGTTCAAGGAGAATGTTGGCAACCAAAACATCTCCAAAGGCCTGAATACTAGGACCAACAGCACTTGTGTATCTTCACCAAAATGGCTGATAATAAATGATGTACCAAAAATTAGCCAATTTCCAGTATCGCACTATTACTGTGTTCCACAAGGAAAGGCACCAAGTAAGACAATATGCCACACACGCAAGCAATAAGCGAAGTTAAATGTATATAAAGGTGACTAAGAGAACAACAAAGAAGCATGCCAATTGCGGGAAGCATATAACGAATAGATTGCAAAGTGAGAAAAGTAATCTAGCAAGCAGAGAAAACCACAGAAGTAAAAGTATGATTTAATGTGGACAACAAAGAGTGCAGAAGGCCTAGACAAAAGCAAGCAGAAATAAGGACAAAGCCAAGATGGGAAATCAGCAAAAACAGCTTACCGTCCCTGCAGTGGACCTCGAAGAAAGAAACGTGCTATATTTCATTCGAGATAACCCAAAATCACATACCTAATGACAGGAAGGAAACTCAAGTCAGAGTGAACTAGCCATGGAAGTTTTGTAATACTTCACAAACATTCTCAGCAATGAGACAAAGAAACCACCTTGACAACCCAATTTTTATCAACCAGAAGATTTGGTGATTTCAAATCGCGATGAACTATTACTGGCGTGCAGTTGTGCAAATAATTCATTCCGCGTGCCTGAAATTGCAATTACTTAGAAGACATGTATTCCGAGTCACCAGTAAACCAGAGGCTTTACTATTATATATTCAAGCAAAAGGTACAGAGCATACAGCATCAAGGGCCATCTTTAAACGCCTCCGTTCATCTAATTGATTGTTAGGCCGGTGAAGCAACCTATACAAACTACCTCTGCAAAATATAAACTATGCTTCAAAATACTAAACTAAAGCCAGAATGATTCTAACAGAAACAGGATTATAAAAACAAAACAGAATTGCATTTGGGAGTTCTTTAACAATTATGTCTCCGACTCTCAATGACATAGAACAACTTCACTTTACTCTTCCAGAATAAATTTCTCCCAGAGAGAGCAGCCTAGAAACATAATGCATTAGCTGGACTTGCGTATCCAGGTCTGACACACCTTGAAATACGTTCCGAATGTGTCCTATTTTTTTGTTATGTTTGGCGACACTCTGGAGATACGTTGCTGGGGACTGGGCCAAGTTAAGCGACACACTACAGAACATTTGGGGACAGACTGGGCAAACATTAGGGGATCAGAATTCAATTTCAAAGAAAAAAAATGGTCAAAATTGCCATGGATGGTTAGTTTCTGAACATTTAATTTCTATTGACTATGTTGGTAGCTTTGATAACATGTCATTATTTTCCCTTTGGACATATAATGCTTTCCAGTAATGGATAATTCTATATTCAATGTGTCTCGAATGTGTTTGTGTACTAAATTTTCAAGACATGATGTGTCATGTTTCCAATTTGCGTGTTGTGTTATGTTGCTTTGGGACAATTGGTAACTTAACATGGTATCAAAGCTCAGTTGCAAGAGGTCTTTGGTTCAAGTCTCTCTGTTTGCATTTGTTTTCTGTCCGCATTATATTTCTCCCCTTTGCATTCTTTCACATTACGTATGGATGTTTGCATTTCCACCTACAAGACGGGTTACACATGAGGGAGGGTGTTGAATAGTGTGAGATACATTGTTGGACCCATTTCCTAACAGTTTTAAGCTTTTGGGACAATTGGTAACTTAACATGTTAGATATTAGGCCCATTTCCTACTTAAGCTTTTGAGACAATTGGTAGCTTAACATGGTATCAGAGCTCATGTTGAGAGAGGTCTTGGGTTCAAGTCTCTCTATTGGCATTTTGATTCCCCGATTGCATTATGTTTCTCCCCTTTGCATTCTTTAGCAATACATATGGATATTTACATCTCCATATGCAAGACAAGTTACACGTGAGGGAGGGTATTAGACAGCTTGATATACATTTTTAGGCCCATTTCCAAATAGCTTAAGCTTTTGGAACAATTGGTAACTTAACAGTCTGTGCATGGCAACTAAAAACAAATGGCAGGATCAAAAACTAACTCTTGATGGGGAAGAAGAATAACCACCTGATGAGGATCATATTCAGTAGACTCACTTCTTGTTTAAACAATATGGATTATTTTATTAGCTCAACTGTATCTTTTTGTTACCATTTGGAAAGTTTACGGGGGGGGGGGGGGGGGGGGGGGGGGGGGGGGCGCGGGCGGGTGTGTGTTTGTGTTTGAATAATGAATGAAAAAACTGAGTTTTTTGATTGTTGGTGTGGACTAAGGCCCACAGAGCGCGAGCGGCGCGGGTACATAATGCGGGAGCGCAAAAGCATCAATTTTTAGAAGAATCGACCTCCAGAGCGTCTTCTATATGCACCAAGATATAATTATATTTTTATATTTTATGTATAATATTTAAACATTCTTGTAATCTGTCTTAAAATTTCATGTCCACTACACGAATAAAAATGTATGGGATTCGGAATGTGTCTACTTATTCAAAAAAATTGTAAATCTTCTGTTATTGATAACTTGTTCAAATAAAAAATCCATAAATCGTAGAGGCAAAAAAAGAAAAAAGAAAAAAGAAAAAAAACTCAAGTAACTAGTAATACAGAAGTTTTTTTTTTTTTTTTTAAACAAAGTAATACAGAAGTTAAGTGAATACAAATTTAGTGAAGCACATGCATCTATGTTTATGGTACTAGAGTGGCATTGGGAATGATTTCCTACAGCCAACCAAAATTGATGGGAGATGGGCCGACTGACTGACAATCAAGTGGATTGCATTAATGCCTCTTGTTGCAAAGCAAGTAAATTACATGTGTCACTTTGTTATTGGCTGACAGCCTGACACCAACAAGTTCATTCCCACAATCAACTAGTCTGCAAATCAGGGAAAGTTAGTGCGCGAATTTTCAACGAATCAAGAGTCAAAGCGCCAATCTGTGGACCAGCTTGCAGTCCGTCAACCATATACGCCGAACTGTGTGACTAAGGGTGTGGATGCCTTTTCCTCAGATTCATATTCCTTAGGGGTACATTATTTTCTTTCTTTATGTTCTAGAATTGTCTTGGATCAGTTTTCATACGAGAACAAACCCATCCCAATCAACACGCATATTCTCCTCTGTTCAGAAAAAAAAAAATTCACCTCAGCCCAATCCTACCCACTAAAACTTACATTTAGGTTACTGAAAACCTAACCTTGCTTTTCTTAGAACCTCAACCCTAGGGCTCGAATTCCCAAGAAGAAATTATTCAGAACAAGAAGAATCATTTAATGAGGATCTTATTCACCGGGGGCCCAATTGTTTGATGGGATATCAGCATCGAATTGGACTTTCTATTCAAGAGGACAACATATCCGATGCGTCATCAAAATTCTTAAGGGCTCCATTAAACATAAATGGGATATATAAAATTCCACAAAGTGTACGATATATAGCACCACAGGTCCGTCGTTATGATTGATCCCATCACTATTAATCCCATGGGATTATATACCCTGCAAAATCATATATCCCTTAACTATTAATCCTGTCAAACGAATGGGTCCTAGATTTAGATTCTAGGAAATATTGTCAGGTTAACTGTATCTTTTGTTATCCTTTTAAAAAAATGTTCGTTTTAAACCTTCGGCTTGCATATCTTGTCTTCGTCTTTTTGTTATTATTTGGAGAGCTTTGAATTCTGGAGGTGGTGAATCAAATCTTTTAAATGGTGCCACGGGTTCCACCGGATATTGATTCTTGTACTTCGCTAGGTGCCTTACATTGATTCTTATTCTTATATCTAAAATCATCAAATCCTTCATTTTCGGTAACCCTTGTCTGATGGTTAAAAAATAAAATAAAAGATAGATGGTTGTGACATACCTAGGAAGAAATTCAGTAACAATTGAGAGATTTGGAGCACGGGTAACTGCCCCCATGAACAAAACAACATTTGGATGCCTGATCCTTTTCATGATCTTCACCTGGCAAGCCAAACCATAACTGAATGATTTATGCATACCATACTCATTCAAAACAAGTATATATGGAACCGAGGTTGAAGGTGGAAACTGGAAACCCAGTGGTATGCAACTTGATAAAGTAGATGTCCATATTTCTCTAGAAACAAAATTTCCTTTTAGGAATCTGGCACAGATGTCCATCCAATAATTCAGAAACTAGAATAATTACCCTTTACCAACTTTCAAAGAGCCAAATTGTTCAAGACACTTTTGGAGGTGATAGTATGTCACAAGAGACGGTCTGTACCTCACTTATGAATTCTTCAAGGGACTGTCCAGATATACCTTGGTCTAGAAACTTCTTGACAGCCACCTCCTAAGGAATCAAAGGGTGGCAATAAAATCAGTGTTCAAGAATACAAAGGTGAGACATCAAGGGCTCATGAATCACGCAAATTATCACCAAGACTCCGAACAAACAAAGAAAAAATATTAGAGGCGATGAAAACTCACAGTTCCATGCCAGTCTCCACGATATACCTCTCCATAGGATCCTACAACACAGAATTTAAAGGCAAGGTATAAAATTGAAGCAAACAAACTCCACAACATAGAATAAAGAAACCTACATGTCATGAAGTACATATATTGAGTCGCTATAGATTACAGGTAAGTACCAAGTCCGATACGCTCTCCCAAGGTGAGATCCTCCCATGGGATCTCACAGTCCATGACATCATCAAGTGAGACATCAGATCTTGTGCTATCATCACCAGCTGATCTATCCGAAACTCTCTCCCCTTCTGGAAATGCCCTTGAAGAATCATGCTTCTGGCAACCACTACCTTGTGGCTCATAAACTGCAGCATCTGAATCTACATCACTTCTTGCACCATCCATTGGGTTACCAAAAAAAGCTTCACCACTTGGCAAATTAATGCGAGTCGCTAAGTTTTCACATTGCTTTCCAACAGCTGCAGTTGTTGCCACTACAGCTGCAGCTGTAGCAGTAGCGGCAGCTGCTACTGGAATCTCCAGACTTGAATCAGCTGTCGTCTTCGCTACAGCAACTACCATTGAAGATGCAACAACCGCTGCTGCTGCTGCTGCAGCAGCAGCAACAGGAACATTTCTCACATATTTTCGTGGAGTTTCTTCAAGTTGAAATGAACCCGGTTTTACAGTTACTTCTCTTGTCTCTTTAGAATGCAAGCCATGATGAGGCAAAGGCGGCAAATATAGAGGAAGGTAATTAAGATCATTGGAATCCTTAGTTTTCTGGGTGTCGTAACTCTTTTTAATGTCTTCCGATGGGGACCTGGCCTCATCCATTGAGATAGCTAACTGCTCTGAATACATTTCACCGAACAAGTTTGGAGGAGCAACAACACCACTTTCCAGCAACACATCATGAAGTTTCTGAGCTAAGTGTGGATTTTCTTTGGCAGCATCAATCATGTATTTGGACACATCCTTCACCTTCATCCTGCGTACAGCTGGTGAGCTAATACCTTCTGTCCACGAAGGGGATCTTGTATGCATGTAAGGCTGAGTAGGTCTGCTTGGAATTTCCCTAACTAGCCCCTTCTTTACACTACAAGGATCTCTAAAATCATCTGACATCTTGGATGATTCCTCACCTTTAATCGACCTATTTAAATTTGAAGAAAGAATGAATTCAGGTCTGTCATCAAATTCTTTTTCTGCAACGGGTAGATTTCTAGACTTGTTTCTCCTCTCCAACATCCCAGATTGTGACTGTTCTTCAAATGAACTTCCAACCCAACTACTTGAGGAAGCTACACGAGGTGAGTCAACATCTCTAGACAAAGGACTAGAGGAAAAAAAAGAGTCATCGTATTCTATATGTGACTCTGCTGCATCAGATGGAATAAGTGTGCCAGGGTCTGCTGCCAGATCAACAATGTACTCCCTGAAATACCCATTGTCATTCATCTAAATATAACATATGTTTAAAACTCCACACAAACATGCCTTTAATATAAATAATCCACCTGCAATACCATTCTATAAGTACCTTTGAAAACTAAACTGCTGCAACTACACCTACACTCCTGAAAGAATAAACTCCTCTATGATACTAATATTTTGTAATTTTCAATCTTAGAGAGGCCAGTTAACATTGGCTATCTCTGACCCCTAAATACATATATGACACAACTGGACAACCAAAACGGGGCAAAACTTTGGGTTGACCCTGCAACACCCAAGGTCAACTGTCAACCCGATTAACCTGTTTATTAATTCCCTGTCCCTGTTAACATGAATTTGGTCCGAAGTGATGACCTGTATATAACTGTGTCGCCCGTTACACACTGATAGGTTTAAATGCTAGGTTTCATTGACTCTTCAATATAGAAACTAGAAAGTGCCAGTGTCGGATACTCAACATCGTGGCACTCGACAAGTGGGAGATGATATGGGATACGTGTCCGACACTGTTTGTCAGATAATTCACCTATGAAGGATTTAGAATTCTGTTTTATCGCAGAACTATCCGTGAAGATCTCAGATCAAGTATGGAATTCTCTCTGATGCCTTGTAAACACCATTTAGCCAATAAACAAAGATAAAGTAGAGATAATGAATATCTTGGTGCGTCTCCGTGTTGACAATTGCATCAATAAATCCGATAGTTGGACAAATATCGGCACCCGACTCTGTACTAGAGTCCATGTAAATAGTTTTAAATGTGTGTTACTGTGTGCATACATTGCCTCGCTTTATAAGCAATCATGCCAACTCTGTCATATTCAGGTTGACACAGTTACAACATGTTGTGTTGGGGTCAGCATAAGTGACAAGTTTGGCAAAACACGTCAGATCAATTGTGAGCGTTTCTAACACAAACCCTAATTGACACAACATGACACAATGCCCAGCCTACAGAGTCAACAAGCAAACCCACAGTACATCAAGCCTCCCAAGTACAGGATAATCAAATGGTGATATTTGAGCCCTAAAGGCCAGCCTCATTAACTTCACAAAGACAATCAATAATCTGTGCTCACCAGAAGAGCCTAGAGATTCGTCTGCTAGAGATATCTATAGTGAAGTTACTCAATGGCTCAAGTTGTAAATGTCAGAATACATGTAGCATATGAATACTCAGTGCCCAAACTAGGGGAAAGCAGCCCATGGATCACGCTGTGTACCACCCATACACTATTATGCTAAAAGTGTAATAAACAAAATGAAAAAGATCCCTATAACCACATTGGACTTGCAAGCATCAGCAAAAGATAAAACAGAGATTACCTTCCATCATCAAACTTCACAAAGTTCATTGCTGCATCATCAGAACCAGTGTACTGCTGCCCTTTCACTAAACGGCAGGGGATGCCCACACTATCAGCCAAGACCTGCAAAACCATTCGGAATAATTCAGAAATTGGAAGGTTAAGCTCATGTCTACAACCAACACCCCGAAACAGAGAGATATAACTATGCAAGAAACAAAGATAGTTCCAGGATCTAAGAAACATACAAGTACACAATAAAGCACGAAGAGGCTGTAATAGAAAACATGCTGAAAGAAGGAGGAATGCAGCTAGGGCGGGGCAACCCCTACCCCAGAGGGCCCAGACCAATAAAATTTAGGATTTTCCCATTTAGGCGAAACGAATCGGAACATGTCAGGATTGGAAAAAACTGGATCACAAGTCAGACCGATAAATTTCTTCGTACCTTGTTTTTTCAAATTCCTAAACACAAAAATAACTAAACGCATGTGAAATACCTTAAACAACAATGCACGATGACGAGAGAGTCCGATTGTCAAAGAACCAAGTGGCAAAACCATGCTCCCAAGTGATTCCTTCAAACTATGACTGAGGCGTTTCCATGCTCTAAACATAATGTCTGGGTCCCCGACCGGTCCTCCCATGTAATCAGAAACCAAAGTAGCTAGCTTTCTTACCAAATCACCAACAGCAACATTCAGAAAATCTGATCTTGATTTGACAGCCATCTCCAGTGCCTTTTGTTCAAGTTTTAACAAGTTAGAGTCAGCAGCCCTACTGACCAGAATTGCTTCCCAGCTGATGTTATCAGACACCACTGCCCCTTGCAGATCAACAAGGGATGGCATCCTTGATGAAGTAGACTCCGTCAAAATACCATATAGGTCATAAAAACCATCTAAGATCTTGTCATCGTAGCCAAGAGCATTGTAATTCTGTGAAGCACGCATAAACCTACAACATGAGATTTGCTAGAGAAACAGAAACATATGCATCATAAAGCCAAAGCCAAGTATTGGGAGTAACGCAACACATAAAATGATACATAGAAATTGTCCAGGGTGGTTTAGGCAAGTTGATTCATTACAAGCGAGACAAACACTATTTTATTCATGAATGCAGACGATGTAGCCTAGGAAGCAAAGGGACGAAGAGAAAGCAGCGCCAAGACTGCAACATAACACCAAACAAAAAATGCATCGCTCAAGAGTAAGTACTTGGACAATAGATAATGACATAAACCAGTCCTTCTGGATATAAACAGCGGTTATAACTCAAAAAAGCCACAAGAAAAGCAGAATCCTAAAGTAAATCGTCACCAGTTCCAAAACAGGCATGCCCTGGTCATAAATTATCGAAGCAGAACAGCACAATTACAAATAAGAAGCAAGAAATAAGTTACATATCTTGATTAAGATTTATTTCCAGTCAGTGACTGTAGTTAAACATAGAACTTTTCTATCTACCGACATTATGAAAGTTTACACATTCTTCCAATACTAACATTCAATGAACTCAACTGCTTCATTCTGAAAAGACACTTCCTCCTTTCAAAAATCCAATTACATCATCATCTCTACAATCTACACTTTAGGCATTGCAAGATCCAAGATTGATAACCCAGTCTTTTTCTCCCAGGCCCCTGCTGGTAGGAATAAGCCGTGGCTGCCGTGCATGGCAATCTGACAGGTACTCTCCATAAAATTACATTGGCAGATACTGCAATACCGGTAAATGTCACATGCATATACAGTTTATAGTCGCCTCCAAGACTGTTCCTGTTATCATTAATCATTCACATACATGTATTGTACGTTGTACATTACAAGAACTTATCAGAATACCCACAGAATATGTCACATAATCCTTCAATCAGATTTTTGTTCTCGTTCTCAATTCTCATTCTGCGCTTCCACTGTTTATCCTCACTCTCGTGGATTTGAATAGTTAGTCGGTATGACTTCCTACAACCCGAGGACAACTCCGCCTCCTGACTACTTTGAGCCTTTCTTAATTCTTCAACCATGATTGTTTTACTAGCTGCGCCCCAAAACAATAAGCAAAAGCAAAACTCAATCGTCCTAACGGGTATGGCGGTACATGCTTAAATACCATCAACTCTCACTAGCCTTGGAATTGTTTATGGGACCTCAAGGCTGAACAATACCCCTCCACAGATTGCAAGACGCAAATATAATAAATGTGTCTTACGACATTGAGGTTGACTCAACGGCATCATGACGCTAAACTCAATAACATAACTTATTATGGATTTTGAGCATCTAAAACGCCATCAAGTCAACTAAACCCAACCAAGAAAGGCAGGTGAGAAACATACTTGTGCGGCATTGCTACTCTATATATACTGCATTAACAGTAAACGTCACATGTATCTACGATTTCATAGTTGGTATAACTTCCCACAAACTGAGGACCACCAACTCAATCTGAACCTATTTCATTTCTCCAATATTTCTTAATATTGGTTACTACTTACTAGTATAGCTTAACCAAATTTTTAAGCACACACATATTTAAGCTCCATACTGAGAGTACATGCTTAAGCACGATGATCTTTCACAAACCTTGGAAATACTTACATGTCTTGAAGGTTGAAGCAACTAATTTAATCTAAGCTTAGCTAATTTTAACTCCGCATGTACTGCGATTAAAGTCTTATCTTTTTATAGCCGGTACCAAGCCCGGATAAAGGAGGAAGGTTGTGTGTTAGGTGGCTGATAGTAAAAGCCCCGTTAGATCTCTATGACATGAATCCTAATATGACTAAATGGAAAAACAAAATTCATGTAGCTGACCCCAATTGATTGGGACATAAGGCTCGGTTTGGATTGGTTTGGCTTAGCTAATTTATGCACTAGAATACACCTCCAAGACCAAAGAGGAAAGGAACATTTTACTCTCAAAGCATAGCAAGAGGCAACCATGGTATTAGCACTGTCTTACAATTATGCTCCTCACCACCGCAATTAACATAACCTGAACTTGACGATGAGACCCCATTGGCATAATAAGCACAAAAACAAGAGTGAGCTCGTCAAATAACCCATCATTATCTTGGGTATCTGAAAAATATCCTAAAGTCAACTAAACTCAACCAAGCAAGACAGGTGGGAAAAAGAAAAACTCACCCAGTACCGGTAAGCAATCACTTCTGCCGGTGTGTTTTGAGGAGGACAAGACCCCAAACTGATCTGCTTAACAGCCTCAATCTGAACTGCTTCAGGGTCCTCTCTTGCACTCAACTCCAAAGCCAATTTTATTTGATACTCCTCTATATCTGGATCCCTCAAATTGCCAGAACCCGAATCACGCTGCGTTTCTTCCAAAGCAGCATCCAATCCACTACTACTACTAACTGAATCAGATGGTTCCATTCTCTCCTCCCTCGTCACATTAGAAGACGATGGAGGACTGGGACTTTTTTTATTAGTAACCGAATTCAACCATCCGGATAAAGAAAAGGACTTGTGATCAGAATTATGGTGCGACCCATCACTTAACCTATTGCCCTTGGATGAAGTAGACCCTTCAGAATCTTCAGATTGATTGGGCATGATGTGAAGTTTCTTTAGGAGATTCTTCATACTACTTTGTCCACTAAGCTGAACTAGTCAATGCTAAAGGAGGAAAACCCAGGCCATGAACCTCTCCATTGTCTTGGACCAAAAATAGAACTCCAATCACAAAATCACAGCAGCAGGAAGTGAAAAGTTCAAACTAACCCTCAAAGGCACTTGAGGTCAACCACACAACCCATCAAATCCAAGAACTAAAACAACCATTTCAAGCAATACCCAGTAAAAAATTGCTTATCTACAGCAAAACCCAGATGCTCAAATCAGAAGATAAACCCTTCCTTTGCAAAAAGACCAGATTTTGAATATCAAAACGCAGAGAGAGAACAAAGGTATACACTACACCACCAATTGTGAGGAGAAGAGATTGCTTCTTTGTTTACTGTGAAGAAAAAGTGAATTAATTACAACAAATCTATACACAAGTGAGATGAAATTGGTACAGTTTGGGGTAGCGTAAGGAGAGACAAGATCGATCTTGGTATAGTTTTTGAGAGAGAGAGAGAGAGAGAAGGGGGGTGGGGGCGAAAAATGAACAGTACTTTAATTAAAAAAGGACTTGGGGGTGTCGTAAGGGGGATTTTGGAAAAGAGGGGCAACGACAGCGAAGATCAGCAAGTGGGTGAATAGTAGGACCTGAACCTCAAGAAAGACGGCCCACTTGAATTTTTTGGAGGCACAGGAGGGTATCACGGTTCCAGGGAAAAAGGTTGTAAATAACATTGACCGGTAAGAAGAAAAAAACGAACTAGTAGTAAACTTGCCCTCTCTCTCTCTCTCTCTCTCCCATTCTATCTCTCTCTCTCTAGACTCTATCCAACTGGTGGAATGGGGGAAGCGGGGGGCCTCTCAAACAGTCAAACTGCAAGGTGTGGGCTGAGTGTTTTTAATTTTTTTCAATTGATAGGAGAAGAGATCAATTACATCATGTGTGAATACAAATTATAAACTCAAAATACTATATTAATTTTGAGGATCTGTGGATGAATTAAGCCTAACAATTTAATCAATACAATAAATAAGCTTATTCTAGGAAAGAAATAAACAAAAAGCTAGCATATTCAACCTTGGCTTTAAAAGTGGAATGTCAAATTTTTTCGGAGGTTTATGTGACAATTTAACATGTTAGGATTTGACATATTCACAATGTCCACTCCAACCAATATGCCTAATTTATTTATTTAATGATAGTTAGTTACGAGGGGTAAAATTCCCAAAGAAAAAATTTGACATCGCGTGTCAAATTTGACATGAGAAATGAGATGTAAAATGACACATAGGCATACTTTGGTTGGACTTAAAACAAGTCCAATGGAGGATGAATAGTAATTTTCTATCCCAGATGCAAAAATCAGTGCCAATGGGGATGGAAAATGCATTTGATGAAATATGGAAGATGGATATGTACATCTCCAAATGACTATAGCTATCATTGCTACCTCACCCAAATTCAACTGTCATCTGTCAGAAAGTTTGTCGGAGTTACTTGATACTTGCCAAAAAACGGCCGGAAAGCTTGAAACCTGACGGAATTTGAAATTCAACCTGGCCGGAGCATACCAAAAGTGAGATCGAGAGGGGAGAGAGGGATCACTGTCAGCGCGTTCAACCTTGCCGAAGTCTGGAAATCTTAGGTTGGAGAGGTTCGAACTCTTGACCTTTTAATGAAATGCAAAAGTCATGGTCAACTTAACTAGCCCCAGGTGTGGGCTGAGTTTAGAACATTGATGCGATAGTGTGTGTGTATATATATATTATTTTTTTGGGAAGGAGGTTTAATTGTCACGTAGTTGGGATAATTGGCTTTGTTTGGTTTAGGCCTGTCAATAGACCGGATTCGATCCAAAAAAATTCGATCCGGATCCGAATCCGATAATGTCTATCCGATAATCCGAATTCGGTAAACAAATATGGATCGGATTAAATCCATTATCAATCCGAATCCAAACTTTATTTTTTAAATTTTTTTTTAAAAACAGTAAAATTTTTATTTTGAAAAAAAAAAGTGTAAGAAGTTGTATTTTATTTTTATAAATTTTTTTCAGAAAATATTTTTTTTGAAAAAAACATTGTATTTTTTTATTTGTTCTTCCTAAAATTTTTGAAGTAAAAAAAGTTTTTGGATCAGATCTGAAGTTTTCAGATCCGGATTACCACTATCGGATTCGAGTCTTATCGGATTCGGATTGGATTTGGGTCTTATAGGATCCGGATCGGATCTGGCCCATTGACAGTCCTAGTTTGGTTAGGACTTAGGAGTTTAGTTTATTTTTTTTTTGTAGTAGGTGGAGAGAGAAATAGGGTAATGATTGAAGAGATAGGTAATGATTGGAGAGAGATGAGAAAATAATAATTGAAAAAATAGAATAATAATTGGAAAAATAAGTAGGATAGTGATTAGAAAACAAAACTAAAACTAAAATGAAATGGCAATTGAACACTACCGCTATTTCCAGCTCAACTTTTACTTCTCAACTGAATTATTTTTTCCCCAATATATTACTGTGAGAACAGAAAATTGTTGCTATAATGAGAATTGTTTGATATTGGTCAATAAACTCGAACCCATAATCTCAATACATTATTTAATGGTTGGTAAATGATTATTGGGCAAAAAGCCTAGGTCATGCATCATTCTACATTGTTACAATAGTTAATAAAAACATTATTAGATGGCAATCAAATTCATTTTTCATTAAAGAGAGCTAAATCTAGTGATACTTGAAAAGTGCAATATACACTTCTTCTTCTTTTAAAAAAAAAAAATTTGCATGGACCAAAAACAAAAAATTACAGCTTTGGCGTACCAATCAACAACCGTATTTTTTTTTAAAAAAATTCTAATTACATACCCATTTACACATTCATACTCAGGGGTTGTTCGGATAAATAAGCCAAAGTGACTTATTTTTTGTCCTTATTCAAAAAAAATTCGTATTATTTGGCTTATTGTCAATTTTTTGGGGATTATTGCATTTTCATGACAAGAGGAATCTAAAAAGTAAATTTTTTTGACCGAAATCCAATTTTTTATTTTTTTTGAATAAAGACGAAACAAGTGGCTTATTTTCGTTTTTTTTGTGGCTTTATGTGGTTTATTTTTGGAGGGAAAGCCAATGGCTTTTTAAGCCGAACAAGCCCTCACTCACAATAGAGGTGGAGCCCACACATACTGGATGTGTAGTGTGCGCGGACTCTACCTCTATTATGAGTATGAGTGTGTAATTGGATGTGGAAGTAGGATGATTGTTTTTTTACTCCGTTACAAAAATCAACAAGCGTTGCTCGTTCGCGGGACAAGATACGCCGCTGAGCTGCAACAGGGTACGGCACTGAGTAAAAGTAACCATGTTCATATCATCCTTTGTTTGGATGGACGTGACACTTAGCCCACCTTGAAACAGAACAAGAAGAAGACGTACGAGTAATTGTTAGCGTCCATTCACCATTCACCACCTTTTTTTTTTGAATACCAAAAAAGGGCTGGAGGGGGCAACCAGCGTAGCAACCCCCCTTGGGCGTGACCATAGGGGCTCCAAACCCGCCTGTGGAATGTCCGGTTCGAGCCATAGCTACCGTCCGGAAGGACGGGCCGTCACCACGGCACCACCTCAGTGCACAGTTGTCAAAGAAGCCCCCTCCCTGGTCCACAGGCGGGTTCGAAATTAAGCCATTTGGCACCACCGGAAAGGCACAAAGTGCCTCCGGGGCCTCGAACCTGGGCCTGCGTTGGGGAGAGGTGATGCCCTTTGCCAACCGGGCTACCACCTCGGTGGTACCATTCACCACCTTCGGTGCGACCGAAGATGATATCCGTACCAACCAAAACGTAGGGAAATCGTTCCGACGGTCGCGTCGGGCCATCTCTGGCTACTGGACGATCAATTTGAGCCGTCAAAAAAATTTATAAAAAAAACCGAGGGGGCCCACGTGAGAATCAACGTCATCCGATATACTCCCTCCGTTCCAAAAAGAGTGTCCTTTTTGGAGAAGCGTGTCATTTTCAATTGCTTATATCTTTCAATGTGAATGTCAAAAAATATGCAATATGAGTCTTGTTTGATAAATTATAATTAATTCTAGGGAAAATTTCGCGTAGGCACCCGATCTTTCACACAAATCGCACATAAACACCTGACCTTTCTTAAATTTCATATAAACACCTGAGCTTTCTAAAAACTCATCAATTCAACACTTGACCTTTATTAAATTTCATATAAACACCTGACCTTTCTAAAAACTCATCAATTCAACACCTGCCGTCACCACTTTGTCTAAAACCAAACGGAAAAAAAGTTAAGTGCTCCAATTTTTTATTTGTTTGAACCAGTGCGAAGATCTTATTTTTCTGATCATTTTATCCTAAAGAATCATAATTAATTTTTGACTCTAAAACTCTCGTTAATTAGTCCTAAGAAAATCGTAGAATTAAATATCTCTTAGGGCTAACTAATGAGAGCCTTAAAGTCAAAAATTAATTATGATTCTTTAGGATAAAATGATCAGAGAAATAAGATTTTCGCACTGGTTTAAACGGATTGAAAATTGGAGCACTTAATTTTTTTAACCATATTTTTTACTATATAAACGATTTATTCATGGTTGAAAAATTAATTGCTCCAATTTTCAATCCTTTTAAACCAATGCTAATATCTTATTTTTCTGATCATTTTATTTTATCTTAAAGAATCATAATTAATTTTTGATTCTAAAGCTCTCGTTAGTTAGCCCTAAGAGATATTTGATTATACGACTTTCTTAGGGCTGATTAACGAGAGCTTTAGAGTAAAAAATTAATTATGATTCTTTAGGATAAAATGATTAGGAAAATAAGATTTTAGCACTATTTCAAACAAGTAAAAAATCGGAGCACTTAACTTTTTTTTCGTTTGGTTTTAGACGGAAGGGTAACGGTAGGTGTCGAATTGATGAGTTTTTAGAAAGGTCAAGTGTTTATATGAAATTTAATAAAGGTCAGGTGTTAAATTGATGAGTTTTTAGAAAGCTCGGGTGTTTATATGAAATTTAAGAAAGGTCAGGTGTTTATGTGCGATTTGTGTGAAAGATCGGGTGCCTACGTGAAATTTTCCCTTAATTCTATTAAACAAAGTTTTTAAAATCACATAAAACTTCATAAATCGAAAGATATAAGCATTTGAAAATGGCACGGAGTCCCAAAAAGGACACTCATTTTGGAACGGAGGGAGTATATAGAATGTTTGATCTAAACACTATGGTTGTGTTTGGTTGAGAGTTTAGTTTAGTTTAGTTTTGATAGTGGGTAGAGAGAGAAATAGAGTAATGATTGAAAATATGGGTAATGATTGGAGAGAGATAGAGAGAAATAAGAAAGTACTCCCTCCGTTCCAAATTGAGAGTCCCTCTTGGGGATTCCCACTATTTTAAGGGACAGCAATGATTACACCTATATTACCTATTATTTCCACCATTACCCCTATATTTTACTTACTTATAACACTTATATTCAATTGTGAGGGACACTTTTGGAAAATCACCAAAATTTTCCTTCCATTTGTGGAAAAGGACTATCATTTTGGAACAACCCAAAAAGGAATAATGGACTCTCAAATTGGAACGGAGGGAGTAATAATTAAAAAAATAGGGTAATGATTGGAAAAAGAAGTAGGGTAATGATTGGTTTCCAAAACTAAAACTAAATAGAAATGGCAACCGAACAAAGCCTATATTTTTTTGTGTATATATGTATACGGCTCGGATCAGCCGTCCCGGTGGCTGGAGACGGCCGTCAGTAAGATTTCTCTACGGCGTCGGTCGGTACTAGCAGTACTCCGGTGCGACACCTATGCCTTATTTGGATGGTGTTTTGAAAATTTTTAAGTTTGATTTTTGAGTAATGAGTGGAGAAAGAATTAGGACAATAATTGAAAATGGGGGTTATGAGTGAAGAGAGTTAGAGAGAGAAATGAGAATAATGATTGGAGAGTGAAGAGAGAAATGAGAATAATGATCGAAGAGTGAAGAAAAAAATAAAAATAATAATTGAAAGTAGAGGTAATAAATGTTTTTTTAGTTGGAATTTTTTTTTTTTTCAAAATACCGTCCAAACATGGCATTAATTTTTTGAGGATGCCATTAGGCAGGCCCGGTATGGGGACTAGCCCTCGCCTTTGGATTTGTATTTTGTAACATGGTTGCGAACTTTTACTAACTGTTTCTCTCGATATTCCAAAGCACCTAAAAAAAAAAAAATTAGATGTCACGTGTCACTTAGCCTATCTAGTTGTACCTATTGACTTTATAAAAAGAAACCTGGTGTTCAAGTCTACGGAAAGACATCAAATCCTATTTGATTGTTAATCCAACAACTCCACTCTAACCTCCGAGCGATGTAATACTACAATATTATAGGGGGAGACAAAAAGATTAGCTTATTTGGTTATTTTTATCTTTATTCAAAAAAATTAGATTTTTATCATAATTTTTTACTTTTCAGATTTCTCTCGTCATGACAAACCAATAATTTTCAAAAAAAAATTAATTAAAACTAACAAATGCAGAAAAAAAATTTGAATAAGAACAAAAAAAAATCATTTGAAGCATTTATCCTCTCTTTTTTTTTTGGGGAAAATTAAAGCTAATAACATGTTTTGATAATTAATACCCGTCAAAGACATACTGAAAATATTTATTATGTACTTAGAAGGTATTAATTATTAAAATACGTTGTTGACCGTCATTTTCTCCTTTGTTTTTTTTGACAAAGAGGAGCAGATCACAAGTTGGCAACTAGCATCAACATCATCATATCACGACGATGTCATGAAAACGAAATCAGATGTTAACTTTGGTCCTCTGTAATAATAAGTAGTACTAAATTGTATATAATTTTATTATACGTGCTCACCAATCGGTGACAGACAATGACTTGGCCAGTGATTTTTTTATTACTCCCTACGATCAACGGTTTTACTTCTCTTTTGGGTAAAAAAAACAGAGCTCTCAAACCAAGTTCCAGTTCTTAGAATCCAGCAAAAACCCATTTGAGGTTAAAAGGTCATGTCTGCTTTCTATCCACAATCTGGGACTGAATCAAAACAAAAAAAAAAAAGGTTGCTCTTTTGCAAGGATAACAACAAAGTTTGGTGTTATCCAATCATTTTTTGTCCTATTATGACTTGGGAGACTTGTGAAAGGATTTTTACAGCAGAATCGTTGGTTTGGATTTTGGGGGAGGTTTTAAAATGTAAAGAGTGGAGAGAAATAGATGGAATAAATTTAATGGGGGACCGCGTGCAGGGATTTTGAGTACCCGGAATGAATAAGCCCCGGGTGTTCATGAGGCGCCGACCGTCATGTGATGCTACACATCTTTGTGTGGGACTCGGGACTAAGTGAGTGGATCCCGCATGAATTTTTGTTAAGGAAAGTTATTGGGATGCCACGTGACTGGAGCCACAAATGAACCGAGCAGCTCGAGAGCTCGGTTCGAGCTCGAGTTTTCGGCTCGTTTAGTAAACGAACCGGATAGAGCTCGGTTCGTTAAGGGAGACTCGGATCAATTAAAGAAGCTCGTTTAGTAAATGATTGAGTTCGGCTCGTTAGAACTCGAGCTCAAATTTTTGACTGGTTTAGTAAACTAGCCAAGCTCGACAAAGCTTGACCCAGCTGTAGCCCTACACGTGACGGTGCCCCTGAACAGCTGAAGTAGTTACTGTATTTGACTTTGTGACCTGTGACGGATAACAACAAAGATTCATATCCCCCCAGCCAGGTCCTTGTACTGCCCCTGTAATTTGCACCGCCCCAAACTACGTCGCTTTCGGCGTGTTAGGCAGTTAGGGCCAGTTAGGCTTTAAGAGAGTCTCCCAAAACTAGGTCGTCTTGTTTAATGAACCACCCAAGTCTGGAAACAAAGAGAAAAATTAGAAATTTGTAAATAAAGTTTACGGTGTTCAATCGCGTGCGTCCAAAAATATTCTGGACGGTTCGAATTTAAAAAAAAAAAATTATTCGTGAGAATAGTTTGCGAATAGTTTTTTTTTTTAAAATCTGAACCATTAATTGTCAAAACGGGCGCCTAAGATTGTCCAGAACCGAAAATAACTTATTTTCGCTCGGGAACAAAACTACCCTTTTATTTAATCAACCAGATAAATTTTATCCCATAACATATCAGTTAAATCCAAATGTTTAAATTCAATCAAAACTCACATTCTAATTGGAGGAAATTTTGTTCCAAAACCATAATAATACCAAGAGTTTTATATTGCCCATTTACCAAAAAAAAAAAAAGAGTTTTATATTGCCAACAAATTAATAATATAAAAAATACTACATTTTCATCAACTTCCACTAGAGTAATTATCAAAACAGAAAAACATGTATATCCTTCTTCAAAAGCAAAATAAAATGCATCCCCATTGCACAAATGGATTGCCTGGCAATTGGCCGGCACCAAAACGGCGTCATTTTTTGGGCGTTGTAACTTCTAGCGAAAACTACTCGCTACAGAGATAGCTAAGTCATAAATTGAACTAAATCGATTGAAGTTGCCTCTTAGCTCAGTTGATAGAGCATATGTTAATGTAAATTTCATTGGGCGAGTGTTCAAACCCACCTACACCTCCTTTCACCCTAGGAGATAGTGTAGAACATGATTTTATTGGACAAAAAAACTAAATCATTTTTTTTTATTGTTTTCTAAATAGTAGTTATTCTTGAAATAAACTTCGTTATTATTTATTTGTCCTGAACATAATTAAAAAGGAGGAGTAGAAGCTTATGATAAAAAAAAAGTTTTAAAAATCATGAAAGGGCAAAACTTAGTCAAAACATATATATAATTTTTATATTTTTTGTTTCAAAAAGAAATGTTTAAATTTGATCCATGACAGATGATTCAGCTCACCAACAGAGCTGAATTCTCTTTACAAAAATAGCTTTTGGCAATGTTATCCATGAAAAATGAAATGTATCATTAACTTCGCATCCCCCTTCAATTTTATTTACACGAAATCTTAAATTTTCATGAAAAAAAAAGGGGAAATGACGGCCAAGGACGTATTTTGATTGTTAATACTGAAAATGTCTTTGACGGGTATTAATTATCAAAACACATTCTAGGCCGTCATTTCCCCCCAAAAAAAATTGGTGATAAAAATAAAAGTAATCAAAGTGGAAGTCTGGAATAAGCTAGTAAAATCTATTGCGTAGTTTAGATTTGCCAAAGAGTCAAAGACAATAGTTGTCGACAATTTTAAATAGACGTATATCCTTTCTTGACATCAATAAGTTTTTTCTAATTAATTAAAGGAGTCGGTTCAATAATCTTCTTATGCTGAGTTTATTTAATAACATTATCTCTTTCTGCAAATGAATCGAGCTGCTCGCGAGCTTGTCTCGACTACGTTAACATTCAGTTTGACTCGTCTAGTAAACGAACTGGAGTACTTGTTCAATAAACAAGCTCGAACTCGACAAAACTCGACCCATTTGCAGCCCTTGCTGCAGTGGTCCTTTCCAAATCGGTTGCAAGCCTTGGAAGTTCAAATTAATCATCATGCTTATTAATGAAAAAACAACAAAAACTTGAATAAACTAAACACCACAAGAGATACACCAAACATGGGCTACGTGGTGAATTTGGATTTGATTATTTTATTATAAAATAAAAAGTCTTCGTCACGTTAGATAGAGATATGTTTTGAATATTCAATTCGAGGAATTTGACAACAAATTTGAGTAAAGTATATCTTATGCAACATCCAGCTAGAATTATTTATTTAATCTCTGATCCTCCTGAAGCATTGTTTCAGAGGTTCTTATCACCAAACATTAATTACTGGGTCCTTATCATTATTCATCCTGTATTAGTGTGGAGTACTATCTAAGGGATGCCATAGCTCTCGATCTTTTCACGATTAGGCCTGTTAATGGATCGGATTCGTTCAAAAAATCCAAATCCAAAACTAATAACTCCAATTCGATAATCCTAGCCATACTCGGGTCAAATCTGAATATATCCGATCCAGATCTAAACCGAACTCAGTTTCTTAGAAATCCTATTTTCTGAAATGACTTTTATGCATGGGTTGTGTTCTGAAGTGGTTTTTTTTTCCATTATCTGACGGGAGATTTAGTGATAGGTCAACTATAGACATTTCATAAGCTCACAAGTCCACCTAATAATTTTGTAAAGTCACAAGTCCACATAACTTAAACCTTAAGGTACCATATGAAAGTGCCTAAAACCCTATAGTAAGAAAGTGCATCCTAAAACCCTATAAATGTGCCTAAACCCTAAGGTACCCTATCCTATAATAAAAAATTAAACCATAAAATCTAATGAAAGTGCTTAAACCCTAGGGTACCCTAAAATGGACTTGAGAGCTTCCAAAATCAATAGGTAGACTTGTGGGCGTATGAAGTTCATATAATGAATCTAAGACTAATTTTTTATAATCTGAAATGGGTTTAATAGATTCGTGCGTGTCACAGTAGAATGTTTAGTTTTTAATTCTTCCTTTTTTCTGATCTCTATATTAATGTTACTTCTTCTTTTTTTTTATGAGGATCTCTACAATGGTTAGCTTCTCTAAAATTTAATTCATCGGCAGTTTGCAAACCGTTTCTCACCCGAGGGGAAAAAAAAAACTGCAGCTGTGCTTTTTAGATGTTTGATATTTTTTTGGAAATTTGTGTTTTTTGGGGGTTTTATATGTTAAAGTTCTGAACAAGTGAAAATTTATGGATCAGATTCGGATGTCCGATTTTTGAAATTGGATTACTGGAATCGGATTTACAGAATTCGAATTGAATTTGATCTACTTGATCGAATCCGGTCTTAAAAAAAAAAAAGGAAGATTTTTTGATCATCTAGGTTAAGTCATGAATCGTAACAGCCGCATGGAGCTATGTGGCGCAACCGGCCAGTATCTACATTAGCTCTCACTGGAGAGTGGAAACTATGGGAAATCCATACCGTGCGGTACAACTCTTGGAAGTACTCATTTCTTCACAATTTAATAGTTTTTTTTAGAAATTTGTTTCACTCTCCAATTAATTATAGGGAAAATTTCAAAATACTTCTTAACTTTTATTCTAAATTTCAATTAGACTTCCAACCTTCAAAAAAATCAATTTTACTCCCAACATTATCTTCAGTTAATCAAAACGAGCCATTCCGTCCAAATGACTAACGGATTTCGTTAAAGGATCCGTTAAATAGCGTCCCGATCGAATTTTAATGATTTGAGCCGCTCAATGTGTTCAGAATGCGATTTTAAGAATACCCTAGAAAAATTAAAAAAAAAAAATCAGGAATGGCTTAATTTGAGCAATTTTTTATTGAATAATTCAATAAAAATAGTTCAAATGAAACCCTTTCTGGTCATTTTTTTTTGCTGATTTCTAGAGGGTATCTTTAAAATTACATTCTGAACACATTGAACTGCTCGGATCTTTAAAATTTGATCGGGACACTATTTAACAGGGCCTTTAACGAAATCCGTTAGTCATGTGGACTGAAGGGGGTGTTTTGATCTGGATTTTGTTCAAGTTAGGGCGTCCGAATTTTGGTTCGGTCCGCACCTCCCCTTTTCCGATCAAATTTCAATGATCCGAGCCATTCAATGTGTTCAAAATGTGATTTTAAAGGTACCCTTGATAAATCAGCAACAAAAATGACCGGAAAGGATTTCTGTAACGCCCCGATTTTGGGAAATAAAATCGGAGGTATTAAATATTGATTTTGCAAAAATTTAGTAATTTAAATTCAAAATCCAAACTGGATAATTCTTTCTAAAGATTCGTCTATTACAAACCATTAAAGAACTACTGAAAATAGTCTTTGTGGTAATAATCTAGGCAAAATAACAGAGCTGTCTTCTAGGATCGATACGGATTCCAAGCGTACTCTGCCTCAGTCTCCATCTTTGGATTCGTCTCTAGGTAGTATCGCCCTCCTTCAGGGTCCTGAGTCTTCCACTGATTTTCTGCAAAATCTGACACGGATGCCAGACAATCCGTGCCTCAGTGAAAAAGTTCACCCCGTAATATAATCCAACCCATTCTCCCCTCCTTACATTACAGCTAGCAGGTAACGATATATCATCAATGCAAGAAAGTAAAATACTCATAAATCTATTCATTATCGATCAATAGTCTAACAACAAGAAAAATCTAGTCATGCCCAGACCATAACTAGGGTTTGCCCATCTTAATCACCACATCAAAATCACCACGGGGCTCCCACCAATTCTATCATCACAAAATATCACTGGACCACCTGCCAGGTTTTATCAAAACATCACTGGGTTTACTTTACCAGGTTTTATCATCAGAAAACATCACTGACCAACCGTCAGGTTTTATCATCGCAAAACGTCGCTGACCAACCGTCAGGTTCTATCATCGCAAAACATCACTGACCAACCGTCAGGTTTTATCAAAACATCACTGGGCTTACTTTGCCAGGTTTTATCATCAGAAAACATCACTGGACTACCCGCCAGGTTTTATCAAAACATCATTGGACTACCCGCCAGGTTTTATCAAAACATCACTGGGCTTACTTTGCCAGGTTTTATCATCAGAAAACATCACTGACCAACCATCAGGTTTTATCAAAACATCATTGGGCTTACTTTGCCAGGTTTTATCATCAGAAAACATCACTGGGCTTACTTTGCCAAGTTTTATATCATCACTGGACTCCCGCCAGTTTCAATTCATTACTGGGCTTACTTTGCCAGTTTCAACTCAACATATCCAACTCATCGCATCTCAACATCCTACCTGCAGGCAGATCTAAAAATAAACTTTCTAATTTATCCATTACTTAGCACTGTCTAAATGAACTCTATTTGCAAACCACCCCTTATCTCTAGGGTCCAATCTAGCATTCAAATCAGGCATCGATGCAATATACAATTAAATCAAATAATGATAAAAACAAATAACCAGCAGTGCAATCACACAACCTTTTATGAATGGGCCGTTGCCCTTATTCTCGTATGGCCACAATGTCAATAATGAAGCAAAACTTTTATAAAAATTTTAATAAAATATTTTCTAGACTCTTATTAATTATTTCTAAATAATTAGATTAATTAAAAGTTAAATAAATACCTTAATTAGATAAAATATTAGAATAATTAGTAATAACCCTAGTGAGAGTCCTAAAGGTCCTATACAATCAGTTGAATGTCAAAAGTTGGGTTCGGATGGTCGAATAATTAAATTACATGAAATTGTTAATTAAAAAAGACCAAAAGTGAAGTAATTAGACAATAAATAAATAATTATAAAAAAAATATAAAGACTAACATGATTTCATCTTTGGACAGTGAGGAGTCTAAATAAAATTATTCGGGCATTAATAATAATGTTTATAAAGTCGTAAAGTAATTTTGATTGTAATTACTTTAAAAATAATGGTAAATAGTGAATTAAATAAAATAAATATTTAATTTGACAAGTTACTGTAATTGAGATGCAAGGAGTCTAAAAAAAATTAGTTGAGTGTTAAAAAAAATTAGTTTAAGGGTCGTAACTAATTTTTGTTTATAAACTTTGAACGATAACTAATAAATAATTTAATAAATAGATAATTAAAAAAAAATATAACCTTAACAAGTTATGATCTTTGAGGTGTGAAAAGTCTAGGAAAAATAGTTTGGGGGTCGAAAACGGTGTTCGGGAGGTCGCAAAACAATTTCGAAACAAAACAAAACTTGCCGCAAGGTTTGACCGGGTCAACCTTGCGTCTGAGCAGCGTACCGCAAGGTCAGCCCTGGTTCTTGCGGCCCGAACCTTGCGGCCGCAAGGTACAATCCAGATTTCGATTTTTTTATTTTTTTGATTCGGTTTCGATGCATGGGGTCGTTCGGGCTATTGGGTTATGCTTAAAAACATTAAATATACTTAGGAAAGTGATTGGGAGAGATTATACTACCTCGATTGGATCGAATTGAATAAAAAATGAAACTTCAATTTTTGGAGAAGGTGACTTCGGTTTCTTCGATCGGGAGACCATGGGTCCGAATTGAATGATGTTTAGGGATGCTTGAGGTTGGGGAAAGAGTTTGGAACGGTCAATTTGAGTTTCGGTTGGGTCTTGATACAAAACCCATGTTTCTCTCTAACTCTCTAAAACTCCATGGATTGGAGTTTCGTTCTCTCCGATTTTTCTCCCTTTTCTGGACTAGAGGAGCGTAATGAACTTCGTGGTGTGCCCTAGGGTCGACGTACTAAGGTATATATAGGAGAATTTGAAGAGTTTCGATCAAAATTGGATTTAAGGAAGTTGTATTCTATAAGGCTTCGGGATGGACGAATTTGGGGCTAGATACGCAGAGGAAGGAAGTAGAAATCGAGTAGGAGAGTGAGAGTTATCAGGAATTACATACATGCAATTTAAAAGAATTAAAAGTAGGATAATTAAGATTAAATTAATTTTATTTGTATATATCTACTAGATAATTATAATTAAGATAATTTTATTATTACTAATAATATTCTTTAAATGATATTATTAATGTTATTAATAATATTATCTTTATTTTAAAAAAAAATAGGGTCAAAAATCCGAGTTGTTACAATTTCATCCGAATTGTTTTTTATCGAACTGTTCAATAAAAAATTGCTCAAATCAAACAATTTTCGATCATTTTTTTCTGATTTCTCGAGGGTACCTTTAAAATCATGTTTTAAATACATTGAGCGAGAATCATCGAAATTCGATTGAAAAGTGGAGGTGCGGACCGAACCAAAATCCGGACGCCCAAACATGAACAAAATCTAGATCGGTCTGCACTTCTCCTTTCCTGATCGAATTTCGATGATTCAAGTCATTCAATGTATTCAGAACGTGATTTTATGGATACATGGGATAAATCAGCAAAAATAATGACCGGCACGGGCTTCATCCAAGCACTCCTTACAAATCACGTCCTGAACACATTGAATGACTTGAATCATCGAAATTCGATTGGAATGCTATTTAATGTGGCCTTTAATAAAATCCGTTAGTCATTTGGATCAAATGAGGCGTTTTGCTTAACGGAAGATAACATTGGGAGTAAATTGATTTTTTTTGAAAGTTTGGAAATCTAATTGAAATTTAGAGTAAAGGTTGGGTGCTATTTTGAAATTTTCTCTTGATTATATATTGTAATTTATAATATTTTTATTTGATTTTGAAAATATTGTATTATAAAATCGATATCTATCAAACAAGATTCACATTTGATATAAAATTTATTACCGATTTAAAGATATAGTTTTTTTTTTAATCTAGTTAGAATAGAACGAGTGACTATTAAATTGGAACCGAGGGAATAGAAATTTTCAAATTTTTCAAAAATTGAAAACCCCCCAGAAAAAAGAAGATATAAAGCATTGGATAACTTTGTCATTAAGGTTTTTATTTATTTATGCAGGTTTTACGTGAAACTGACCATCAATAAAAAGATAATGAATAGTTACTGTCCTTTGTATTGGTATATGAAGGATTGACTATCAAGTATCATCCATGTGCTGGTAATTTTTTTTTTTTTCAATTCGTTAATTCTAATCTATTCTATTTTAGATGACTTGAAGAAGGGATAGGTGTTTACGAAAATTGAATCATGCCCATGTGCATGAGAGTATATGGGAGGTATCAATTGCACTTCACTCCACATGCCATATGCCGGTATTAAGAAGGGCCAAACATCATTTATTTTATTTAGAAAATCTAATCGTCTAAGATGCATCATCCAACAACAATATATACTCTACTCTTAGGGCGGGATCCCACCTTAGTGTGTGATAACAATGACACTTATGGGAGATGGTCACTTTACAGCATTGATCACCTCTCCAATACCATACACTACATTGTTATCTTTCGCATCTTGTAAATTAGAGACGTTGTATGGATGCATCACATGTATATTAATTCAAAAGATATCGATCACGATGAAAAAATAATTCGGATATCGACATCTCATACACACTTTCTATTATGAAATTTCAAAATTTTCATATTTTTGGGACTCAACGAACTATGTGCACTATAAGCTAAATATTGTCATTTGTCCTTTTGAAATTTTTGAGTTTAGTTCATTTTAAGGAGCATAGTCTCTATCTCAAGAAGACAAAAAACCATGATCACAATTTTTTATAAAAAAAATAACTAAAGTCAAAAGAAGTTGAAAAAAATAATATCCTTAATTTGTCTTCTTTAATCTGTTTTTCTCCAAATTCGATTACTATATATTCCTATTACCTTTCGGCGACAGGATGGTCACTCAAATATTTAACTAACAACAACAACAAAGTAGTAATACTTTTACCAGACACAATGAATAGTTGAGTTTCACATGAGTTCACGGAATGTTTTTTTGTTTTCAAGGATACGCCAAAACACGTTTCGTTTCCATATCAGCAATGTTCTCTTTAAATTTTTTGACTATTTCGTCGTCCGTATTTAATTTTTAATTAAAATTTATACTTTTCTGATGTATACAGCGTATTCCTATTCAAAAATTTGTTAAATTTTTCAAGAAATTGGGTAAATATGAGAAAAAAAGAAATTTATAAAATACTTTCATCTCAAAACTGACAACCAAACAAATGTGTAGGGTGTAACTTTTTCAATTTTCAGTTTGTAATAAACTCAAAGTAGAAACAGGTTTATGTTTTCACAAAAACAAAAATAAGTAACATATTTGGTAATATTTGTGTTTCTCAAAAAAAAAAAAAAAAGGAAAAACACTTTTTTGTAGTTTTCATAATTTGCAAAAACTTTAAAAAAAGTTTATGAAAAACAAAAAAAGTAGAAACCTATTACCAAACAAGTTTTTTGATTAATTTTCAAAAAAATAAAAACAAAAACTAAAAACTGAAAATAAAAAGATTCACAAAATATCAAAAGTAACGTTCTGAGAATATCGTGACCTCACGTATATACCGGAACACTTGCGGATATACACTCACACATACAGGCATAGAGAGAGAGAGAGAGAGAGAGAGAGAGACAGAAGCGGAGGGAGAGCGGGCAATGCTGGGAGCAATCGGCTGCGATTGAACCGCCGATCGATTGGTAGCGATAGTTTAGGGCATCCGTGTGGATACGCCTATGTGTATGTATGGGGAGTGGAGCATTTGTGGACGGTGTTCGTCGCTGGTTCCAACGTCGATCAACAACAACAATATCATCATCGTCGTCGTCATCAACAACAACAGCAATATTTGACCACAATAGTACGAGCGATGAATCTAATCTCCACAACAACGACAACATAAATGCGAGCGAGAAACTCAAGGTTTTTGATATCTCTGTTTTGAAGCTAATCAAAGTCCCTAAGCGACTAAGCTACATCATGGATCCTCACAAAAAGGTTTCTTTCTCTCTCTAGATATATGTATGATATGTTTGTGTGTCTATGGATCGGGTTTTACTTGGGAATTTGATTTGATTTAAGTTTTCTAATTGTTTCTTTGCCTTGATTGGCCGTGTGTCGCTTTTAACCGGGTTGAGTGGTAAGTGGCAACCAATTGTTAAAGCCTGTCCATTGCCGTTTCCTTTTTGTTCCCTCCCTTTTTTTTGGTAATCTTGTTGATTTTTGCAGTAGTTATGTTGATTATACATGACTCCAATATGTACCCCGAGCGAATGTTGTCGTGATGTAGTAATGACCCGGTGGGTCCAGGGTCGCGTTACGAGGCACCCGAGATCCTCTCTACCGAGAAATTTAGTGAACCTCTGAACTGAGATGTTTTGGGTTGTTAGATTATGTGAGTTTTGTTTTGTTTTTTTTTTTTAATGTTTTAAAAATTTTATGTGATCCAATGGTCGAAAATGCACTGGTATAGAGGTACAGAGAATTTCAGTACAGATGATTGATTCTGCTTCAAGGATCGATCAATTGCAACTTGTAAACAAATCAAATTCATTGTTGAATTTGAAGAGAAGCAAGCTGCTGAAAATATATTGACGGATCACTAAGACGTTGGTGATCCACACTCAACTTCACCCTTGTATCGACTTTGGTTAGTTGAACAACTCAATTGAAGAAAGCATGAAGGCTTCCTCAATCGTTGGATAAAACCTTGATGCAGTACTAGTATGCCTTCGGAAGTTCACTGCCAACTATTGATCTTGCGTTGATGAACTTGATGTTTATTCACAGGGAATGCCAAGCTTCAGATGGGGCTGAGTTGACAAATGAACAAGAAATTATGAAGAAGAAATAAGTTGCATAAATACTTAATGTTATCTATTTGGAGAAATCTTGGCAATGATAGTATTATGGAGCCATTGATTAATACAAAAGATCCATTGGAGATTCACTCCTAGTCCAATATTCGATAAAATGGAAAATTGGGGGTAGCCAATTTTGGGTTGATTGGACTTGGACTGATTTTTTGTGTGTTCTGCACCTTCTGGCCCACATAGTGAGTGGTAAATCATCATCTATATTTGCAATCATCACCACACTTAACCTTTAATTTCTTACGAAGAGGATTTCGATGTTAGATATACAATTAGTACTACATGGAGTAAATTAACAGTAAACAAATTGACTATAGTCTATAAATAAATATGAAGATAATCGTGCAATTAGGCTTCATCAACTAATATTTCTGTCTGGCTGCCAGGACAATCTATTGATCTGCTGTAATTCTTTGATAATTGACAACTTTTTCTTTTTACTTTTTCTTTCTATCCCATTGGGAGTTTGTCGTAAATGCTAGTCATTCATTTGCTTACTCAGTTACATGCTTTCTTAACAATGTTTATATTATTTACTAATCGCTCCTTGATCTAAGAAATATACTCGGGCCCATTTAGTTGTGTCATGGATGACGTGAAGTATTAGAGTCTTGACATAGGATCCTAAGTGGAATATCATCAGCAAGTTAAACAGATGAGAGATAGATATCTATCTTTTCCTCTTACACTGCCCTCCCAAGTGTATTAAGTGATTTCTTACTCTTTGACGGTTATAAGTCATCTCAGGTGAATCCTTACATGTAATCGTCATGGTAGTTTCTGCTCTTGAGAACCTTTTTTTTTGTTATTTTGGCCAGAGCATAGGTTCTCTAATGCATTATATGTTTATGATTTTGCATAGTCTTAACACAAGAATTTAAGAAATCTTGCAATTTTCTTTGCTCTTCTTTTTGGGAATGCTATTAACTTCTACTTCGTCCATGACATTGATGCTTCATGTCCTTTTTAACAGTAAGCTAATGTGTCAATTTTACTCAGAGCTCACTGGACAAAGAATTCTTCACAGAGTATGGGGAAGCAAGCAGATATCAAATTCAGGAAGTTGTTGGCAAAGGAAGTTATGGTGTTGTTGGTTCTGCCATTGATACACACAATGGGGAAAGGGTAGCAATAAAAAAAATCAATGATGTGTTTGAGCATGTCTCTGATGCCACAAGGATCCTCAGAGAAATCAAGCTTCTTCGACTGCTCCGTCATCCGGATGTAGTTGAAATAAAGCATGTCATGCTTCCTCCTTCTCGCAGAGAATTTAGAGACATATATGTTGTATTTGAGTTGATGGAATCTGATCTTCACCAAGTGATTAAAGCAAATGATGATCTTACTCCTGAACATTATCAGTTTTTCTTGTATCAGCTTCTTCGTGGCTTAAAATATATACATACTGGTTTGTACTTTTAAGCATTATCATAGCCTCTGTAATATTCTCCTTTTGCATTCTATGTCCTCTTTGTTTACTGCTATACCCTTTGATTTCTTTCAGCAAATGTGTTCCATCGAGATTTAAAACCAAAAAATATACTTGCTAATGCGGATTGCAAGTTGAAGATTTGTGATTTTGGGCTTGCTCGCGTATCCTTTAATGATGCCCCATCAGCTATTTTTTGGACGGTATGTTATAATTCCCTATGGTATTCGCTACTTATGCTTTTTTCCTCTTTTTCCTTATTCTATAGACTAATTATGTGAAACTTTGGAATTAACTTTTGTTTGCATCCTTTAAATTTGTCAAAGGACTATGTTGCTACCCGATGGTATCGCGCTCCCGAACTCTGTGGCTCTTTTTTCTCCAAAGTAAGCTTACTGTATCATTTAATACCACACGCAATATGTGCTGTTCTCTAAAATTTTATTTCCCCATGATTGTAAATTGTAATACCCAATTGACAGCAATGCTATTAAGCCACAGTGCGTGGCACTATGCATTCGATTGGAATGTGAGATAGTCTATGCAACTTTTTGTTCAAGTTTTCTCCTTTTTTGTCATTTCCCTTCTGAGGGTTTTATTGTCAACTGCAGTTGATTGGTTATCTTTTGTGGAGTGTGTAGTGCTGCTTGTAGAATCTATTCAGTGGCCTCATTAATCGTTGGATGATGTTAGTTCATTGGACTTTATTATTTATCCTATTTGGAGTTCGTAGAGCCATGTGTAAACATGTAGTTTATCGCATGGATAACTGTTTGATCTAACATCATTCAGACTCTTGACCACACTCTTCTCTACAAGAACGCATAAGGCGGTTTGATGAAACGCTATGTTGCCTTGGTGATCAATAGCATTTTGGTTACGTTGAGGGTGGTGTGGAATGCTACACCCTTGGTTTCTCGAGAGAAAGACTGATGATGCACTGGGTTGCAAAAGCATACACACCAAGCCAGATGGCTTCGTGGGCTACAAGCCTAAAGTATTGCAGCCCTTGTAGCTTTTGCTATTGTCTCAGGTGATGCAGTGCCAGCTGTTGTCAGTCATAAAATAGGAGATATGCCTCTTCATAATATGCGTCAAAATAATCTTTTAGAGGCTGCAACTCACTTCATGGAGAACCTTCCTGCATTCCTCACTGTTGCTGTAGTCTCTTTCCTCTAATGCTTTGCCCTCATTTTCAGCTTACCTTTCAGTAATGGCACCTTGTTGATGTGGAAACTTTTGTGCCAACCAACTTACAAGGTGACCCATGCAGTGTGATAGTTTAAGGAAGTCCTACCTCATAATTCATGTATATGTGGATTCCTTTGGTGCCAATGGGTAGTAGCTTAGGTCGCTGCCTCTGTAAGCCCTACAGGAGGTCACTTTAGGTACTGATCTCCATGAGTGTAACTCATTAAGTGGATGGCAGTTTCTGTTTAGTGAATGAAAATATATTTTCATTCTTAAGAAATCCTCTTCTAAAGAGACTGGGAGCATAATTTCAATGCTTGCTGTGTTTTTTAAATTTACGCATTGCTGCTGGAGAACGTTTAGGGCCATAGCTAGTTGTGCGTGTTTATGAGAAATTATTTTGCAGATTTTGTGATTCTTACTTTTCAAAATAAGTTTGTATTATTTTCCAAAAATTTTAGATAACAGATTTTCAGATTCTATAGATTTTGAAATGTTCAAAAAGGAATGAAATTTTGAAAATTCCAAAGCTGGGTCAGGTTTTAGATTCTAAGTTTTATAAAAGCTGATTTTCAACTTTTTGCGGTAAACAATACCAGCTTTTACGACAGCTTAGTTATAATTTCACCGTTATGGTAAATGTGTAAAATCTAGAATTTGAAGCTAAAATCTGATATCTGTATTCACACTGTATTCACAGCTATCTCAAACACGCCCTTGGTGAGCTACCTTAAGGCCTTTATGAACACTTTCTTATCTAAGACACACCATCTACTCCATTGAATAACTAACATGCTTTAGTCTTCAACTTGTCCCTTGATTGGTCTTAATCTAAGTCTGACAGCTTTATTTTTTCATGATGTCAGAGAGGCCTTTACTTTGTGTTTTTTTAATCATCAGTATCCTCCCCAATGGACTGACTAACCCAGGAGACAAAGCCCCCTATCCCCTTGCGGGGGCCCAATTGAAGCCTGGGCGAAGCCCCTTTGGATTGGCCCAACACATGAATAATAGTACGCAGGTGGGAGTCAAACCCCCAGACAAAAAGCTTCCTGAGGCTCCTCTTATTGCCAAGTGATTACCACTGCCTTTACTTTGTGGTCTGCTATTGGTGTTGCAATCATCATTCTTCGATGAGCTGCCATGAGAAGTCAACTGGATATTCTGTGTCTTAGTTTTTAACTGACAAAAGACGATATATTGGTTGCTGGTGTTAGAGTGCTTCTCCGGATTATTGATAGATGTTCCCTCATCAAGGTGGTTGGGCACTCCCGCCTCCATGGAGGGTATCTGATGATACACAATAATTTCAAATTTGCGGTATCACGTAAAGTAGGATTCACTCATGAATCCTGTTCCGTTGAGATTGCAGAGAACTTGATCCAAAAGACTTTTGGATAGTTCTGCAGTTTCCCCCCCTAATTATAGGACATTTTGTTTCCCCATTTTGGCTTCTGTTAGTGTATGGGTAAATATAATGCATGTCTATGTCACTTATGTACCTTTTCCGTGTGCTACAGTAGTACAGTTATTCTTTTGGTTATCAATTCAGTCATCTTGGTGACTTAGAGCGGGCAGTATATCACTTCAGTATTTATGTTTATTGTCATTTATCTTGTTCCACATGCGTGGTAGACTTTATTTTGCTTAGTAGTCAGTCCCTTATTGTTTTCATGTCTCCATTATTCAGCAATATACAGATTTTCTCTTTTGTAGCATGATATCAGAGCCTTGGTTCTAAGAGGTTTCGGGTTCAAGTCTCTCCATTTGCATTTGTCCTCCATTTGTATCATGCTTCTCCCCTTTGCATATTTCGCTCTATGTTTGGATATTTGCATCTAGTGAAACTAGGTTGCCCACAATGGAGGGTGTTGGATAGCTCGATATACATCGTTCTCCCAATTTCCTAACAACTTGAGCGTTTGGGACATTTTGTAACTTAACTTGACATTTTTAATTTACATGTTATGTATTTATCTCTTGATTTCTTGAAGTATTAAATGATGTCTTAGATATTCCTACTCTTGATTTCTAAGTATGAATTGATGTCTTGGATATTCCTACTCTTGCAGTATACACCCGCAATTGATATATGGAGCATTGGATGCATATTTGCCGAAATGCTTACGGGAAAACCATTGTTTCCTGGGAAAAATGTGGTGCACCAGTTAGATCTCATGACTGATTTGCTTGGAACTCCTCCTCCAGAATCCATAGCTAGGGTTAGTTGTGTATTGCTGTTTCATTCCATTATTTTGTAAAAAGTTTTGTTTTCCTATTCTTATACTTGGGTTGCAGAAACTGGCAGTTGTTGGATTGCATCATGCATTGTAACATTTTGAGCTCTATATTGTCCAATAATTGCTTTCATGAACTGAAAGCAACTATACTGTTGTACTATTACCTCGTTACATTGAATTGATGAGGCCAATAGTTTATTTAATTTTAGCCTTGTAATGAGGTTTTTCATTGACAATTGCAGATTAGGAATGAAAAAGCAAGAAGATACCTGAGTAGCATGCGTAGAAAACCAGCAGTTCCATTTGTACAGAAGTTCCCCAATGTAGATCCACTAGCTCTTCGCCTTCTGGAACGCCTTCTAGCATTTGACCCCAAAGATCGACCATCTGCCGAAGAGGTGGCCTTTTTGCAAATCAAATATTTAACCACTTAAAATTTTATTACAAGTACTACCAAAAGAAAGAAATCTCTGTATCTTGTTCCTGATTGTTTGGTGCTTAAATTTGCAGGCATTATCCGATCCTTACTTCAGTGGTTTGGCAAATGTGGACCGCGAACCAGCCACACAACCCATATCAAAACTTGAGTTTGAGTTTGAGAGAAGAAAATTAGCAAAAGATGATGTTAGAGAGTTGATTTATCGAGAGGTATGGTCTTACAACATGATGCCTGTTATTTTGATAAAAGTGAGGCTTCTGTTCAATCACTAAACTTGTATTGGACCTTGTCTGGAGTGAACAGATTTTGGAATATCATCCCCAGATGCTCCAGGAGTATCTTCGTGGCGGAGATCAGACTAGCTTCATGTACCCGAGGTGAGGCACTTATTTTTGTTCTTTTAACAAAACCATTTTTTTGGGTAACATGTGTCAAATTGCTTCTGATATTTACTGGTGCTTCAGAAAACAGGAACTACCCAATAGATTTGATTGGGCTATTGAACAAAATGATTCTTAGTCGTGAATGTTTGTTCTATTGTCATGTTTGTAAAACCTGATGTCTGGATCTGTCTATTGCGCTTCTGCTGACTTCATGGGTATCTTAGAGTAATGATGTCACACTGATGGTTGAGGAACTTCTCTCTCTCACTCTCTCACTCTCTCACACACACAAGTGCGCGCGTAAAAGTTTGCCTTAGAGACTGGTGGGTATTAGTAATTGCCTTAATTTGGTGGTATGAGCAGGAGTTGGAAGATACCGAGGATGAGAAGGAGGTCAGCTTTTGGTGATTTCATTGATTTACTTTCAGTCACTTGTCCAACTAGGCATCCATTGAGGGATCGAATTTGTAGAGTGCAAAATAGAGCTAAGACAAGGGTGAAGTTTATCTAATTTTGGTTAAAGGTCATAATTTACACATTGCTATAACTTACAGTTCTCTCAGCCTTTCATGTTGCGCCTTCTGTGAAATTTGATTGTGGATTAAAACCACTCGTAAATTTTCAATCTATCCCCCTCATCCTCGTGATGTTCTGTTTGTTTAACTTTGGACCACAGTTTCTTGAACTACACTGGAGCTTCCATTTCCTGAGAAATTCATATCCCTCTGTTCTTTCATACCGAATGAACCATTGCATAAGTGCTTCAAATAATTAAGATGTATTCCTCGCAACAAATCTTCTATTATGGAACTCTTCCCTGCAACACACCTTTTTTGGTGGGGGGTAGTACTGCAATAGACCTTTTATTTACTGTGTTGGTGCTGACAGGAGGAAGGTTCCAAGGCTACAATGGCACAATTTTCATTTTGCAATTTTGGTGCTTCCACTTGTTTTGCTTGTGTATAAATCAGTATGCCTGTTATTGCTTTGTTTATAGAAGGTGGCTCCCTTTATATTCTGAACACTTTTTTGGCTAAAATTTAGAGTTCTCACCTATGTTAGTTGTTTGTGTCCTTCCAGTGGTGTTGATCGATTCAAGCGACAGTTTGCCCATCTTGAGGAGCATTACGGTAAAGGTGAAAAGGGTTCTCCACTCCAAAGGCAGCATGCTTCATTGCCTAGGTAAGATGTTTAACTTTGATGTTTAAATGTCTTGCTGTTGTTATTGGTTGGCTATAAGAAGCAGGGACACAGACGTGTGAACATGTAAGGCTTCGTAAAAGTAGGACACGGACATTGGGGGTATGTTGAAATTATATGTATCAATTGAAGATAAGAATCAACGATAATGTCACAATTATGAAATATGTGAAATCAAAGTCACTAAATGAGTTTTTATGAACTAAGCATCCATGAAAGTTTTGACCGTGACCCAAATTTTTTTTAACCTCCTGATGTGTCCCTAGCATGTCCTAGAATGTTCAACTAAACATATCCCATAGAAAAGTGAGCATGTTATATGGCATGTCCTACACGTGTCCGGAGAGTAGAGTGTCGTGTCCTTGTTTGAAACCTGTTGTGTTTGGGGGCGAAACGTATTGCCCATGGATACTTGATGCTGGTAGATGTGTCCATAATCCGTATTGGTTGTTTGGTAGTCCACGCAATTGGTTCCAAAATTCCAAAGAATCCAAACATTTGCTCTCACTGCCTTTCCTTAATTCATGTATTGCCAGATTCTAGGTCTCTCTCTAGATTCTAAAATCATTCTTTCTCAACAAATTTATCGACTATTGTATGCTCCCCCATCTGGAAAATGTGGGTCATCAACCATACTAGTGTGAGTGTCTGGAGTCGCCACTCAGGTTTGAAGCTATACCGAAGGAACCAAATGGAACACATAAGCAAAGACTACTAGTCCGTCATAACCAAATATTAGTTGGCTCGGGAGCTACATTACGAGATATGAAAGTGTTTGGCACTCCATCCTGCCTAACCTCGTGATCGACTAATCACTCAAGGGATTTTATTTTCATTTTGGTATTACCGTATTACGTGTTAACTATACAACTAAGGGGGGACATGCATAGGGGTTTGAAAGCTATAAACAAGTTAAACATGCATTTCTACTAATGAGAAACAATACAGTAAGAATAATGTGAATAATGTATTAAACAGGGAAGTTAACAAAATATAGAGATTGTGTAGAGTATACCTTGCCTTTGCAAGGTTCAATGTTGCATTCACAAGGTTGGATAATGTGTGCGCATGTATCAATCGAGCATATGCAAAGTTAGTTCAAGACCTTTTTAGGTATTAGGATCCATTTACATCATCGCGGGGACATCCAACCATTGCTTAAAGACTCTTAGGGGGTCCAAATTGGGGTGTCTACAACAATACAAAATGTTTGTTTGTGTTTTCTGAAGCCGGTTTCTGCAATTCTGATAAGCTGTCTTTGTAAGTTGGGAAACATATTTAGTTGACCTCTTATGCTTATGGTTTCATAGTTTCACTAGTTTGACGGCATGTTTATTTGGATTACAAATCTTCCTTTCTTCAGAGAACGGGTTAGTGCACCCAAGGGTGAAACTACTTCCGATGTTAGCGATCAAACAGTGGCATCTGTTACTACCACTCTTCAGAGTCCTCCCAAGCAATGCCAGGGATCAGACAATGCAGATACATATCTGCAGCAGAACGGACTCAACAAGCCAAACTACAGTGCCCGTAGCCTATTAAAGAGTGCTAGTATTAGTGCTTCCAAGTGTATAGGCGTCCAAGCAAGAAAAGATCCAGAGGTAATCTGTTGCATCAAATGTTTGCTAATGTTTGTTCATTTCGAGTACATCGCTCATTGGACTTGATGTTTGAATGCTAATAGATATAACATACTCTCACCAATCAAATTGCTCAAGGGAAAAAACAAGAAATAGTGTACCATGTAGGAATTGACCTCCTTTTCTTAAAGGCGATGCTATGCTGCAATTAAATGGGGTATTAAGAGTAGATTTTTAAACTTTTAGTTTCTTGGGTGAAAGAAAAGATTGAACATTATTAGTGGTTGGTTGGAATTTGTATAACATCTCCAATCCGCACCCATTTTTTCACCCAAATTTGGATAGAGATTTGGGTTAGAAGCTTGATTTGGGTAAGGCATCTACAATGCTAAACCCATATTTTTACCCAAATCTATTTTTTTTTTTTGGGTAAATACCCAAATCTATTATTGAATGGCACACTTGTGATTAATGAGTGGCTTACGTGTAATTGGTGAAAGTGAAAAGAGGGTTTGAAAAAGAAGTATGGGTTTGAGTCTCCCCAAATTTGGGTGAGGAAATTGGTTGAACTCAAGACATTGGAGATGAGTTTTTAGGCTTTTTACTCAAATTTTGGGTATGGGTAGTAAAATGGGCAAGGATTGGAGATGCTAAGAGCTTTTATTTGCACCTGGTGTACTTGGGTGCTGCCTTCTTCCTGTCTATTTTCTTGTGGAACATTTATTTACTGATGGGATGAGAACAAAGATGTACAACACCATAAATATTGTTGCTCTATAGGCATCTGGGCACACCACGGCTCACAACTGCATATTCTTTTGACACTTGTTTTTGAGAAAGAGCAAAGGCAAATTATATTGATGAAACACCGATACAACTTACACGGCTCATAGGCCTAACAAAGATAGAAATCTAAATATCTAAAAAACCAAAAGAAAAAGAAAAATCTACTGATGTGACTATGTAATACTATTAAAAGAGCTAATGTCTTGTTTCTAGCACAACTTGATGCTTTCGTTTAACACTTGTTTCGTTATTGTTACTACTTTTGTTTTGACTACTAATTCCGGTTGTCTTAAAATGTCACAGGAAGAACCTATTGCTGAGCACGAGGAGGTTGACGGGTTGTCGCATAAGTTAGCAGCCCTGCATGCCTGATTTTAACACTATTCTCCAGTAACTCAACTAGAGTCAGATGGCTCCATTTTACGCCAGTAATCTGTTCGCCGGTGGTTTCATGTTGACCTGAATCAAGTTTCTTTTCTTCGTTTCGTGTAGACACTAACTGGACTCATATTGTTGTTGCAGTTTGTTTGTGTTGTAACAGCACTAGTGAGAAGAAATCCTCTGCGATGGTCTTATTTATGTTTTGGAGATGCGAAACCCTTGTATTTATTGGAGTGGATGAGCAGACATTGATATAGGAAAGAGAATGTCTGTATACCTTTGTTATACTATTATGTTTAAATGGATGATGAAGCACTGGCTACCTTTTCTGGTAGCAGCGTATAGCCGTGAGCTTTTGCAGAAAGATTTGTACTTGAGAATGAGCAATCCCTTGAAAATGGCTACTTGATCTGGTCATTCTAACTTGGAAAGAAAACTTCACTATGTAAATGGAGGACAGAAAATTCCTGGTCTTAGGATACCTTATCCTAAGGACAAGACTTGGTTCCAGACTGGTTCTAAAATGAGAACCCACTCACTCATTACCTGGGAGCCAGCACCCAAATGGTATGATTTTTTTTTTCGACCAACGAAACTAGGTAGGTGGGACAAAATTGAACAATTGGAATCAAACTTGGTAGGTGGGACAAAATTGAACAATTGGAATCGCACGAAATGTGGGAAACAAAATCGAAGTATTGGAACGATGGTGCAATGTTGTGTCCTCTAGGAGTGTCCTATGGACCCCAAAAAACAAGTGATAATAATTGGTGTTTTCTTAAGCTACTATTGACTAAACGGTAGTATTTTTCTGTATTTAGTTCAAAATTTACCCATTATTCAAGACAACTTTCCTAGACCTTGCAAATGAATTTGATAGTCGTGCACCTCATTTTTCTTAACTAAATGGAAAATGGTGTTTTTTTGGTTGTATGTATTAATCCCAGATTTGGCTAAGTGGACATGAAAAAGTAACTAAAGGATTTGCAGTCGCAAGTTCAAATTCCAAAATGCCAAACACTTCAAACCTTGAGACTACTGGAGGAGGTTGCCTGGCCATTAACTTCAGGGTTCTAGAATAAATCGAGATGTGTGTAAACTCGCTTATATAATGACAAAGTGCTACTTTTGGGGTGAAATCAGTATTTACCCGTGGACCTCTGACCCCTGCCCGCGAGTTTAGACAAATCCAGCTTTAACATTCTAAAGTTCGACTCGATTGTACAGGCTGAGTCATTTACAATCAAATTCGAGCTCGAGTTTTAAAGCTCGGCTCGGTTGGTAAGCAACCTCGACTTTGGGGATGTGGACGTTATTTATCTCTTGTTCGTGTTAACTGTATTACCGCCAAAAAACCCAGCTTGCTCATGCATATGCGCTTTGCACGACGTATCAAGTCGTTTCACAGCCGCTGCTTCCGCTCGCGGCAAATCGAACCCATAGCTAATATCTCCCCTACAAAAACTACCATCACCAAAAAGCCATCAACACCGTCTTCTTCGACCACAGACTCCGCCATAGTGAAATCTAACATGGCCATAACGACCCACATGCGAAACGGGCAGTGCGACCTGGCTCTCGGAGTCTTCAAGGCCATGCCTCGTCGGACCCCCGTTTCGTGGAACGCCATGGTATCTGGGTACTTGTCGAACGAGAGGTTCGATCTCGCCCGAGAGGTGTTCAATAAAATGCCCGAACGAGACTTGGTTTCTTGGAACGTGATGATCAGTGGGTACGTACGGAATGGGAACCTCGGGGCTGCCCGGTCGTTGTTCGATCTAATGCCCGAAAGGGATGTTGTCTCGTGGAATGCGATGTTGTCGGGTTATGCGCAGAATGGGTATGTCGACGAGGCGAGGAGGGTTTTCGATGAGATGCCGGTTAAGAATTCTATCTCGTGGAACGGGATACTTGCTTCCTACGTGCAGAACGGGCGTATTGAAGAAGCCAGTTTGTTGTTTGATTCGAAACCAGACTGGCACGTGGTTTCTTGGAATTGCTTGATGGGTGGATATGTGAGGAAGAGGAGGTTAGGTGATGCGAGGCATATTTTCGATAGAATGCCCGTTAGAGATGAAGTTTCATGGAGCACAATGATTTCAGGTTACGCCCAAGATGGGAAATTGTCAGAGGCACGGATATTGTTTGATGAGTCCCCGATACGAGATGTGTTTACATGGACCGCAATGGTCTCTGGATACGTACAAAATGGTAAAGTGGATGAAGCTAGGAGAGTTTTTGATGAAATGCCAGAAAAGAATTCTGTTTCGTGGAATGCGATGATCGCAGGATATTCACAATGCAAGAGAATGGACATGGCAAGAGAGCTCTTTGAGTCAATGCCCTGTAAGAATGTTAGTTCTTGGAATACAATGATTACTGCGTATGCCAATAATGGTGAAATTGCTCGTGCGAGGAATTTCTTCGACAGAATGCCTCGACGTGATTGCATTTCTTGGGCAGCAATAATTGCAGGGTATGCTCAAACTGGTGACAGAGAAGAAGCTTTACGCCTATTTGTAGAGATGAAGAGGGACGGGGGAAGGTTGAACAGATCAACGTTTACCTGTGTTTTGAGCACATGTGCTGATATTGCTGCTTTGGAGTTGGGGATGCAAACCCATGGGCAGCTAGTTAAGGCAGGTTATGAGAGTGGGTGCTTTGTGGGCAATGCACTTCTTGCCATGTATTGTAGATGTGGATGCATAGATGAAGCATTCAATGTATTTGAAGACATTTCAGACAAGGACGTCATCTCGTGGAACACAATGATTGCTGGTTACGCAAGGCATGGATTTGGTAAAGAGGCTCTTCAAGTTTTTGAGTCAATGAAGTCGGCCGGTATCAAACCTGATGATGTCACGATGGTAATTGATAAATATCTAGTTAAATAATTGGGTTTCATTTCTATATTACTTGGACAGTACAGTGCGACATAGGACTAACTACTTACTTTCTTGCCACTTTAAAATCTTTTGCTCAGAATGGCATCCTGAACCTTTACGGCAGAGTATTCAAAATAGTATCCAGTTGCATTTAGAAATAGACTCTTACTAGAAAGGTCGGAAGGAGTTGTCAGAGAGATGGCCTCTAGTGTGTCGGACAGACTATTTTGGTCTGGTACTTGATGGATGCTTCTTTTAGGAGATGACATAGCCATTAAACTTTTAGGGCATTACCTATGCAATTGCTAGGCAATAACCTTGCCTCAAGTGACCTGCTAAAGTTATCATGGCTTCATTCGGGTAGTAAGCAAGTAACCCAGTATTTTTTTTTGCCATTATGTTCTCATATACTTGTATATTTGTATATTGTTACTTGACTTGTTAATTTGTGCTCAGATTTTTCTTCTCATGTGATCGGAGTTCCAGCCATTCCTTGGTTCCCCCCACCCCAATTCTAGGGAAGCAATTCCGTATGTTCAATTTATTGCAAGTGTTATGTTGGCGCTCTCACCTCACTTAAGTTAGTCCTTTAGTTGGTTAGTACTAAGAATATAGTGCTCTAAGTTCTTGGCATTTGCGGTGGATTTCAACACCAAGGGTAATAAGACATACCCTCTTTGACATGTTTTCTTCTGTTATAGAAGAACATATAGGACTAGCTTGAGTTTTCTTGCTGCTATCAACTCCCGTAAGTTGAATTTTTTTTTTGGTTAGCACTAAGAATGTATTGCAACAAGTTGGCACTTGAGAGTGAATTTCAACACTAATATGATACCATACTGCACTTAGCCAGTATGTTTTCGTTGTTAATGTTTGAACTCCTGTGTACAAGGATTTGCTTTATGCCCTTCCTTTTTATTTATGCATTTGGAATGTGGTTTTGATATCTTTGTATGAGAATATCATAAAATGTGGTTAATATTTTTCCGTTTCGGATAGGAAACAGAAAAGCAGAAAAATGTTATTCGATATCTAAGTGTTTGTGAGTAAACATAGGCACAAAAAACTCCCACATGCATCCCCATCAGATTGGCTGAAAACCTGTCTGCTTCATGTTTAAACCCACAACTTCAAAGTTGATAGTCTGAGCTTTAACCATTGGCTCCGGGTGGACCGTGGACTACACTCAGATCAGTCTCCATTAACTTATCTTGGGAGTGGTAGATTGGGTATAGGTTTGAGATTTTGCATTACATGCACTTCCCTCAAGTTCAAATCCATTATTCTTTCAAGTGAAAATAACTCGTTTCGAAGGAAAGGAAAAGGATTATCTTTTCTTCTTAATGCCGACAGTACCATGACAATGCTATGATATCTTTGTCACTGCATGTTAGTTTTTGTCTTTCTCCTCAGCTGTATTCTAAGAAATCTAATCACAGGGTCCCTCCGTTCATCAATCTATTTTCTTGTGCCCCAAAGATTGGACGTCAATTCGCTTGTACAGTTCTGTGATTTCTTTTCCACATAAATAAAATGGTAAATCCAAATTGTGATACTAACATAGGAAGAAGACCCAAAGAGTCTTGATGTTCCTCTCTCTCTCTCTCTCTCTCGCGCGCGCGTGCGCGCGTTTGGCGATGAGAAGTAATTACTTTATCAGAAAATAATGAACGAGATACGTATGTGTGTGCTCCTCTGCTCTTTATGTAATTTTTACTTGAGTTCCACTTTCAAAATTTTCACTTATTTTTTGCAGGTTGGTGTATTATCCGCATGTAGTCATACCGGCTTAGTGGACAGAGGCACAGAATACTTTCACTCAATGAATCAGAATTATGGCATAACTGCAAACTCAAAGCACTATACTTGCATGATAGATCTACTTGGTCGAGCTGGGCGCCTAAACGATGCCCAAAACCTAATGAATAGCATGCCATTTGAACCGGATGCTGCATCATGGGGTGCTCTCCTTGGTGCTAGCAGGATTCATGACAATACTGAATTAGCTGAAAAGGCTGCAGAGATGATTTTCGAGATGGAACCTGAAAATGCTGGAATGTATGTACTTCTCTCAAATTTATATGCAGCTTCCGGTAGATGGAGTGATGTTGGTAGGATGAGATTAAAAATGAGGGATACGGGCGTAAGAAAAGTCCCTGGGTATAGTTGGGTTGAAGTGCAAAACAAAATTCACACATTTTCTGTTGGGGATTGTACTCACCAGGACACAGGTAGAATATATGCCTTCTTGGAAGAATTGGATTTGCGGATGAAGCGGGATGGATATGTTTGTGAAACAAAATTGGTTTTGCATGATGTGGATGAGGAGGAAAAAGAGCATATGCTCAAGTATCACAGCGAAAAATTAGCTGTTGCTTTTGGGATCTTGAATATTCCAGCTGGCCAACCAATCCGTGTGATGAAAAACTTGCGTGTGTGTGCTGACTGCCATACTGCAATCAAACATATATCCAATATTGTGAAAAGGGTGATAATCCTAAGAGATTCGAATCGCTTTCACCACTTTAATGGTGGAGTGTGTTCTTGTGGGGATTATTGGTGATAGCAAATGGATTTAAGGAGAAGAACTAAGATCTTTCTAGAAGTGATTCACTCGTAAACTTCATACTTGTGCGGTGTTTTGGGTTGACAGCTTTTTTCCACTCCAACTCCATATTTGGATCCTCAACAAAGGCTTCCTGGGGTAAGTGTAGTACAAACAGCTACTAAAAAACTAGCAATCATCAGAGTTTAACTGGCATCGGCTGAGGGATTATGCATACAAGTGAGATTGCTCTTTCACTAGTTATTTAACCTGTGTTTGGGGACGATTTGCTAAAGTTCATAATTCACCCGGAGGAACTTTGAGTGAATTGGTCGTGAAAAGGAGAAAGGACGAAAAAGGACTACTGATTAAGAAACGTGGGGAGGTCTGGAAATCTATTCTTTTCGCATGCTGTATGATCACCATACAAGAAAAGACAAACCTCTCTTTGAGTTTGGTGTTCATGCTCTGATTCAATGTTTTATTTGTTTTGCTCTAATGAGTTGAAGTGGCATTGGTGAGTACAAACATGAACGGGAGACCCTCTCTAAATCCTGTTCCTAACAAGTGTTCGTGCCAAACTCATCCTACTGTTGAAGTATTTCGAACCTTATTTCCATCAAAAATTAGCTGTGGTTCGATATAGATACAAGCACAAAAGCCAGTCTTCTCTCCGTCAGTGAAAGTCGATTCTTCTGTTATTATTGTATAATTTGTATCTAACCCCTTTCTTGCCAAATGTATCAGTATCCGGCCAACCGAGGAGGAATTTGAGGTAGGAACCAATTGAAGTCTGATTAAAGCTTGGTTTTGGCAGAACGATAACAGGAAACAAAGATTTGAGCTTTGGTTTGATGTGGATTATGGTTGGGACCACTTCGCAGAAGAAATTCTGTGCTCCTTTGAGAGCTGCAGTTGGAAGCACTATCAACTATTCCGGTGGCATTAGGCCTCCGCTAGTGGACGATTTCATGGTCTACGGGTATTACTAGTCGAGGTGCGCGTAAGCTAGCTCAGGTATCTTGAGTTTCGAAAATAGAAAAAAGAGAACTCTACTGTGAGCAAAAGTACGGCTCTTGCATTCTTATTTTGTCATGTAGGATTTGATTTGGAAGCCATTGCTAACTCTATTTCATTGTAAATTATCCAAAATTGTTGCTTTCAAAATTCCTCTGCATTTTTTGTGGTAATTATTGATTAACCTGCACCTTCGTTCAATTTGCAGTATCCAATGAGGTGGTTTTGGGTACTTGGAGGAGACAAAGTCTTGAGTACTCGGCCCTTTTTCACACACAGAAGAATGCAATGTATCAAGTTCCATTCACGTGGGCACTTCCATAACTACAATGGCCTAATGTGCTCAACCAGGTTCATCTCGAGTCATTATCCTGTGATAATCGGTGCTTTCACTGCCACGTTTAGGGCTGCAAACGAACTGAACCGAGCTTAATTTGTCGTGCTTGACCTCGTTTCGTTTACTAAACTAGCCAAAAACTTGAGCTCAAGCTCGGCTCGAGCCTTAATGAGCCAAGCTTACTCATTTACTAAACGAGCCTGTTTAATCGATCTGAGCCTCTCTTAACGAGATGAGCTTTGTCGAACGAGCCGGAAACTCGAGCTTGAGCTTGGCTCGTTTACTAAACGAAAACAAGCCGAGCCGAGCTGAGCTCTTGGTTCATTTGCAGCCCTAGCCACGTGTAATCTCCCACCCCTTTAGACATCACATATTCTTGCTGTTGCGATCTCTGTTCTGGCACAAATAACTTCGCACTAAGTAATTAGCTGCTGTAATTCTGACCTAATTTTGCCCTTTTAACTCCATTATTGAAGATAGATTAATCGTCCATTTGTGCCACTAAAAACAGAGGACAAATGCACTACAGCATGAATCCCACCCCACCCCAGTGTCTTTACGTAGGCCCACATTTTTTCTCTTTGTCTTCTTCCCCAAAACAGATTCAGATACCCCTCGGCTCCCTCCTCTATCACTATTCACTACTACCAAAGAAAACAAAAAACAAGCGCCTTCCCATTCACAACCACTGTGCTTGGAGTCATTCAAATCTTTAAGCAACGAACGTGCCACAACAAAACAGCACGTTGGAGTATATCAATCCATATTTGGCGTATACACTATCTTAACCCCAAGCGTTGGCCGGCTGATCAAGGCTTGGAACTTAGGGTTTACTCTGTTACGATCCTAATATCTCACATTGGCTAAGTATGGGCTTGGCCATGCTCGTATAAGCTCTTGGATACCCTCCCATTGTAAGCCGGTTTTCTAGAGTGAGTTTTACTAAAAGAGTTTGTATCACAGTCTCTCCTGAAGTTTCAGCTGGGTTCCTTAGTCAAGGTGCATGAAAGTGTGCGGTGAGAATTGAGATTGATGCTTCAACAATAGTGGATGTGCAAATAATTAAGCTGATCTGGACACCTGAGTTATTAAAAAAAAAAAGATTTGGAGAAAGAACTAGAGGTCACACGTGGAGCACACATCCCTCCCTCTACTTTTTGATGGGCCAGTGCATGTTTTGCAGGTCACTAAGCAGAGCTTTTCTCAGTTTTTCTGAGCTATGTATATATATACCGAAGCTAGCTATTTCTAACTTCTCAGCTCAAAACCCTCTCTCTCTCTCTCTCTCTCTCTCTCTCTCTCTCTCTCTCTCTCTCTCTCTCTCTCTGAAACTAGTTGAATGATGGGGACGTCAGTTGATCCATTGGTAGTAGGGAGGGTGATTGGGGATGTGGTGGACATGTTTGTGCCAAGTGTGACCATGAATGTCTACTTTGATACAAGGCATGTCACTAATGGATGTGATATTAGGCCATCTCTTGCTACTAATCCTCCTAGGGTCACCATCTCCGGTTTTCCTCATAACCTCTATACTCTGGTAATCTCTCTCTCTCTCTCTCTCCACGTTATACGTTTGCAAAATGCTATTTCCTATCTCTATCTTGTTTTTCCCTCAACGAAAGTCAATGTTATTAGTTGTAGTCAGTGAGTTTTGAACCCTATTAAATGTATGAGAGTACATTGTATTCCTTTTTTTTGAACGGCAGAGTACATCATACCTATCACCGGGCTACCACTACACTTGCAAATATCTCAATTACAATGATGATGCGTTAAAAACTTAAAAGTATGAATATTTATCTTAATCAAAGTGCATCTTTTATAATTGCATGTCACCATTTATTCCTTAGATACATACATACATACATATACATATACATATATAATCTTAATTATGATAAAGGGTTGATGATGATGGAAAAAGCGCATGCATGCAGGTGATGACTGATCCAGATGCACCAAGTCCGAGTGAACCTTCTATGCGTGAATGGGTGCATTGGTCAGTCTTTTCTTCGCTAGCTAGTTATGAATACGTGCTTTTTATTTTTTGCTACTCCTAGTTCATCTTTTTCCTTAATTCTTAAATGCATGGTTTAATAAGTAGGTAGATGGGTTTAATTAATTTCTCATTTTTGTCTATGGTCGCTTTGTAATTAATCAGGATTGTGACGGATATTCCTGGTGGTACCGGTCCCACTGAAGGTAATCTTATTTATTTTCTCAGAAAAACAAAAAGAGAAAATTGCCCTTGTTAATTTCCTCTCTTTGCTTTGACATGTACGTGTTTTTTGTTTTTTTTTGGGGTAAGGTAACATGTACATGTTCTTGTGCATCACTAGTTGCATGCTCTCCTCTCTCTCTCTCTCTCTCTCTCTCTCTCTCTCTCTCGTTTTAGACTCAAAATGGAGATATGCCAATCTCAATCAAGTCCAAGAAGCCGAAAAAGCCAAACTTCAAAAGACAATTTCTGACCGAAAATTCAACGTCGCGGCCTTAAGGTACGACTTGTGGCCAATTCCCTAAGATTTGCGGCCACCACATCAAAGAGATTGCGGCCACATCGTTGAAGCTTGCAGCCACGACCCAAAACATTTGCGGCTCTAGTGTTTAAGTTTGGGCCAGCTTTTCTTCCAATCTGGTGACACTCTCCCTATTAAAAAGGAAATTTACTCTCCCAAAACATGGCACGGGGAAATTACGAGTCTCGAGCCACAACTTTTCGCTTCTCTCGTCTTCGATAGTCTTTTCGGGACGGAGTAAGCATTTGTGCGCCTAAAATGTATCCTGTGTAGTGTGTAGCCAATGGTCGTTCGATACATGTCAGCAGCCGGTTCGTGTCGTTAGATGGCCAGGTGTCAAGCATAAAGCCAGTGCTGGTGTCGTCAGATGACACCTGGTTCATCATGCCACTGCAGGCCAAGTAGTATTAACAATAGTGTGCTTTGGACTTTTGGTTGTATACTAGTCTGTTCCATATCGCGACACCTGGTTTATCCCGACACTGCCAAGTAGTATCAACATAGTGTCTTGGGCTATGTTGTATATGAGTCATCAGCATGTGTTTACACATGGCATCCTATTGCCGGCCCAAATTTTTCGTTGTCTAAAGCGAAGATTAGAGATGGGACCCTCTTTTGTTCAGCTATTCATGAGAAGTATCAAAGCAGGGTTTCCTAAAATTTAAAATTTTCGAGAGCTTAAAACTGTCGCACCTTGAGCTTTAGCTCAGGGTATCAGTTTTGCATGCTAAGGACGCCCCACGTGGTTTGTCATAACACGCTTGATCTGCCATCATATCATACAATTAAAGTCCCTAAGTCTCACGTGGTGTGGTTGCAATGTAACGGTATCATGGTTGCCGTATTTAGGTGTGTTGAAAAGTAAGTTTGGTTGAGAATGAAAAACGTGGATATATCCCAACAGCCTTTGAGGGCATCCAAGTTGATAGCAAAAGCATGTGTGAAATTAAAGCCGGGGAAGAAAAAGTCTCCAAGTATGGGCTTGGAATAGTTATACTAAATGTCTATAAATGGATGCTATGACAGTAATGTGTGGGAAAAAGAGTGTGTGTGTGTGTGTGAGAGAGAGAGAGAATCAGGGAGCCCCTGCGGGAGACTCCCCACCACCAGTGGATGTGAGAAAATAGAGATGTGAGGTGTGAGAAGTGTAATTTTATAAATGTATTTGTGTTAGAAATTAATAAAATTGAGATTGTATAGTGCACGAATTTGTGTCGCTTCCGCTTTCCAACAAGGTGCTAGGTGTAGAATATTATCTGATGGGCACCAAATCTTTCATTTTTGCACTGTGCGCACTCATCAGTCGTCACGTCTTTCATCTATAAGCCACTAACCACATGGTTAGGTGGTAATGACAAATGAGTGTGCACAAGCGTAAGCTCGAGCATGAGCTTGAAAATAAATTAATAAAATTTGCAGGAGCGAAGATTGAGAGTGAGAGCATGATGGCTCCACTTAAAAGATTATGTGACTTGAGGGTAGGCTCGACCTGTCATGGTTTTAAAAGTCACAACTCAGATTCTCAGGAGTACGCAATGCAATGTTCAAAACCCGGCCACTGTGTTACTATGTAGTATCATCTTTTTAAGGCCCCCGAGAATCTCATGGATCCCTTCTCGAGCTAGGGCAGAAACAGAGCTCCTTCACTTGCAATTCACATTACTAATACTTTATCGAAATGTTATCGAATTCCCTCTTTCGAAAACATGAATTACAATCATCTAATTATGGTCAGTGAGCTTAAACCTTTGTTGATTTGTATGATGGCACCCCACAAGTTATTTATCTTCTTTGGTTCCCAACGGGCCTAATCGCAAGTTGACTTGGGCTCATTTTCATGATTTGAACAAGTGAGCTCTCGAGCAACTCACGCTTCCAAATACAAATTCAATCACTGTATTCGGTGAAAGTGAGCTAACCTCCTGACCTTCTTTCTCATGGCATCTAAGTGCACCCCTTGATGCCGTTGGACCAAAAACTTCTTGGCTATTCCATTATGAGAGATTTCCGTAAGAAGAAAAAAGACTGTCTGCATGAGGACTATCACATTTTTTCCCTCTTGTTTCTTATCATTTCCATTGTCCGGCCAGTTGCCATAACAACGTAAATCAATTACCAGTTGTCCAATGAATGAATGTGTGCAGGAAAAGAAGTGGTGCCATACATGGGGCCAAGGCCACCAGTGGGGATCCACAGGTACATATTTGTGCTTTTCCAGCAGAGGGCTCCCCTGGGTGGCGCTGGTGTACGAATGGATCAGCAGCAGCCTGTCTCACACCGGGCCAACTTCAACACCCGGGCCTTCGCTCACCAGCTTGACTTGGGCTTCCCCGTCTCCACAGTTTATTTCAACGCCCACAAGGAGCCAGCTAACCGGAGGCGCTGAAATTTTTTTTTAAAATTTTATTCTAGTAATAATGATAGTAATATTATAATTGATGGTGCTACTAGTAGTAGTTTACTGCTTTACTAGTACAAATATGTGTGGTTCTACTCCTATATATGGGACTTTTTAGTGCCGGTTTAAATAAATTGAAGTTGGTTTTAGTCTTGTTTTATGTTTATATGAAATGATACCATGCTTTCACACTCCTAAAGTCGCTACTGACCAAGCATGCTGCATGCACCGATAGTGCACATATTAGCGTGTGGAATCACGTTAGGGTTTCACACAAATCATCGGCTTGGATTATTTGTGTGGGTCCCGAGATGGGTCCCGTGCATCGATCCATGCATCATTGGTGCAAATGTGTTGGTTCTCAAATGTGTCCCGTCTAGGATAAAAAAAGATGTATCCCGTCTCTATGAGGTTCTTTTCTCATTCCTCTTTAGTACTCTTTCCGTTCCAAATTGGATGACAATATTTTATATTTAGGCCAATTTTAATTTTTTTATATCTTTCAATATGAATTTTAAAAAATATGCAATATGGATCTTGTTTGATAGTTATTGATTAGATTTATTATACAAAATTTTCAAACTCGTAAAAAATATTATAGATTGAAAGATATAAACAATAAAAATTGACACGAAGTTTAAAAATAATCATCCTTTTTGGGACGGTGGGAGTAACATTAATTTATGGGTCCTTCTATTCTTTGCCCAATGGGTTGTCGTCAAAGTTGTGAAATCTGTTCCGTACTGGCCGGTACCGGTGTTTAAACGGAACACAAAGATTTAAGATCTGTTCCGGTTGAAATATCGGCAATTTCCGGCCAATACCAGATGCACTGGACGATACTGGTTTGTTTCGGACATTTTCTGGTGTTTCGGACGGTACAAAATTACTCCCTCCGTCCCGGTTTGTTTGTCCATTTTCACTATTTGGGACTTCTTACAAAATTGTCTATATCTTTTAATTTATAATATTTTTTATATGCAATATGGATCTTATTTAATAGATCTCAATTAGATCTAAAATATGATATTTTTGAAATTATGTAAAAAATTATAGATTGTGAGATATAGACAATTTTTTAAAATGCACGTATGTCGAAATTGGACAAACAAACTGGGACGGAGGGAGTACCTCTCTGGCTGGTACAACTTTGGTCTTTGGCTGATGCGAGACATTATTAAATGCTTTTCAGGTGAAAAGACATTATTAAATGATTTTCAGATGATGGCACTTTCAGCACAAGTGTAGGCATCTATTTTGTGGACACAAAAATGATATTCACACAACAATCCAAACACAACAACTTACACAACCTCTCATATGCATGTGGGCTCCACACATACTACTATGTGTGGGCCCCATATATATATGAGAGGTTGTGTAAGTTGTTGTGCTTGGATCGTTGTGTGAGTAGCATTGATGGACAAGTTTTTAAACCCTTGTCTTTTCACCTTCACATGGAGTTAAAGAGCGGTAAGACGACTATGGGTAATCCATTTTTAAAGCTATGAACGGTGTATACCAAATCAATAAAGCTATGAGAACATATAAGCTTGTATATATAGGTTTTGTGGGATTCATCTCATGTCCTATAAAGATGATTTGAACCTTTCAATATTTTTAAAATATTTTTTTATGGAATCTTGTAAAAAATCAGCTCAATCCGATATTAGTAAGGATTTTTTCTGCATTTGTGGGGGTGAAATTATTTAACTGCTCAGTTTTACCCTTACAAATTCAGAAAAAATCCTTAATGATATCAGGTTGAGCTGATTTTTTACATGACTCATAAAAAAATATTTTAAAAATAATAGGTGATTCAAATAATTTCTGTGGAATTCGAGATGGACCCCCATAAAATCTATATCTACATAGTATGAACATTGCATATGTACACATAGCAGTGCTCATACCAAATATACGAAGCATTGTGTGGAAATTATTCTAGAGTTTTGTATAAATAATTGGAGTTGCTCAATTTTTTGTAAAATATTTTTTCTAAGAAAACTTGTAAAAAAATCAGTTTAGATAGACATTGTTAAGCGCTTGATCAATTCTCTGCTCAATTTTGTCTTTATTTGAATTTTTTTTGCATTTATTAGTTTTGCGCAAAACTTTTATGGAATATTGATTCGTCTCGACGAGAGTAATCGGAAGAGTAAAAAGATTTTATTTTTACCCAAGTATTTTGAAGAATAACCATTTTTTAACACAAAAAAAGTGAAATAAGTTAACTAAGTTCTCCTAAACTTTTAAGAAAATAAGCTAGTTTTGTCCTTATTTGAAATTTTTGCTCATTTGTTAATTTTGTGCTAATTTTTTTGAATTATTGATCCATCTCAACGAGAGGAATCGAAGAAATAATTTTTTTTACTTTTACCCAAATATTTTGGAAAATAATCATTTTTTTAGCAGAATTTTTTTTTTACTCTTCCGATTTCTCTCTTCAAGACAAATCAATAATCGACAAAATTTTGTAGCAAAACTAACGAATGTGAAGAAATTTAAATAAGGACAAATCAACTTTTTTTCTTAAAAGTTAGGAGAACTCACCCAAGTAACTATTTTTAAAAACGTTAATAAGTGTACTATTAAAAAAGGAAAATGGTAATGCTAAAACTGTTTTTATTGGTGTCAAAATTCTAGTGCACAAAAAGTATGTATCATATGCAGTGTACAAGATTTTTATCTGCGAGAATTTTGACACCAACAAAAATAGTTTTGATATTATCACTAACCTTAAAATAAACATTAATAAGTGTAGCATTCTCCTTAATTTATTACGGTTGGTTCTAGGCGCGGTAGACTGCAGATTGAATTGCACGTATCATTTACACGGCCTAGACTGATGTTTACCCCCAACCATGCATTTTGGTAGTGAAAATTTTGTATATTTTTATTTATTTATTTTTAAAATAAAAATTTATAACTTATGGTCGAGAAGTTGTTAGGTTTTTTTTTATAATTAATAAAATCGTTGAAAAATGTCAAGTTATTTTTGATAGTGAATAAGTTATTATTATTATTATTATTTTTTAATTTTATGCTAGTAATAATGATAGTAATATTATAATTGATGGAGCTACTAGTCGTACTTTACTGCTTTACTAGTACAAATATGTGTGGTTCTAACTTCTATATATGGGCGGATCAAAAAAAAAAAAAAACTTCTATATATGGGACTTTTTAGTGCCGGTTTAAATAAATTGAAGTTGGTTTAGTCTTGTATTATGTTTATGAAATGATACCATGCTTTCGCACACCTAAAGTCGCCACTGACCAAGCATGCTGCATGCACCGATAATGCACAGATTAGCACGTGGAATCACGTTAGGGTTCCACACAAATCATCGGTTTGGATTATTTGTGTGGGTTCTAAGATGGGCCCCGCGCATCGATCAGTGCATCATCAGTGCAAATGTGTCGGTTCTCAAATGTGTCCCGTCTAGGATAAAAGAAGAAGATGTATCCCATCTCTATGAGGTTCTTTTCTCATTTCTCTTTAATACTCTTTTCGTCCTAAATTGGATGACAATTTTTGATATTTTGGCCAATTTCAATCTATATCTTTCAATATGAATCTCAAAAAATATACAATATGAATCTTGTTTAAGAGTTCTCGAATAGTTCTATTATTCAAAATTTTCAAACTCATAAAAAATATTATAAATTAAAAAATATAAATAATAAAAAATGACATAAATTTTAAAAGTTGTTATCTTATTTGGACGGTGGAAGTAATATTAATTTATGAGTTCGATTCTACGTCTAATGGAAGTAAGACATTATTAAATGCTTTTCAGATGATTTTCACGTAGCCCAATGAAACTGGGTCTCTATGTTGGCACTTTCAAGCACCGTAAGTGTCAGGCATCTTATTTTGTAGATGGACAAGTTTAACCCTTATCTTTTTCACCTTTACATGGAGTTAAAAAGAACGCTAATGCGACTATGGGTAATCTATTTGGTATATTATACAAAATCAAAAAAGCTATGAGAACATATGAGCTTGTACATAGAGGATTTGTAGGATTCACTTCAGATCCCATAAAAATGATTCGAATTATCTAATATTTTTAAAATATTTTTTTATGGAGTCCTGTAAAAAAATCAGCTCAATTCGATATCAGTAAGGATTTTTTCTGCATTTGTGGGGTGAAATTACTTAACTACTCAGTTTTGCCCCTACAAATTTTCAGAAAAAATCCTTACTGATATCAGGTTGAATTGATTTTTTACATGACTTCATAAAAAATTGTTTTAAAAATAATGGCGATTCAAATAATCTTTGTGGGATCCGAGATGGACCCCACAAAATCCATATCTACATAGTATTCACATTGCATATGTACTGTAACGACCCGGATTTTTGCCCTATTTTTTTTCGAATAAAGAAATTATTTTTAATCAAATAGTCTATAGTAATTGATTAATTATTTAAAAGTGTTATTAGATTAAACCAAAATCTAGATTATTATTTTTTGTAACCAAAAATTAGTTTAGCAAAATTTTAATTCAACTTGGAACGACCCGTAATTCTATCCTTTATAAAATCATTTAAAGAGTATCGTTTGTAATAATAAAATTATCTTAATTATAATTATCTAGTAGATATATACAAATAAAATTAATTTAGTCTTAATTATCTTACTTTTAATTTATGTTAATTGCATGCATGTAATCCTATCATCCCTCCCTCTCCTACTCAGTCTCTAACTCCTCTCGAAGCACGAAAACCGTCCATAATTCGTCCATTCCGAAACCCAATAGAATACAACCTCTTTAAAATCCAATTTCAATCGAAACTCTTCAAATTCTCCTATATATACCCTAGTACGTCGACCCTAGGGCACACCACGAAATTCACCACGCCCACCAGTCCAGAAAGGAGAGAAAAACAGGAGAGATTGGAGCTCCAATCAATGGAGTTCTAGAGAGAGAAAAGCGGGTTTTATAGCTACGATCAATTGGAACCCGAATTGATCAATCTAATACCTTCCTACAACCCCAAGCATCCCTAAACATCATCCAATTCGGACCCAAGGTCTCCCGATCGAAGAAACCGAAGTCTCCGTCCAAAAAATTCAAGTTTCGGTTTGTGGATCAATTCTATCCAATCGAGGTAGTATAATCTCTCCCAAACACTTCTCTAAGTATATTAAGTGTTTTTATGCTTAACCCTATGTCCCGAATGGAACCATGCATTGAAACCATCGCGAAACAACAAAAAAATCGAACCTGCCTTCAACCTTGCAGCCGCAACCTTTAGGCCGCAAGAACCAGGTCAGAGTTCGCGGTTAGACGCCCAGCCTCAAGGTTGACCGGTCCAACCTTGCGGTGTGCACTGTTTTGGTTTGCGACCTTCTAAACTTGATTTTTGACCCCGAAACTATTTTTTCTAGACTTTTTACACCTCAAAGATCATAACTTTTTAAGGTCATATTTTTTTTTTATTTAATTATCTATTTATTAAATTATTTATTAGTTATCGTTTAACGTTTACGAACGAAAATTGATTACGACCATCCAACCAACGTTTTAACATTCAAACTAATTTTTTTTAGACTTCTTGAATCTCAAAGATGGAAACTTGTTAAATTAAATATTTATTTTATTTAATTCATTATTTATTATTAATTTTAAAGTAATTCCAATCAAAATTACTTTACGACTTTATAAACATTATTGTTAATACCCGAGTAATTTTATTTAGCCTCCTTACTGTCTAGAGATGAAATTATGTCAGTCTCAATATTTATTTTTATAATTAATTATTTATTGTCTATTTACTTCACTTTCGGACACTTTAATTAACGTTTTCATGTAAATTAATCCCGCGAACCTCCGAACTCAACTTTTGACACTCAAACATGTTGCGTAGGACCTTTAGGACTCTCATCGCGGTCGTGATCATTATTTCAATATTTTTACCTAATTAACGTATTTAATTAGTTTTTAATTCATTTAATTACCTTGTAATAATTAATAAGAGCCTAGAAAATATTTTATTAAATTTTTTATAAAAGTTATACTTCATTATTGACATTGTGGCCATACAAGAATAAGGGCAACGGCCCATTTATAAAAGGTTGTGTGATTGCATTGCTCGTTAATTGTTTTAAATATTATTTGATTTAATTATATATTGCACCAATTCTTGATTTATATGTTAGATTGGACCCTAGAGACATGGGGTGGTATGCGAATAGAGTTCATATTATACGATGCTAGGTAATGGATGAAATGGAAAGTTTTATTTCTAGAATGCCTGCAGGCGAGAATTTGAGATGTGATGAGATTTGTGATGAAATTGAAATTGGCGAGAGTCCAATGATGAATTGAAACTGGCGAGAGTCTAGTGATGATTGTGAAAGTGGTATATAAGATAGGCGAACCCTAGTTGTGATTCAGGCATGATAAGCTTTCCCCTTGTTGTAGTTATTGGGATGTACACTCGGTACATAACTTAGGTGCATCTGCGACAGCAAAGGGAAGTGACCTCATGGGATCGAGCATGGCTAGCGGTTGGGGAGGAAAGATCCCGCGGAGGAGATCTTAGATTACACGATAGGATGATGGATAGTAATGAACTGGCTTATGTGAAATATCCCTATTCTACTTCTTTGTATCGTTTTATCTTGCTGCTTGCTAACTGTAAAGTAAGAGGGGTGGTTGGGTTAGATTATTCTACTGGGTGATTTTATCACTCACGGGTACGTCTGTATCCTGGCAAATCGTTTGCTTCGGCGATCAATTTGCCAGCGAGTGCAGGATTCAATGGTGGAGCAGTTTTAAGACAGGAGGAAAGCCAAGAGCGAAGATCGAGAATGCTTGGAATCGTATCAAGATTAGAGTCAGCTCTGGAGTCAATGTATTTTGAATCACTAAATCTATCTTGAGTTTGTAATATCTAAACTTTATTTTAGGAAATTATATTTATTTAGCAAATTTTCTTAAGAAAATTAATTTATTCTACTCCCAAAAAGTCGGGGCGTTACATGTACACATAGTAGTGCTCATACCAAATATACAAAGCATTGTGTGGAAATTATTTTTATTTTATTTTATTTATTTATTTATTTATTTATTTTTCTTGGCTTTGTGTGGAAATTATTCAAGAGTTTCGTATAAATAATTTGAGTCGCTCAATTTTGTTTAAAATATTTTTTCTAAGAAAACTTGTAAAAAATTGGTTTAGATAGACATCATAAAGCGCTTGATCAATTATCCGCTCAATTTTGTCTTTATTTGAATTTTTCGCATTTATTAGTTTTGCGCAAAACTTTTGTGGAATATTGATTCGTCTCGACGAAAGGAATCGGAAAAATAAAAAGATTTTACTTTTACCCAAATATTTTGAAAAATAACCACTTTTTAGCAACAAAAAAAAAGGGAAATAAGTTGACTGAGTTCTCCTAAACTTTTAAGAAAATAAGTTAGTTTTGTCATTATTTGAAATTTTTTCGCATTTATTAATTATGTGCTAAATTTTTGTGAATTATTGACGCATCTCAACGAGAGAAATCGAAGCAATAATTATTATTTTTTTACTTTTATCCAAATATTTTGGAAAATAATTATTTTTTAGCAGAAATATTTTTTTACTCTTTCAATTTCTCTCGTCGAGACGAATCAATAATCCACAAAAATTTGCAGCAAAATTAACAAATGTGAAGAAATTTAAATAAGGACAAATCAACTATTTTTCTTAAAAATTAGGAGAACTCACCCAAGTAGCTATTTTTAAAAACGTTAATAAGTGTACTATTAAAAAAGAAAATTGGTAATGATAAAACTGTTTTTATTGGTGTCAAAATTCTAGTGCACAAAAAGTATGTATCATGTGCAGTGTACAAAATTTTTATTTGCGAGAGTTTTGACATAAAAAAATAGTTTTAGTATTATCACTACCCTTAAAAAAAAAATTTAATAAGTGTAGCATTCTCCTTAATTTATTACGGTTGCTTCTAGGCCCAGTAGACGGCAGATTGAAGAACATGTATCATTTACACGGCCTAAGACTGACGTTTAACACCAACCATGCATTCTTCTAACAGCAAGGGGTATATTCGGTAGTGAAAAAAATTATACATTTTTATTTATGTATTTTTAAAATAAAAATCTATAATTTATGGTTGAGAAGTTGTTAAGTTTTTTTTGGTAATAAATAAATTTGTTGAGAAATGTCAAGGTGTTTTCGTTAGTGAATAAGTTATTTGATGGTTTGTGAGTAAAGTTACTGTAACAAGAAAACATTTTTGTTGACAATTTTTTTATTAGTGAAAACGATATGGTAAAATATGAAAACTTTTTGTTAGTTGGAACGAGATGGTAAAATGCATTAAGTTTTTTGTGTTTTCTAGTTAGTGGAAACAGGGCCCACCAGTCTGTTTTACCGCTCCCCCACCACAGCAATCTATCTCACCCTCCGTCCCAACATTAAATGATCTGAAGGAGTTCTTTTAAAATTTAGACCGTTTAATTCACTTTTGAATGTGAAATTGAGAGTGGAGTAGAGTTTTTGTTCTTCCAAACTCTCTCTTCTATGCAACGGAGACTCTGAGGCTCTCTCTTCTGTGCCAGTACTGCTATGAGTACCGACCGGTTGTGTCGGGCCGTCTCCAGCCACTAGACGGCAGATCCGAGCAGTCCAAATTTTTTTTAAAAAAAAACCGAGGGGCATTAGTGAGAATCAACGGCATCCGAGGTGTGTATGGTGCTTGATCCAAGCACCCATTTTTCGTGTAATTACACATATATACATGTATACACGGAAAAGGGATGCTCGGATCAAGTACCCTACACACCTCGGATGCTGTTGATTCTCATATTAGGCCCCTCGATTTTTTTTTATAAAATTTTTAGACGGCTTAGATCGGCCGTCCGGTGACCAGAGCCAGCCCGGCTCTTCCAATCGGTACGATTTCCCTCCCCGGCCGTCGGTACTTGTGTAGTTATTGCTTAAAGAAGGTTACTCGGTCAGAGTGCTATGTACGTGTGTCACCCCGACTCAATTTTCTGGAGCCAGCGCGCCCCGTTTTTGTGTGTCCCCTCATAATTTACATCAATAATTTGATTAAACATCGGTAGCCATGTGAAATCATGAATATATAGTTTGGGCGCAGTTAATATATATTATATAGTTTTAAACCAATTAAGCCACTCATTTAATATTAACATTCGCTTGTCCAATATTTATTGCGATAAGTAATTACGCTAGTTTGATAATTAAAGTTCGTACCACTTAGCCTCTATTTGGAAAAGTTGTCAGTTTTTTATTTTTTGTTTATGAAAAACAAGAAATAAGTTTTTGTTTATTTATAAAAAAAGAAAACATGTTTCGTGACCATAATAGTTTTTATTTATTTATTTTTTGGGCTGCCGCGAAAGTGTTTTCAAAATAAATGAAAATGCAATCTTTGTGATTCTAGAATTTTTGTAAACTAGTGGAATTGATTATATGTTTTGTAACACAAACATACTTATGGTGTCTGTTTTAAAAAATATCGAAAACAAAAATAAAAACTTTTCTAAACAGAGCCTTAAAGTTTTAAATATTTTTAAATTGTAGTGTAAAACTCAAGTAGTTTAGTGCGTATTTAATTTTGACCAAATTTGTACTATCACCCTCTCCTTAAGCCACCACCCATTTTCAACGTCACCGCTACCATCTCTCTACCGCGTCCACTATTGCTACTTACTTCGTACTCTCTCCGTCTCTAAAAAAGTGTCCGGCGCGCAAAATTAGACCTAACGAAGTACGCATATTTTTCATTAAAAAATTTAATTTTTTTTCACAATCTAATAGAACTCATTGCTATCTATTGATTTGTGAAAAAAAAAATGATTTTTTAACAAAATAAATGCATCTTTTTGAAGGCTTAGGTTTGCGCGTCGAACATTTATTTAGAGACTGAGGGAGTATTTCATAGAAGAAGACGAGATTGGGTACATGACATGCACAATTGTATTTAATTCTATCATCATGACCAAAAAATAGTTGATAACTTGAAATTTTAGGGGTCTTTGTTCACGCTTATATACTCTCTCTGTCCTAATTTAATTGTCCATCATTCTATTCTAACCGCTTAAAAATTAGTTATATCTTTAAATCCGTAATGAATTTTATATCAATATGGATCTTGTTTAATAGATCTCAATTAGTTCTATAGTACAATATTTTCAAAATCACCTAAAACGTTATAAATTAGGAGATATAATCAATTTAAAAGTGGAACGAATTCCCAAAAATGATAATTAAATTGGGGCGAATGGAGTAAAAACTTTATTAACTTTTTTTCACCAAGAGACTTGTAGGGACCGATCATATAGAACTTTTTCAAATTAACCTTAAAATATAGTATAGTTAGTGGGGATAATTGGGAGGTGTGCGGGGACCTGGGCCCCTACTTGCACCCCCTTGGTCCGCCACTGACTGTTGCCATTACTCCACCATAGAAATATGATGACATTCTATTTGTCCTAATATTCGTAACAATTTCAAAGATTAATAAAAAAAATTTGTCATTAAAAAAAAAAAAAGCCAGCGCGCGCTTTAGCTACCACCATCTCACCAACTTCAACCTCTACAACCGGTACTACATTTATAGGATTACTTTTTTTTTTATCAAATAAAAGTCAATTGCATGTTGCCAATGGACCTTTGTACAATGGCGGAGTTAAAGATTTTAACCGGAAGGACTGACTTAATAGACATTTTTTTTTATCGGTCCAGTAATTTTTTTGTTTTCCAATCCATTATATTTGTACATTAAAATAACTCTAGCCTAATGCAGTACTTAAAGTATACCAATCATTTTATTTTTTTTCTTTAGGTCACTTCAACACTCACGTGCCTATTTTTTACTTATGAAAGAAATTGAAAAATGAGAATGTAAAATAACCAATTTTTTTATCAAGTCAAATCAAAATTATTAAGATTATAAGTAACTATACACGAATAATTATCAATAAAATTTAAACTCGAGGTCTCGGGTGTGCCGCCCCCAGCCCCCAACATAGCTCTGTCTCTGCCTTTGCCCAACAACATCAAGGGTGCGCCTAGGTGTTGGAACAAAGGATGGGTTCGAGTCGTGGAAGCGTTATCGTGATCGAGGGAGCTAGAGATTGTTGATCGAGGGAGCTAGAGATTGTTAGGCCCGGAGTGCCTACATGAATTTGGTTACACAATATCACCCCCTGCAACCACTCTAAAAACAGACTTGCGAGTGCGATGTCGAATGTCATAAAAGACCTTAAAGCCCTCCCTAACACCAATTAGTTTCAGAAGAGATGGTGAAAAAGCAGTCCGACGCAAATGACTTAAGCCATCTAAGTGCTCCAACAATACCGACTTTCGTCGTTTAAAAAAAAAAATTCAATTGTTAATTATTTTTTGTTGTTGTCAAACATCTATATCTCTATTAAAAAGTTTAGCATTCTATTTAATTTGTACTTGTTTTTCAACTCTCAAATGTTACAAAACAACACCAAGACAGAGGGCGATTATATAAATATATATATACAAAAAAATATTACCAAAAGTCTCACGACAAAAAATCCTTCCGGAGCACAAAATGTCATAACTAGTTTAGAATCCACTTTGTAGGTCACTATCGTGCATATATTATACTTTTCTTGACTAACACCACAATGCATGAGCACTCGTGTAGAGCTAACCCCAGAAAGGCAGAAACCCTCAGTACTCATCAATGGTATTGAATGGTAGATAGAGTTTGTATATGCTCCCCCACTCTCCTCTTCCCCCAACTATCAACTCTCTCTCTCTCTCTCTCTAGCTTTTGGTCTAAGATTGTCTGGACAGCTCGTGGGTAGTTGGAACATGGAAACCAGAATCACGTGTGCAATGCAACTACTTATTAACTTCAACCAACAGAAAAAACTGTAAGGGGTTATCCAACTTCTCCAGAGTGTGGCGAGAAAATAAATGAATGAACCAGAAAAAAAATAAACGCACTGAATAAAGCTAGCTAGCTAGCTCCGATATAGAAATATATCAGAAGGAAAATGAAGAATGTTTACGTTCATACGCACGTTGGACGGTGCACGATATGCACCGGTTGAGTCGTCTTGAATTCGTGACGGAACAAGATTTTCGCCGGTCCGCCCTATGGATGGACAGGATTATATGTATAAATAACACCATGTTGGAAATCTTGGTGAATCAACTTGGGAAATTCCGAGGGTCTTTCGAGACAACTGAAAGCTCTCTAGACTGTGCATTTGTATCTGGACCGTACAGCGCAAGCGGTTTTGCTGGTTTGTTACAGTACCCATGATGGCAGAATTCATTCTTGAATTTATCTCCTGCAGTTTCAGAAATCTATTCCTGGTGTGTAGCTCTAGAGTCACTTAGTTGGCTATGCATTGGCATCCAGTGTTTGACACCAGTTCCACGAATTTCGCATAGCTACGTTATGATACCGTTTTCGTTGGCAGACAAAGTTGATCAGTTCGCCAATGTGGCCTTCGGAGGTGTTCCGATGGTTGTGGTTTACTTAGCCGTTTTGATCATATGATACAGACGCCGGTCAACCTCCGACACCCATCAGTGAGCCGATGAATATGTTGTAAGGTGGCAAAAAATTATTTATCGAGTTTCAACATCGCCTGAAACCCCTGATTGTGTGGGACTGGATATAATTGTGTTCTTTTCTGATTCTGAGAAAGGAGAAAAAAAAAAATTGAAATATTGGATTAGGTTTTCAGATGATCCCAGCAGAGGATGGACTCACAGTTGGCCTACCACTGTCAAAAGAATATTCAATCCTCTTGGGAATTTGTTTGTCTAAGGCATTAGCTAGCTGTTGTCAACATTGCTTACCCAAGAGTGGTATTTCTGCAAAATTTTGAAAGATTAAATTTTATTCATTTCCATTAACTATATTAACAATAATCAGTACCCCGACATAAATTACTTTCCTAATTTTAAGTTGGTATATATAGTAGAATAATTTTTAATGCCTAGCAGTTAGCAGATCAATTTCCATAACTATTTCTAGATTCTAGTATCCCATTGAATAAGATTAGGAAGTTCAAGAACATATATCTGAAAATCAAACTCGAAAATCTGGTCCGTGGAGAATTCGATAAAATTAAACAATTATTTGGGTCTGTAATTTTCGTATCGATGTTGCAATCAGCTGTATCAGAAATTTTGGCTTTTATTTGTTATCTAGATGTTTATAAATCTGAATTCATTTATAATGCATTTGCTCTTTGTGATTAACTCTCAAATGTTACCAAAATCCCTTCTTTTTTTTTGGTTAATTAAAAATCCCAATTTTTTTTTTAATGAAAAATGCCTTCGTATATATAGTTCAGGCATTTGTATTTAAAAAAGTAATCAGAAAATATAAACAAAAGGACATTTAATTCCTTAGGGTGATTACCATTTTTCGTTCTTTTTTTTTTTTTTGCGGATCGATGTACTACCATTTTCCTTTAGTGTGTTTCGACTCTTATCTGATTCATGCATATCCCATATTATGGTCCTCGCGATATAAAGAAAGAAAAACTAAATACAAAAATATCACATGTAACTTCATCTACTTCGTGCCGAGCCAAAAAAAACTTCATCTACTCCGCACAGGGGGAAAATTAGGTGTATCATACAAAAATGGATTGCAAAAATCATCACCCAAATATTTTTCTGCGTAGTAATATACAGAACGTACAAATACCCAAAAAGAAATTCCAAATTCCAAACGAACAATTTCATCCAAACATATTAGTAGCCAAAAGCATATATACTTTATTGAAACATCGACTATCGCAACTGATACAAGCAACCGATGCTTGATCCAAACATCTTATACCAGTAATTTACATTAAACATGATCGAAAATCGATCTCAGTCGTACCCTTCTTCACTATATAAATCCGGGCCGGGCCAGTTTGGATTCCGTACTAAAACATGAAATCCCCGGAAGTTAATTTTCTAGAAATTAATTAAGTCACACTACATACGCACGAACACCATTTTTTCTGTTCGATCTGCATCTTTAGTTATAGAGACAGTAAAAGTTAATTAATATTTAATAGTAAGTACTAATTAAAATCTCCAAATATATATATATCGCGATTACGTACGCACCAGCAATATATTCGCGTCATATATATAGGCAAGCCAAGCCTCTGATCAAATAAAGAGACGAAGCGTGGGAGAGGGGTGGTCGGCCTCGATGCTTCCTTGGGCGGCGGCGGTGCCGTTGGATGTACCGAGGGTGAGATTCAAATCAGGTAACGTAGATGGTTGATGAGCATGGACAATGGACGTCCGTTGTTGTCGAGCCACGCGATGTTTGTTTGGATCAATCCCTTTGCTTATTAGCTTCTTCTTCAGATGAGAATTCCAGTAGTTTTTCACCTCATTGTCAGTGCGTCCGGGCAATCTTCCAGCTATCAGAGACCACCTGATCAATTGATTAATTCATAAGCGCATCGTCATTTTTATGCATGTAATTAATTGGATAACAAAAACTTTATTGCCGTTTTATTTCAAAGTGTAGTTGGAGTATCCTGATTAATTCTATATCCTTTTATTTTATTTTTTTATTATTATTTTGATCGGCATCAAAAATTTTATTAATAGAACTCAACAAAGGGTATTTAGGCCCCGTTCCCAAAAGAGAAATAAGTACTTAGTATTTTTTAAGAATGCAATTTCAAGTTTAAAAATTATGTTCTTACGCAAATAATTTTTCTATCTATTTGGATCTTGTTTGATTGATATCTTTTATACGTTGCAAAAAAAAATTGAAAATTATTTTTTATTTACATTATTTTTGAGTTTGAAAATGTGAAATAAATATTTATTTTTAAGAAGGTGTTCTGAAACGGGACTTTAATTCTATATCTTGTTAGGTTTATGAAAAAATAGAGAATTTGATAAGTCATATCCTGTGGCATAAAGTGGTGATAGAAATATACTTATAGCAGGCCTCTTATATCAGAGCGAAAGTGCATTATATTTGAAGTCAGATACATAATTTTGATGTATACATTACAGATGTATTTGTTCGGTTACTATTTTTAAAAGGAAAAAAAAAGAAGAAAACACTTTAGGAAAATAATTATTTTAATCTTATACTACGTGTTTATTATTTAGCAGAAATACTCGTCAAGAATAAATTAAGAAAATCTATGTGAAAAGGTTAATTTCTTTCTTAAAATAACGCTAGAAAAAATAATTTTTAACAATACTAGAAAGAATTTTGTTAAAAAAGAAGAAGTAAATATATAAAACCGATTTCGGAACACTAATGAAGATGTCTTTATTTTTGTACGGTGTACAATTGATCGTATTCTTTTTGACAGATGAGAGAGAGAGAGAGAGAGAGAGAGGAGGAGGAGGGGAAAGAAAGGAAAAATTGTTTCGTTCCTGTGTGAATAATGAAATTATTTGTATTTCCCAAACAAGTAAATAAATTCTAAAAACAGAAGAGAAGAAGAACAACAAAAAGGACTTATTGATTGGATCCTTTTTCCAATCCCTGAAAGGGAGTAGACGGTCCGGTTGGGCCCATTCGCGAACTATTTCTCAGTCTACTTTGATAATCGAAACTGTTCTAATTTTAGTTGTCGTCAAGGACACCAATAGATAGATATTCACAACAAGTTACGAACATCTCGGTCATCGGAGTGGACCGAGAAAAGGCCCCGGAAATGGGCGGCCGGACAACTAGTTCCTCTCGAGAATCCAAGTCCTAAAAAGAAGCAGCACTACTGATGAGTCGACTGTATATAGTATAGTTTATATTTACCGATTTCCCAAGAGATGATGGAGCTTGAAGATAAGGTCTTCTTCATCTTCACCAAAGTTGCCTCGTTTTAGGTCTGGTCTTAGATAGTTTATCCATCTCAGTCGACAACTTTTCCCGCAGCGGAGCAACCCTAATCATCAATCAACAAAAACCCCCAAAAAACAAAAAAAAAAATTCAGCAAAGAAACCAACAACAAGTACACAAAAAAAGATAAACAAAGAGTTGGTGAAGAAAAGGTATAACCGTTCTCTCTCTCTCTCTCTCTCTCTCTCTCTCTGTACAAGTACGTACCTGCAGCCTTAGGGATGAAGCGCCAGTTGCCCTCGCCATGCTTTCGGATGTAGTCGATGAGCTTCTGGTCTTCTTGCTTGGACCAAGCTCCCTTGTTCGTACCATTTTTATCACAGCATGGTTTCCTCATCGTTCAATCACCGGTAGAAGATTATGCGTATATGCATACGTATATATATACAACAGACATTCACACACTTGAGCAGAGAGAGAGAGAGAATCAAGAGAGAGAGTGAAGGCAGTCAGAATACAAAAAACGAAATAAGAACCTAGACTGGCTATATAGGAGCGTAGTGAAGCCGGCCCCTAAAGAAAGATATTGGGGGGGGTTTGGCTTTTGACTTTAGACCGGTGGTTTAGTCCTTTTGGGTAGTGGGAGATAGGATTAGAAACTACCCCCTCACTGGGGAGAAATTTTTGGTTACGGAGCGGGTGATATATCACTTGGCGATATATATATTTGTCGATGATCTCAGTCGTCCAAACGTGTTTTTGATGGCCCAGATTTATTTTCTCTCTCTCTTTTATTTCTCTCTCTAAAATTCGGACGATCCAAAATACGTTTAGATGTACGACTGAAATCGCCAACGGGATACTACGTGTGCGGTACCGACCCGAACCCAAAAGCTTCTCCTCATGACTTGAATATATAATAATAACATGCCGTTTTGTTGGAAGGTGGCCCTTATTGGCTTATTGTAAAGTGCATGGCATTTGGGGTTGTTTGGACAAAAAAAACCTCAAGTGGCTTATATTTTTGTCCTTATTCAATTTTTTTCGTATTTCTTAGTTTGTCATTAATTTTTGGGGGATTATTGCATCATTATGACCAGAGGAATCTAAAAAGTAAAAAATTTTGATCGAAATCAAATATTTTTTGAATAAAGACGAAAATAAGCAAATAAGTCAATTTTTTCTTCTTTATTAAAAAAATTAATTTCGATCATAATTTTTTACTTTTTAGATTCCTTTCGTCATGACGATGCAATAATTCCCCAAAAATTAACAACAAATTAACAAATGCGAAAAAAAATTGAATAAGAATAAAAAAATAAGCCACTTGGCTTTTTTATCCAAACAACCCCTTAAGTGTATGCATGTTGGGAGAGGAAAACTCCTCATCATGGGAGAGGGGAACTTTACTCACATTTGGTGAGAAGTCAGCTATGTTGTGAATCTTGATTTGAGGATCGAAACCGTTTATTTTGTATTAATTGATTTGTTAAGAGAACTTACAAAAAAAATGTGTTCAATTTAATATCGATAAACGCTTAATCAAAAAATTATTGTTCTTGGTCGTAGACTTATAGCAAAATTGTTTTTTTTTTAATCAAGTAAGTACCGATATTGAACTGAAATTGTGTATGGTATCCTAATAAATTGATTCATACACAATGAGCAATTTTGATTACTCAAATGAAAACCGGGAACATAGTTCATGAAATCTAGGTAAAATTACCATCATGCGAGGGTGAACAAAATTACAGTCATGTGTGTACATAATTAGTTATTGAAAGATATACTGCATTAGTATTCTTGTTTTTCTGTTTTTCATCAAAATACTATTTTGGATAATTATTTCTTCCAAGAAAGTATAAAAACTGAATCAAATTTAAAAACAGAACAAAATATTACAATTGTATGAATTTAGGAGAAAATCCACACAAATTTCTTGTTTCTATTGGGCTGGATCAAATTTCGACTGAATAAAATCCGCTTTAGCGCTTAGGTACCAACGTGGCAAAAGTGTCATAATTTCCTCCATAATGAAGTTTCTTTTCCTGGTTTCAGTCAAATACAATAATTTTTTTTTCCATGTGGAATGGAGTACAGTTGTTATCTCCCTTATACTCTCATGTACTCTCATGCACATGAGCAGGGTTCGATTTTCATAAGCACTCATCCCCTCCCCAAATCCCCTAGAATAGAGTATATTATGTTTAACGAATGACAAAATTTAAAAAAAAAACATTTAATTTTTCAGTTAATTTTCTTTTCATTTTTTCAACAGCATTCAGGAAATTTGAAGTCTTTTTTATTAAAGCAAATCAAGAACCACTTTTGGCCTAGGGTGCAAGGCCACACTAGTTCGTTTTATTTGAAGTGAGATCGTCATCCAACTCCAAACCCATCTCTCACTCTTCCTCCATTTTGAAGACTCAAAAAAAAAATATTCCACAACCAATTTTGGGGAATCAACAACTCCAACCTCAATTCTCCATTTTTCATCTCCAGATCTTCCCCCCAATTCTTCCTCCTTTTATTTATACGGCTCCAAAATTTCCCCAATTCTTGGGTAACGGGCGTGCTTGATTGTTTTATTTTTAGGCTCCCGTTTTAGACCTTTAGGGCTGGGCTCGCTTCAACCTATGTAATATACTGTCCAACTTTTTATTGAATTTTCCTTTTCCCTCTCCCCGTTTTTAATAAAATTTTACAACCCGTTGATTTCTCATTTCCATCCCACCGTTCCAAGATGAGTTTACCAGAAAGCAATATGACACCATTTCTTAGTTTTGTAGAAGAAGAAATGGAAGAGAAAAAGGAGATCCTACTAAATTTTCTATTTATGCCTCCAACACCGGCCAAAACCCATTATGCAAAACAAATGGAACAATCAATACAAGGATTTGTTCCTGGGCATATTGTGATCAATCGTGGAGGGAAGAAGGGAGCTATCAACTCTGGAATGATTACTTCTCAGTGAACCCCACCTTTGGGGTAGATACCTTTCGTAGAAGGATAGTGTAAATGAGAAGAAAAAAAAGAAGAAATAATTATGAGTTCCAATAATTGGAATTTGGATTTGATGTTATTTCAAAATGTGTGTGTGTGTGTGTGTATATATATATATATATCATATTAAATTTATTTTTAAGGTACGATTAATATCTTTTCGATGATACCAATTTTCTAGAAATAGGATGCATAATGTAAAAAATACACTCCATATGTAATTAATGAAATTCTAGTAAAAAAGTAAATAGGACATAGTTGGTATTATAATTTGTTATCAATAGATCAAAATGTTAAAATGGTAATTTTAAGAAAACGGAGAGAAATGGAGTTGGGTCTCCATTTAGGAGGAGACCTTCCAAATATGAAGAATGAGATTGAGTCTCCATTTTGAAGACCCCAAATGGAGATGAATTAGAAGGCATAGATTCTCGAAAATGGAGTGTGTATCAAATGGAGATGGGTTGGAGTTGCTTTAAGAGAGACCATTATTCGTGAAACTCTAAGCAGTGCCGGTATCGATGTTTGGGTTGCCCAAATCCGACTCTAAGCTAGATTGCCTACTTACTATTACTAAGTCATAAAAAAATAAAGAGACATACAAGTCAAATTTTTCTTGTAGGGTATACAATTTTTTGTTGTTGTCCCACAATGAGAGGTTGTCCGAGCCCAAGATCTTGTAAGGCTTACTTGGGCGCCGGGCCATGAGTCTCTACTCTCTACCTAGCTAGCAAGATCACGTCATTCAACCCGATCAAAAAACTAGATGATGTCATTCAAGAGTCTCGTGTGCAGCTCCCCCAAACTGTTGGCAGGCAGGCTCTAGTCTATTCTATGCCATTACCCTTTGGGAAAAACTTTTTCACATAACTTTCCGTGAATAATTATTTACAGTGATGAATTTCGAGCGTCCAAAATATAGGTTCGGATTTTAATAAAAAAAATTCGGAAAAGAGACTTATTTAGAAAAGTTTCATTTGAATTCACACCGTCCAAAAGCCGAAACAGATGACCGAGATCGCGCGACTATTTTGGAAGGTTCGGATTTTAATGAAATTTTTTCGGGAATGAGATACTCACCCAAAAAGGTTTCATTTGAATTCACACCGTCCAAAGCCGAAACAGACGACCGAGATCGCGCGACTTCTTAAACAACATGTTTACAGCAGCTTTGTAAATAAGTCTATCTCTTATTCGTCCTACCCCCTACAAACTCGACTATCTTTTGCTCCATCTTGGGTCAGAAGATCGAGAATATCCAAATTGTTCATCTTATAGGTCTCACACTCACGAATATGTGTACGAAAAATTAACTTGATTCGGCATAAATTGTTCTATTAAGAAAACCTTTTAAGTGGACAATAAATATGATTTTAAGTATAAGTTGCCCACTTTTAAAGATTTATTCGTATATATAACTATCCATATCTGATCAAGTTGATTTTTGATACACGTCTTCTGGATTGTGAGACCTCAGAGATGAACAATTTGGATAATTTGCTCGAGCTCGGGATGGAGCCGAAAAAATTACTCCCTCGGTCCCAATTTGTTTGTCTAATAGTCGAAATTCACGTCTTTCAAAAATATACTTATATCTTACATTTTATAATATTTTTTATGATTTTGAAGATTTTGTATAATAAAATTAATTGAGATCCATCAAATAAGATCCATATTGCATATTAAAAACATTACGAATTGAAAATTATGAACAATTCTTTCAGAGGTCAAATGCTTTCAAAAAATTAAAAAGAGAATAAACAAACCGAGACAGAGGGATAAGTTTGGTGAGGTAAATGAAAGCTCCCACCGTGCGGCTGATGCCTGATGTATAACGCGTGGCAAAAAAAAAAAAAAAAGAAAAGGAAGTTGGCAACCATGTCTACACGTGCAACTAAAATTAAGCCGCAAGAGCAAATGTGTCAATAGAAGACACGTGATTGTTGACGAATCACGTGCTTTTTAAGGTTGAGAGTTGACTGGTGGATTCATATATACTCCGTACGTTTCTCTTCTATTCTTCGTCTTTTCTTTTTCTTTTTCTTTTTCCTATAAAAAATAGGATTGGACGAGACCTCCTGTCAACCCTCCCCTGGGCATTATCATAATTCTCAGAAGAGGCCTAAAATTCATACGTGCGCACAGCCCCATCCATGGCTGAAGAAGGCAATAACTGGATCGTTGGATTCAAACGGGTGCGAGAGGATGTCAATTAACACGCCTCGAACCCGTGACCACATGAAAGCCAAACCCGATGGCCGATGGGAACAACCCAGTTGCCATTTACCACCCCGGGTGGTATAGATCCATAAGTTTCTTTTGTTTAATTAGGATTGCTATCTTACTTAATTTTTTCTGATGTCTCAAGGAGCTCAATTTAATTAGTTAACAGTATCTCGACTGATCTTTGGAAGATCAATTATATATACTATTCACTAGTATAGGGGGTGTTCAACGGGACTCAGGGGGCCTGCTCTCCCCCTTGGGGGAGCAGCGTCCTGCTGCCCCCGTTTTTCGGGCCCGTCCCGATCTCGCTCCGATGATCCGAATCGTTCACTTTATAGAGCTTGTCGAGTAGAACGACTTTGCAAAAAATCAGCTTAATTGGATATCATTAAATGCTTGATCGGAGCCTTTTTACTTTGAAAAGAATGGATCCGAAACACTGGATCAAATCCATTATTCCCAATGGACCAAGAGTTATATAGGCTCCGATCAGGTACTTAATGATATCCAATTAAGCTGATTTTTTGCATAGTCGTTCTACTCGACGAGCTCTACAAAGTGAACGATTCGGATCATCAGAGCGAGATCGGGACGGGCCCGAAAAACGGGGGCAGCAGGACGCTGCTCCCCCAAGGGGGAGAGCAGGCCCCCTGAGTCCTGTTCAACGTTAGAATGACTTGTCAAATCAATTTGATATTGACAAATGTTTGGGTGGACGATGTTTGTCTAAAGAAAAAAAATTAATCAATGTCTCTCCTCGTCCATGTTTTTCTTATGATTATGACATTTTCGCATTGTTCAAATGGAAAGAAATGTTCGACTCATGATTTATGCTATGTTTGGATTGTGTTTTGAAAAGATTTTTGAAAAATAGTAAAGGTAATAAGTGGAGAGATATATAGAGAGAGAGAGAGAGAGAGAAATGTTATAAGTATGGAGAATCTATGTGAAATTTTTTGAAAAATTCTTTTTAAAAAACAAAAAGAACAAGGCATTGTTATTATTATTTTTTTATAGGTGACAAATACATTAAGACCTATAAAATAAGGGAAATGATATTGGCACTCCAAAAATTGATGCAGACACTCCAAAAAACAAAGAATTGTGGCTTTGGAGTTACACTGATTTTGGAGTGCCTGCATCAAATTTTAGAGTGCCAATATCATTTTCCTAAAATAAACAGCTTGAATCATGATATATTTTATTTCACGTCACAGATGAGGAATCACACGAGAAATTATCACATGAAACTATGAAAGGATCTTGATTGATGGTGACTTGTTTTCATAAAATCTTCATATTATGTGAAGGGAGATTTAGGGATAGGTCTACTATAGATATTTCATAAGCTCACAAGTTTACCTAATAGTTTTGTAAAGTCACAAGTCAACACAACCTAAACCCTAGGGTACCCTATGAAAGTGTCTAAAACTTAAACCCTATGAAAGTGCTTAAATCACTAAAACTCTATAAGAGAAAAATACACCTTAAAACCCTATAAAGTGCTTAAACTCTAAAGTACCATATCCTATAATAAAAAAGTGCACCCTGAAATCTTATGAAAATGTCTAAATTCTAGAATACCCTACCCTACTCTAGCGTACCCTAAAATGAACTTAAGATCTTACAAAATTAATAGGTGGACTTATGGGCTTAAAAAGTTTACATAATGGATCTAAGACTAATTTTCTATTATGGGAATTTGGTTAGTGATTTGTCAAGTATTTTTAGCTTATGCAGTCGTCTCCATTAGAGGATTAAGGCCCCGTTCCAGAAACCTTCTTAAAAAATAAGCAGCTTATTTCACATTTTTAAACTCAAAAATAAAGTAAATGAAAAAATATTTTTCAATTTTTTTTGCATCGTATAAAAGATCTCATCGAGATCTTTCAAATAAGATCCATATTGCATATTTTTAAATTTCAATAAACCCATTATTTTTTAGCTTAAAATTATCTTCTTAAAAAATAAGGGCTTATTTTAAATTCTGGAACGGAGCCTAAATCGATCCCCTAAAAAAAGTACAACAAACGTAGAAGTCAAACTTGAAAAGGGTTCAGAAATGTCTGATTGGATTATTTTTGTCTATAATTAAATTATGAAGAAAAATGTTAATTTCAACTCTAAGGCCGGATGTTAATAGGTAAAAAACGCATTGATATCCGGAAAAAAAATAATATATATGTAAAAGTGTATTAATATCCGTAAAATATGTATTAAAAACCAAACTTGCTTGAAATTATTTCCATATTATCCATCACCTATTAAGCGAAGGTCATGACTAAGATCCATTTTCTAAAAGATTATTCGTCATAATTTTTGTATTTAAACTTCTGTCTTCGAGATTAATGAATAAATTAACCCAAAAAAATTGGGGTCGTTGTCACATAGCCTCTGATCAGCAAGTTCGAAAGATTATTCCAAAATAAATAAAATAAAGGACGAGTAAGAAAAATTATGGATCAGAAATGAATTCAAGACCCAGTGGGTCCGACCCCAAGAAACATGGATACACCGACTAAAATCCTCTAGTCTTTGGCATTTCTCATGAGAATGTTGAAGATTTTTTTTTTTTTTTTTCGTTCGCTAAATGTCTAGCCTATTTCTAAAAAGGTAGAGTAGGGGTAGTATTAAGCGACAAACGGGTAAAGCAAGTCAATGAGCATTAATCACCATTTCAAGCACTCGTACTTTTGGCGATAATCATATCATCATCTTCTATGTGAAAGAGATAAGGAAGTGTCATTGAACTACAAACCCGTTCACGAGACAGTTGAAGTTCAACAAACTGTCTTAAATTGAGAATTCATTTGTTTACATAAAAGTCAACAAAAGTGAATTCAAACTGTTGACTATTGTGTTCCTGAAATAGTACAGTAAAAAACAAATTATAAAAAAACTCAAGAAAAGATGGAAAACTCGAAAGTGTTGTGTAGAGACAGTGTAGTACTCCTACGACCTTTTCTGCATTTTTCTACGGTTATACTATTCGAATCAGCTTATGCGCATCTCAATTAATTTTCTTTTTGTCCAGCCTGTTAGGAATGCCTTGTATTCCTTAGTCCCACATTGGTTAATTATATTGTTCCCGTTTTTGTAGCCTATTATAAATAGGGCCTTTGGGGAACTTCTAAAGTATCTTTTTGGGCTTTCATATTTGTGGCCTTCATAGAGTTACGGATTATTGCCGACTCTTTGTATCTCTTCTTCACATTGATTAGTGAATCCTCTCTCTCCTCGCCCGTGGACGTACCCATCTTGGGGAACCACGTATATCTTGTGTCTTTGTGATTTCTTGTTTAGTTTTTCAATTTCTCGTTCTTAGCTTGCATTCATAGCGTTCGTTACAACAAACTGGTATCAGAGCTCTAGGTTACAAAACTAGGGTTTCGTTTCCGATTGTGGCTATGGCGGCTAAATTCGAGATTGCGAAATTTGATGGGCAGAGCAGCAGTTTCAGTCTTTGGAGAGTAAAGATGAAGGCTCTGTTAACCCAACAAGGATTGCACAAGGCTTTGTTAGGCAAGACTAGTTCTGGAATCAAAGAGGAAGATTGGGATGATACAGATGCCAAAGCTCTGAGTTCTATTCAGTTGAGTCTGGCAGATGACGTTCTTCGCGAGGTGGAAGAAGAAACTTCAGCAGCAGGAATTTGGCTGAAGTTGGAAGGCATATATATGACGAAGTCGCTCACCAACAGGTTATATCTTAAACAACGTCTTTATACGTTTCGTATGCGAGAAGGTATACCTGTTAAAGATCATTTAGACGAGTTCAATCGTATTATTATGGATCTGAAAAATATTGATAGTAAAATTGAGGATGAAGACCAAGCCCTAATTTTGCTATGTTCTTTACCACTTTCGTATGAGCACTTTGTTACAACCCTATTGTATGGCAAAGACACAATATCCATGGAGGATGTTAAGGCCAGCCTATATTCGAAAGAATTGAGGAAAAAAGTGTCAGGTGAGGGTGATGCACATGCGGAGGGTTTGTTTGTTAGGGGAAGAACAACAGAAAGGGTGGAGTCAAGTAATAGGGGAAGATCCAAGTCATCAGGTAAGAAGAAGGGAAAGTGCAATTATTGCAAGAAACCCGGGCACTGGAAAAGTGACTGTTTAAAACTCAAGGAGAAGGAAAAAGAAGACCAGAAAGGGGGTAAAGTAATTGCTGGAATTGCTGAAAGTTCAGATGAGTCAGATAATGTGTTATCAGTTACAGAGGGCGATTCTCGCTCTAATACCGAGTGGGTTCTAGATTCTGGATGTTCATACCACATGTGTCCACATAGAGAGTGGTTTTCTACTTATGAGGCGGTTAATGGTGGTACAGTTTTGATGGGCAACAACATGGCTTGTAAGACTGTTGGTTCAGGAACGATTCAGCTTAGGATGCATGACGGTATTGTTAGGACTTTATCTGAGGTTCGACATGTTCCAGATTTGAAGAAAAATCTTATATCCCTGGGTGCTCTTGATTCTCATGGTTGCAAATTCCTCGGTGAAGGTGGAGTTTTGAAAGTCTCAAAGGGTGCATTGGTACTGATGAAGGGTCAGAAACGTGGTAACCTCTATACACTCCAGGGCAGTACAGTTTTAGGTGCTGCAGCAACGGTTGCTTCATCCAAGGTTTCAGATTCAGACTTGACTCGTTTGTGGCATATGCGCCTTGGGCATATGAGCGAGAGAGGGATGACAGTTTTGAGCAAACAGGGTTTGCTATGTGGCCAGAAAACTGAGAAGCTGGATTTCTGTGAGCATTGTGTCTACGGCAAGCAATGCAGGGTAAAATTCAGTACAGCTGTTCATCGCACCAAAGGCACGGTGGATTATTTTCACTCGGATCTTTGGGGTCCCGCAGAGGTAACTTCTAAAGGTGGTTTTCGTTATTTTATGAGTATTATCGATGATTTCTCTCGTAAGGTTTGGGTGTATATGTTGAAACATAAGAGTGACGCCTTTAATACATTCAAACAGTTTAAAACTTTGATTGAGAATCAGACTGGTAAGAAAATAAAACATTTGAGAACTGACAATGGTATGGAGTTTTGTCTTGGCGAGTTTGATAGGTTTTGCAGTGATGAGGGCATTGTGAGGCATCACACAGTGAGAAAAACCCCTCAGCAGAATGGTGTGGCTGAACGAATGAACAGGACTCTTTTGGAGAAGGCACGTTATATGTTGTCCAATTCCGAATTGGGCAAAGAATTTTGGGCTGAAGCCGTTTCCACGACATGCTATTTGGTGAACAGGTCTCCGTCAACTGCTATTGAGTGTAAGACTCCTTTTGAGGTATGGTCAGGTCATCAAGCTGATTACTCTATGCTGCGTGTGTTTGGGTGTCCAGCTTACACTCATGTGAATGAGGGTAAGTTAGAGCCACGGGCCAAGAAGTGTATTTTCTTGGGTTATCAGGCAGGTGTGAAAGGGTACATATTGTGGTGTCCTGAAGATTCAAAGTTTTTGATCAGTAGAGATGTTACTTTTGATGAAAACTCTATGATTAAGGTGTCTAAGCAGGTTGATGATACAGTTCAGGAACAGAGTGTTCCAAAGCAGGTGGAGTTTTTGAGTGAATCTTCCGACTCAGGGAAGAAGCACATTGAGAAGCCAATTGAAGAGCAGTTCAAGAGTTCAGACACAGAGATTGATGCATTAGTTGAGCAACCACGCACTATTGCTAAAGATAGGCCAAGGAGGGAGATTCGGCCTCCTGAAAGGTATTCGGCTTATTCTGAGATGGTGGCCTATGCTTTATCAGTTGCTGAAACAGTTGAGTATGAGGAGCCTTCAAGCTATACGGAAGCTGTTTCGAGCATTGAGTCTGCACAGTGGTCTGTTGCTATGAGTGAGGAGATTGAGTCTCTTCAGAAGAATCAGACATGGGAGTTAGTAGAACCACTGAAAGGGAAGAGGATTGTTGGGTGCAAGTGGGTCTTCAAGCGCAAACCAGGTATTCCAGGGGTAGAAGATGCTCGGTTCAAAGCTCGGCTAGTGGCGAAAGGATACAGCCAGAAGGAAGGTGTTGATTACAATGAGGTATTTTCACCAGTTGTAAAACATAGTTCCATTCGCACTTTACTTGCTATTGTTGCATGTTATGATCTTGAGTTAGAGCAACTTGATGTCAAAACTGCGTTTTTGCATGGCGAGCTTGAGGAACAGATTTATATGCGTCAGCCTGAGGGATTTGTTGTTTCTGGTAAGGAGGATCACGTTTGTTTACTTCGTAAATCTTTGTATGGCCTCAAGCAATCCCCTAGGCAGTGGTATAAGCGGTTTGACACTTTTATGATAAGCCAGTCATATTCTAGGAGTGAGTATGACAGTTGTGTGTATTTTCGAAAGCTTCCAGATGGTTCATTTGTTTATCTACTGTTGTATGTTGATGATATGCTTATTGCTGCCAAGAGTGTATCAGAAATCAACAGGTTGAAACAACAGTTAGGTGGTGAATTTGAGATGAAAGATTTGGGTGCCGCAAAATGTATTTTGGGTATGGAGATTTGCAGAGATCGAGTAGTTGGCAAATTATTTTTGAATCAGAAGTCTTATGTTCTTAAAGTGCTTGAGCGCTTTGCCATGCAGAACTCGAAGCCAGTCAGTACCCCTTTGGCAGCACACTTTCGACTTTCAGCTGAGTTGTCACCACAGTCAGAGGATGAGGAGAAGTATATGTCTCAGGTTCCATATTCGTGCGCAGTTGGGAGCCATATGTATGCTATGGTATGTACTCGTCCTGATATTTCACATGCAGTTAGTGTCGTTAGTCGTTATATGGGGCGTACAGGAAAGGCACATTGGGAAGCTGTGAAATAGATACTACGGTATTTGTGCGGAACTACAGGTGTTGGTTTATTATTTGGGGTTGCCAATTCTGGTGATCATGCTGTTGGTTATGTTGATTCGGATTTTGCCGGTGACCACGATAAGAGGAGGTCTCTGACAGGTTATGTTTTTAATCTGTCCGGAAGTGCCATTAGTTGGAAAGCTACTTTACAGGCTACAGTCGCGCTGTCTACAACAGAAGCGGAGTATATGGCCATTGCTGAAGCTGTGAAGGAGGCATTGTGGATGAGAGGTTTGCTTTGTGAGCTTGGTCTTGCACAGGGTGTGAGTTCAGTATTTTGTGATTCGCAGAGTGCTATACATTTGACTAAAAATCTGATGTATCATGAGAGGACCAAACATATCGATGTCAGGTATCACTTCGTTCGAGATATCATCTCACAGAAGCAAGTTAAGGTGAAGAAAGTGGGTACGACAGATAACCCAGCAGATATGTTGACTAAACCGGTTCCGGTTGCCAAGTTCAAGCATTGCTTGGGCTTGCTTGGTATTTGCAGTTGATGGCCCCTCGGGGGCATTTGGCGAGTGAGAGGTTAGAAGGGGAAAACTATATTTGGTGATTTGGTTCAGTGGAATTCAAGTCAAGGTGGAGAATTGTTAGGAATGCCTTGTATTCCTTAGTCCCACATTGGTTAATTATATTGTTCCCGTTTTTGTAGCCTATTATAAATAGGGTCTTTGGGGAACTTCTAAAGTATCTTTTTGGGCTTTCATATTTGTGGCCTTCATAGAGTTACGGATTATTGCCGATTCTTTGTATCTCTTCTTCACATTGATTAGTGAATCCTTTCTCTCCTCGCCCGTGGACGTACCCATCTTGGGGAACCACGTATATCTTGTGTCTTTGTGATTTCTTGTTTAGTTTTTCAATTTCTCGTTCTTAGCTTGCATTCATAGCGTTCGTTACAACACAGCCAAAGACAAGTTATTCATATTGGGACTAGAAAATTCAAAAATAAAAATAAAGTCTTGCGATCAGATTCCAAGAATCGAACCTAATTAATTGTATCGGAAGCACATCTACCAACTAAAGGCTCCGTTCCAGAACATCTTCTTAAAAAATAAGTACTTATTTCACATTTTCAAACTCAAAAATAATGTAAATGAAAAATAATTTTTTAATTTTTTTTACACCATATTAAAGATCTCAATGAGATCTGTCAAACAAGATCCATATTAATAGAAAAATAATTTGCGTAAGCACATAATTTTTTAGCTTAAAATTGCCTTCTTAAAAAATAAATACTTATTTTCCTTTCCAGAACGGAGCTTAACTGGACTACCAGTTGAGGCTCCTTGTGGAGCAGTACCAACTTTACACTTGTCCGGGCGAAATCAAACGTTGAAAAGAGCAAGGAGCTAAAATCGGTGACCAATGGATCGTGGTCCCCCATAGGGAGAATTTTTTGCTGCGTGTGGGTATATCCCATATGGTGTTCTCTCGGCACATTTAAACCGTTCAATATATTTTTGGATGATTCGAATTAAAACTCTCTCTCTCCTTTCACCCTAACATTTTCTTTTTCAATTTTCTCTCTCTAAATCTGAGCCGTTCAAAAATGTCATGGACTGCTCGAATGTGCTGAGCGGCCACCAAATGATACCCACCCGGCACTTAAAATTTCACCCCCACTAGGAGTACTATATCCATGAGGTCAACAGCTACCTACGGAGGGCCTCTTTGCTTATTATGATTATTTTTTTTATAAACGAAAGGATTGGAGAGAATGACCATCGTAGTAACTCTCCCTTGGGTGTGACCATATAGGCTCCTTACCAGTCAATGGAATGTCTAGGTCAAGCCATAGCTACCGATCAGGAGAACGGGCCGTCACCACGGCACCATCTGGTGCACAGCGGCGAGAAATTCCCCTCTTCAGTCCACATACGGGCTCGAAATAAAGCCTATTAATGGCACCACCGGGTTCCAACACAAATGTCCTTCCGGGGCTCGAATCGGCACAGGTGTTAAAGAGAGGTGGTGACTCCCACCAATTGGACTACCACTTAGATGGTCTCTTTGCTTATTTTTTACCGGCCTTTTTTTTGGAACAGTCTTTTTACTATTATTTTTTCCTAATTTTTTAAATTATTTGTATTTAATTTTTACATCATATTTCTCTCTTGACGAGAGCAGTTGAAAACATATCAAATTATAGATCAAAGTTGAAAAACATTAATATAAAATGGCAAAAAAGACCCAACAAGTGCTTCTTCAAGTCGTTTTGGTTTTTCGTCGTCAAATATAAACTTTTTTCAACTTTTTTATTCTTTGGACGAATGCGTAGAATGGTTTTAATTGTGCTAAGCTGCCTAAGCATCAAATTCTCATGGTAAATCTTCTTTTTTTTCCTTCATTTGCAGGGGGGGTTTATCAGTTGGTACCTTACCAGTTGAGGGTTAGATTTAGTTTTCCTTAAAGAGCCAACTTGGCTAAACTTTTGCACTTTTAGACGAGTTGCTTTCGATATTTGGACTTCTAATTAATTTATATGAGAAGAATGATCTATCTCAAAATTTATCTATTTTTTTTGTGGGCTTCAGCCCTTTTAATCCATCTAGACAGTAAGAAAAACCAAGCTTTATATTTGTGTTTGTGTGGCAAAAGACCAGCTATAAGAGATTGGAGACAACATGGTACTAGATCGATCACTTTCAAAACTTGTCTAAATCCAGTGCTTCTCTATCATCACAAGAGAATTGCGAGAACTGCTGAAAGAGGTCCTTTTCAGGGGCGAAACAGTAACCCGTGGTCCTGTGCCTTCAACCCGAAGGAGTTGGCCTGGTAGTTAAGGTTTTAGGACTTAAAAGTTTGTTCTTTTTTAAGATCTTATGTTCGAAATCATTCAGATGTTATCAACGTTCTTTGGGGCCACTTTATATAGAACTTTGCTCTAACTTTAAATTGTGCTCCCTCTGGCGGATGGTGGGTTTGGTATCCAAAAAATCGAGGTGCTCGTATGTTGGCTCGGACACGGGTTATCAACACAATAAACTCTGTGCCTGTTTTAGTTGTGTTTCCTGGACACATTTTTTGGCCTCTAAACGGTCAGGAAAATCCGAAATGCTGCTGGTACATACAATCTGTGCACAGATTGTGCACAGATTTTGTGGTGGGGCCCACCACGGGTCCCACACAAATGATCCGAGCCGTTCATCAAATGTAAAATATTTTTTCAAGGGTTCCTATAAAAAATCAGCTCAATCCAATACCTATAGGTATGTGATCTAATCATCTAACTTTTTATTACCCGAAAATCTGAATGAAAATTTAGATAATTGGATCGAGCACTTATAAGTATTAGATTGAGCTGATTTTTTATAAGTACTCTTGAAAAAATATTTTACATTTAATGAACGGATCGGATCATTTGTGTAGGACCTGTGGTGGGCCCCACCACAAAATCTGTGCACAATCTGTGCACAGATTGTCTGTACCAGTAGCATGGTTCCAAAAGGAAATTTTTACACACCGGAAATTCGCTTTCCTGAACACAAATATATGGTTGTCCACTTGTGTCCAGACCCACCTAGTTTCATTGCAAATTTTTTGAGGCTATTCATGTTGATGGTTATGATGATTTGGAAGAAAGTGCTTCCATCTCTGTGGAGTTTTGATGTCGTTTTCTTTTGTTTCTTTTGGGTTAATTTCTGTTTGCTGGTCCTACTGCTCTCTCTACTGTTGGTTGGCTATTTTGTCTTTGGTGTTTTGGGTTCTACGCTACAGTTGTTAGAATGATTTTTCGGCTGTTTTTCTCGCTATCTATGGTCTTTCAGGTTGTTTTTGGCTTCGTTGGTCATGGGTCGTTTGCTGTTTGCTGATGCTTCATTGGCCGTGGGTTGCTTGCTGTTTGTTGTTGCTGGTGTCTGATTTTGTTGGTCTTGGTGGCTGGTTTTCTGATGGAGTTGTAGTTTTTGTATGGTCTTGTCTTTTCCTTGTTGGTTTATTGCCAACGTTTTGGGTCTCGGATTGCTTTTGCTTGCCTTTGTCCTTTGATCTTTGTATTCCTTTCAAAGATTAATGAATTTCTTTTGCCGAGAAAAAAAAGAACTTATCCCAAAAATACCTCAAAAAAAGAATGAATTTGAACCATTGATTTCTCTTTTCGGAATATTTTTAGAGTAAGTTGTCGGGGATTGCTCAAAAAATTGTCGGAAGGAATAATTATCAGTTAAATTTTTGGTTGCTAAAATAGGTATTAATTACAATTTACAATTCACAATTAACACCAAAACAAGCACAATAGAACACCGAAAGGAAGAGAAGGGTGACAGAAATATAGAAAAATACTATTGAAAAAAGACATCTTCATCTTTGGAAAAGCCACCAAAGTTAATATTTTCGAAATATATCCACATGTGCTTCATCCTCTTTACAACTATAACTTCCCAAAATGAATGTCTAGCTTACTGTTCTTTTCCAACCATTTATAAGCACCAAAGCCAGTGATGGAGGTGGAGCCAGGAAATGAAATCGGAGGGGGCCAATCTATAAAGCAAATTTTTATTCGGTGATTTTTCAAGACTAATTCAATCATTCAAATTTTTACAAACGGTTTTGATAAATTGAAGAATTAATCTCTAAGTATTGCTACTATCATATTAGTCAACAACATGCAATGTCATTATCGCACGACTCATTTACATAAGTGTGCTCAAAATAAAAAGAAATTAGGCTCTATGGACTACAATTTGTTAATTCTTATAGCTATCATGTATATTACTGCTACGAAAGAATGAAGCTTAAACATTAGTCAAAGTTTATGATTTCTAAATGCAAAAGTTGGTATTCAAAATTGTCGACCAATATAATGTTGGTTTTCAAAGTTTACTTAATAATTAATTGATATAAATGAAATATACGGAGTAAAACTTATGTGAATAAGAAATAGTATTAGTCCAAAAAGACAATAAGGTAAATATGAATTTCGGGTCAAGCTGTAAGAGGGGAATTTTTTGCGATTCCCTAGTTCCGTCGTGGATGATTTGCGGTCGAGGTGCTTGTAAGCTGGCCCGGACAATTCTTACTGTCTTACAACAATATTATATATATACACACACATACATACAGTCCGTCTCCCATGAGGACCACCTCATTTTAATAAAATGCGGACCTCCCTTTCCCGATCAAATTTCGATGATCCGAGCCGCTCAATGTGTTCAGAACATGATTTTAAGGGTACACGTGGGAAATCATCAAAAAAATGACCGGGAAGGGCTTCATCCGAACAGTTTTTGTTTGTTTTTTATCGAACGGTTCAAACAAAACTGCTCGGATGAAGCCCTTCTTGGTCATTTTTTTGGCAATTTCTCACGGATACCTTTAAAATCACATTCTGAACACATTCAAGGTGTGTGGGCTTTGGCCCATTTACCAATGAGCAACGTTGTCACCGCCTGCTTGGAACGGGACTGGCCAGGGCCGTGTGTGGGCTTTGGCCCATTTACTAAAGCAATGCCGTCACCGCCTGCTTGGAACGGGACTGGCCAGGGCTGGTTGTGATCTATATAATGGGCTTTTAAGCCCGAAACTGCTTCAGCTGCTGGAAAATCTGACTGCAATAGCTTCATGCCGAAAACTGCTTCACATGCACCCACGGTCTTCTTCTTCCACTAGCTTTGAGCTAGTCTTTTAGAGTTATGTTCTTCGAGTTAGCTTTGGCTGTCGATCTTTAGGCGGACTCAAATTGATTTGGTGAACTTGCATGGATACTCTCGATGGAGAAGGAAAAAAATCCAAGGTGGCTCTCGATAGAGCAAGGATGCAGCCATGCAGGTGGGTAGGAAAAGTCCGTTGCATGGAGCCTGGAGGCTCTCGATGGGAATAGGGGATGGCTCTCAATTGATAGAGTGGATGCGATGAAGTCCGGAGTTAAATCGTTGTTGGAGAGAGTAAAAATATCATGGATTAAGGAGGAGTCAAGTTGATCGAATTGAGGAAGAGATAGGCCTAATGCATGGTTCACACATGAGAGTGAGATTGTTGGGAACATGTGTGAAGGATTGAGTCCTAAATCGGATAAATAGAATTATTAAACCTTAATATACAATTAGATGGTGGTGTGGACTCCATGGATATTCCTCAATGAATTGGGCTTACGCGCATACAGAAGAATCTCAGGTAGATCATACCCCCCAACAAATGGTATTAGATGCGGCTCTCTCTCTAAAAACTTTTCACCTCTCTCTGTTTCTAAACTTTTCTCCAGGCGAGGGTTTCGTTTGAGGGGAGGGGCTGCCGCCCCCCTCCTTCCTCCCCCTTTTTTTTCCCCCCTAATCTCCCCCTCCTTTCTCTTTTCTCTGCTGTTTCCACTACCCGATTTTTCAGCTTTTCCAGTTGTTGAGTCCGGCGGAGACTCCGGCCGTGGCACGTGGGTCTTTTCGTTTCATCCTCGCGATGGGAGCTCAGATCTGGTAGCTGGTGGTCGGTGGAGGGGTTCAATAAGGTGAGGTTTGTGGAGTTAGGATTGTTTTTCCAGCGGTCCTCTGCCTCTTCTACCGGCTGGTTTCCCAGTCCGGTTGTGTACCAATTCGGGTTTCCCCCAGATCTGGTGAGGTTGTGGTGGTCGGTAAATAATTTCTTTGTGTGAATAATTTTAGTTAGGGTTTTGGTGGTTCGGCGGCATTCGTGGATGGGTTCTGGGGTTTCTCGAGGCAGTAACAGTGGTGGTAGGTGGTGGCTGTGTTGGGGTTTTCCGAGATCTGTTCCGGTTTGTTTGGTCGGTTGCTTCTCTCTGTTTTGGTTGGCGGTCAACAACAGGTCTAGCGAGAGGGAGTATTTGCTCTTTGGCCGCCATGGGCGTGTTGGGCCTACCAGAGTTCTTCATCGGTGTTGCCTCGGCCTTCATGCCCGGAGCCTTGCGTGACAGCGGAGGTTTGCCTCAGATCCTCCTCACAAAGGACTCCACAGCTCTGGATTGGGTCTCCTGGTCCAGTTCCGGCCGATGGCCCTTGAGGCATGTCCTTGGGAGCAAATATTTGGTTGTTGCTAGTTTTTTGTTGTTGTGTGATTACATCTGTGCTTAGAGTTTAATGGTTTGTACTTGGATCCCGTTTTTGGTATCTCTCTGCCTAGTCCCGGACGGGATTCCTAGGCCGACACTTGTGTCAAGTGCTTTTGCAGGGTGTCTTTGAGTCTGTAGCCTGTTGTGCTTAATGCAGTACTCGTGTCTCGGATTAGGTAGTTTGGTGCACTCCTGTTATTGCAATGTAATCTTTGCCTTCGGGTATGATTTTTGATTTAATGAATTGCCTGATTTAAAAAAAAAAATGGTATTAGATCTAGGTCTTCAGTGATCTCACCTCAAATGATCGAGTCTCTATCACCCGAGTCAAATGCGGTATGATAAGTAACGGAACCAGTGAGATACCGGCTATCGTTTCGATTTTATCGCTATCAGTTTTATTTCCCCACATCAAAAAATTTAGTATAATATATTTATTTATTAAAAAATAAATAAATTTAAAAAGTTCAATATTAACCAATACTATTTGGTATTGGACCAGCACTAGAAGAAAAAATTAAATTAAGACGTAGTCCAATATTGTTCAGTAATGATCAATACGTATGATACCAACCAATATTTGAGCTAGACCGAAATTATGGATGGACGGTCCAATATGAGATTCAAAACTTTGCATACTTCACATTGAAAATGAATATCTCAATCCCGAAATACCCCTCTATCCCAATTCTTTAGTATCTTTGAAAGTCTGTGCCATTTTTCACTTGATTGTAATATAATATCTTAGGTGATTTTGAAAACTTTATTTAACAGTACTAATCGAGATCTATCAAATAAAATCCAAATTGCATAAAAAATATTAACAATTGAAAAAATATATAAGCAATTTAGAGCATCATCAGCCCTAACCCTTTTTTTCACCCAAATTTTTATAGAGATTTGGGTCCAAAGCTTGATTTGGGTAAGACATCTCTAATTTTTAACCCATCTTTTTACTCAAATCTATTACGTAGTATCAAAATGGCATACTTGTAATGAATAAAACTGTAAAACACTTGTAATTAATAAGAGTGAAAATAGAATTTGAAAAAAATGGATATAATTTGAGTAACCACAAATTTGGATGAGGAGATGAGTAGAACTCAAAATAGGTAGAGAAATGAGTATAACATTAGAGCATATCCAATCCTAACCCATTTTATTACTCGTATCCAAAATTTGAGTAAAAAGCCTAAATATCCATCTCCAATGTCATAGCCATTTGCTTAAGTATTTCGAGTTTTACCCATTTTCTCACCCAAATTTGAGAAGACTCAATCCCCTACCCATTTTTCTCATACCCTCTTTTCACTCTCATGAATTACAAGCGTGTCACTCATTAATTACAAGTGTACCATTTAGTAATAGCTTTGGATAAAAATTTGGATTTACTATTGGAGATCTTACCCAATTCAAAATTTTGACCCAAATCTCTACCCAAATTTGGATGAAATCCAAATCAAGTTTTTGACCCAAATCTCTATCCAAATTTAGATGAAAAAATGGGTGAGGATTGAAGATGCTTTTAGGGATGAGTTTTAGGCTTTTTACTCAAATTTTGGATATGAATAATTAATAAAATGGGTAAAAATTACTCCGTAAAAATGTTCTTACTATCCTGTTATGATGGGACGAGGAAGTAAAAAATGGGACAGGAGTATTACGCCAATCCTAAACGAGAATATTTTTAGGATCTGAATCAGAATCCCAAACAACCTTTTTCCCGCAACGACGAGGTGACACCTTTACAGCTTTTACTTCGGCCATGTGCTCCCAACATCATCAAAAGCTTCCATTTCCGAGTCCCTAAATAAACCAGAACGAAGAGAGTGAAACAAGGCGAGGCAAACAATGGCTCAACTCTCCGAGACCTACGCGTGCGTGCCGTCGACGGAGCGCGGCCGCGGGATCCTGATCTCCGGCCACCCCAAGTCCGACACCATCCTCTACTGCAACGGCCGTTCCGTCATCATCCGCCACCTCGACCGCCCCCTCGACGTCCACGTCTACGGCGAGCACGCCTACCAGGCCACCGTCGCCCGCTACTCCCCCAACGGCGAGTGGATCGCTTCCGCCGACGTGTCCGGGACCGTCAGGATCTGGGGGACCCACAACTACGAGCACGTGCTCAAGAAGGAGTTTAGGGTTCTCTCGGGCCGGATAGACGACCTCCAGTGGTCGCCCGACGGGATGCGGATCGTGGCCTCCGGCGACGGCAAGGGCAAGTCGTTGGTTCGCGCTTTCATGTGAGTTGGATTTGAATTTTGGGCGAAGTTGCATTTCAATTCCGTTGTTTTTTGAGGATTGAGCGAATTCAATAGTACTACGTATTTTAAATAGGCTGGTAATGATGTGTAATTGAGTTTAAGTACAAAATGTGGTGGTTTTTTAGTGAGTGTAAAAGATGGATTTTGTGCGTAATTTTGCTTTGATCAGATTAGAATCTGATTATTTGGCTAAAAACGATCGATATGGGTGCGCAATATTAGTTTGAAATATTACATCTTGAAAGGTTTACATTAATGTTGAAAGGTTCCTTTTTGGTGAGAGACGCTGTTTGTAAAAATGAACGATCTTTTGGTGGGAAAACTGTGGAGAGAGAGAGAGAGAGAGAGAGAGATGCTCACAACTTTATGTTATTGCATTGTTTTCGAATTCTGCTCGCGTGGAGAGTAAAACATTGGAATATCTGCATTCTTTTACGTTCTGTCTGAAGTCTATAAGGTCAACGGTAAGGAATCAGGATGATTGGGCTATGAGTACTGGCAAAATCGGCACGTAGGGAAGCCAATGTGTTTTGTGTTCGATTTCAACAAAACGATCATTTGGGGTCAAAGGTACCTTGCAAGGAAGCTGTCAATGCCTGGACAATTGACTTGGATTTGACCATTGATAGTGTGGATAAACCTCCCTAAACGGTGTTTCCTACACATCTCTGCAGGAGATCTATTGATCATTATCGATCATCTATTGGTCTACTGTCCAGTGTTTGACATCTACGGTATGTCCTTATCCATTTCTCCCGCCAAAGTCGATGATTGATGTCTTGAGACTTAAGTGGAGGGAGGGATGATTCCTAAAAGGGCTGGACTGTTGTGAATTGTAGATTCCTTTTGTCTTTGTCAGCTTGGAACCTAATTTCTCTCTATCTGTGGAGCTCGAATCTAGGGGAAGTGTTCAAGTTCAACAATGTTAAAGCTTTTAGATGGACTTGTTCATATTTTCTGTTCATATGAATGGTAAGACTTCACCCGAAAAATTATGTTGTTTTTTATTAACGCAACAGATCCAGGTTCCACCATTTATGCAAAGTAGCCTATAGATACATACAAGGATAATGGGGCCACCTCATGTCTTAAAATGATCTCCCAGGATCTTCTGGCCTGGCTGTTTTTATTTGGCAGTATAGTTGTTACACCTTCGCCGTCATGAGAAAGCATTTTTTCTTATGGAAGGAATACATAGGCGGCGTAAATTTTAATGATTTATTTAGGTTCTCTAGTCCAAACCCTGTATGAGACATATTGCAGTTTCATGTCGGTTATGTGTTGCCATACATGCTGAGTGACATGTTATCATATGTTACAAACAAATGTATTTCTATCTTTACTTAATGAACAATATCTTCCATAGGTGGGATTCAGGAACAAATGTTGGAGAATTTGATGGCCATTCGAGAAGGGTTCTGAGCTGTGCATTTAAGCCAACAAGGCCATTTCGCATTGTCACATGTGGAGAGGACTTCCTGGTGAACTTTTATGAAGGCCCACCATTCAAATTCAAGCTATCTCACAGGTTTGGTTTGTCAAGTTGATATTCTTTGCATGATATTTAATCCTGGCTTTAGAATTCTGCCTTCTAGTTACATAAACCTGTTTTATTATGTTATAGATGTTTGAGAATTGAAAACATTAATGTTCACTAATGTTGCCTAGCCTCAGTGGTACCCCGTATCTGCCTCAATATGCTTCAAGCTTAAGCTTGTGCCTTAGCGAGCCTTTACAACACTGACATGGACTTGGTAGGTGTATCCTAAGAAGCACGGACACGTACCAGCCGCACGTATCCGTGTCCAACATGTGTCGGTAACGGACACAACGCGACACTCTCCGGACCCTTTTAGGACATGAGAGAGCAGATTCTGATGATAGTGGTCCCATTTCTTGAAGTTCGTAATTAGATAACATATTAAATTGAGGGATTCTATATGATCCTATATATATTCTCTCTAGCCCCAGATTTCTCACACAACCATTTATAAATTATAACTTACACCCAAGACGGCCCTCCTTTCCAAAATAATTTAGTTTAGGTTTTTTCTCTTCAGTCATCCACTAGACAGCACTGCTGCCCCAGGCTCGCCTTCAATTACAGTGGTGATTGCAGCCAAGGCTGGTCTGATTCGGTGGTTTCTACTGTTCACTTGTATGTGTGGTGGAATTCACTACGTTAGTTTTTTGTAATTCTGTGAGTTGGTTCTTTATTTGATGATTTCATTCTTTTAAGATTGAATTTGGTTAGCTCCCTCCTCCTTTTTACTAGGCAGAATTCATCCCCCCGCCAACACCCCCCCCCCCCCCCCCCCCCCCCCCCCGGCGGCTCTCACTCTCTCTCTCTCTCCACCCACTGTTGATAGAGTTTGTTAGTCCCAGTGAAACACATAATGATTTATCTAAGTAAAAGAAATTACTGCAAGTGGTAGGCACCATATACTCCTATGCATTTGATAAGGGTTCAAACCTCACTAACCACATCTAACAATCCTGACTTTCGTCGAGCAAAAAAAAAAGTAAAATAAATTACTATTTCATTTGAGGTGGCGAACATGACGGTATAGGGGCTGGAAGAGCTGAGGCGGCAGTTGATGATAGTGGCTTGTCGGTTAGTGTAGGAGAAAATTAGGGTTATAGTTTGTTGAAGATGAGGACATTAAAGGATTATGAAAAAAAATAAACGGGTGTCGAGAATCTGGGGCTAAAGAGAATTTATTGGGTTCAAATAGGATCACTCTTTTGAGCTCTATAAGATGTCCCGTTGGTTATGTACGCAGGAGTTATAACTTAATAACTGAAAAATAACTGTTATATAAGTCGGGTTATATACATGCAATATGTTTTAGAATTGAGCTTGCATTTCAAAAGATATACTTAGCAAAATGTGTTGTGATAATGACCTGCAGGGACCATTCAAATTTTGTCAATTGTGTACGGTTTTCTCCAGATGGTGGCAAATTCATTAGTGTAAGCTCTGATAAGACGGGTATTTTATATGATGCAAAAACTGGAGCAAGAATTGGTGAGCTGTCCGCAGATGATGGTCATAAAGGAAGCATTTATTCTGTTAGCTGGAGCCCTGATGGTAAACAGGTAATCAGGGTTGTCTTGATTCTCTCTCAAACTGCTTAACCCTCAAGGTGTTTTAATTCAATTTTAGCCTTGCAATGTGTTCAAATTTGGTTTTGTGGATGTGGACATCTGTCCTCTGGGATGCTCAATGACTGCGGAGATTCATGCATAAAAGAATTGGTTTTAACAGAACTGAGCATGGGATTGATTATTTACAAAGCAAACATATGGGATTGATTTTTCTTCATTTCCCCCCTTAGTATGGCAGACTAAGCCCTCTGGGATGCTCAATGACTGCGGACATTCATGCATAAAAGAATTGGTTTTAACAGAACTGAGCATGGGATTGATTATTTACAAAAGCAGACATATGGGATTGATTTTTCTTCATTTCCCCCCGTAGTATGGCAGACTAAGCCTGAGTGTATGTAAAAAATGGTTATGTTTCTTTTTCGCTGGGAACCGGGCAGTGAATCATGATTTATAGTTTCCTTTTGGTTTGTATAGTGCATGTCTGCCTCTTAGGTTTTTATAGTGCACGCTCTTCATCATCTGATATAGAATATCCATTAGGAACCTGTCTTAATGTTGTCTACATTTGGACTTTTGAGGTGGGGTAATGCTAGAGAACACACATGTTGTAGGACTATAGTTTTAAAGGTTTGTAAAGTGAAATGGGTTATAATTTGCTATAGTATTGGATTTGGAGGTAACTGGATTCTTTTGGCTTACAACTTTTTTGGGGTTCTTAATGTTCCTCTGCTTCGCAGGGGTCAGGGAGATATTTTCCTCTGATTATGCCAATTTAGGTTTATGGCTGATTTTACTTGAATATGGTTTTGCTTGGGAAGAATCTCTAGGCACGAGGGAGATTTTATTGATAAGAAAATAGAAGGGGATTGGTTTATTAATTATGCTTGTTTAGTGTTGATTTAGAGAGTTCACATAGCTATTGTGTGCAACCTTAGACAGCACTACAGGATGGTAATTGTTGAATCTGTAAAGAAGAGGGCTTCAACTTTGTAATGGTCGATATAAGTTAAACAAGCACAAAGTGAAGTTGCATGACAAATACTCTGTACAATTGGAACCAATATTTATTGGCTGTTCCACAGTTTCTAATTCTGGTTAAGGCTAAGACTCGGGGATGAGTAATTATTCCACTCGCAAAATTCTTCAGTATTTTTCCAAGATACACTCAGCTCATTCAATATTTCAATGGATAACAGTAGCTTAATACAAACCTAAATAAGACGCAATTTAACAAACACTTGTTAGTATCTGTTCTTAAGAGCATTTCCTTCAATTTCAGTAACCAAAGCTGTATGCATTATATGGATGTAAAGCAGCCGACCAGGATCATTCGATACAATATTATGAACACGATACCCCTTATTTCAAAGAAAAATAAACTGGTCAGGGTAGCTCAGCTGGTAGAGCAGAGGACTGAAAATTCTCGGGAACAGATCCTGTGGAGCCTGATAAATAGTCAAGGAGTCAAACGGGCTTTTGGGAATTCTTTAAGTGGCTTTGCTTTCCAGGAGCGCTGCCTTTCTCTTGTTAGCATTAAGTGCATACACTGCCATTTGAAGGTTGGGAGCTCATATGCTAGAATAATACTATTAGCCGACTGGTATATGTAAAACCGAAAATTAAATTAAGTTTATTAGTCAAATCCCTGAACATGCTCCATATGAAATCTCGAAGCTCCGCCCTTTCTTACCCTGCTCTGCATTGGTGGTGTTCGAATATTTAAGTGTGCTTCATCAATTGCAGGTGCTAACTGTGTCTGCTGACAAGACGGCAAAAATATGGGAGATTTCTGAAGATGGTAATGGAACAGTGAAGAAAACGCTGACTTGTCCTGGCTCAGGTGGAGTTGAAGACATGCTAGTTGGGTGTCTTTGGCAGAATGATTTTCTAGTCACTGTTTCTCTTGGTGGAACAATTAGCTTATTCTCTGCAAGTGATCCTGATAAAGCCCCACTACCCTTGTCTGGACACATGAAGAACATTACGTCACTATCAGTGCTCAGAAGCAACCCAAAAGTTATATTATCCAGCAGTTATGATGGTTTAATAGTTAAATGGATCCAAGGTATTGGATACAGTGGTAAATTAGAAAGGAAGGTGAATGCTCAAATCAAATGTTTTGCAGCTGTTGACAAAGAGATTGTTTCATCTGGATTTGACAATAAGGTAACTACTCCTTGAAACATGTGTTCTTATTACTTCAAATTGCATGTTTCACTTCAAGAATTATCTACAGAATTATCACAAAGAAGATACTTGTGAAGGAAAAACATGTTTCACATTCCTTGTGATCCAAAGAGGAATATATCAATTGTGTTGATACTTTTGAATTCTTTTTACCCCTAAAAGCGTGCTCTGCTTTATCTTTGCATATTTCGTTTATTCTAGCAGTTCCCTTGTAAGTTTTGTGTGTTAGCAGCTGGCTTCGAAATAGATCATGTTATTAGTCCGAAGAGTGCATATCTAGTGGTGTATGAAAAGGAATGATACAAGGTCGTCTTTTCATCTCATTTTTTTCGCCATATATTTTGTTTCTAATAATTCCATGATAAAACTCTTCTAGGTTAGTGTCCTCTATAGAAAGTTAGGATTTGCTTAATTAGCGACCCTACATCTTGACCATTGTAGCGGGTTGTATGCAAGTTCAACTCGACTAATGAGATTACGAATCCAATAAAATAACTGAATGAATTTGTGATCCCTTAATGTAACATTGTTCTTAACGAATCGTGTAGAAGACATGACTACTGACAAGTAACGAGGGTAGATGTATAGCTTGATTAGATATCTGATAGGGTAATGTTTGTCATACATGACTATTCTCCATTGTTAAATTCCAAACTGATGACATTATAGGCATGCACACATAAAATACTACTGATATAGTATAAAACCTCCTAACAATTAATCAGTAATTATCTACTTACCAGTAGTTTAGATTTTGGGTTAAGAAGTTAATTAATACAGGGAACGGTGAAATTACATGTGGGAAGGTGGCATCTACTGGAGAAGTTTTTACTGTTATGTATTGATCAACTTCAAGTATGGAGAATATTTTGTTGGTTGTATATGTTGATGATTAAGTATGGCACAATATCCTAATAGCAGAGCTAGTGATACTTCATAAAGTATCAAATGAAGTACCCCTTACTCAGATGATGCGTGGGCCCCACACGCATCATTATGTTTAGGGCTTACACATCATGTTCTAATTAACAGTGCTGCAAGATAAAAATATTTGCAAAGCCCTGCCAAACGCAGCCTTATGCTTATGGGTTTTTTTCTTTCCATTTTAGTTTTGTTTGTGGTATCTTTTAATTTGTTTTGCTTCCTTTGCTTCTCTTTTGATACTCAGGTGTGGAGAAATTCTCTGCTCGGCGATGAATGTGGAGATGCAGATTCTGTTGATATTGGCAGTCAACCAAAGGACTTGAGCCTTGCCATTGGTTCTCCTGAACTGGCCTTGGTTTCAGTTGATTCAGGAGTTGTCCTTCTAAGTGGTACGAAAGTCCTCTCAACAACTAACCTTGAATTTACTGTGACAGCATGTGTAATTGCACCAGATGGAAGTGAAGCCATAGTGGGTGGCCAAGATGGCAAACTTCACGTATTTTCTATCAATGGTGACACTCTTACAGAAGAGGTAATACTTGAAAAACATAGGGGTGCTATTTCCATTATTCGATACTCTCCAGATTTCTCTATGTTTGCATCAGGAGATGTCAATCGAGAAGCAGTCGTCTGGGATCGTCTCTCCCGAGAGGTACTTGATAAATAATTTTCTCTATAATCCAGGTCATCTGTGAATTGAATGTGGACTATTGAGTATCAGTTTCTGGCATTTAGATCATTTTAGCAGCAAATATGATTCATTTTGCAAAAATACGTAAGATGGATGTACAGTGGAAGATAAAATGAGAATTTAAACATACAGCAATGTTCCAATACCCTTGCTATCTGAGTGGCTGAAAAGTATGCTATAGTCGTAAGTGTTAATTCCATTAGTTTACGAGTATCTGCTTTGGTGATATAAGCAAGGAGTAAGGCATTACTCAATCTTTTCGTGTAACTAAGAGGAACATATGACATGTAGAGACATCACGCCACGAGTAACACTTAGACATTGCTGCAATAGACAATTGCTGTTCATTTGGCTTATGGAACGAAAATTTCAATCAGATATTGGTCAGGACCGTGTCATAGGTCATGACTACAAAACTCATCCTGTGGAGGCTAACTAAAGTTGCTTTTTTTTTCTTCTTGTATCAATGAAAGTACATTAGAAAGAAGGCATAAATGGGATGGCACCCCTGTACAAAGAAGATGTCAAAGACAAGAAGACCCTATATACCAGTGTCTGTATCAAAAGGATCAAATCATAAAATTAGCCATGAGTGGGGTTACTCTCCCTTGACTCAAACTGTATGAACTACTACCAAAAAGTCCTTCACCCTATACATGCAGCTCTCAGTAACATCAAAATGTTTCATCTTCCGCTCTCTCCCAATAATCCACATCAAGAAAAGCGGAATCACAGTCCAAATCTTCCTTCTCCTTTCCTTACTCTTGCCCCATACCAACCCTGAAGTAATTCTCACCCCTACCAGAAAATACCCAAGGGATGCCACACCAAGATAGAACTGATGTCAGTTGCATTTTCCTGGAACGAACAATAAATAAGCTGATCAAAAATTTGGAACTTCTTGTTGCTTCTGTAGTGGTGATGATGGACGGTATAGGCTGCCACAAACAATTCTACTTCCATTTGCGGTTGATCCCACATCTTCCTTGTGAGGGAATATTTGGGCTAGGCGACTTAATTCTTACATTCACTTTGTGTGGGGCAGTGTCACCTCTGTGTGTTGTCCGTGTGTTTTGATTGGCAATAAAACAAGTTGTCTAGTAGACCCAACAACCTGCCCACTAGATCTAGGCACGTGCTGGCTACTGCCAAGATAGTCTTTTATTCAACTGGCGGAGGTCATCTTCACCTTTTGTTCTTGATATAGTGATCGATCATCGAATATGATGCCTTATTTTCGACAAATTGTTTTGCAGGTGAAGCTTAAGAACATGTTGTACCACACTGCACGCATAAACTGCATGGCTTGGTCTCCTGATAGCAGCATGGTTGCCACCGGGTCACTCGACACGTGTGTAATTATATATGAGGTCGACAAGCCAGCATCAAATCGTATAACCATCAAGGGGGCTCACTTGGGTGGGGTTTATGGATTGGCTTTCAGTGATGAATGCAGTGTGGTGAGTTCTGGTGAAGACGCTTGCATTCGCATATGGAAGTTGACCCCTGAATAGTTTTAGATGAATGAGGTAAAAAACGACGCTTGTTAAAACGGTAGGTTCTGATGGGTTTGGTTTGATTTGCATCTAGTTTGCAATTCAATGGTGCATCTGGCGAAGAATAGTTTGTTTTCTTAGAATGGGATTGTTTGTTGAGGGAATGATTTATGATTATATTTTCTGTAAAAATTACTCATCCAGAATAACATGGCCATAGCATTTTTTCAATTATGAGCCACAATGGTGAGTGTTGCTTTGATATGAAAAGACCAAAACCGGTTGCAGCATGCTGTGTGAAGCTATGTTTGTATAGCTGGCATTAACCTTTTGCCAATGACATTGTATTCCTTCTCGTTTGTTTGAGAATCATGTTTGGATCATTTTCCTTCATGTTCTCTTAATTCTGGATCTTGGATTCATAATCCGCCTTTGATACTACCTCCAGTTTTTGCAGCCCAGCCCGTTAAATCATAGTATGCAGATTAGAAGCTTTGACACTCATAGTATCTGTTTCACTGAACTCGTGAATATTAGAATTGGAGTTCAGTTTACATGAGGGGCTAAGTGTCTAAGACTCGGCAATAAATTATAGGTATCTTAATCATTTGAAAACTTACACTCTAGAAAAGAAATTTAAAATACTGCTCTTCTTACTTTCCAAATCCTGGCAATTTCTTCTCTTCAGCTTCTCATTTTTCACCTTTTTCCCGTCGCTCGCCCTTAGAGGCTTAGAATCTACACTCTGATGTGATTCTGGAGTCATGAATGAAATTTCCGACCTGTCACTCGCCCTTATAGGCTTAGAATCTACGCTCTGCTGTGATTCTGGAGTCGCAAATGAGATTCCCGACCTCTCAAGCTCCGTAACCACCGAAACTTGTTCGGCAACAATCTCCAACTCATTCAACTGAACTTCAGCATATTTTCTTTTTCTGAATGTGTTGTTTTCAGGCACCTTTAAGGGGATTTTGTCACTACTTGCCTTATTTTCTTCAGTAAATGGAGTTTTCAAAGGGCATACTAGCTTCTCCAGCTCTGTAGCTTCATTGAAGTAGTTGCTTTTCTCCACCATGGCTTTCTTCCCCATTACTGCAAAATAGAGTAACCTGTGTTTCAGTTCCAAGGCTACATTGGCATGTATATACACATACAATGCCTCAACATCTGATACTTGGTGTTAACAGTTAATATGCTGCATATTATCAGGTGGGTTTAGAGAACTTGCCTTCACTTTTTTCTACGCTCTGATGTGATTCTGGAGTCATGAATGAGATTCCTGACCTGTCACTCGCCCGTATAGGCTTAGATTCTTCGCTCTGCTGTGATTCTGGAGTCACAAATGAGATCTCCGACCGCTCAAGCTCCGTAACCACCGAAACTTGTTCGGCAACAATCTCCAACTCATCCAACTGAACTTCAGCATATTTTCTTCTTCTGAATGGGTTATTTCCAGGCACCTTTAATGGGATTTTGCCACTACTTGCCTTAGTTTCTTCAGTAAATGGAGTTTTCAAAGGGCATACTAGCTTCTCCAGCTCTGTAGCTTCATTGAAGTAGTTGCTTTTCTCCACCGTGGCTTTCTTCCCCATAACTGCAAAATTGAGTAACCTGCGTTTCAATTCTGGCTACATTGGAATGCATATACACATGCACGTATACAACTATACAAATAGTTGGGAGTTCAACTCCCGACCTGGTAGATGGAGGAGCTCCAAGGGAGCGAGCTCAACCATTGAGCTATGCCTCAACATCTGATAATTGGTGTAACTGTTTCTATGCTGCATATTATCTAGTGGGGTTAAAGAACTTGCCTTTAACTTTTTCTTTTCCTGTTTTGTGAGAGGAAATAATGGAAAAGCAGGACTCTGCTTTAGAAACGGCAGTGGCCTCCTGTCTCGATAGCGTACCAAAAGTCTGAATTTTCGAAGAAGGATTCATATGAGGTCTTGAACTTGGGAAGTGATCAAAGGCCTCCATGGTAGTTGGATCCAAGTTACCTTTAGCGATTGCAGCTGCTATTGATGGTGGGATGTCTCTAATTTTATTCAAGGAGAAAGAACTGAAAATATTGTTTTCTCTAAATTCCCCCCAAGATATCACAAAGTTCTTAGCTCTGAAGCTGTGAAACAAGGATTACTATTACAGACGTCTTAACAGATGAAGTGACAGTATTAAAACCATCAAATAGACTGCGCATAATTCCCTCACGGTGTGTTTGGAAGATGTGGAAGGAAACATGGGAAGATGAGAAACGAAAGTAAACGCAGAAATGTTTCTCACCACTACCCAATTATGTCACAACCACTGAACAAAATTGGTTGACAAACGTAGTTTATGCTTTGCTAATATAGCGCTTGTCGAGCGACAAACTCACACCATCCAACCCGTAGGATTTTCTTTTCGTTTTCCCCTTCTGACTTCTGTAGAAATAAGTTTTCGTTTATTCTCTTTCTATTCCTTTTACCCCCATATAACCAACCAAAAACAAGAATGTTAATTTTCTGCCGTTTCCTTTGTGGTTCTATGCCCAAGTTCAGAATAGAGAGAATATAAATAAACAAAGATAATCAGATAAACAAGTTGCAGCAAACGAATTTCGGATGAAAAACTAAGATAAAATGAAAGGATACGGGCCCAGGAAATCAAGGTCCCCATCCAGAGACTGCAAAAGCTTTTCCGGAAGAGGTTTCATGTGCTTGAGGCTCTCAGAGTCAGCATCGTAACTGTGCATAATTTAAAACACAAGCCATTAGGTATAAGCAAAATGATAGAACAAAATAGGTAGGAGGTTTTCTTTTATGGATGATGTTAACAAGTTACAGACATTCGAGCATGCTGGAAAACTGCAACTGCTTTTCTGAAGGATTCTGGATAGTCTTCGGGCATTTGCCTGCCCTTCTCAAACTTTAACATTGATAAAACCTGTAAATAAGCCACAAGCATCAGTATACTTACACATTATAGTAACTTTGGAATTTTTAAGCTAACTGGTATATGCAAGTAACAACTATACACACAGCATGGGTGAATCTGTGGCTCGCCATGACACCACCCCTACTGGGATTTACTCAACAAATCTTCTGGAAATGCTATTAGGGACATTAGGGATAAAGCTCCTCCTTTCATGTTTCCTGTTTAACAAGGAGGGTGCCCGAAGGGGCTTGTATAGCTTGGAAACTTTGGGGATTGAGTTGTGTGTGCTCTGTGGTCAAGCTGAAGAATCCCACGATTATGAATTTTTCCAACTGCAGCTTCTCAAAATCTGTCTGGTCCAATTTGATGAGTAACGGCCATATTTGCAGTAGATATTGGCTGTGGAATCATGAGTTAGAATGGGCTAATATTCACTGTAGAAGGAGCTCCGTTACTAATTCTGTGTACAGGCTCTCTAGCGGCAGCTGTTTACCACATTCAATAACTTAGGTATAAAGAAAATCCTCAGTTTAATTGGTTACTGTGCTTGTCTTGAACTTTCTTCTGTGATTGTGCTTTGGTTTGGTTGTTTTGTTTCCTGAGTACAAAGAGCAGGGTTCTTGTTTAGCTTACTTTCTCCCTTCCTCTATCATGGAAGGTTCATCATGACATAATGAGGGGATTGCCAGCCCCTATGTTTTTTTTTTTGGTCTGTTACAATAGAATTTAATGTGCCACTTTTGACAAACTGAACATGGGTTGTGCTTTCTGGTTTCGACAAATATTTTGCATGTCGGCCGCTTGAAACATTCCGCTTTGACAAATATTTTGCATTTCGACAAATATTTTACATGCCAATGTTTCTTGTTTGGGGCATGACTATTACAATGGTCCTAAGCACATTTTTCCTAGTTATATGTTGCTTGCCTACATATCCCGCAAAAGAAACAAAGTCAAAGCAATACAGAATTCGAAAGAGGTAGGCAAAACACTCTTACACGGTCTAAGTCCCGGTACTTTGAAACCAGCGAATAAGCCTTTGCAATCCCAATTCCAGGAACTGATGGAAGGAAATCACAACCCGCTAAGACGCACATGCCTGTGAGGATACTAGAAGATTAGTTCCTCCATCTCAAATCAGTTGAGTTCATATAAAGATGTAACTTAAGAAAAAGGGAAAAAAAAAAAAAAAAAAAAAAAGACAAGGCTTGTTTGTAATGTTTCTGGTTTCACTGTCATTTAGCTACAAACTATGGAGTTGGACACAGATGACTAGAAGAGTATGCCAGGCCCCCTTCAGTCATATAAAAGAGCCAACGCCCTTGGTTTCATACAGTGCAATGGTGAATAAATTTTGCTTCCCCAAGGAAGCAGTTTTAAACATTGCAAACTAAACATATACTGACTCAAATCACCTATGAATAGTTCTTTATCAAAATTTCGGAAGGATGGCACACAAGTTGCAGACTCAAAGACCTTGTGTAGTACTATCTCTTCACCATTGCCATAGCGGTCCATTTTGAAAACAATCTGCTAGCAACCAAGCAAAATATAAGAAGACGACAATTTTAAGGCTAAATATATTAATAAAAGTGGAAAATCAAGTCGTTAGGAGAACGGTAAACATCCATCCATTAGTGACTTTGTGTCAAGGTTTGGTAGAAGTTCTTACAGCTGGACAACCATATGCCAGTAGATCACTGTCCTCCGAAATCACTGCTATGATTCCACCATTTTCTGGTTCAAGGCTGGACAAGTATGCTAACTGTGCATCAGCCTCATATGGAGCTACTATGAATTCAATGTCCTCAGATCTTAGGATCTGAAAAATCACTACTTGAGAGAATCAGAGATAAAACTACAAAATAACAGAAATAAAAGGACAATGAAGCACAGAACTCAAGCAACAAAGATATAAGCAAATGAAATGCTCAATGTATGTAGTAGTATGTAACTTGTCAAATTTAGAACTTTTAGGTGCAAATAGCTAAGAAAGAGTGGCAATTTGTTACCTGGATCAGTTGGTGTGCCATGGATGGTGTGATACTCACTGCCCTCTACATGTGAAAAAGCAGAAAAGTGAGCATTGGTGATTGATTCTTTCAAGAATTTGTATACGGTACAAAAGAATCCAAATGTTCTAGACATACAAAAAGGAAATGATAAGTTCACTCCTTCAAATCAGAAGACAAAAAAAAGAAAAGAAAAGAAGGAAGAACGTAAATTATAAGATAGGAACAAGTTGGCTGTTCAAAAAATTAGAAGAAGAAAGGCTTTTTTGTTTAGACGCAATTAGCTAAGCATTTTTTCAAACAATAGAACAAAAATGGATGGTATTGTGTCTATTACCAATTCTTCCTCCTAAGTTGAGACCAATCATTCAAATAGATGGGCGTAAGCTAATGAGCTCGGATATTAATGAACTCTATAGAAGAGTTATCTTTATGTAAAGTTGCTAGTCCCGGGACTCGTCTCTTGATCCAACAACTATGGAATGGACACGGGTCAATGGCTTCATTTGACTTGGCAAAGGCTCGGACTGTTAAATGAACCTTTACAACAGGCCTTATTTTTTATTTTGCTTGTAGCCTGAGCCTCTGCTATGACTTTGTCATCCCATCAGATGAAATGAGCAGAACGAATCAATGAAAAAATTAGAAACTCTGGAGTCTGGTCCAGAAAATCGTAGTTGTTGAAATATTGAGCTGGCAAATTTTACTCATGATTACAAATGCCGGATAGACATCGGTTCATGCCAAATTTTGGAACGCAGGATAAAAGGGTGAAAAAAAAAAAAGAACAGGATTTTTACCAACATTCACAAGTCTAACCTGCCTCCATTAACACCATACAAAATTCACCTAGACATAGGCTAGGCCAACGAGGATAAGCCAACAATGCAAATCACAAAGGGGATAAAATTAGATAATACCTGGAAGAGCTCGGAGGCAGCATTACAATTACCTTCCTTGAGCTTCTCCATCGCCAAATCTAGGTTAGCTTTCCTTTTCCTATATAAACAAACATTAGTTCTTATCCTTCCAACAAAATACTAATTGGGTGGAGCCTCAAAAACATCAAAATGAATACACAAAGTAATAACATACCTGCTTCGCTCCTGCCCTGTGGCGTCCTTGCACGAAATATCCCCACCATCGAAAACAACAACCGGAACAATGTTGTGGTGGCGGAGCAGATTGATTCGGTGCATAAAGTAGTTCAAATATTGAAATTTCTTGTCGCCCTCCGTATTGAGGCAAATCTCCATGCTACATGAATATGCTGTTAATTTCAAAGTACTTTTAGTTTACCCCAGATAGAAAAATACACAACATATTATTACATATATATACAAACAGCTACCATTTGCACTTTCAGAATCGTACCTCCTTTATGAAGCCATGAGTAAGCATCAATACCCACCTGAAAATAGTTGCAAAAAATGTAAGATTGAACAAAAACAAATGCCTTAGAAAACAATTTGCCGATAAAAAAAAAAAAATTTACTCGTACAAAACAATGTATGTATATATGTAAATTGATATGAAATTAGAGGGAGGTGGGGGGGTATTTTACGCGCTTGCCGGCATACTTCTTGATGTGAATGGGTTCGATATAGGGTTTCATGAACCTGAGAAGGTCTTTGATACCCATTTCTTATTTCCCACCTTTTGTGCTTGCTCCGCTACTATAGATGTATGAAGGTGTCTTGTGTGTGTGGTGTAATGAGTTGACAATTTCTGGGTTTGATGAAGAATGGGGGGAGAGAGAGAGAGAGAGAGAGAGAGGGGGGGGGGGATTTTGTTGAGCAGAGAAAATGGCGGGAATAATTGATCTGTTTATTTTTTCCGCGAAAGAAGGTTTGAAATTTTGGGTACTGTGATTCCCGCAACATTCCGGCCCGGCTTTACCAAGCACGCATTCTGAGGGCGCGTGTTGAACACTTTTTAATACTCCTACTAGTGCTTTTAATTAGATTTAGAGCCCGTTTCAGAACACATTTTTAAAAAAAAAATACTTATTTCACATTTTTAAACTAAAAAATAATGTAAATGAAAATTAATTTTTTAATTTTTTTTGCACCGTATTAAAGATCTCAATTAGATTTTTCAAACAAGATCCATATTACATATTCTTAGATTTCAATAAGCCTATTATTTTTGAACTTCAAATTGCCTTCATAAAAAATAAGTACTGATTTCACGTTCCAGAACGGGGTCTTACGGCTTCGTTTTTTTTTAAGAAAAGCAAGAAAATAATGAAGGACGAAAACTGAAAGCCTGTTTGACACTTTTCAATCGAGTAATTAGAAAAAGTTATTGAGCTTAATTCTTTTCTTTGTTCCTTTAGTTTCCTACTATTTCTCTCTCAAACCAAACAAGGGGAGATACAAATTTTCTAATTTTTCCTTTCCTTTGTCTTCTTGCCCCTAAGCTCCGTTTGGAATTTAGGGAAAGATAATCAAAAGGAAGATAAAATTTTTAAAAAAAATCCTTCCATTGTTTGGTTTTAGCTTTTTTCATAATTTTTCTTTTCATTTCTTTTTTCTTACCCAAATTCCAAACAGAGCATAGTATCAAATTACACTTCCCTCAGTGATCCAAGACGGAGTGTCACGGAGACTTGGGTTGGGTTGTGTTCTCTTGAATTTAACTTAAACTTATCTTAAAATAAATCTTTTTGTTCTTATTTGAATCTTTTTTTACATTTGTTATTTTTGTGCCAATTTTTTTGTGGATTATTGATTCTTCTCGTCAGAAAAGTAAATTTTTTTACTTTTTCTAAATATTTTAAGAAATAACCATTTTTTAACCAAAAAAAAAGTTTAACTATTTCTCTTTTCTTCCATTATTTAGTTTCAACTTTTTTCGTAATTTTTCTTTAGTTATTTTCTCTCCCTTTTCTCTTTTTCTTACCCAAATTCCAAACAGAGCCTAGTATCTCCTCCCCTTCCGCTTCTTTTTAACCACAAATTTTTTTTTATTTTACAAAATTGATCGGCGTGGCAATGAGTTGGCAGTGACGGTGGTTTTCGGTGGTGGTGCTAGTCGTTTGCTGAGTTTTGCCGGAGCTTGTGGGTTTCTCCAGATTCGTCTTTTGCATGCTGATTTCGGCCAACTGATCATCGTTGGGGTTTCTCAATTGTCGGAGAGCGGTGTTGGTAAGATTCGTTTCGTCTGGTAAGGATCTGTTTCCCTTGTCTTCTCTGGCTCAAATCTCTTTTTTTCCAACCCCATTCCTGTGTTATTTGTGCTTGTTTCTCTTGTCTGTTAGCCGGTCTGTCATTCCCAATTGAAGTACCACTGCTGGGTTCTCTGATTTTGCTTAACGACATGGGTTCTCTCGGGTTTGGTGGATCGATCGGCGTTGGCTCCCGTTGTGGCCGTCATTGGGCCACCCGGTTTTCACCTAACAGCTTGGTGTAGCTTCCTCGACAGATTGGGCTTGCTCTGGGTTCAGGCTTCTCTGCCATGGGTGGCCTGTGGAGGCGTGGTGGTTGTCGGTGGTGTTTTCCGACTGTGGTGGTGGCTCTATTTGAGGTAGTGGCAGTGGCTTCTAGGGGTTTCTTTTGGATTGGGCTTTATTTGTTGTATTTGGGCTTTTGGCCTTTTGGGTTTTGTGCTTGTTGTTTATCTGGGCGTTTTGGGCCCTTAGGTGTTGCATTTGTTTTCAACTTTTGTTTGGAAACTTTTCCTCTCCCCCTTATTTTCTCCCTTGTCCCACTACATTTTGGTAAAATAGTTGTTGAAAATTATACATAACATTTTGGTAAATAGCTGTTGAAAACAAGATTATATTTCAGTAACTACATGTTGAAAATATGTTCAACCTTCGATAAACAACTGTCGAGCATACATTTTCTGTAAATAGCTATTCAAAAAAAATATTATATTTCGGTAATTGTATGTTGAAAATGTATCTCGATTTCGGTAATTAACTGTCGAGTATAATTAGAAAATTTTAATGGATTAAAGGAGAAAATACGGGGTTGGAAATAACCGGCCCCTTAATAATTTTGTTTCGCTGTCCAAAAAAAAAAAAATTGAAATTAGTAAATTACACTTCCCTCAGTATGCCAAGAGTCAAGACGGAGACTTGAAATCGCAATCAATCACCCAAGGTTTATTTGCAAATTTAGAATCTTCAGGGTTCAAATTGTTTGAAGAGCAAACTCTGAGGTTTTCTTGTAATTTCCCCTAAATAGCACTGGAACTGTTCAAACGTTTTGATGCTTGAAGGGTTTGTCGCCATAGCAGAGTTGGACCAACCTGGAGAGAGAGAGAGAGAGAGAGAGAGCGACAATCGGCAATGGCGAACGAAGGGGATATTCTAATGCTCGAAGCTCCTCCTACTTCTGAACAGCAGTCCTACCGGTCCATCGGCGCTGAAATCATCGACTCGTTGCCGTACATCGACGACGACTACGGCGACCCCAGAGTGAAGGCAGAGGTGGACCGATTGGTCGAAGACGAGATGCGTCGCAGCCCCAAGAAACCCTCCGATTTCCTCAAGGACCTCCCTTCCCTTCCCAAGTCCCAATTCCAGGTCCTCTCTCTCTGCACAAATCATTGCTAGGGTTTTACATGCGTTTCTATCTGCGTATATGTGTCTCTGTGTGTATACGTTCTTATATATGCTCTAATGGGTGCGTGAAAGGAGCTATGTACGCTGACGTTAGGTTATCCATCGCTGCTGTAATAGATTTCTTTTACTGAAAATTTGAGTAAAACCCGCCTAGCATCTCCAGCCCTGACCCATTCTTTTACCCATATTTGGGTGAAAATTGGGGTCGAAAGCTTCACTTGGGAATGCCTTCTCCAATGCTAACCCTTTTTTTAACCCAAATCTGGTGTGTTTTTCTGTGTATCCTCCGAAATATGGGTCACATTGGTACATTTGTAAATAATAAAGTGAGAAGAGTTGTTGAGAATAAAGGGTATGGATTTGGGTCTCCCCACATTTGGGTAAGAAAAAAGATGAAACTCAAAATGGGGTAGGCAAAAGGGTGTGACATTGGAGATAGACTTTAGTGTTTTTACTCAAATTTTGGGTTTGGGTAGAAAAAAGGGCAAGGATTGGAGATGCTCATCCACTCCACTCCTTGACTCAAACCTATGCCAAAGTGACCCAAATCAAGGGAGACTCAAATTTTCCCCAGCTTTTGCAAGGCTATTTTTCACTTCCCAAAATTTACAATCAGGTCATTAATGAAACTTTTGCTCAAATTTTTGCATAGATTTGAGTTTGCCCATTGCAGTGCTTCAAGCCAAATGAAGCTTTTACTCAAATGTCTTCTCAAATTTGAGTGAAGATATGAGTAATGGCCGGAGAGGCTTATGGGCTCAATGTGCCGGATAAACCATATTTGGTTGGTTTGATAGCAGTCAGATAATGCTTTCACAACAAATATGTTATTAGGTTGCAGAAGTTTATTGCTATAGCCGACATGATCTTTTTTTAATTTCTTGTTGTGTGGGGGCATAATTAAAAAAATTCATATTTAGTACATAACAATCATGGTTTTTTTGAATCAACTCCAATGATTACTAAATAAGATGTGATGTGAAGATCATTCTGTGGCACTTCTTATTTGGGAATTTATTTTCAGAATCATCCAATGCTTGCCAGAGAGTATGAGCGGGTAAGAGCTGGGAAGCCTCCAATGCCACTTGATATGTCGCGTTATGGACTCGAAGCACCGTCTATGAACAAAAGGAATGATGAATCTTCTTGGAAGCAGGCGCTGCAGAAAGCTCAACGCTTGCTGCAGCATCAAGTAATCAGGTAAATATCTTCTTGATCATGTATGGTTAACTTGCTGTCTACTTCTAGTATGGACCGTATGGTACTACGGTGAAGCTGGTTTAGCACAGAGCAGGAAACATGGTCATAATCTGTCAACGAGTGGATTTTTGGTAGGTTTTGGCTGGGGAAAAGCTTTTGGCCACAACGGAGTAGGCTTCTTGGTTTTGCATTGGAAAGATTTTTTCAAATTTTTAGGATTAGCGTTCTTGGGATTACAATTTCTGAGACAGGTGTTATCTACTTGAATTGTGGGCGGATCAGGTTGGGACTGATTTGAACTTCAGTGCCTATCTACTTGAATTGTTCTTGGTTTCGTGTTATCTACTTGAATTGTTCTTGTGCTGGGAATAGTGCACTTGGTTATTGTAAAGTCCTTGCTTGTGGGGAGAAGGAGAAAAAGAAGAGTAGGGGAGAAAACTGAAGCCATAAAGGTTTCCCCCCGATAGTCTAAGGAAAATCTCACAATCATAATAACTAATTCTCCGAAGTTTGTTTCTATAACATAAAACACCAATATAATATTTTAGGCCTTTCTAAGTACATAGTCATTCTATTCTTTGAAGGACCCATTAAAAAATAGTTAAGTAATAAAACCCTACAGCTAGAATATCTAGGCCTCCTATAAAACCCAAAATCACAATCGACTCAAGTTGCAACCCCTTGACCATAACGACAACCTATATCTGGAAATTTATAGCTGCAATGGACAGCCTACCTACGATGCATAGGTCATCCAATTTGAATTACCCATTAGGTGAAACTCCCAAAATGCCGAAGCCTTTTACTCTGAAACACAAGGAGAATAAAGAAGAAAAGTAGCAATAAAATATGTGCTGGACATACTAACGGGGATTACCTGTAGAACTTAGTGTTCTTGTTCTGGCTTCCAAGTGCCATAGTTGCCAGATCCAAAGCGATTCCTCATCTTGTCAAAAGTCCTCTTGGTGATATATATATATATATATATATATATATATATATATATATATCTTATTTGATCAATATAGAAGTTACCTTGATTGCTTCTTGTTGAAAAAATTAGAGAATATAATATTAAAAAAGAAAAGGAAAGTAGCAATGCAGGAATGAGGCTTGTATTTGCTTTTGGAAAAGTTGAACTCGTCATGTACCTGCATAAGAAGATTAATGTGCTATGTTTGCATGCAAATTATCCTAAACGAGAGTTTGGTATGGGAACATATTTATTGCGCTATATGTTAAAGAAGTATATCTATATGTAGGACATAGGCTTGTCAAATATGAAAACTGATAGTTGGCATATTAAATTATTTTTCCTGAATAACTAGTGTCTATTACTCCCTCTGTCCCATAATATTTGTCCGGTCCGCGAAACGGAGACTACAAAATAATACATTTCTTTCAAGAAAAAATTCAAATTTTTTTCACAAGTTAAAAGAACTCGTCGAGATCTAGTAAGTTGGTGAATTTTTTCCCAACTTTTCTTACAAAAATAGTATTATTTTTACGTCTCCGTTTTGCGGTCCGGACAAATATTATGGGACGGAGGGAGTAGCTTTTCTTGTATTGTAATTCCATATTATTGAGGACTGAAGGTATTCATGCTCTGCCAAAGTGTAAATAAATAAATATACTAGTCATGGATTCTGGTTCTTTGTTCTTCCATCAAAATAGATTTTCAAATGTAATAGTTCCTTTCTACAAATTCTGCGACGTAGTAGGCAATATGACATGGCGGATATGGTGCATGTGGACATGCTCTATAGAAACAATAAGATGTTGATGTAGTTTGATCATCAACAATGAGTGGATCTGCAACTGCTCGCTAGTTAGTAGATGTGTTTCTTTAAGGTTTGAGAGTAGTAATTTGGCACACTAAACACTGTTTGGGATTTCCTCCTAAAATAGTTGGATTCAGCGGGATTCCAAGTCCTGTTGAATCAAAGTTGCTAAAAGAGGTTTTGGAAGTTTTTTGGAATGTGTGATGCATCCGGCAAACTATGATCCTATGGTATCTTCTTTCATTTCCGCATCATCTTTTTTGTGCCTTACACCAATCAACCCCATTGAGGAGGTGTTTTTTTGGTCAAGCTTACAACCGTTTCAGCCATAAGGAGCCCCATCTGTGGAGTACTACTATTCTCAGGTGCTGATCACAGCATGTGGAACGTAAAATTATTTTACATTCCAGAAGCTGCGTTATGCATCTTTAGGAATCTCTAAAAACATGCTAGCCCCAAATGACGCCTTCTTCGATCTCTTATATTGATATTTCTTAAATCTTGCAGGAGAGTTTTCTCTCCAATCCTACATCACATGGACAATTCATAACATACCAATTACAGTCAAAACTACAAAGGCATTTACTGCCTACAATAGGGTTTCCCCCTTCTGCATCTCTAATATTTGAACCAGCTTTTTTCAAAAAGTAAATGAGCTGGGTTGTGCATGAGTTTTCCTTCTTTTGGAAACTTCAGGATATCTCTAAACTCAACTAGTGTGTTGTGGAAAAAAGATTCCATGCAAGCATTATCTAACTATTTTAGTCATTGTGTTTTCTTGGAGTTCTACGACTAGTTGTAGGATATCACTGTCTTTTCTTTTTTGTGATCGGGACATAAGGCTCGGTTGGTTGGTTTGAGGCAAATGTGCATGTATGTTTCTCTGGATTGCTGTTATCTGAATTAAGTGAAACTATGAATTCAATGGTAATGCATATTTCCTGTGGTTCCATTTTTTCCCTGGTCGTCTTCTTGGCTGTGAATGGTATAGTGGGCATTTTTTTTTTTCTCTTGCTTCTTTCCTCCTCAAATCACTGGTTGAAACTTCATGGTTAATTTTGCAGGCTAGAAAATCTCGACCTAATGTCAAAACATGGTGTCGATGTCTGGAAACTACACAACCAACGATTGGAGGCATTCCTGTCCAGGTACTAATTATCTTTTTTTCTAGCTTTTCTTTTCTATTTGTTATGAAGAGTCTTCTTCGATCGTGAGGAGAGAAATAGATCTTTCTCTTCGTCCTCATTAAAGGGTAGACTTGTCCATTTGTTTTGGTCAAACATTTTGCGTCAATTTCAAACCAGGCGAGTTTGTAATTGTATATTGCGTGTTATGAGTTGTTCGTAAGTTGCTGCATTTACTTCGTGCAATTAGTTTGCTTTCCACACTTGTGTACGACATTAAGACGAGGCAAGCCACATGGGAAATGTCTTACTGCAGTTGAGGCACTTAAAAAATTAAAATAAGGTGGTATGAAAATGCCTTATTTAAGGTGAGGGTATAATGTTGGTGACACATAGTCAGTTAGTTGTTTGTGAATGCCACCCACGTGTCCTTGTGTCTGACTCGTACCTTGTGGAGCAATAAAGAGAAAGCAAGGGATCGATAGAATGGGAAAACTAGAAGGAGGATGAACCAGGAAAACGGGAAGGAAACTCACATCTTATAGCTCAGAAAAGATTGTTAGTTCTATTGTTCAAATGGACATTATGTTTGCTCCCTTTGGAAGCATTAAGTCAAATTTTGATTGAACGCTTCCAAGGCAATAGTGGTCTATAAGTATAGGCATATTTTTGTGTGTCCTCCGAATGGTGTTGGATTATTTCTGTTTGCCTTAACAGGAGGATCTTGGCTATACTAGCTTCTAGCAAAGCTTCATGAGTTCTAAGGGCCTTTTGTGTTCATCTTGCTTCTATTTGTGAAATCCACCATCTGCATTCCTCCAATCATTGTCCATTGGCGATTAATTATTCTCATAAACTTGTTCTCTGCAGAATGCAAGCACAAGCAGTAGAACTCAATGAAAAGATAGAAGTCGTGAACCGTGAAAGGAAATATCATCAGGTGAATTAAATTACCGAACCTCCTTTTCAGTTTCCTTAACTGTTCATGCACTTCCTAATGAATATGTTTCCTCTATGTGATTGATCAGCAAACCACGGCGTATGAGCTAAATGCATTATCCGCTCAATGGAAGGAACTTTGTGAAAAAAATATACAAATCCAAGCTGCCTGTGCTAAAATTGAAAATCATATTGGAGAAATGAAGGCACAAGCTGCAGAGAGGTAAGTAAAACTTTAGGCTCTGCGTGTATTGCTAGTTTGGGTATATACATCATTATGTTTATTTTCTATGCAGGGGCTGGAATTTGGAGGCTAATATGGAGCATTTATCATTGCATAAAGAACAGTAACATAGGTATTTTCATTCAAGAAGCATTGGTGTCCTTCCCGTTATCTTGCTGTTAATGGTTGTGAAAAACACCAAGAAACAATAAAGAATGAGAGAAAATTAGAGACTAAGAAAATAAATATTGGGGGCATTTTGATCGTGAAGTACGAGAACTGATTTTAGCTTTTGAAGCCAACACGGGACTACAGAATTTATCAGGGGATAAAAAGGAAAGAAAGAAGCTTCTTGATTCTCTTTATGACAACCAAAAAAAGTCCATAGTAAATGTTTCGATCGCCATGCAAAAACATGTGCAGCTTTTGAGAATCTCTCTCTCTCTCTCTCTCTCTCTCTCTCTCTCTCTCTCTCTGTGTATGCGCGCTCACGTGACACATTGCAGCTTAATTTTGGAGATAGTAGAATCCTGTGGCAATTGTATTTTCCAGATAATGCTGACTATGTTTGTTTATTTTTCCAGAATGATGGTCAAGCTAGACTCGTTCTCCCCCGTTTCTCAGTTTAATGCTTCATGCAACGTTGGCTATTTTAACAGTAAATGGGATCTTTCACAGGTTCACCAAAGGTTGGCAAGATTGGAGGACAGAACTATGGTGGTGTGAAGGAATCAGGTGTTTTCGTGTATCAAGTGTTCATCCTCCATTCCACAGCCTTGAGTTACTAGCAACTGCAGTGCAGGATATACCTGGCCCTTTAGATAAGGAATTAACTGCAGAATTTTTCCTCCCGCATTAGTTGTTTATTTATTGGATTGATTCTTCACTGTGCTCGACAGAATTCTGTGCTCTTTGTGGATCTCTGAGGAGAATGAGCGCATCGTGTTTGTTTATGTTCGACCTCCAAGCACATTGGGAATCATGTATTTGCTGGTATTTTTGATGCAGGATTATGTTTTACAAGCTATATGAACGGGAAAAAAAAATTAAAAATTTACTTTTTCCTTTCCAGGTCAAAAGGTGGCAAGAAATGGTTGTTATTTTTGTCTCAAACTACACGAACCTTGGACCACCTTTTCTGGATGTTGTAAGAGAGATTTTAGTGTTAGATGTTACTAGCAGTTACTGAGTGTTTTTTTTTTTCACGGATTGGATTCTGGCAATAAGAGTTCAAATGCCATTCCAAGGGTTCAGCTAAACCATTAGCTGAATGTATCCGGTTCTAATTTCACGGTGTCCTCTCCGTCTCGTCTTGCAGTATTCATCCACTTCGGGTAATCCTCGTGCGTTTGATATCTGTCACGTAAAAGTTTAGAAGATTATGATTAGTTTGTTGATTATTGATTATTTTTGTAGATCTGGAAAGAATGGTTAAGGTGGCTTTAGATTTGTAGGGTACAATGGAATCATATATTGTAATTGATCACTTGAGTGAAATCAGAGCAGGTCCTGAGTTAAAATAATTGTTGCGATTGCTCTCCAAAAAATTCTGAATTATAAAGGCTCCTCTTATTTTTTTATCTTTTATTATAGTCCAATAAAAGATATCTTATTTTTAATTTTTGCCATATGCCACCAAAAGTTAGAGCCGGTTTTGAGTGAAATAACTTTCTTATCTGAGAACAATCGAAAAATAACATTTCCTACTAAATGGAGCCCGTTACGAAGATATATCAATATATTATTTTTTTTAAAAACAAGATCAATCCAATTAGATTAATGCAAAAATAAAGTATAATGAAAATAACGAAACAAAATACTAAAAAAAAAAAGAGAAAGAAAGAAAGAAAAAAACGCGTGAGCCGAATGTAATTAACCCTGCATAATAAAAAGAGCGGGGTGTCCAGCTCCCCAACCCCAAGTGCAACTTGTAAATTACAGCCTAGCCCTTTTACTTTGCTTTGTTTTTTGGCCTTTAAAGAATCTTTTTTCTTCATTTCAGCTCTTATTTTCTTTTTGAGCATAATTGGTAAATAAATGCCACGTGATGGCCGCTGGTAAATTCTGCTCAAAAAAACGTGAAGCCCACGTGATGGCCTCTGGATATTTGGTCAGAGGAAGCTCATATTATGGACGGCTGGGAGCGGAGGCTAATTGCATCTGTCTATCTCAACAATTTGAACCGTTGAAAATACTTTTGGATGACGATAATTACTTACCATACCATGTAATAAGTTTGCACACTACAGGACTCCCGGCTCCCTTATTATAGTATGGGGTCTAGGGTCCGGATATCCTTGACCATGTTACCTCATGGATATTGTCTTTCGTGCACAAAATGAAAGAGAGAGGTGTTAGGGACACATTAAGTGTGACACATCTCAGTAACACCTCTCTCACATACAGATGGAATCCGTTTCAGTGGGCCCCTCCTGTATTTGGAGATTGAATCTATGCATCAGGGTAAAGTCGGTGAAAAGTAGGTGAAGTAATCTTTTGATTATGCTCCTTCTGTCACCATTCTTTAGTCTCTTTTAGAGATTTAAACTAATTAAGGGAACACAACTACTATTACACTTTTGAAATTTTGTTTTCCTCATTTTACTCTTCAATCATTACGTCTTCTTACTTTTTTAGCGAGTACTGTGCTATACAGTATGTTGTGCTCCATCTGGTCCCGATTAAAATAAAACTTTTTCGGAAAAAGTTTTTTAAAATCTGAACCATTCATAACACTTTTGGACTATTGAGATCATACAGCACCGTGTTGTGCCCTCCAATCCCTTTTCTAGTACTATTAATTAAAAATAAAAGGGTAAAAGAGAAAATTCGTTATATATTACCCATTTAATTATCATATGGGACAATCTTTTTGGGACAATAAAAAATGCTAATTGAAACTAAATAATGGGGATTAAGCAAAAATGAGCGGTTAAAGTAGATGAGTTTGGTATGACAAGTCTAACATCCACTCGGACTTCGGGTTGGTTGGTGTTGTGCAGTAAGGCGCATAGCACCGTGCTGCGAACCTTCGAGCCGTCAGATCATACATCTGACGGCTCGGATCTCATCTCTGTAACCAACGATCGAGAGCTGTTCGTTACCGATATGAAATTTGAGTCATTGGATGCACGATCCAACGGCTCAAAGGTGTACAGTACGGTGCTGCGCATACCATTGTTCAACACCATCTCCTATTCCACCCACTTCTCTGTTTCGTTATCTGATTTTCTGAAAAAACCCTCTCATTCGAATCTAAAAGTCAAATATTTTCCATTAATTTTCATTCCATAGGTTACCCTATTATTTCAGTAGTTCAATTATTTACATTCCGTAAAACCGGTCCGATCCGGACAGAACCGTCCTATTTGGTCTGGTTCTGTGATTCTGCGGTCAGATTATGGTTCCAAAAAAATAAGAACCGTTAATTTTGGTTCGGTTACTGGTTCTCAATTAAATAACCATGGTTAGAACCGGACCGGACCGTTTAAAACTAATATATATATATATATAATTATATAAAAATAAATATATGTGTGTAATTTGGTAAGTTAATCTCTTTCTTGCTAAACTTACTTTATTTAGAGATGAAATATCATTTGTTAGAAAAGTTTTTATTTTCTTCCTTCTTTTTTTATTCTTATAGATTACCTTCCTATTCTTTCAATTCTCACGTCTTTCTTTCTCACACTAGTTATAGGTTTGGATGCTAATTGGAGAGAATCGGAACCGAAACCGAACCAAAACCGGACCGATTATGAGGTTTGGTTCTGGTTAGGTTCCACTCATATATTGGTTAGGTTCTGGTTCCCAATTTTCTTGAACCGTTTAAAATGGTCCGATTACTGATTTTCTAGAGAACCGGACCAATCCGGACCATGTACACCCCTAGCAAATCACATTCACACTATAATCATTCCGAAATTCTCCTTATATAGTTCGGTGCTTTTCAGAATTCGTAGGACGAATAAAACAATTTCGCTCCACAAATTATGAGAAAACACCCATCAATTTTCGATTGAGCGTACTCATTTTTTGTTAGAACCTTTGAAAATTTATTTCAATAAAAATAAACGGTTTAAATTATTTTTATGAAACCCGAGATTGACCCCACAAAATACATAGGTGCACGATCTATTTATGTTTACATGTTCTCTCTTTTGCTCATTCTCCTGTTGTAATGAATGAGTGAATGAGCAAATCACACTCAAATCTGGGTTCAATTTTTCATTCAGAATTTTGATTTCAAAATTCTAAATGAAAAGTTCAAAGATTAAATCAAACTCTCATAGTTAAACCATTGAACTAATTTTTGGCGAGGTACTCAAAATATTATCTAAACTAAATGAAAATTAAACTCGAATCGTTTTCGTGGAATAAGGAGCTCGCCCAAGACATTGGTACGTGCACATGCACTACGCAGATGCTTTCTACTAACAAAATCCCGAAATACATACTATGGGTACCGACGATGGTGCACAGATGAGCATGATGAGCTCATTTTAGGATTTCACACAAACAATTTGATCAGTACACTAACTTTCGAAACAAACTTTAGAGTGATCATGAAAAAAATCAGCTCAATTGAATAATAACTTAAATTCATTAAAATAATGTGCCGCACAAGCTTCCACTCGATTGTACAACGTTCAGAGAGAATGCACAACTGTCTTAACTTACGATTTGTCCAAACAACTACAAAATTCGTTGGGACCGGGGGAAGCTGCTGTGCAAACAGCGTGCTGCACATCCGCCGGCAGGCCTTGCCGGCATCGGTCCGGTGATCGGAGACGTTCAACGCGAAGAGCTCGTCGAGTTTTACGTGTGCGACAAAAATCAGCTCGATCAAATATTGTTTAGTGCCTCATCCGAACACATATAACTTGAAAAAAATGAAATTTAAATGGATACAAAACACTGGATCAAAACCACTGAATCCATTTTTTTCAAGTTATATGTGTTCCGATGAGGCACTTATCGATATTTGATCGAGCTGATTTTTGACGCACACATAAAGCTCGACGAGCTCTACACGTTGAACGTCTCCAATCACCGGACCGATGCCGGCAAGGCCCGCCGGCGGGTGTGCAAGCACGCTGTGCAGCACGAAGCTGCACAGCAGCTTCCCCCGGTCCAATTCGTTGATCAACCGTAAACATGTTAGGGTCCCTTCGGGGACCTCTGATAAAATCCAAACCGATAAACATGTTAAAATTCAAAAAAGGGAGCAAGAATTTACACCATGTTTTTTACTCCCCAGTGTCCCAGACCCAAAATGAATGTCAGATTCGCGAAACAAAACTAAAAAATAATGCATTTTTTTAAGAGAAATTTAATTTTTTCCATAAATTTAAAATACTTATCCATATCTAAGGAATTGTTAAAAAAATTAAAATTTTTCTTACAAAAATTATACTACCTCCGTTCCTAAATGTTTGATCGTTTCACAAAATGAGAACTCAAAAAAAATACATTTCTTTCAAAAATAAATTGAAACTTTTTTCAAAAATTAAAAAAACTCATCAATATCTAATGAATTGTTAAAAACAAAAATTTTAATCATTTTGCAAAACGAACAAATGTTATGAAACGAAGAATTATATTTTCGTATTTTTGTTTTGCAAACCAAACAAACATTATAAAAAGGAGAGAATAATCGTTTTTTATTGCAAGATTTTTTAAAAAAATTAACCAAACTGTATATTTCTTTTGACAGATCCAAATTTGCACATCAAATATCTATGGAGATGACACCTCATTTTGTTAATACCACTCCTGTTGTGTATTTATTAAATAATTTATTTTCTGAAAAAAAGAATTGTGACATTAAAAAAAAAAACTAAAAGTGACAAAATCAATTCTCATATCTATTTGGAGATATAAAATTCACTTCGGTAGCAAATAATTTCTTTATTCTTTTGCCAATGACAATTTTCTTTAAGAGGGAACAAAACTTGTACCATTTGAAAAAAAGAAATTGGTCATATCTTTCTTCCGCCCCTCCGAGTTTGAATAGATTTTTGCCACTTGGGTACAAGTTCATTCCAGTGATGCATTGCTTTGCAAAGAAAAAAGGGCAAAAGTGGAAGAGAACATAAACAAGAAATTTAACTCAATAATTGCTTGATGGAAAACCAACACATCCAACTCAAGATCATGACCACACAATCAAATCAATATACACCAGTACGATTCAATGAAAATAATTCGTTTTCTATATATGGTTCTAATTTTGACCAATGGGAACCGTCCACAAGCCTACCGACATTAAATCGGACCGTTCTTAGGAAGAACTGGTACAATATGAGCGGCTTCGATCACCGTTGTGGACTCGCACAGGACCCACAACAGAAGGGTGCCTGCAGACAACAGTTGGAACCCAAAGAGTACTAATCAAAGTACAAGATTGCTAATATATTTTCCTGCATAAATGAGCAGCTTGTAAACAAAACAACCTCTACACAAAACTCTACCCAAAACAATAAGAGAAATGATATTGCCATTCTAAAAATTGATGCAGAATACTCCAAAAAAACAAAAAAAAAAGACTTTGGAAATACACTGATTTCGGAGTGCCTACATCAATTTTTGAAATGCCAATATCATTTTCCTACAATAAAAGCAGAAGATGATTTTAAGAGGGAAAAAAAAAAAAGAACAAATCAAGATGGTAATAATGGAAAGAGAAGCAGAAAAGATTTGCTAAATAATTACCGCATAAATTAATGAGAACCTTGTAATCATAATCAGCTTTACCAAAACAATAAAGTTGGAAGATGATTCTAGAGAGAGAGAGAGAGAGAAGATGAAGACGTGTAATGGAGAGAGAAGGATAGAGCTCCCTTCAATCCAAAAAAGGATCAAACAAAGGGTAATGAAGCTCCAGACATATGCAAGCCACAAGCCTATCCATTTAACAAGGGGAGGGATAGGGCTGAGGGATCCATAGATCAGCAGCTCAATCTTCCCCAGTTGAGATCCACTATTGGACTTCAAGGAGCTCTACTCCATAAACCCTAATCTCACATACTTTGAATACCGCTTTACACAACATCAAAACCGCACAATACATGGCCTTGACAAACCCCAGTAAGAATGAAAAACCAGCCCAAGAAAACCCTAATTCATAAACCAACCAGAAGAAAGAAAATCTATAGATAGTACCCACAAACCCTAGACCACACACCAAACTCTCAAAACTCCTAAAGAAAAAAAATACCAAAAAAAAAAATTCAAAGAAAAGATAAGAGGAGAAATACAAACGGTACCCACAAACCCTAGGCCACACGCCTAACTTATAACACCCCAAAAGAAGAAAAACCCACCCGGAACAAATCAAAGAAGAGAGCAATAAAATGTGCAGACTGATTCGTTAACTCAAAAGAAGAACTCGAGATACACGTAGATGGAACAGATAATAACCACAAACCCTAAAAACAAACCAGAGGAGCAATTGTCAAAACTCAACCCATGAATAGTAGGATTTATAACCAAGAGAGAGGAGAGACTCACAACCTAATTCTCCAACTACTCTTCTCAACCACTGGTTTCTATCTATCCCCTTTTAAACACATCGTCGCTGGGGTTATAGATGAGGCCTAGGTTATAGGGGTAGAGAGACTATTTATAAAACCAAGAAATTGATGGGGGGTCAGGAAAATTATTGGAGTATTTTCTGTACCGTTCAATAATTTATTTTACTGTAAAGCCTTGGGGGAGTAAAAGATTCCCTTGACAAATCACATGCCTTTGTCACCCCCTCGATCTTTCCACCCAATATAGATTACTCATTTAAGTATATTTTATTTTGGTAATGCAGAATATTATGAGCCAATTTGAGCGTACATTGGATTAATTCCTACTGTTTCACACACTTTACGTATTCGGATGAGATTATCCGAATATTAATAGCCCGTTCCGTTTTTTAAAATAAATATTTAAAAAATAAAATTTATTAATGAGCTTACAAAATTAATTTTTTAAATTTTTTGCAAGGTTTGATTCTTATCAACATCTATCAAACAATATCCATATTGCATATTTTTTTATTTCAATAAACCTATTATTTTTAAATTAAAAATTATAAATAAATATTTATTTTTAAAGAAACGAAAGTGGAACACCCAATCTCAAACCAAGGCCAGCAGGTCAAATCCTAGGATTTGGTTGGTTTTGGGGTTTTATATTTGGATTTGTATGTAATGAATATAAAGAAAATAAATAATTATTAGAAATAGAGATAATGATTATAATTCAAAATTTAAAATCCCTAACCGAACAAGATTCGGGTCCCTATATAAGTGTATATATATATATATATAATCCCTTTCTCCTAAGTACCACTTTAACTTAATAAAATAAGAACTTCACTTTCTTGATAGAATTTTGAAAAATGGAAGAAATAGAGAGGTCCTCATTTTTCATTTAAAAATGACTGTATATATATATATTTGTATATACGTACATAATCGTACTGTATTTCTTTATAGAAGTATACATGTACATAGATCGATATACTAGTTTGACTGAGACCTGGAAGAGTGTTTTCCTTTGTTTTTTTTCTTTAAAAGGCGCACCGGCATTATAGAATGAGGAAAGTTGTTTGGGGTTTTGGGTAAAAAGTAAACCCTTTCCAACTGTATTTCTTCGTTGTCCTATGAAGTCTTTATAACATGGGTTCAGACTTCAGAAGGGGTGAGGGAGATAGATCTCTGGTAGTATGACAAAGTACGTATTCTTCACTCCAACAATTTACTCATATAATAATTCAAATACAATCTCTCATATATAGATGGGCTCACACATAATAGTATGTGTGGAGCCTACGTGTATGTGAAAAAATGTGTTTGGCGTTGTGTTTGTATTGCTGTGTGAGTATCATTTTTGTTTTCATTCGGTGCTCCTTCACTGTTTATGCAGACATGGCAACAATTTATGGCAGGGAAGGGAGGCAGGGATTGGGAGATGCTGCCAAGCATCTCTATATGGATAGGTACAGACCGGCCTATAGGCATGGATTTTAAGTCGTTTAGCTCGTCAATCGACGGCACTGATTTTAAGTTAGCGATTCACGATTCAGATTTATATGTGCTCAGATTCAATTCGAACCTTCTGTGCCGAGATGATCAGCCGCTCTACACTCGTTCGGTAAAGAGTTGCTCGGCAGCATCCTCGGATCTGGGAGGTACGGGTTCAAAACTCAAAATTTTGAATAAATCATTCATTAACAATAAATTAGTTATCTTTAATACCTCCAATAAGTTTAATCAATTTTCTACTCAATTTTTGTTGTTTTCTTCATTTTTTCCTAAATTTTTGTGATGTTTAGATCTCACTATTTTTCAGATTCATCATCAATTTCAACGAAGAAGTATAAAAAAATTAAAAGTTTATGTCAAAAGGAAAAAAACATTATTCTATCCGTCCCAATTTGTTTGTACTCATTTGAGACCTTTGAACATCTCAAAGTATTTGTTTATTTGACTTTTTAAATGAGTCAAATTCACATTTTTCCCTTAATTATTTTTGAGATTCTCTTATAGTACATGTGAAGGAGTATAAAAAAAAAAAAGAAATAAAAAAATTGGTAGTGTAATTGTTTTGTCCGCAGGAAGACAGCTAAAGGTTGGTTGGGTGGATGATAACGTGCGCATCCGGGGGCGAGTCCACTAACCTTGTCCTTGAGTTGTCCCATCAAACGTCCTTTTGTTCATTTAGACAAGCAGCCCTAGTCGGTAGTCCTACTGTTCGTTTCCTCAACCCTATTTTACTCCTCCACTCATACACCGCCACGTGTGTAGAAAATCTACTAGTACAAATATCCTAGTTCACCATCCCTGTTCAGATAACGAATATCGCTAAAAAAAACATTAATGCTTGTGTTTGGTTGAGAGTTTAGTTTAGTTTTGGTTTGGTAGTGGGTGGAGAGAGAAATAGGGTAATGATTGAAGATAGGGGTAATGATTGGAGAGAGATAGAGAGAGATAAGAAAGTAATAATTGAAAAAATAGGGTAATGATTGAAAAAAATGTAGAATAATGATTAGAAACAAAATGAAAACTAAAACAAAATGGCGTCCGAACAAAGCTGCAGCCCTCACTTTTCAAAAAGTATTTTTCAAAAAATACCTCAAAATTCTCCCTATTTTCAACATTTCTTTCTCTATCTCTCACCTCTTATTACTTCTACTATTTTTCAAAAAAAAATTTAAAAATCAAACCAAACACAGCATAAGTAAAAAAATACTCATTATTTCTACTTTCAATCATCACTCTCATTTTTCTTTTAAACTCATTACATCTATGTCCAACCATTTCTCTCTCTATCTTTTTTCACTCATTACCCGTATTTTTAATTATTATCTCAATTTCTCTCTCCACCCGGCACTGAAAGTTTCTCAAGATGTACTCCTTTCATTCCAAATAGTTGTTCACCATATTTTTACGTGAAATTTTTTAATCAAAATATAAAATACTTTCGTTCATAAGAATCTTAATGGAACAGGGCTACGAAAACATCTTCTAAATAGCCGAGTCAACAACACTAGCAGTCTAGCACAAGAAATATTATCTCTGTCCCAATTTAATTGTCCCTTGTTCCATACTAATCGGCTAAAAAATTAGTCATATCCTTAAATTCGTAATAAATTTCATATCGAATATAAATATTGTTTGATAGATCTCGAACAGTTTTATAATACAATATTTTCAAAATCACATAAAATATTATAAATTACAATATATAATTAATTGACCAGTGGCATGAACTCTCAAAAAGAATAATTAAATTGGAACGAAAGGAGTACTTTGTTTGGATCTTAGGAAGAACAAAGAAAATAATAAAGATGGAAACTAAAAAGTCAAAATTCATTAAATTCATTGGAAATTACCAAAGAGATCATTGTTTTACAAATAACTAATTTTATCCGACCTCTCTCTAATGGTGTGTTTGAAATTTAGGGAAATAAACGGAAAAGAAGAAAGTTTTAAAAAATTTCCTTCCGTTGTTTGGTTTTTAGAGGATGAGAAAGGAAAGTTTAAAAAATAAGTTCAGTTTTCTCTTTCATTCTTTCTTAGGGGGTGTTTTCGCTAACCAACAAATTGTGTACCACAACTTTTTAGTTTTGCATTATTCAAAATTTTTCCAGGTTTATTAGTTATGCATTAACTTTTATGTAATATTGATTTGTCTTGACGAGAGAAATCGAAAAAAGAAAAATTTATGACTTTTAGTCAAGTGTTTTGGGAAATATCTTAGAAAAAACTCAAAAAATCTATTTTTTAGAATTTTCTTGAATATTTTTAAAAATACTTTTGTAAAATTAGCAAATAAGCCAATTTTTTTCGTATTTATACAAAATAATGTATTTTGATGTTAATTTTATTATTTAAATTTCCCTCGTTATGGTAAAGCAATAATCCACAGAAAATTGACGAAAAGCTAACAAATGTAAAAATAAATTTAAACAAGTACAAAAAATTAATTCAAATTGATTTTATGGCCAAAATAGGCCTAAAACACATGCTTTTACAGATTTTGAGGCAGTATTGTCATTAGCCTAATTCAATAATATAGCGAAAACGCACCTTAAAGTCTACCGTTCAAAACATCGATGTTATCATCTCTTTTTAAGGTCTAACTAAATTCATACGAAGCTTTTCTCCGACACTAATTGGTCTCCCTATAAATGGGTGGCATGATTGGGCTTTTCAAAATTTATCGAGATGCATTTAAGGTCATGTTTCGCTTTTTATCTAAACTTTTTTTTTTCAAAAAAAAATGTAATTTCAAACTCAAATCTAATGAAAATTAAAAATAATTTTTTGATTATTTGGTACCATTTAAAAGATTTTAATAAAATCTATTAAACAATATCTATATTAAAAGAAACATTACTTACTCAAGCATTTAATTCTTTAACTCAAAATTATTATTTTTTTTTAAAGAAAATTTTAAAAAAAAGTGGAACACCCCATAAAAAACCATCTAGACACCTCAAAAGTCATTAAAAAGGTTGAAGGCAATTTACAAATTTTGAAGGGGCATTAGGTTTTCTCTTTTGGGTTCTGAGTGTGTGGGCCATGTAGCCATGATGGGTTGGGTACTCAAAGCCTAATCCTACAGGAAGATCTACTGCTAGATCTCGTTTGGCACGGGAGATATAACTTTTTACCTGGCACACGGCATTTTTCCCGCTTGACTTGTCTCCCTCTTGGCCTCTTTAAACTTTACTTATTCAGTGCTTCTGGGATGCCTCCACAGTCCACACTAGGGCTGTAAGGGACTTGGGGAAGCTGCTGTGCAGCTTCGTGCTGCACAGCGTGCTGCGCAGCCGTCGGCGCGTGTTGCCGGCATCGGTCCGGCGATCGGAGACGTTCAACGCGTAGAGCTCGTCGAGTTTTTTGTGTGCGCAAAAAATCAGCCCGATCAAATATCGATAAGTGCTTCATCCGAACACATATAACTTGAAAAAAATGGATTCAATGGTTTCGATCCAGTGTTTTGTATCCATTTGGATTTTATTTTTTTCAAGTTATATGTGTTCGGATGAGGCACTAAACAATATTTAATCGAGCTGATTTTTGGCACACAAGTAAAACTCGACGAGCTCTACGCGTTGAACGTTTCCGATTGCCGGACCGATGCCGGCAACGCGCGCCGGCGGCTGCGCAGCACGCTGTGCAGCACGAAGCTGCACAGCAGCTTCCCCAAATCTGGCTGTAAGTGAGCCGAGTTACTCGAGAGCTCGGCTTGGCTCGGCTCGTTTACTAAACAAGCCGAGTAGAGCTCGGCTCATTCGACAAAAGCTTGGCTCGTTAAGGGAGGCTCGGTTCGATTAAGAGAGGCTCGTTTAGTAAATGGCTAAGCTCGGCTCGATAAAGGCTCGGCTCGTTAAGGCTTGAGCCCAGCTCGAGCTCGCCTCGGCTCGGCTCGTATACACCCCTACTCCACACCATCGAAAAGTCCTGCTACAAATACTACAGTATATACTAGTAGTACTTCAATATACAAGGGAATTGATATTCACATTATTTTTTATTTTTTAGCAAAAAATTGCACATACTTTTATTAATACTAGTAAAAAACAAAAAAGAAAGTATTGGTATAAAAAAAATAGAGTGTGAATATCAATTCCCGAGCAAGTATAGTACTCTGGCATGCCACGATCACAAGTGCACATCAAAGAGTGGCATTTTCCCTAGCCCTGTTCCGCTAGGGGAAAATAGGGTAAGGTCTCGTGTCGGCTAGGATTTTTATTTTTTAAGTACTTATTTTTTACTTTACGAGACACGTCATTTTCTCATTATACATCATTTTAAATTAAAAAAATAAGTGCTTATTCGATAAATAAGTACTTAATGCACGTTTAATTCAAAAAATAACTACTTATTTGATAAATAATGGGGTGTTTTCACTAAATAAATAAATAACTTAACGCATTTTGCTATCTTGTTTTCATTAACAAAAAAGTTTCAGCATTTCTCATTTTCAGTAATAAAAAAAATGCCCCAAAAAAAATTGATACTGTAACCCTACTCACAAACTCATCAACAACTTATTTACTGCCGGAAATACCTAACAACTTATCAACCATGAATAAAAATTTATAAAATTTTTATTATCAGAAACACCCCCTAAGTATTTAAGTATATTGTGAGAGAATAATCTGTCTTGTAAAGCGAAAAATAAGTACTTAAAAAATAAGAATCTCAGCGGAATGGGTCCTTATTGCTATTGGTACCAACCTAGGGTTGTACATACGGCATACATCGCTATCTGGGGCTCACTACGGGTCTCACAAAAATAATACAATCTATTGACAAATTTTTAAAATATTTTTTCAAGCAGCTACATAAAAGATTAGCTCATTTGAATATGTATACGTACTCAATTCAATATTTTATTTTTTATTCAGAAGTTTTCGGAGACTTTTGAATGGAAAGTTAGGAGATTGAATTAAGTATTTACACATTAAAAAAATATTTTAAAATTTATCAACAGAGCCGATCATTTGTATGGAATTCGTAGTGGGTCCCACGTAGCGATGTACAGTTTGAATCAAGTATATACACTCGTTAAAAAATTATTTTAAAATTTATCAACATATCCGATCATTTGTGTAAAATCTGTAGTGGCCCCCACATAACAAGGTACGCCGTATGTACCATGTACATCCATAGGTCAGGCACCGATAGCACCTCTCGTTGGTCATTCAGCTCAAAGTGAATACTTTGGAAGTAGTCTCAATCACGTTCAATTTCAATGATAGATTTCTTCGTTTGGTAAAACTTGATGGTTAGGGTGAATTCACATTATATATTTTATATTCTTCGTTTTGGTATTTTTATGCATTTTTTTGAATTTTGTTGATTTTTTTTTGAATTATTCCCACGTCTCAACAGGAGAAATCTAAAATATAAAAAATTATGACAAAAAGCTTTAAAAGAATTACTAAACACGAAAAATGACTAAATGAGTGGTATTTTTTGTTTGTCTACATTGTCATCTTTTATGAAACCTTTTTTGAATTTCTGTTTGACAGGAAAAAAAAATTTATATGAAACCTTTTCAATTTTAATCTACATTTTCGTACTCTTCTGATTAATCCCATGACTCTCGTCAAGACGAACGATTAATCGCATTATTTTTGTCGAGACGAATAATTAATCCAAAAAGTTACGACCAATAATTAAACAAAATTACGAAAATAAGTTTTAGTAAAAAAATATTGAAGACAGCAAGTATAGCGTAAACTCAGCCTAAAATCTTCTTGGAAAAGAATCCACCCAAATTCCAATCTCATATCATATTGTTAAGTATTTGATCCAAGAATACCTGTTTTAAATTTCAATTTCGGTAAAAAAAATCTTCGAGTAGGAATTGGATAGTTTGAAAATACTTGTTTTGGTTTCTCAATTCTGGCCGAAAGTCTTTGATCCAACAACACTTGTTTTGGTTTTCAAATCTGGTCCAGAATGTCTGAGCAGGAATTGGATAATTGATTTTTTTTTTTTGTTGATAATTGAAATATTTAGGGTGCGTTTGGATCAAGCACCCTACTTCGACTTTTCAATTTTTTCAATGTCATCCTTTAGGGATATATACATATATACACGAAAATAGAGTGTTTGGATCAAGCACCCTACACACATTGAATGTCGTTGATTCCTGTGTTAGCCCCCTCGTTTTTTTTTATAGAATTTTTGGATGGCTCGGATTGGCCGTCCAGTGGTCGGAGACAACCTAGCGTGGCCGTCGTTCCCTATAGCAAGACTCAAAAAAAACGGATTCCTTCTAAAGGATGATATTGAAAAAAAATTGGAAAGTCGAAGTATTTTTATGCCGAAATTGAAAAGTGAAGAACCAAAATGAATTTTTGGTCAAAGTCGAACGGACATAAAAGAAATTTTCCCAAATAAACATAAGAAACATGTTTGGTAATATGTTTTTTCTAAACAATTAAAAATTAAACCAATCTCATCGTATATGATATGTTTGTGTTCCTAAAAAAAATTGGGGAAAACACCTTTTTGTAGTTTTCATAATTTACAAAAGTTTATGCAAAACAATAAAGTACAAATATGTTACCAAACAAGTTTTCTTCATTAGTTTTCAAAAAAGTAAAACCCAAGACTGAAAACAAAAAAACTACCAAACATCCCCTTAACTTTCATGTAGATAGTTTCAGGTAACAAAAAAGGAATAGGCTCATCAACAGTTGGGCTAACCCATTTGCCTGGTGTTTGCCCATTTGAAGGTTCGTGCAGGTACGTTTCGTTAGTCTACACCGTTCACCATGTAAAACTCGTTGAGAACTTCAACTCTACAAAAAAAAATATTATCATTTTCATCGCATACCGATCGATTTTTTCTCTGAACACATTTTCATTGAGAAAAACATATTAAAATGGATGTCTATTTTTCTCAAAAGAAATGTGTTTCAAAATGACATCAATCGATATCCGATGTACGTGATTTTTTTTGTGTGCAAAAATTTAATTTTCAATAAATCATACAATGTGAACGGTTTAAATCATCAATACGGACCCGTACGAGCCCAAAAATGGAAAAACCACACTAAGTAGTTGGGGTACGCCAACTGCCGAAAAGCCTGTTCCAACAAAGAAAATATGAAATTCACATCATTAGTTGCTTTTAAATTTAATCTGAAAAAATAGACGATTTTGTAAAAAAAGTAACCTTATCAAACTAGTTCCAAAAAATAAATGTAATGCGTTATTTCACTTCACTAAATTTATCACGAAATTAATTTTGGCATAGTAATGATGATTTTGGACTAACTTAGGCCCTGTTCCCCTAAAATTCTTGTTTCTTAAGAACTTATCTTCCACTTTACAAGCCATATCCATTCTCTTCTGGTCCAATACATCACCTTCCTTTAGCGGAACGGGGCCCTAAGATTAATGGGCTGGCCCAAATGACCAATTGAAATTAGGTGGTAGTACTTTTTCATGGCGAAACATTTTTTCTATTTTTTAGAAAAAAGGTCGTATGCCTCTTTATCCTTATTATTAAAGAGTTCTTAATGCTATCATAAGATGGTCCTCAATATAACAATGAAGATTTGAATTTTACTTAATTCCAAATAGTCATTTGGACATTCCTTTCATCTATACGTAACGTTGCTTTCAATTAGTTCTCAATAATAGACCATGGAGTATTTTTTATCTGCTTTATACCATTGCAAACGGTGTTTTAGTGAGCAGGATCGTTTTGAGTCTCAAAATCTCTGCGCATCGTTCTTAATAAATTTATTCTATCTATATCTCCATTTATTACCCAAAAAACCTCCCTAAAAAACCAAACTGAAGAGAAACTAAGAGAGCTAAATGACATTGATACTTCCATTTTATAAGGTCAGCAATATTGCCATGACTTGATTTGTTTACATTGTCAAATAATATAATTCATCTCTGATTTCTTAAAAAATTACAAGGAGTCTCCAGATAAATTAAGTAATTAACCGCCTGATAAGCACCCAATTGTGATGTCTTTTGGTGCGCTTAGTCCCGTTTTAGGTTAATTATCTTTTGTTGTTCTGTCATTTATAAGTAATTTCGCGCGTAAGGCCTTCTGTTGAGCTTTTCAGGTAATTCGCGAATAAAAGGTTTCGTTTTGACGTTGTGATCAACCATTGAGGGAATCCGAGCAGGCAGGCTATGAATAATGCAGCCATCGGGGGTTTTGAAGTTGAATAGTCTTGGCGCCGGGGTGTGCCATAGGCTGTCGGGTGTCAAGATGGGAAACTAAGGGGTTGATGTGCTAAAAGACAGCTCGGTATCGATACGGATATCTGCGTATCGATACTACATTAAAACAGAAGGGAAATCAAGCTTCAGCGTATCGATACGCTATTCTCCGTATCGATACGGTTCACAGAGTATCGATACGGATCGTCTACGGGAAATTTTGGAATGCAGCCAAGACAGCTAGGTATCGATACGGTTCTCGGAGTATCGATACGGGAGTCTCACCGACCTGCTTTTTGATAGATTTCAACTTTCCAGAAGTAGCAACTTCCACTTTTTGGATATTTTCTGGAGAGATAATGGGCCATCTTGTATAAATAGCCTTCTCTTCTCTCTCTTTTGGTAGCTAGTTGATTAATTACTTTAGTTCCTCCTCCATTAATGTTTCTTGGAAGCTTTTGTGTTATTTCCTCTTAGAACGCGAGTAAGTCCTTCTCGTTTATTAAAATTGTTCACGCAGACTAGATCCTTTATAAAATCAAGTTTGTTTTCGTTTTTATCGGTTAAAACTTATGCCTCGATTTTATGCTTTGTTTTGTGCTTTAAATATGCGGGAGTAGTCGTTTGGCTAAGTCTCGGGATAATCTTTCCCGAGGACTTGGGTGTTATTCGGTTCTCAAATTTTAGGGCTTAAACATCATGATTCTCGGAATAGGACTTCACTTGCATTTTTGGTCTAAACAAGGGGTGTTAACTACTTGGTAAGGCGTTTGTCAAGTGGTCTTGGCAAGCGACTCTTCGAGGGCTCGTGGCCTCCTATGTGTTCGATTAATTTGTCAAACAAATTGGTTCGCCTCCATTTAATCACATCTTTCTTGAAAAAAATATTCGTTAAACGCTAAATCGCCCGGACGTGAGTACGCAGTCGTGACTCTCGCCTGAGTTATATTGGGAACCGGTAACATCCTTTGTCAAGGGTTAGAAGATCCTTAGACTTGCCTTTTTAAGTTAATTAAGCGTTTTTCCTAGTCTTTTGCCTTGGTATTTTTCTCCGTTTCAAAGCAAACCTAGTTGGCCGCCTTGAACGCCGCATCCTACTTTTTTGACCTACAATCCGATTAAGCTATCTTCGAATTCCCTGTGGTACGATCCCAGTCTTGCCGGTTTATTATGCTACCGACAATCTAGCCCTACGCTTGGGGTTTTTATTTAACCTTATTCGAAGGTGAAGTTGAAGGCTAAGCACCGCCCATATAGTGGGCCTAAAAATCCTTGAAAACTGTTACCGCAAGTCAAAGCTGGCGGATAGTTTTGGGACCGAATTGATCATATTTTGTGGTAAAATCAAGAACGAAAACCAAATCAACTCTTATGGATTGAAGATTTGAGAATCATAGTAATCCACAGAACATATTGAACCAAGCCAATCAAACCACTAGACAATTATTCGGTTTCTGTATTGAATTGCGGTTTAGATCAAATTAAGATAATTTATTTGAAAAGCACATGAAGCAATGAAGTTTTGCTTCAAAAATTAGAAATTCACACTTGGTTATTCAATTTTGATTATGCCATTGTGGACCTCTACATTGCTAATCTTAATAATCTTTTAACTGGATAATCAAAAGCTGACGTGACAACTTTTTATTATTCATTTTTTATTATAGCATTGTGGATACTCTCATAATCAAATTCGTTAAAAACTCTAAACGTCACTAAAATAGATTCAAGGGTAAATTTTAGAGACACCCCTTGTACTTTGCTCGTTTTCCAACTACACTCCCTTCACTTCATTTTTAAACACTCACACCCCTTCTACTTCAGACTACTTTGAAACTGTTAAGAATTTTGTCAAAAGTTACGAAAAGACTCATATAACCAGTCATATTCCCCTTTCATCATCATTCACATCTCTTTCTCTCTCTCTCTCTCTGTATATATATATATATATATACCAAGTTCTGGTTCTTCTTCGATGTTTGAGAGAGAAAACTAGGGTTTGGAAGATCGCAAATTGTTTGGTTGAAAGACCGCAAAGTCGTGTTCGTAAGGTACATTGATAGCCCTAATTAGGACTCAAACTGATTCTCTGATTCTTTTAGTCTTAACAAAATTAATGCTTGATTAAGGTCAAAACTAACTTACATGTATGGTCAAAACTAACTTACATGTATGCATACATGTAAGTTAGTTTTGACCATAATCAAACATTAAGTAATTTTAATTTTTGTGTGCCCTTATCCTTTTAATCTCTATAATTTTTGAATTTGGTGATTAATAAATTTTTTAATAATTTTAAAAAATAAGGATTGAAGCTGTAAAAAATTCTAGAATCTGACCGGCTATTATTGCTAACAGTAAGTCTGTTGCCGAAAAAAAAAAAATTTCTGTCTACACAGATAAATAGTGCATAGATTGTGCACATATTTTGTTATGGGTCCTACCACGAATTCCACACAAACAATCTGAGCCATTCATTAAATGTAATTTTTTTTTCAAGGATCTATGCAAAAAAACTCAATCTAATGCCTATATGTGCTTGATTCAATCATCTAAATTTTCATAATTCAAAAATCTGAATGAACAGTTAGATAATTTGATTGAGCACTAATAGGTATTGGATTGAGCTATTTTTTTGCAGAGATATCAATTGGTATATAAAAAATTATTTTTTATTTACAAAAATAGATGGTAATGACCAATTTAACTTTAAAATTATTAACCGAATTAGACTGTTCATTTTATAAACCAAAATTTATAATTTTTTTATATACATACTAATGTCCAATTAAGCTAATTTTTGCGTATGTATAAAAATACGTGAACTACTCCATATAAAATGAACAATTCAAATAAGTCCAACAAATACACAATGGGCCTCACAAAATAATGGTTTTTTTTTTTAATCGGCCACTTTGAGACGGACAGAATTTAAACTCAGACTCCTCATCTAACCGAATCGTATAAAGCGCCCAACAAATTTGAACGCTAACAAAAACCCTATTACGGGCAAGATTAGGGGTGTCAAACGGGCCGGGCCGGCACGACACGGTTAATGTAGCACAGTACAACACGACACGGTCTTTGTGAGCACATGGACGGGCACGGCACAGTTTTAGTGGGCACGTGGACTGGCACATGGAATGGAAGTGGGCAGGCACGGAAGTTGGTCTGACACGGCATGGCACGATAGGTTTAGCTAGGCACGGGCATGACACGGTAGTAGAACGGACACGACATAGCACGACACGGTTCTAGGCCTAGCCGGGCACGACACAACATGGTTCTAGCCGGGCATGGCACGGGTTGACGGGCACGACACAAGGCATGGGAAAAAAATTATTAAATAATTTGAATTGTGACTCATAAATATAATGTGATTAATTAACAATAATTTTAATTACAAAACAAGGCATTTTAGTTTCATATCATAATTTATAAAAATAAGCTTTTAAATTGAAACAATTAACAATAAATAAGGGAAAAAAAACTAATTTTAAAGAAAAAACCTCCATGTGATTCAAACCCAAGTCCTATGGAACTTGTCACACATCACGATTCATAAACCTCCAAGGCCATTAGTCATGTTATGTTTTTACTTGGATCAACTAATAATAAATAAGAAACAAAAATTGGTTTTAAAAAAAAAAATCTCTATGGGGTTCAAATCCAAGTCCTTGGGAACTTGACAGTTGACACACATCTCAAACCACCAAAGCCAACAATCTTGTTGTGCTTATAATTGGAACAACTAATATATATTATATAATTTTCTATTATATAAAAACGGACCTCTTGTACGGTAATCACAAATTGCACACAATATTGACGATCCATACCATTCATGTTGTTGTTCTTGGTGTTTTAAACACTTTCGCAAATTTTGAGTCCATTGGATTTTGGAAGCCCTTCCAACTTTATGTTGTCGAAGGAAAATCTACCCTGTTTCTGAATTCTGATTGTTAACTCCATTCTCAACTTGTAGCAACTAATTTGTAATTATATTCGTCTCCCTCCTTCTCTCTCTCTCTCGATGTGCTTTTAGTGGAGTTGTTGCGTTTGTATCTGGTAACAGTTTGAAGTATTAGCCATTCATGTTCTAATATGTACTCATACTAATTCTCAGATTTAGAGACGAATTCATTGTTGAAAATCAATGAACTTTTGATCATTGGATAAATGATCTTTGATGCAGCTCTTTTGGCTTTTATATAATTCTAAACAGGTTGGATTGGACCATGATTTTCAGTTTAGTGATTAGAATTGTACCATAATTAGATTATTACATACTGAAGTTTTACTGAAACTTGTGTATTTCGCCCGAGACATCAAGTAATATTGTACTCCTACTTCTTAAGGCGAAGGGAGAAGGAATTGCGAACTCAAGATCTAGATGAACTTGAACAAGCACCAAACGGTCCAAACCACTTGGGCTAGCTTGAAAGTTCATTTTACTTGGAGCTGGGTTACCCTAATTTGGGCAATGACTGATGCTAGTGTGTGTGTGTGGAGAGAGAGAGAGAGAGACTCAGAGAGAGAGAGAGAGAGAGAGAGAGAGAGAGAGAGAGAGAGAGAGAGAGATTGCAGCACAATAACCAACAGCCTTTCATATTTCTCAATCAGCATCAGTTAAATAAAAAGCTGATGTTTAGATATCTTACACAAAATTGATTACATACTTCGTCTTCGAAACTCGACTTAGGGTTACACAAAATTGGTTACTAAGTCTTTATGCACAACAATAGTTGGCATTAAGCCATTAACAAAAATAGTTTTGAGTCACACGAGATGTCAATTGCTGTAGCCTATAGAGGTTATAGGGGTCAAACGGCACGGCCCGTTTGACACCTCTAAATGGGCATGACACGATTAAAAATGACACAACATAACACGACCAAGTAAAAGGGCACGACATGAAGCACGACACTATTGAAAAATGGCACGACACGACACGATCAAGTAAACGAGCTAGCATGTCATGACACGATTAAAAAACGGGCTAACACGGCACAACACGATTTAAGTAAATGGGCCCAGCCCGATTTAGGTAAATGAGCCCGGCCCGGCCCGACATGATTGAAAAACGGCACGGCATGACACGATACGATTTAAGTAAATGGGCACGGCACGGCACGACATGATTTAAGTAAATGGGCAAGACACGGCACGGCACGTAACACGGTTGGCACGGAAGTTGAATGGCACGACACTACTCCATATATATAAAAATATGTGAACTACTCCATATAAAATGAACAATTCAGATACGTGCAACAAATACACAATGGGCCTCACAAATAATGGTTCCGATGGAAACGGTGAAGTTTCCACTTTATTTTTTTAATCGGCCACTTGAGACGGACAAAATTAAACTCATACTCCTCATCTAATCGAATCGTATAAAGCGCACAACAAATTCGAACACTAACAAAAACTAGGGGTGCTCGCGGTCCGGTTCGATTCGGATTTCTAGGAATCCGAGGACCGAACCGCTAGTTACAGTTTTTACAAAATGAAATCCGTGTCCGGACCAAAAGTCCTACGGTTCGGTTCCAATCCAATCCGTAACTCACGGATCGGTTACGGTTTTGTCCACGGATTTTAGCAAAAATAAAGTTTAAACTTATATCCCACACTAAAAGTGAAAAAGGTTATATTCAGAATTAAGTTTAACACCGGCCACCAGAAAGTACTTGTTACTTTGAAGAAACGGAGAGAGAGAGGAGAGAGGAGAAGGAGGAAGAGGTGAAGAAGTAAGAATGGTGCGGCGGCGACTTGAACAAGAAATGAAAATTAGGAAAACTGGAAAAGAAACGAACTAGTGAAACTAAATTAGGATTACCCGTAACTTATATAAAAAAAATACGATTTACCCCATATATTTTATACATCTACACTATATCCCATTATTAAGATAAAATAGTAAAATTAGTAGAAAAAAGTTTTAACGTTACTAACAATTAATTATATAAATACACACATATATTTATATATTTATTTATTATTTATATAAAAGAAATATCTCACGGTCCGGTTCGGTTAATCCACGGTTTCGTAATGAAAATCTGTGGATCGAACCGCGAGTCACGATTTTCTAATTTTTCAATCCGTGTCCGGACCATTAATCCACGGACAAAATCCAAAAGGTACGGATCGATTCGGTCCGGACCGGTTCACGGTTCACCGGATTTTTTAGCAGCCCTAACAAAAACCAAAACCCTACTGCGGGCAAGACATTCTCTCCATGGATTCTCTCTCTCTCAAAAGAAATTTTTCAGTGCCGGGTGGGTACCATGTTACCCGGTTGATGTAGTGCCCGAGCGGGCACATCCTAGCCGTGCAAAAGTGTATTAGATGGGTCAGATTGAAATACTCTCTTTCCAAATCCGAGTCATTCAAAATCGAAATGGACGGCTGAAGCACCGAACGGGCACCAGGTACCCGCTCCGCTTGGCACTGAAAAATTTCTCCTCTCACACACACACGGACTCTTCTATGCTACTTTGCTTCGCCCATATTCGAACGCTAACAAAAACCCTATTGCGTGCAAAATATCTCAGACATTCTCTCCATGGGTACTCTCTCTCTCTCTCCCTCTCCCTCTCTCTCTCTCTCACACACACACACACATATACCCTTTCATACTTTGCTTCGCCCACATATGTCCATTACTGGTTCGAGTTATTGGTCTGTAGACTTCCTAGAAAATCCAACTTTCGGTAATCTGAATGGATGTAAATTATTGTGGAATTAAGTTCAAGCAAAAAGGCTGGGCTTGGAAGGCACTGTATTTTTGAATGACTTATTATTTCAATCGCTTTTCTTTCTTTTTGGCCAGACATCGAGGAAGATATCCGGGCCCTGCAGCTTGATTCATCGGGTACAAATTTTCTTATCGATTGCGGTTACGTTTGTTGTTCTTTCTCTTGTAGCTTTGAATGATTGATACTGTATATCTTTAATTCGATTTTTTTTGTTAAACGGGCCTGCTAGTGAACTTTGGGATTGGTCCCAAGATTAATTGAGGTGAGCTTATGCTAGCCTCATAAGTCATACCTGAGTCGTAACAAAAAGTTGAATTTTTGTACCACTAATGATGCTTATACTGTTTATTACCAGAACAGTTTTAAAATAATGGTATTATGATGGTGGATTTTCTTTCAATTTGCTATCTTTTATGATGATGTGAATGCTTGATTGAATTGAGCAGAAGGTAATGGTGTGATGGCTAATGTCGAAGATGTGAAGCCTCAAGATGTTGAGAAACCTGGTAAGCCGAAGAGTGTAGAGGTAGCATGACCAAATTGTTCAGCTGTGTGATTGGTATTGAACTTTACAATGTTGTTTTTAATAAACTTTGAACGCCACTGCGCCTTTTTTCTGGAGGCATTACGTATTGTCATTGTTGGGAGGCCTCTGTAAATGCTTTTCTTCATGATCTATGCAAATTAGGCAAAGATATCACATTGCCATTTCTATAGTTGCATTCGAGACTTCCTATATCTTCCCTTTTTCCCTTTAGTTGTTTAAGATCAACTGGTATCATGGAAAATAGCAATCCTTGAGAGTCTTATATGTACTCCGGCCGCGTACTAGTACTGCATATGGTCTGGGTAAAAATGTTTACTCCTCCCTCATGCGAGACATTTAACTTAGAAGTTGCACCTTTTTATCAAAATTTTGGTTGTCAAAATCTCCCTAGAGTGTCCTATTATTTTAGGGTAAAAATGTGTTTGGTAAAAACTTAGTGTTGATTAGAAGAAATTGTTTGATACAAGAAGATGAAATCTATTTTTCCTTATTGGTGATTTTAATCTTTCAACTTTTTGTATTTTGGCTGCGTTGGTGGTGGTGAGGCTGTAGTGTGGAGCAGAATGGAAGTAGTGATGTGATGGTAGAGTGGCGGAGGCAGCAATGGAGGATTGGAGGTGGTGGTACTCCTGTACTGGTGATGGTGTGGTGTTTTTACGGTGGACAGTCGGTGGTGGTGTAAATGTGGAGGGTTTGTGGTTGTGTTAGACTAGTGCTGGTGGTGGTGGAGTGGTAGGCTGGCAGCTGCAACGGCATCAATTGGGTCATGTTGGTGCTATATATAACCAGTTAAAAATTCAGTCAGCATTAATTAAGAACTTTACTACTTAAAATCATAATGTTTAGCCTTAGTTTTTAAGAGGCATTTTAAAATTTCAAATGATACTAAATCTGGTTATCAAATAGTTTAATTTACTTTTACTTTACATATGCTGTTTTAAGTACTGAATTTAGTTATGTAACCTTGCTTATTTCTGCAGTATCGTGTGTCTAGTTCAATCGCTTTCATGTTGTTCATCCAAAGCCAACCAAACTCAATGCTTAACCCTGTAGGACAAGTGTGGCACCCCACAACCATGGTTTTCAAAATTGTACGATTCACAATACAATTCCTGATTCGATTCACGATTCACTCAAAAACGATACAAATCTATAGGTGAATTAAGGTTTATATAGAATCGGTGGTGAATCGTGCGATTCACGATTCATGCAAAAACGATACGAATCTATAGGTGAATCACGGTTTATCATAAATGTTGCTTTTGACTAATATGAAGCCACATTTGCAAAATTTGTTAATATTTGTATTTATTTTGATTCGGAGCATGTTAACCCCTTTTTCCTCATTCTTATTAAAGATTAAATACTCACTCTAAAGTTCTTTTTACGACTAAGATGCCTTACACTGATGAGTTATGTATTTTATTTTGGTAAGTTTTCATATTCTGTTATGATATGAGTCAGTAGATGTGCTCAATGTCTTTGAAATGTTACAATTTTAATTTGCTAGATGGTAATTATACAAGTAACTTTGAATATTGTTGAGGATGATATCTATATGGATGCGTTGTCTCACAAAACGATCTTTTTTAAATCACGTACAAGGCTAAGAGCCTCGAACCGACCCACATATGTTGTCATACAAGCTAGTTTAGTTTCGTACCTACCAAGCTACAAACTTTTATTGTGTTGAGGCCAAGCTTTCATTTTTATAATGACTGTTTAACATCTATATGCACAGATCCATTTTACTATACTATTTATTTTCCTATTATGTACAAGTGTCGTTCCTATTAGACCATGTGATCATCCATTAGTTATAGGGAAAAAACTTTAATATAAATTTAAACTTAGATTTTTGAATGTTACAATGTATGTTTATTATGTAGGTGCGTAGATACAATTTCCAATGTATTTTCAAAAATTGAACTGAATCGTTACGATTCGAGATTCGATTCAATTCACGATTTGACAACCTTGCCCACAACAGTCCTGAAAGTTAAATCCATCCTCTTTTGCCCCATTGAAAGCCACTCTCTAGTTGCCCCTAAAGTGGTCATATTTGCCAACCTTCCAGCCAGTAAAACCAGCTACAACCAATGCAAAAAATTTATTCTGATTGCTGTCTGTATTACTGTTTGGCTCGTTACTAGTGGGGGACTGTTTCTTTGACTTGTCCTGTACGTCACCGAAGGTAGGGTTGGGACATTACTGAGTTAGCCAGTTCTAGTCTTAGGAAAGATCAACACAAGGTTGTACTTTTTGTAGGCTTGGTTGGATTCTTAGTACTCATATTTAAGCTGTAACCAGGGAATGGAGAGGTCAGCTAGTTCATATGTGAAACTGTACAAGTTAAAAATCCCCTGTTCTATTAGTTGGTACTTGCTATATGCAACCAAGTTCCCTAGTTGGGTAAAGTGTAAACCTCTTCACCCAAACGCCCACCCCAACAATATAAAAAGGAGAACAACGACTCCTAGATGTCTCGACAAAAAGACAAGAATAGGGACAATGCATATGTGATTTATCTTATAATTTTTGTCTATCTGTGGTTGGTTTCAGATTTGAAGGATGAGGTCAATGTGACCTCAAAGCCAGTGATAATTGAACCAGAATGCACCTCAGAAGGTCATTACTTTTTCTGCTTACTCCCCCCCCCCCCCCCCCCCCCCCCCCCCCCCCCCCACACACACACACACACACACACACACACACCCACCACCCCCACCACCACCACACATACGCATGCACACACGCACGTCCTCACACACACCACTACCACAGGTGCCTTATTATGTCTACTCATACCATATTTTCATGGTTATGTTCCTTTATTTTGTTTTCAGTTAAACACAAGGATACTGAAGATAAGATGGAGGACATCAGGAAGCGGCACCTGAATGTTGTATTTATTGGGCATGTTGGTAGGTTGATCAGATTTGGCGTTGTAGTCATAATATATGGGGCTGCCTGACATAGATTTTTGTCTGGTAGACTATTGATTTTCTCGTAGTTCACTTATGCTAATATGCTATTGCACTCACGACTCACGAGTGACTGCTATCTTGCCTTCCCCCCTCCCCTTGTCGTTACGTTGGTGCATTGTTTATGTAACTTTCCCTTCCTACAAGGCTGGGATTTGTTGACTTTCGGAATCCTTGTTGAGTCAATCTGTCATTCTAGGTTTCCAACTCTTTTGGACCTGTTTGTGTACATGACATCTCATGCCTGCCTGCTTGTCATTGTAGTTGTTGCCATCTAAAGGGTATGGAGTTGGTAATGGAAACCATACACGTTTTTGTATAGCTTCATTTGTGTCATATATTTGCAGACATAGGCACATTTTCAAGAGAAATGGACTATGTGAATTTGATTGGACTGGGACTTGCTTTTGTTATTTTTGGTATCTTAATCTAAATGTCTTTTTGATGTTTTATTTCCCTGGTTGATTACTTCTGAGTTTCTCACGCTTGTGTACTTCATGTTCTGTACTTCATCTGGGTTGTAGATGCGGGGAAGTCAACTATCGGAGGGCAGATACTCTTCCTTAGTGGTCAGGTTGATGACCGTACAATCCAAAAATATGAGAAAGAAGCAAAGGATAAAAGTCGAGAAAGCTGGTGAGACCTTATGTTGCTTTTCTATCAAAGTTGGTTGGAAATTTTCTCTATTTGATTACTCATATTATGGCAGAACATGTGAGCAAACTGGGTTCTATGAAAAGTAGTCTTATAACTCGGTAGCTGCTCATGGAGTCACTCGGTTGTACTTCGTTCATTGTTCACTCCAGTGGAAGATAATGCTTTCTCTGTCTAATGAAACTTGCTCAAAGCATGTGCATTTATACTTTTGCAGGATTGAGTTTGGGTTTGTTGAGAGAGAGAGATATGTTTACCTCCCAAACTGAGAAATGTGCGTCTTCAGAGCGGAACTTTGTCTTAAAATACGATGTTTGGGCCACGGATAATTGATACTTAATTGGATTGGAGGGGCCACCTCTTGAAATTCTTACGCGCTCAGCTTTAAACATGCATTATTAGCAAGGTTTCTGAATTTTCAGCAGAAAGCCAAACGCTACAGATATACATGTGTGCGTGTGCGTGTATGTGAATGTATATAGTGTCTATCATAGTGAGAGAAGAGTAGTGCTCTAGGATCTGTACTGCCGCTGCTGGAAAAAACCATGGATGTTTGTAAGAAGTTTTTCGGAAACTATAAATGTGTAAGCTAGTGATATTCGTAGTGAAGACTAGTGCAGCTAGAACTGACCATCGATGTTTGTAAGAAATTTATCGGGAAATTGACCTTTATTTTGGATATTGGATAGTCTATGACGTGCTTGTTTTGACTCTGGTCTGGTGGTCTTATAGAACTAGTACTATATAAGTGCTTTGTCTGTGTTAACCTGCTCTCTGATTAAGATACAATTTGGATGAGCCAAGGCTTCTTCTTCTATAGATAGAAGCCCATGGAAGGGAAAAAATTTACAGCTAGTAGTTACCAATATGGGCGATTACCTGCTGGTGGAGTATTATGTAAGGATGCCAATTCATTCCCTTGAGTCAATATATCATCTGCCCTTTAGAAAGTGTTGTCCATATTTGTCATTGTGGAGTAAAGGAATATCTGCTGCATTGATGCTGATCCGAAAAAAGAAAGAAATGAAATATCTACCCTATTTATTTCAGTGAGGATTCAATGTGGTCCTCATGGTCTGTTCATTTACCTTGTTTACTTTGACTTACCTCTTGATCTTCTTTGTCCATCCCTCTAGTTTTAGATGTTTTAGACCTATATATTGTGCACTGGTTTTTCTCTTTTGATTTAGCTTGCTTTCCTGATTTACCTCTTGCACTTGTTTTTCCATCCATCTAGTTTTGAAATGTTCTACAACTGTACTAATCGTTCACTGGTTTTTCTCTCTCTTGCATAAGTACTTTTTTTTCCCGTACTTTTGGTGTTTATTCTAATTTACTTTTTTCGTAGATCACTTAACTTCAAGTGCTAAATAAAATCATGGGCACTTTTATGTGGCTTGTTGACCATAGTCTCGTTTGAGAGTTCTGATCAGCCGTGGCTATCACAGTTCTCATGCTAGTTTTTGTTGCTTCTTACCGTAGTTTTTAGATGGAAGTCATGGAATGGTATCATTTTTTAGAACACATTGGAAGCTTTGAATATCTAGTGGCCATGACATGGATGGTCCTTTGCTTTATTTAAATGCCCCTTTTGATCAACTTTATCCTCTACGTACTAGGTACATGGCGTATATTATGGACACAAATGAAGAGGAGAGGGTTAAGGTATATATATATTTTGTTTCTAGGATTGTATTGTTGAGGTTGGAGCATTTGCTGTTATATTATCTACTTCTAGTTCGGCAGTTTAAAAATTATTCATTCTTTTCAGTAATTTATGAGGTTTCATGTGTAAATTTACTTTAGGGGATAACAGTTGAGGTTGGAAGAGCCCAGTTTGAAACAGAAACAACGAGATTTACAATTCTGGATGCACCGGTAAATTGCCATTTGCTATGTGATATATACACTTGTGTTATTTTGTTTTGCCTCTTTGCAATGAAAGCACCACTTGAAGATACTCATGAAGGTGGGTCAATTTGAAGGTAAAAGCCATGTTTTATATGAATTTGGCTTTTTTTTTGGTTAGTATTGGCGTTACGGGTGGTTTTGGATATATTACTTGTCTTATGAGTTCTGCTAGCTAGTTGTTTTCATGTTTTGTATGATTTGAATTCAATCTTGGGCTTGCACAAGTAGTTTGTTTAGCAGACTGTGAAACTTTGTGATGCATGATATATATATTTATTACTTTCCAAAGAAACTAGGAAATGATTCATGGTCTAAATAAAAGCCAATACTCCCTCCGTCTTGGGGCTTGTCAACGGACTTGATCCGATAATCTATTTGATCCAAATCAGAAAGTCCAAAAAATAACAGATGGGATTCGGATATATCCTATTCGATCAGGTTAAAGTTCCAATCCGAAACAAACTCAAATTTTGAAAACCCCAAGTGCTATCTACATATCTACATAGGAACTTAGGAGAACTTGGCCTAACCTTTTTATTATGACCTATTTTTATGTGCTGTATTTTTTTTATTTATTTAAATTCAAAACGGACAAAAATGAGCTAAATTTAATATTTAGATGAAAAGCCCCTTACTCAAGAGACCAAAATCACCACCCAAAAATATTGCAGTAACATAAGTTCTACTCAATATTTGTTTTTGTTGAAAATGTCCCCGAAAGAGATTTATTTCGATGAAAATATATGTATAACAGTATAAGTTTCTTTTCGTATTGTATGCTATTTTAAATAGAACATGTATACATACACATACAAGCTGCTTTTGCTATGAAAAATTTGATCTTCCCCAACTTTTGAGTTGGATCGGATCAGATTTTCAGATTGGATATCTGATTTTTCGGATTTGGATTGGATTGCCTTTAAATGGAAATGCAATAATTGGATTCGGTCCAGACTATTTCGTAATCGGACCGGATTCGGATCATGTGACGTGTTCCGGATCAAATCCAATCTTTTGGTAGGCCTACTCCGTCCCATATTGTTTGTCCTTTCTTGAGAATCATGCCAGTTTTGGGACAAAAAATAAAGCACTTCTGTGCATAATTTTTTTACATTTCTTGTATCCCAATTTAAAGAACTAAATGAGATGTTTAAATTGGTGCGAACAAAATAAAAAATTATGCATGGAAGTGCTTTAGTTTTTGTCCAAAAAGTGGCACTATCCTCGAAAAAGGACAAAGAATATGGGGTGGCAGGAGTATATTTTCTTATTGCAGGACATAGAACAACAATTCAAACTATGTCTACGTTCAGTCCTCATTTTGTATGATGCGCTTAGCATGTGCAGTTGTGTTGTTGCTGTTTTTCAGGGTCACAAAAGTTATGTACCGAATATGATCACTGGGGCATCTCAAGCCGATATTGGTGTACTAGTGAGTTGCACATACTTTCATGCTAGGGACTTTAATGTAGACTTTGGTTTCTTAAATCTCTCTCTCTCTCTCTCTCTCTCTCTCTCTCTCTCTCTCTCATATGTATATACATCAGGTGATATCTGCTCGAAAAGGTGAATTTGAAACTGGATATGAAAGAGGTGGACAAACTCGTGAACATGTCCAACTTGCTAAGACTTTGGGTGTCTCAAAGCTGTTTGTTGTTGTGAATAAGATGGACGATCCTACTGTAAACTGGTCAAAAGAGAGGTACTTTCCTTTTATCTTAGTTTTGTTGTTTAATTTACTTTTCATGTAATACCGGTGTTCTTTCCCAGGTATGATGAAATTGAATCAAAGATGACTCCATTCCTAAGATCTTCAGGATACAATGTGAAGAAAGGTGACTGCCACGTTCTCTATTAATAGAAGTTTCTCCAGTTCGCATCTTATTATCTTAGTCTGACTCTGGATTTTAGGAAAGTAAAAAAAGGAATCTTTGAGATGAAATGAAACATGATGACTTGTAACATTGTTGCTTTAAAGCTGGAAATTGTCTCGGTATATGGCAGTGATGATAACAAGAACTAAAATTTTGCAATATTGTTAGTGTAAACTGGAAACCAATTGCACATGATTTAGGCCAAAATAAAGTACTTTAAAATGGAAAATTTAAATTAAAGGAGTAAAGCAAAAATGTTGTATTCTTAAGGCCTCAAGGGAACAAATTGCTAGAAGTTGGATTTTTATAATTGAAGTATAATCGGAGGACTTATTTGTCCTTCAGATGGGGAAGTGGGACGTACTTGTTCCTTTCTCTTTTCCTCCTGTGTCCTATGTTTGACGCCTCTTCTTTTTCTGTCCCCTCTCCACAAGTTTCCATACTCTGACACGATGTCAGCTGCTTCAGACTGACACGTTGGACTGTTTTTTTTTTTGTAGGCACATTAGACCTTACAATTTTGTGGGAAAATTCATGGGCTTTAGAAGCTACTTCTAGAAATTGCAGGAAAGGGACATTTTTTCATGCATGGCATGTGTCAGTTTGGTCAGGATTCACACCTAGAATCATACAGTGTGAACTGAGTTCTGACAGACCATAAAGAACATTCCATTATATGGGTAAAAGTTGCATTTCTCGGGTGATTGGTATCTGCCGACGATTCTTGCACACTAACATCAAAAAGTTTCTCCCTGTTAACATTGTAAACTTTCTGTTGAGTCCAGTTTCAGATAATATACAGGGTTAGTTGGCTGTGGATTGAATTCATTCATGCGAGTCATGAAGATTAGTTTGCGACTTGGTGTTACAATATTTAGACTTAGGGACTTCAGCTAAGAACTATGTAGCACAAATATGGATACGAACACTGCAGGGGCTACAAACATGGATACGGGAATTCTTAAAAATTAGGGGCATGGACACATGGAAATTTTAAAAAAAAGTTTGTTTAGTTAGGCAAATCTACCATTGTAATCACCAACTATATGGGTTAGGACTCCTATCGAATGCATTATCGCCCGACGATGTATATCTTTATGCATACATGTACGTTTTATTACACTTTTGGCCCATTATTTGTGAAGTTATAAATATTTTATCCTGGAAATCGTTTAGATTTTAATAAAAATCACCATTCCGTGTCCCCATGTGTATCCTCGGTTAATGGGCACCGAAGTGGCATGTCCCATACCTGTCTCGCGGTCCCCAAAGTGTCCGACACGGATATGACAACCTCTAGGAGCGTCGGCGCTTCATAGAATAAGAGCTATATAAGCTGTAAGATGAAGAAATGACCCACAAATACAGGACTTTTTGAGGGAAACATCATCGTGCAGGAACTATAAAGGCCAAAGGGTACCACATCCTTGGAAGTTGAAAGTAATTAATCACTAAATAAGTTTATTGCGGTGAAAAATGTGTTTTTATAGGCAGTCAAGCTATAAAAACCTTCGACATTCACAGACTTCGCTGTCAAGGCCATAGGACCAAGACCTTTATAAGTTGAGGCCATGGGAAGGAATGATTTCCTTGGACTAAATGATGATCTGGCTTTACAAGTTTTTTTGGCAGTTGTGCTGCATCTTGCTGCTCTCATATTTTATGATAGAAACTGACCGCCTCCTTTTTACCATCAAACTGCGCCTCTCTCAGCACTTCTCTCACGAGTTTCTCTTGCAATATTTTATTTTCATCTGTTTGTAAGTTCTGTATTTTCGGACGGGGAGTACTGAGTTATGGAATTTTGTTCACAATAGATTCTTAGTCGGGTTATTTCAACTTGCAGACGTTCAGTTTCTTCCCTTATCTGGGCTTGTTGGTTCAAACATGAAAACGAGAGTGGACAAAAGTATTTGTCCATGGTGGAATGGTTCATGTCTTTTGGAAGCTCTTGATGCCGTTGAAGTTCCCCAGCGTGACCCTAAAGGTCCATTAAGGTACTCTGGACTTTCGTCTCTTCTCTTTTTCCTTTCTGTGTTTTTTGTGATTGGGGAGATTTGAACGGAAATTCCTTAGCTTATCTTGTAGGCTTTTTCCCCCCTGAAATTGTATCGTATATCTTTATCATAGTTTATGAAAGGATTTGTCTGAAAACCTTTTTCTGCACTAGGTTATGAAAATTATCGGGTTTCCATTAGATTTTTTTTTTAAAGACCCTTTTGTGAGCGTTTTTGTAACTAGGAAGGATGATGGGTGGTTTTGGAGTTTCCTATTTTGCGCAATGGTTGGTCTATTTATGCGACAGTCAGAATCTGAATTTGTAGGTTGCCTATTATTGACAAATTTAAGGACTTGGGAACTGTTGTTATGGGCAAAGTTGAATCTGGCAGCGTGCGCGAGGGTGATAACTTGTTGGTCATGCCAAATAGGGTGATTCCTCCTAACCATTTTCCTCCAAGTTCTAATTTATATGTTTTGAATTCTTGGTTCTTGTTGGATAAGATTGGAGGGCTTCATTCATCTGCAGGCCCAAGTTAAAGTTCTGGCCATATACTGTGATGAAGATAAAGTTAGGCATGCTGGACCTGGTGAGAATCTAAGGGTTAGGTTATCTGGGATAGAAGAAGAGGACATATTATCCGGTTTTGTCTTGTGCAGTGTTGGTAAGTTTCTTCAGATATATCATATATGACATGTTCTGAGAGTAGTGCACTTTTGTTTTTTTATTTGTTTTTGTTTAAGAACTAAAATTATCATACCCAATGAACGTCTAGGGATTTATAATCGTCACATATTGTGGCATTTGCCTACAACAAGGTCCATCAGAACCTTCTATGTTTTTTGCAATGTCAAGTTTCTTGGATCTGTTCATGGCTTCATTCTGATATGATTTGATGATGGGTAAGTTACAAATAACCCACCTTGAGGTTCGCCCATGTAATGGAAAATGCATCCCACCCGGTTTGAGGTCGGATTTCATTTTGCCCGCTCCATTAGGTCTACTGTTAGGTCAACTTACCAGATAGCAGTTGCAGATGAGTCCAGGAACAAAGGTTTTCGAGATGGAGAAACTAGCCCTAAGGGAACATGTGACCATTTCTCTCCCTCTCTCTCCACCAACCTGATCTGCTTCACTTCCCAGGTTTTCTAACTGCTTTCATGCCAGTGACCACGATAGCAAGGAGAACACGTGATCCATCTCCCTTCCTCTTCCTCCATCCCACCCCATTTTTGCCGTTTTCTCCCCCTTATTTTCGTTGCCACCATCTGCCACTCCCCAAAGCCGTTTAAACCCCTTCCCACAATTAAAAGAAAAAAATTGTATTTTTTGAAGATGGTGTTGGCATAGATTTTGGGCTATGAAGCACATACACTGACATGGGACATGATATTTAAAAAAATGGGACACTGACACAACAATTTTAAAAATGAAAGGACGCAGACACGATGGGGAACACAACAAAAATATGTATCATTTCAGTTTTAGTAGTTGCTTTTGTTATTGAAAAAGTATTGTAACGACAAACAACCAAGATCAATGTAAACATCATCTACTTTTACATAATAAAGGATGTGCATCAATAAAATCCAACAAAACATCCAAGCGAACATCAATACAATCCTCTTAAAGGAAAACACCATCCTAATATGTAGTAACCTAAGAAGCATGGACACGTCCGTGTATCCATATCGGACACGTGTCGGTCACAGACATGACACCATCTGGACCCTTTTAGGACATGCCTAAATACTTGTCCAATTTTTTTATTATATTTCTTTTAATCAGACTCATTGTGGATACTCTAGGATGTATTGACGACACTCTTGGAACTTGGAACATGCTAAGGACATATTCAAAGGTTCAAATGTAATTTTTGAAACTCGGCCCAAAGTGGAAATTTCCATATATTCATAGTCCATGTATACTTTATTATATATGCGGACCGTTGATATGTATCTTCATAGTCTTGTTCTTAATTTTATAGAAATTACTCCCCCCGTCCCAATTTATTTGTCCTTTTTGGGAGTTCGTGCCACTTTTCAATTGATTATATCTTGTAATTTATAATGTTTTAGGTGGTTTCGAAAACATTGTATTATGGAGTAGAACTAATCGAGATCTATCAAATAAGATCCATATTCGATATGAAATTCATTACGGATTTAAAGATATAACTAGTTTTTTTAGCCGGTTAGAATAGAACGAAGGACAATTAAATTGGGACGGAGGGAGTATGTTTTCGAATTTTATATGAGTTCATAACATACCTCTGTAATACAAATACATCCTACATTCAGTCTCCCAGACGTGTCCATGTCCTACTTTTCGAAGGAATGACGTGTCCGTGTCTGTCTCGTATCCGTATCAATGTTCTAAAAGTCATTAGGCGCTAGTTGAGCAGTCGGCCACTTTCAAGCGATTAATCGGATTAATCAGCTATTAATTGGTGCATATTAATTAGTAATCGGTGATGAATCGTTAGTCGAACCTAATCGGATAGGCCTCGCCAGCGATTAATTGCCGATTAATTTCTTATTTTAGAACACTGGTCCGTATCCAGTATCTGTGTCCGTGCTTCTTAGGTAGTAAGTAGTAACTAATAAGCATCTTTCCACTGTGCTATATCCAATAACCAACATTCAGCAAAACAAGTGAAAAAAGAGAGAGGACAAACTGACTTAAGTCTCCCAACTTCAAGTGGACCCAATTTCTACCACTTCATCATCACCATGCTTTCGGCCACCATCTCCATCATTTGTACTCCTAGAAAATCATAGTTGTCTCCTCCATAAATTATTTAAGATGCCTAGTATTTCTTTTCCAAAATAGACCCTGCTTATGTTATATTGAAATTTTGGATGTTGATTCCTTTCAGCATATTAAGGTTGTAGACAGTGAATAGAACAGAATGATTTTGGTGTTTGTTGTAATTTGATTCTTATTGTCTTGGTATTTGTAGAATTTTGGTTCTAATTTTTAACGTAGGTGCTTCCCAATGTTGAACTCCTGGATCCTGCATTAGTTGAGAGTGCATGAGCTCTTCATTTTGCGCAAGAGAGAAAAACAGAGTGCAGGAGTAGTTCATTAGTGGGGCTCATGCAGAGGAAAAAAAAGGGATTCATTTTCATAAGCGCGGGAATCGCAGATACGATAAGGAAAGGGATGCATGTTTTTAGAAGGAATGTTGGGTTGGTAAATCTTTCATGAAACTGAACGTAGAAAAAGATCACTTTGTGGGACTCCTAGCCAGATTACCCTTTTAGTTTTGGTTCAATCTCTGTTCTTTCAAATTTTTTCCTTGTCCTTGAGTTATCCTGTAATGCTTTGGGTCTCAACTTGTTCTTTTTCGTGCAGCGAACCCAATACCTGCAGTATCTGAGTTCGTTGCCCAGTTACAGATCCTTGAGTCACTGGACAATGTACGTGAATATTTTTTACTTTTCACCTGTTCAGACTGACTATAGGAAACTAATGGGTGGTCATTTTTCTTCACTTGAACCAAGGGTTTTACTTTTCACGTGTTCAAACTGACTATAGGAAACTAGTGGTGTTCATTTTCCTTCACTTGAACTAAGGGTTTTATTTCAGGCAATTTTTACTGCTGGCTACAAGGCTGTCTTGCACATTCATGCTATTGTGGAGGAATGTGAGATTGTTGAGTTGATGCAACAGATTGATCCAAAGACAAAAAAACCTATGAAGAAGAAAGTTCTCTTTGTGAAGAACGGTGCAGTAGTTATATGTCGCATGCAGGTTAGTGCTTTCTTTTTTTTGCGTGTAAATTAATTCATTGAACAGAAAAACCCAGTATAGGTGCTAAGGGAAATGCCTCAGAAGAAACAGCCCAGCGAAAAACGGCCGAAAACACTGGCTGCAAACAAAAACCCTGAACTCAAAAGAAAGCCACAAAATTCCGTACCGGACAAAGAAGCCTATTTTTGTTAGGGCTGCCCACGGTCCGGATCGGATTCCTATGAATCCAATCCTAATCAGAAAATACAATCCGTGTCCGGAAGAAACATCTCGCGGTCCAGTATCAATCCAATCCGTGAGTCACGGATCAGTTCCTGTTTTTTCACAGATTACATGTAGTAAGGAAATAAACAACCAACAAGGGGAAAAAAATAGCCTTAATACCTTGGGACTTAGGAGTATACAGCAAGTATAGTAGTATACATATAAGTGGTACAACTAGATAAGAATAACACTTCATCCCCTAGGTTTTATATGAATATAAACTATGTCACAATAGTTACAAATATTTATAATAGAGGTAAAATCATTTACATGTGTGTGTGTATTTATATATAAGAAATATCTCACGGTCTGATTTGGTCAATCCACGGTTACAAAATAAAAATCTGTGTTCGGACCGCGAGGCATGTTTTTTTAAAATTTTGAATCCGTGTCAGGACCATTAATCCACGGTTCCAATCCGAAACGTACGGATTGGTTGGGTTCGGACCGGTTTCAGGGTTCACCGGATTTTTTGAGTAGCCCTAATTTTTGTGACTTCTTTGCACTTCTCCCCGAGTAACTCATACAGGACCTGATATTTGATATCCCGTTCAGTTCTAGCTATCACACTGTCAACCACCCGGGACTAATGCTGAAACCATCCCTTTCTCTCCAAACTATGTTAGAGAGCTGCAGCCATGAAGAGTTTATTCGCCGAATGCCTTCACATAGAGGCTTTGTTCCTGGTCATTCAACACGAGACCACAGGAAGGATCTCATTAGACTGTCCGTAGGTCCAAGATTTAGTCCTATTTAGAATCCTATCAAGCGACGATTGGCAATTTTCAGCTTTAAGTCTGGTTGTGATTGAGGCACTCCCAGATACTTGACAGGTAGAATTCCCTCAGGTTTGCCGGGATAGATTGCAAAGCAGCCTTCTGCTCAGCATCGAGACAAGGAAAAATATGCATCTTTTCTGCAAATTTGGCTTTAAACCACTTATCAGTCAAAATTTTGAACGATTGAGGATCAACCCCAGTATCAGCCCCACAAAAAAGGGACATGAAATGAGAAACGTTAAGCTCTTGACATTTAGGATTGTATATGAAATCTCTTTGATCAATTTTATGCTGAAGCAAAGCTGTGGAAGCCTCTATTGCTGGCAAAAACAGGTATGAGTAGATTGGATACCCTTGCCTCAAACTCCTTATCCCAGCAAGTTCACCATTGATAACAAAAGAAAACAAAGCTGTAGAACACACTGCTTAACCTTTTGGATGAATTTACCAGGAAATCCATCAGACACGATTTCAATGACGAAGTTTGGATAGGAAATATCTATAATTGGATTAACTTCTTTTAATTTATTTAATAAGTTTAGATTTGTTAGGATTCTGTTTCTTCTTATCCTCTTTGGATTAGGGTAGGTCATTTTGCTCATGTAGAGGCCCATAGGTAATAGGTTTTTTTAAGACTTGATGATTTGAGTATATTGAATTCGGTTTCCTCTCCCTTTACGTTGCCCTTCTTCTCTCTTAATCTTCTCTCAATCCCTTCTTTTTCCTTAAATTCTAGAATTCCAGAGCTCTGTTGTCATGGTTTTTCTGTTCTATATGAAACGTGCTTTCCAGGTGAATAACACGATATGCATTGAGAGGTTCACTGCATTTCCACAGCTTGGAAGGTTCACTCTTCGTACTGAAGGTGACGAACTGACATTAGCGCATTATCTTATCATTATGTTCTACCTTAATTTGTTGGGCTAATTTAATTTTACTTCACTTTGGTCAATTTTTGCAGGGAAAACAGTTGCGGTGGGAAAAGTTATTGATGTTCTTTCCTAAGTCAAAACATTTTTGATGTGGTAGGTAGAATTTTGAATTCTTGCATGTCCTTTACATGACCAGTTGTAGACTATAGAAGTTGCCTCCCAGCCCAGTTAGGCAGGTAATGGATACTTCATCGTGAGGGTTTAAACACCACCCCCACCCCCACTCCCCTTCCCCCCAGGATAGAGTAGATTAGGGGTTTTAGAAAGTTGTAGGCGATATACACTTTGCTCCAGGGTTTTAACTGATATGCATGTGGCCTTCTTTTCAAAATCCTCGAAGGCAATTTATGTCAAATGGGAACCGTGTTGCTAAATAGTGCAGAATTATTCCGGTATGCCTTCCGATAATGGAGGATGAAATGGTTCCTATAATTTAGATTCACTTGGGTAGAAACTAGGAATAAGATACTTTGTGGCTTTTGAAGTGCAAGTGATGGTGGTTGTTAGAGCATCCGTAGTGGAATAATCAAAACCACAAGGTTGGTAAAGTTAACAACGCTTGCTCAAAAAAGAGCTCACATTAGAATAACCAAACTTAGCAATCTCTTAGCAACTCATCAAAGTTTGACCATTGGATAATCAAACTAACATTTTGCCAATAACCAAATTTATTGGACCCCACATCTTAATCAAGTACAACCATCATTGGTAAGTGAAATTCACTCTCCACTTTGGCAAGTGATTGTGCATTTAACAAAGTTGATCACTTTATGGATTTTAACAAATGCTCTCCCTTTTCGCTTATTTTACTAGAATGCCATTCAATGTAGACCATTTGATTGAGAAGAAAAAAACTGACCGTTAGATTTGAATTTTTGCCAACTCATTTTGATTATGGGCACAAAAATAACCAATGTGGGACTTGACATTGCTAACTTTAGCCATACCTTAAATGGATCACCAAAAGCTGATGTGACAACTTTTGGTTCCAATTTTGGTTAGGCCACTACAGATGCTCTTATGTGCTAGTCTGCTAGAGTAATCATCATCTCTTTTACTCTGCATAAGCTGGTAGGAGTATTGTTAGGAATGGAATAAAATTGTTTTAGAGGATTAAGGTGACTAAGGTGGCAGCCTTAAGCCCCCAAATTTTTGCCCAAAATTAGGACCCCGGATAGGTATAGACAGGTTTTTAATATATATTTAATATAGCGCTTATGTAGCAATTGAGTTGGCTGGCCCAGTGGTAAAGTTTAGTTTTGCTATCCAATAGGTACATGGTTCAAGTCCTAGGGATCCCTCTTTTCCCTCTTCATAAGAAGTTAAGAACATTTTTTTCCTCTCACATACTCACACTACCAAAGGGATATTCTTGTGATTGGTGCAAAAATAATGAGTGAATATTATTATTTATTGATGCAATGAAACGAATTATGGAAAAAGACAAAATATGGGCGCAAGTTACTACCATTTTGAGGTTAGTTTTATTTTTATTTTTTCTAAAAAAAAAGGGCCCCTATTTCCTATTTTATAAGCTTGTCTTAGACCCCGAGAATCTCAGGGCCGGCCCTGGGAATATGCGTTTGACGAACATTTTAGCACGACCCCTTTCAGAATATCATGATATGAGACATCAAGGACACAACATATGAACCAAAATTTGTACATGTACACTGGATAGTAATATGTCTAGCTTCATTGCCTACAAAACAATATTCTTACTATACTAAGATAATAAGAGTGGTTTTCTTTGTTGGTTGTATTGAAATGGAGAAGTGAATTGGAAGTCCTAATATCCATTTTGGACAACTCTGTTAAATGTACGGATTAGAGGATTTGGGCATTTTTTTGATGAGTTATTAAGTTCTGGGTTCATCTTATTGGGTGGTGTTAATGCCACGACTAAAGATTGCAAATGCCTTGATTGCCTCTTTACCCCATTTTATCTCCAAGGTTGAGTAATGACGAACGCGACGCCTCTGTCCTTATATTCCTTTCTGAGCAAATATTCTACACCAAATTCTCGATTAGAAGAATCACCCTTGTCGCACACTCTTTCTTCCTTTCTATTTTTCTGCATCTGACTCTCTCTCCTCACCATTTTCATTCTATCCATCTAACCACTATAACCCTATTAACTTACCCTACGTGTTCTATTTCTCCCTCTACCCATTTTCACTCTCTCAAGGCACATCCCTCCATTATCGACACGCAATAACCCCACTCTTTGATTGCATCTCCGCCCAAGTCCTTTTGTCATACTTGGCAAATGGCATCGGACAAGTCTGCATTGCCTTGCTCCCAAATTACTTTGGGCTTTTGAGGAAATTGTCGGCAATAAGGACGTTGAGATGCAAGTATTCGATTACAGTGACCGAAATTTGATTTTTAACCGCCGTTACAATCACCTCGTTTCTAGTTTCAGGTTCCGTCTCCTTTGAAAGGTGGTAGTTGTTGGGTAGCGATAGCCTGGGTAGGTAGCAGAGCAACGCCAAGGACAATAGAGACAAGGTGTTCTACAAGTCAAAACACTAATAAAAGTTTTTGAACTGGTGCTGAGATTGAATGTGATGTGCTAACCAATGTAAAAATGAAGGGACTTGGTGTTTATTTGGTCATGAAAATGAATATTTGAGAGGAATATCTGAAAAATAGAGAGAACTGATTAGTTGCGGTCGTAAAACAACAAACTGATATGTTGATGAAATGTTACTTTTGCCGATAAAAAAAACAAAAACAACAAACTGATATGGTGATGATGGTAACTTGACAAGTTGACATTGATAATGGTGCTTTCATGATCTGGTTTAAAGAGAGTTGAAGGGGCAATTAAGGCATTTCCTATCGTGTGTCGTGGCAGCAACATTTAAGTCCCTGTCATTAACACCACCCTATCCAATTATTTCTAGAAAGCCTAATGAGGATGAATTTACTAGGTATTGAGCCACGCTGTTTGGACTTTGATCGTTAGCTTCAAGTTATTTGATGCTAGCTTTTCATGTACTTAACATAGGTATAACATTGTGTAACTCAGGTGTAGTTAAAACTCATTAGAAACCATTAGGACATCTTAGTAATTCTTTCAAAGATTAATGAAATTTTCTTTTTGCCGTTCATTTAAAAAAAGAAACCGTTAGGACATGTCCGCATGGGCTGTGGGCGTCCCTTGATCTGTGTCAATTTCGACATTGCATTGCCTTCTTAGAAGAGTGTGTGCTTTGTAGATTTCATCAATCGCATGTACTATTTGCATGAATAAACCTAGGCATGTGTTTGCTGTTTACCATTTTGCCTGAGGTTCACATTTCCATAATGTTAAGATGCTTATTGAAAGAAGTTTGACAGGCAAGCTGTACCAGTGGTGCAACAATTTTTAAGGAAACAAATCAAGCAGAAGTACAGAAGGGCCTTCTACCCAAATTTATGCGCATGCATAGATTATGATACCGCATGACATACTATAGCTACTCGTGCCGATTGTAACATGATTTGTGCCGATTGTAACATGATTTGTTCTTGATTTTGGTTTTGGTTTTGTGCCGATTGTAACATGATTTGTTCTTGATTTTGGTTGATGGTGTATGATTGTAGTTCATTAATCCCCATTTAAAAAGGTTAAACTTTGCAAGGGTAGCTGTCGACTTATATAGACTTGATGCTGGAGTTGCTGATGAATGAGTCATGCGATGTGGTTAAAATAGATATGTACACAATAACGATACCCATTATTGTTCCGACGACTCTTGTTGCTTTAGTTATTTCAAAAAGCTCAGGAACGAATATGTGCTGAATAGAAAGATTCCTGTTACAAGTAATGAAGAAACACGGGTTGGAGTCATTGATTTCCTTCCTTTTTGTGGATTATTACTTAAAATTGTTTGAGTTTGGTGATTATATGCAGCTTTATGGGCTATTGGGGGGGGGGGGGGGGGGGTGGGGGGGGGGGGTTTGGTGTGTGGGGGTGGGGCGTTATCTGGTTGTCTTCTATTTTTGATTGTCAAAAAGGTGGGAGGGGGCGATCATTATAGCAACCCCCTTGGGCGCACATGGGCTTCCTATCTGCTAGTGGAATGTTCGGATTGAGCCATAGTTATTGTCCGTGAGGACAGACTGTCACCACAGTGCCACCTAGGTACAAGATGGCTTAGACTCCACCTCTATCATCGGTGAGACTCGAACCCGAGTCTCCGCTAGGGCGTGTGGTGAGCCATCCAGGCTACCACGGAAAGTGGTGTTATCTGGTTGTCTCTATTTGTATTTTCTCAAAATAAGGGTTAGTTGTGGTGGAAATGGTGGATTCTGCAGTTTAATCTCTTTAGGCTGCGGCTGGATGAGAGAGAGAGAACTTTCAAACTTCCACTCGGACCAACCGAGAATGGGTCATAGAGTATAGCAGTGGCGACACTCATATATATCGTATCTTGCAATGTCGTGCTTTATATTGCTCACCTTTTCCTCCGTTGAAGGCTAGTTTGAGGAATATTTATGTTTGGATCGGAATATTTATGTTTGGTCGGCTTGTGCTAATGGATGTGTTTGATTGTACTTTGTTATTTGTTATCAATGAAATTTTCCATTTGTCAAAAAAAAAAAAAAAACCCTGATTATTTATAGAATGGGAATTCATGTCGTCCTGATCGAATTTCATGCTCCAAGCAGCCAAATCTCTCTCTTACAGATGAAAAAAAAAAAAAACATGGTGGTGGATTCTCCTAAATGCATAATTAGCTTCATTTATAGGCATCCAGCTTAATTCAATCCTTGGCTCCCCAAAAGGTGCAACATATCGTGATTGTTCGGTCATGCCAAATTGAGTTTTTCAACCGGTTTAATTAGCGCGTGGTATAAGCTACTTTGTTGTACGGCAAACTGTTGTAGCAACAACTTCTTGAACACCTGGAGAAATTCTTGGAGCCGTCGCTGTGTAGCATTTCAGTTTGATCATGACACTACTGCCTCCACAGGGATTATAGAGTCGTAGACTCGTTCTGTTGCCTTCTTTGACTAAAACATGGAAAGATAAAAACTTGGAATGAGAGAGAGCGATGACAATGGAAGAGAGAGAGAGAGAGAGAGAGAGAGAGAGAGAGTACTTCTTGCTCCCAGTTATTGCGCAAGGTAATGGTAAGAAGCGATAAAAATTGCACGATGAGGGCACATATAATCCCCAGCCACAGTCCCTACATTGAGAAAAACAGCAACAGAAAAGATATCCAACTAATTTTTTCCTTTCCAATCATTCCGATCCTAAGTACAATTTATTTTCAATAGGATCCTATGCAGCACCGATAAGGGCATGCAACATGACATTAACACTTTGACAAGTGAATCTTCAAAACCTGAAGAACGTGAGTACGCGACACGTTGGGGACGTACGCTTAGAAAAATATGTACCTTTATATGATTATTTGGTATAAAACGACATTAAGCCTCTAAATTATCACAAAAAACACCATGTAGGCCGTTTTCCATTTTTATCAGTAAAAAATTCAAAGAAGTGACTTAAAAAAAAAAACAGAGTATTTTTGTATAGCCAACAATCATCTATCTCCAGAAAGGAAGATCCTTGTAACACTCTATAGAGTATCCTAAGAGTGTCCTAGCATGTTCTAGGATGTTTTCAGATTGTTCAAATGAAAAAAGTGGAGAGAAAATATAGGGCACTTCGATGTGAGTGTTGTACACGTGTCCGGAGAGTGTCGGTAGATATGCAAAGCATCTGAAACAGGTACGTGACCTCCGGGGAAGTATCCGTGCTACATGGAAGAGGACTTATAATACTAACTTGCTACCAGTGAAGTGAAGATGACAAAGAAGGAGATATATATAGTTGCTGATAGAGAAGAGAGAGAACAAGGAACGTACCATTCCTCCAATGTGTAGTACAAAAGCGAATAATAGAGCACAAGGAATTCCCACCAGATAATACGACCCCAGATTCACAAATGCACCAACCTTCTGCCTACCACATCCTCTAACACTCCCTGCAGAACACACACATAGAACAAAATTATTAGGAGGAAGAAGTGTAAGATTTCTTGGAGGGTTCCAACCTAAAATCAATTGGCAATAAGTGGAGTAGCCTTGTAGAATCTATATTGGGTCCGTCTACTGTCAGCCTTGTGGGCTGACTATATTGCATGGCACGCGCTAAAAATTTCCTCCACGCGCAATTACTTTTGCAGTCCACTTAACGTCCTTCTATGTAATCTCAGCCGACATGATTTGATTGATTGTTTTCAGCAGCAAATGACCGAATTAACCCTAGCTCTTTTGAAGAAGTAAAAAAAAAAAAAAAAGGTGGACGCATGCAAAACCGTGCCTTCTCTCATTAGTCTTCTATCCAACAATGCTACATCCATACACAAATACGAAATAAGAGGGGCCCATCGCACCGGTGATTTGGTGTCCATCTTGGCACGGATGACTCGGATTTAATTCGAGCTCTTACAAATCCTAGTCGTCCATTGTTGGGATGAAAATCCGAACTGTCCATTGCCGAGATAGACGGCCGAATTGGCAAACAGGGAAAAGTCCAAAAAGCCGATTTTGGTAAAAATTTATGACTTCTGCCCAATTATTTTGAAAACATCCAAGATAAAATTCAAAAAGTCAATTTTCTGAGCTTATCTTGGATATTACAAAAAATAAAAGTAACATAAATTCATTTTTCTGATTTTTTATTGAGACAAATCAATAATCTCTAAAATTTTGTTACAAAATTAACAACCGGGGAAAAAAATTTGAAGGAGATCAAAATGAAAAAAACTCAAGAAACCAAAAAACTCTTTGGCGAAATTTACCGGGGTGTTTTCCGCAGTGAAAAATTTGTAGATTTTTATTTGTAGTCGAGAAGTTGTTAGGTGTTTCAGGTAGTAAATAAGTTGTTGAGAAATATTAAATTATTTTCGATAGTGAATAAATTGTTGATGAATTATGAGTAGAGTTACTGTAGCAATTGTAATACATGGGTTTTTTTAGGCTCACATGGGTGTTTGGGCTTCGGCTCAAGGGTGTCCTTGTTTTTCTTCTTGCCAATCGTAAGTTTTGGATCTCAGATTAGGCTAGGTTTTGGGTCTCAGATGGGGCAGATAATTGTTCCTTGAGAATAATGTTATTTCCGTACTCCTATTAGTCTTGTAACAATTTCAAGATTAATGAAATTTTTTTTGCTATTAAAAAAAAAGAGTTACTGTAACAAAAACAGTGTTTGTTGACAACTTTTTATTTGTAAAAACGAGATGATAAAATACATTAAATTTTTAATATTTTTTATTAGTGAAAACGGGACCTTATTTACAAAAGAAAAAAATAGGGAAAGTTGCTTTGGGAAAAGTGGTCGTCATTTGGTAGTAAAAGTCCCAGCATACTAGCTAGTTTTGTCATTAAAGGGAGGGGAGGGGTTATTTTCGTCATTTAAATTCATACAATCTATATACCTTTTCCTGCCACATTTTCAGAAGACGCGTACAGAATTTTAAAGCTGCCGGGCCCATTTATAATCAGCCCTAAGGGCGGACGGTAGATATTCCCATCTATATTTTATTAATCAAGCTTGGGTGGTTTAGATGAGCGATATGAGACAAGTTTAACACTCCCCCTCACGTGCAGGCCGGATGCACGTGGAGATACCAATTGAGGAAACCAGGAGATTTGACTCGAGAAGGGAGGACTGTTTTCGGTCGGTCATGGTACACATGCTGCTATGAAGCATGGATACTTCTCGGACGGAGTCGTTGGATACTTGGACATGCATACGTATCTGATACTTTTCATGAGTATCCGATACTTGAAATTAATCTTCTTTAAATTTAAGTAGTATTGGATCGGATACTCCTACTTTTCGAGTTTGCCCATCTAAACCGTTTATGAGTATTGAGATTGGTTTTTCTAGTACTATTTTGATTATATTTTATTTTACTTTTAATTTCAAAACTCCTTTTATGTTACATATGTCTATATCCATATCTCATTAATTGACAGACTAATATAATTCTATTAAACTTATTCTTAGTTCTTAAATGTTTCATCGCCATTTGTGTATTTTGAATAACATGATTCTGAAATTTATAAGACAACTTCAATCGTACCTTGGCGGCTTGGCCGTACCCGTATAATAGTACTACTTTTTTAGGTTTTTGCGTATCCTTATCTTGTCGTATGACTCGTATCCGTGTCCATACTTCATGGATTACCATCTGTTGAGGGTACAATTTTCAAGTCCTTACCATTATCCTTATCTTGTCATATGACTCGTAAGTCGTATCCGTATCCATGCTTCATGGGCCTGAGGTGATTATTTTCTAAGACCATTTTCGAGCACTGAATAAGGGATTGGTTGGTTATCGTTTTAGGAAAAGGCTCAACAAATGACAGATAAATAAAGAGAAGACCTGAAAGAACAGACTGGAGGCCATCCAAGAGATTGGATATTGCGAGGATAGGCATCATGGCTGCTACATATCTGACCACTTCTTCTTCATTGCTGTAAGCATAGCCCCATAAGTTCCGTATCAGAATCAGGACTGCCCCAACCAAAACTCCCTCAGTAACGGCCATGACTAACACAACGGATACTGCCAATCGCGCTGCTTGTGGGTGGCCGGCCCCCAGTTCATTTGACACCCTCGTGCTGTAACAAAATCAATCAGCGAAAATGACTTTGGAGAATCCGGGAACTGTTTTGTGAAACCATATTGACTTTGAAATTGTTGGCATTGAAAACGGATGATGAAACTAAATTAGGCCAAGTATTTAACAAATCACCTCACTGCGTTTCCAAGTCCGAATGGGATCGTCCAAACTGTTGAAGCGGTGTTAAGGCTGCCGATCGACATGAAACTTTTAACTTAATTAGTAATGCATGATGAAGTATGTAGGAGTTAAATTCAAAAAATGGAAATAAGTTCCTAGAAGAGAAAGGTATGCAGCAGTACTGTACTTACCAGATAGAAAGCACCGAGGTTTCTAACTGAGGATTAGGAAGAAGACCGGACGCTAGAACCATCATTTCAAATGACCAGTTTTCCAAGCTGTTCAAGAAAATCAAAAGTAATGAATTGCACAATATTTACCCAAAAAAAACACCACAACCAACCAGCAACGGAGGACAGATACTTATGACATGTTCTTTTTTTTTTTTTTTAACAGAAAACATACAACATAAGCTTTTGTACTACCTCGTCCTAGCATATCAATGAAATATAGAGGAAAATTTGAGATCAAATGTAAGTTAAGTTGGAGACGTGTCGATTCATGTTGAGGCAGGTTCAGGTGATTGACCATCAGGATGGAGCTAGGATTTTTTGTGGAGGTGGAGGCCCAAACTTAGAAGTTAGAACCTAGAATTTCATTTTGAAATGATTCTAGCAACGTTGGCCTCCCCACCCTTGCACTTGGCTATGTCACTTCGTCGCAAAAATTTGGATACAACATCGGATCTTCCACTGGGAGATATTAGTGTATAGTTTTCTACTAATAATATGATTTTTTTTCCTTCAATTTTCTTGGTTGTCGGTTGTTAATACGTTCTTTCCCCGACTTGACAGAAATCATGGCTCCACCCGACGTAGAGATGTTATGCACTATCATGTACTAAGAGAAATGATATACTCGAACAAATACTAGATTGATGATAGTAATAAGTTACGTACCATGAAGAAAAGAACAGAAGGTTGAAAAGAAGAAACTTACCAGACCATGACAGCTGAAGGGATTGCAAGTTTGAGAAAAGTGAGGATATTATGCAAGGCCTCCTTAGAGAAGCCGGTCCAACTCTTTGCACACGACGGGGAAAACTTCACATAGAGTGCTAGCAACACCACGTTCACCCAATAAGAAATGGAATTCGCCAGAGCAGCTCCTCTGCCGCCGAGGCCAGACTTGAAGACCAGAATCCAGCACACCAGGAGGTGGAGCAGAGTCGTGATCCCGGCGCCTATCATCATTGGGAAGACAATGTTCTGTGTCTGCAGGAATTTCACGAGGCACTGAAGAAGGCCGTAGGCGAAGATGCTGGGTATCATGTAACGGGCGTAGAGTTCAGCTTCTTGGGAGATATCGGGATCTTGGCCTAGTGCGACCAGGATAGTGCCGGTATTTGCCCAGATGAATGCGAGAGGTATGCTTGCAAGTGAGAGAACAAGCATAGCTCTTTGTGTGTGTATGCCAAGCATATGGTACTGCTTTGCACCATAAGATTGGCCGCATAAGGTATCCAATGCGCATGCCATTCCCAGCTACACATTAACACAAACACAGACAGAGAAGCAGAGTCAAAATTTCATGGTTTCTCCAAACACAGGCAAATACTCAAACCATAACTAGATGTGGCGGATCAGGAGATTTTTCTGGATGCAACGGTTATTTGCGATGCCCTCATGTGAGACGTGCGTTATGTTGAAATTTTTCTCGTGGTCGGTTTTTTTTTTAATCTACTTGTTGACTACGTCATAGGTCGCATATTACACGAAAAAAGGCACGCTTTTAAGCTATCCTAATTCCCGAACATATGAGTATTATGATATGACTAAAAGTCAAAGGAAATGAAGTTTTTTTTTTCAATATTTGTTTCTGCATAATTTTAGGCATTGAAAGGGTAATTTTTGGAGTGTATTTATACGAAAATAGAGTGCAAAAATCATTACCGGAGAAAGAAACAACTTATTTTGTATTTATAGTAGAACTCGCCTAGTTTCTTCACTAAAAAAACACTTTACTCGTTAGTACTTTCTTTGAATTTTTCCTTTCCTAAAAGCAGCGAATTAAGCTAGTCTTTTCAACTCTACAAACAGAGCATTGGAGGGGCCATCTTTATGGATGACCAGATTAACAGTGAGGCACCGTCACGTGGTGCCTAACATACTTTTTCATTTACACATTTTTGTAGAGTTCATCAAAACCACCGTGTAATTACTCGATTGGAAATACCACGTCCCCGATCTATTGTATGTTTTATAGATTTTACCGTTCAACACACACTTAGACACCAGAACAACCTTCACAGATTTGGCATTTGGCCCAATAGCATCAGGAGTGCGCTTAGGTTCCAAGAATGAGGAGGTCAGGATTTATATACTCGTTCGTACTAATCTAATTATTCTAACAATATTGATTTTCGCCGATTAAAAAAAAAAAAAACCTTCACAGGTTTTGAACTCAGTTCCATGTTCCAATCAAACAGCCGAAGAGGGATTCCATATCATAAGTACAGTTACTTACATACCACTGTATATATTACATACGTCTACATGTATATGTATCAATAAGTCTACGAACAGTTCTACCGACCACACCTCTCTCACATATGTGTATGTCCGGTTTCAAATACTTTCCTATATATAGAGACAAGTATAGCAAAAGATTCAAGAAGATTTATTGGACATGATCAACTCACCAACATGCTGAAACCGGTGACCGAAGCGAAGGAAGTGGCCATTGAAGCGCTGGCGAGAGCCAGCTCGCCTAGGTGACCCACAAACATCACCGAGATAAGCTGCAGACAGAACTGCAGGAAGCTGACGCATATCAAGGGACCAGCAAGCCATAGCTGCTTCTTCACTTCCTCTACCACCACCTTCTTCTTCCTCTCATCATCAATTCCCTTCTGATGAATTGTGCTAGTATTAGTTTTGCTGATCTCTCCATGTATTCCACCTTCTCTATGTTCTTGGATATTGTCATCAATGAGAGGTGATATCAGAGTTTGCAGCTTGTCTTCTTCTCTGTCCATCTTTTCTCCTCTCTCTCCTCTCACACCACGAAAAAAAGAGAGAGAAAGTGAGAGGAGAGAGAGAGATTGCTGCACTAATGCATTTTAGAAGGCTGGTTTTTTTTTTTTTTTCCATAATCCTAATCTACTCTATTCTAGGGGATTTGGGGAGTAGAATGGGTGTTTGCGAAAATCGAAAGATCTTTAAATGACAAAAGTGGCCATGCTGATAAACCGAATTTGCTTTAGTCCTGAGAGGTATTACAATCTCTCCACCCGATCTGTTGTTTAGGGCTGATTAGAAGCAAGACAAATTGTGCGAGTTCGAGGTTGTGTTCGTTTGTGGAAGGTTCTTCAAGACCGATTTGTTACATAAACAGATAGAGTTTAAACATGTTTTTGAAACTCGTTATGCTTTTAAACTAAACTTGAGGAAGCTACTACTCAGCTCGTTCGACATATAAAGAAACATCAAGCTACTCGAAATTGATTTGCAATCCATTTGATCAAAGCTTGTTAGAGATCGCTTATCCTCTTAAACAGTCTAAGTTTGTACACTACGACTCCTATGTACGTAGGACATTTGAGAACTGATTAGTCCAAATTTTCAAATACTTGTAGATTTTGTGGCGTTGCCAGAAATTAAGGTCAGTGGGGGCACCATTAAACATGATCTCAGAAATTTCTGTCTTTTACTTATGGTAAACAACAATAAAATGAAATAAATGAATTTAAAACATAAAATTTAGTACAATATACACATAGAGATAACGAGTCTTTATGAAAAACTAATACATAAAAGAGATTTTTTTTTGAAAATTTGACAAAGATACTAATGATGTAAATAAGAATAAAAATGTGCGGTATTTTTCTTGGTTGGAATCCCTTTCCGTTATCCTTAATAAAATATTACTTTTGTCAATAAAAGAAGAATTAAAATGTTTACAATTTTTGGATACATTGTCATGGCCTTTATAATTTGAGATAAAATTGAAATTATTGAAAATGGCAAGCGGGATCTGTGCCCCCACTGATCCCACGGTGGCTCCGCCACAGCATAAATTAAAATTATGCTCTGATACTATTTGTAACGCGCCGAAGAAAGCCTAACTCCTTCCTTCTAGGGTGTTGCTACTCCAGGCTAGGCGATCACAAACATGTAGAGGGAAGGACTTTTCTATAGAAACTTTATACCCATCTCAAAATCAATTGGCAAAAAATGGAGAGGCCGCCCAGACTCATATACTAATTTTGGATGAGATAATTAACCGATATAGGATAAATCCCAACATTTTCTGTCATATAAAAACTAGTAATGAACGTGCATAGGGAAGGCCAAAGCATAGAAAAAGTAACTCACATTGCAATAATTACGTACGGATTAAGGACATCAACTCTGTTTTTGCCTCTCAATAAAGTGGAGAAAATTTTGGGCCGGATACCACGTCGCGGTATCCAGCTCGGTGATTCCAACTGTACGTCTAAACGTATTTTGGACTGTCCAGATTTATTCCATCTCTTTTTCCTCACCCCATCACTCTCTAATTCTTTTCTCTTTCTAAAACTTGAACAGTTCAAAACACGTGTGTGGTACCCATCCGACACCCAAAGGCTTCTCAATTTAAGTGTAATAATAATCTACATAAGGACAAATGTGGAATCGGCTGCAACACGACGGACTACCACACAGAGTGCCAGAAACACAGAGTGGCCACATGTTTTTTTTTTTTTTTTATGGTGAGATCCACGGTGACCTCTTCTTCGAGTCATCAAACTATGAACACACCATTTGATGTACACTTGTATATATCGATAAGAGTTTAATCTAACAATTTTCGTCCTTGCGAATTCAAGGACAAAATTTGATCAAGCTTTTAACGATACAATATTTGAATGAGCTATTTTTTGTGTCGGGACTCTTGAAAATACCATAATTTAAACAAATTAAACGATTCCGATTATTTGTATAAGATTCCAAAGTAGATCCCACCTAATCCGGTGTACATTTGGTATGCGTCAGCGTTTGGTTTGAATGGTGTTCCCATAGTTTTTCTTTTTTTGGTCTTCTAAAGACGTTTTTGTTCTCCTGTATCGCCTGTCTAAAAGAGTTAAAAATATAATAATTATCTCCTAATTGTCATACTACTATATTTTCAGGTTAGAATTTTATTTATCCTATCTGTTTCGATGAGAAACAGAAATTAATGTAGGTACCCAAAAAACAAAAAATTCAAGTACAAAAAATTGAACTTGAAAACTTTTAAATTTAGGGAAATGATATTGACACCCCAAAAATTAATGCAGGCACTCCAAAAAAAAAAGGAAAATGACTTTGAAATTATATTGATTTTGGAGTGCCTGCATTAATTTTTAAAGTACCAACATTAATTTTTAGAGTGCCAATATCATTTTCCTAAATTTATTTTCTTCAGCAAAACGAAAAAAGAACTCCTAAACTGGGCCACGATTCCCTCCATGTAATCCCTGAAAATTCAAAATATGACAACGATTAGTTTTGTTTGGTTGCTAATGTCGCTATTCTCTCTCTCTCTCTCTCTCTCTCTCACTCTCTCATCTACTGTAGTATTTTTTTTGTCTGGTAACACGCAAGTGTTTTTTTTGTCTTGTAGTTTATTTTCATGATCACAAGATTAGCTTTCAGAAATTTTTAGGTGCCTATCGGGTGCCACATGACGGTACCCGTTGGTAATTTCATTCGTTAAAATGTATTTTGGACGATTCAAATTTATTCTCTCTCTCCTTCACACGACCACTCTCATCTTTTTCTCTGTCTAAAAATTTGGACCGTTAAAAACACATTTGGATGACTGATATCACCGACGAGGTACCACATGTGTGGTACCCGACTGACACCCAAAAACTTATCATTAGCTTTAGTTGCCAACATGGAATAAAATGTAGTGCGAGAGGGAAAAGAGGAATTATTGTCCGCCACGTCTACTAACCTACCAAATGCAAGGGGGCGATTATTTGCAGTCCCCTATTTTCTCCCGCAATCCACTACATTTCGGTAAATGGTTGTTGAAAATTATACATAACATTTTGGTAAATAGCTGTTGAAAACAAAATTATATTTCGGTAACTACATGTTGAAAATATATTCAACTTTCGGTAAACAACTGTCGAACATACATTTTCGGTAAATAGCTGTTGAAAAAATATTATATTTCGGTAATTGGATGCTGAAAATGGATCTCAATTTCGGTAACTAACAGTTGAGTATAATTGAAAATTTTTAACGGGCTGCGCGAAAAAATAGGGAGCTGCGAATAGTCGTTCCTGCAATTATCTCTACTGAAAATAAGCATGTGGATGAAAGAATAAATAAACAACAACATTTTTTTTCCTTTTTTAATAATTTAGGTGTCCATGTCATCTTACGTGCAAAATTCTGCCACTGCTTATGGGGAACTCAATTAAAATCGGAGAAAAAATTCATATGGACTAGTATCAAAGAAGTTGATAACACTTAAGGTTCTGTTCAGTTGTTAGAAATATTGTGAAGAAAATTGGCTCTCAGAAAAAGTGAAAGTGAAGTGAAGTAAAGGAAAAAGAAATTTATTTTCTTGTATATGTTCTCTTGACAGAAAACTTTGCATAAAAAATAAGAATTCCTTCCTTCCTTCTGACAAAACCTGTTTTCCAAGAAATTATTGCTCAGAGGGAAAGTTGAAGTTCTGAGTCCTATAGCTTTTCTGGTAAGTGAACACGCAAAAAGTTACTGAAAAGTTGATTCTCCCATCCTTTCCGTGCAACTAAATGGGGGGCTAAGGAGTTTCGAGCTTAAAATTTTAGGAAGAAGCAAACCTCTAAATTCCAACTATCCATGTGACCAAGTCTATGTTAAAATTGCTACTGATATTGCCAGCTACTGTACCAATTTATTTTGTTTAATACTATTTTACTACCGTACCATAAAGGCCGTGCTATGCACAGGATCGTAATTAACATGATACTCCATAACACAACACCAACCGATGTTTGGATGAAAATCGATAAATCTTTGGTGTATCGATTCTTTTAGTTAAAAAAACATTGTATGGCACAAATATTTTTACAAATAGTAGAGAAGGAAATAGGATAGAATGATACTCCATCGGTCCCAATTTGTTTGTCCCATTTTTGACTTGTGCATGTCCTAAATTAACTGTCTAATTTCAAAATTAATGGATCAGATTATGTAATTTAGATCAATGAATAAGATTTGATTTCATTAATAAATTGGAAACCTGAAATTGGACAAATAAATCGGGACAGAGGAAGTAGTTTAAATGGATAGTAATGAAGATGGCAATCACGTGTAGAGTAGTTGGTGTTTTGAGGTGACAAATTCTTCTCACGCAAGATGCACAATTTTTACACCACGTGCTTTTTTCGCCTTTTCGTTGATTCCTTCTCTGCTTGATTGATCATTTTCAGTGTCTCCACATTCAAGTAGAAGTACTTGTCTTTTACGCCTATTCTATATTATCTTAATCACATACTGGTGTCCTGCAAGTTTTGCTTTCCTTTTCCCCCCATATATTGTTGTTTTGCAATTTGCAAAGAGAATAATAGACCGATCGAATCGCAAACATAAATATTTGCCATTAGATCTATCGTCGGATGGCATATAAGAACATGAAACTCTTAATTCAATTTGGACAATTTTGGTCCGATTTTTCCAATCAAGCCCCTCCAATCTCTGTACGCGTAGTTCCTTTTGATTCCGTCTATTCCATTGTTTTTGGTTGATTACTGAATTGACTTCTTAGACTTTTGATGTTTTCCCTCTACGTCCCATGATTCTTGTTGTGTTTTGTCGTATGTTGCGGACTGTGCAGGGGTAGATGTGGGTTTTACTAGATCCTTGTGTGCGTCCGAGTTAACAGTCAAACCCACTTTAACTGTACCAATTACAATATCAAGGGGCTCAACGGATAACAATCCAATGCCCTCGATTTTAAGGATTTGGCTTCTCTGCAGTTGATTGCAGAGAAGCGTGTGCAGTTCAATTTGAACCGTTCATCTTGATAATCAATGATTTAGATTTGCTGAAACTTTTACCAGTAAAAGTATATTTTCTTACTGATAAGAACCATTAAAAATACGATCCGACAGTGTAGTGGGGTGAAACATCCGTAGGTTCAAAAGGGTCACGAGGGATGCATTGTGTTGGGTTCGTTGTTTGGTCCTGTCAGTCCACCTTCAGGTAGGAACAAGGTCAAGCTTCGAACATCGATTTCCCGAAGGATATCTGGGACTGAGGTACTCAGTCGAGCTTCAAGTTACTCACTGAAGGACATGACATTCGTTTCGTTCGGCTACGAACTCTATTGCTCGGTGAAGTTCTCCATTCTGTTACTCGTCGTTTGCTTGGAGAATTGGACCTTGTTCGGATACCGCTATTCCGGAACCTTCTAGAAGCTTCCAGGGATACGTGGGTGAGCTTCTTTGATAAGCGAAGTGACATCTCTGACTGATGTGATTGCTCTGGATCTGACAACTAACGCGGCTCCCCAATCCCCAGAAGGCGGTAGTCATTAATTGTTTGCCTTGTGACGTCATCCGAACGTGACTAAGCATGTGGGTGGCAGAGCCAGCCTATTCAACACTCTACACATCTTTGCCTATAAATAGGAGAGAACTTCCTCCTAGAAAAAGGTTCAGAATCTCTCAACTGCACTTCTTTTTCTTCTAAGCAAATTTCTTATCAAAACTTCTCTCCTCCTCCTCCACTTACTGACTAGCTCGTCGGAGCTTCTTTTCGGAGGAACAACCCCCTCCGGTTTTGCAGGTACACGAACGTCAACGCCAGTCAATCTCAGTTTAATCGGACCCAGAAGAGGCTCAAGAAGATCACAGAGAAATCAGCCCCCCACAGACAGCTGCGATCACTTGGACCGCATCTCTGCAATCCGACAAGCCAGATTCAATTTTAACAAGTATCTAATCTGGCCTTGTGCCAATGTGCTTTGAGCCGCTCTTCATCTGGTTTGATAGATTTAACCATTTAGGAGTAGCAGTAGTCAGTAGAGCAGTTCCCTTCAATTCATTGAACCAATAGAGATTGAAAATTGAACCAAATTAATATGAACAAAGTCCACTTTGACCTCATGTGGTTATCGCCATATGCGGATCCCCCCTTCATGGTTCAAAATTGAGCCACGCTGTTTGGACTTTGATTGTTAGCTTCAAGTTATTTGATGCTATCTTTTCATGTACTTAACATAGGTATAACATTGTGTAACTCAAGTGTAGTTAAAACTCATTAGAAACCATTAGGACATCTTTGTATTTCTTTCAAAGATTAATGAAATTTTCTTTTTGCCGTTCATTTAAAGAAACCGTTAGGACATGTCCGCATGGGCCGTGGGCGTCCGTTGATCGGTGTCAATTTCGACATTGTGTTGCCATCTTAGAAGAGTGTGTGCTTTGTAGATTTCATCAATCGCATGTACTATTTGCATGAATAAACCTAGGCATGTGTTTGCTGTTTACCATTTGCCTGAGGTTCACATTTCCATAATGTTAAGATGCTTATTGAAATAAGTTTGACAGGCAAGCTGTACCAGTGGTTCAACAATGTTTAAGGAAACAAATCTAGCAGAAGTACAGAAGGGCCTTATACCCACATTTATGCGAATGCATAGATTATGATACAGCATGACATACTATAGCTACTCGTGCCGATTGTAACATGATTTGTGCCGATTGTAACATGATTTGTTCTTGATTTTGGTTTTGGTTTCGGTTTCGTGCCGATTGTAGCATGATTTGTTCTTGATTTTGGTTGATGGTGTATGATTGTAGTTCATTAGTCCCCATTTAAAAAGGTTAAACTTTGCAAGGGTAGCTGTCGACTTATGTGGAGTTGATACTGGAGTTGCTAATGAATGAGTCATGCAATGTGGTTAAAATAGATATGTACACAATAACGATACCCATTATTGTTCCGATGACTCTTGTTGCATTAGTTATTTCAAAAAGCTCAGGAACGAATATGTACCGAATAGAAAGATTCCTGTTACAAGTAATGAAGAAACACGGGTTGGAGATGATGAGGTTGGTCCACTGATTTCCTTCTTTGGACTATTACTTAAAATTGTTCGAGTTTGGTGATTGTATGCAGCTTTATGGGCTATAGGGAAAAAAAGGGGGCGTTATCTGGTTGTCTTTTATTTTTGATTGCCAAAAGGGTGGAAGGGAGCGACCAGCATAGCAACCTCCTTGGGCGTGACCACAGCGGCTCTTTACCTGCTAGTGGAATGTTCGGTTCGAGCCATAGCTATTGTCCGTGAGGACAGGATGTCACCACAACACTACTTAGGTACATGATGGCTTAGACTCCACCTCGATTATCGGTGAGACTCAAACCCTAGTCTCCGCTAGGGCTTTTAGTGAGCTGAGCCATCTAGGCTACCACTGAAAGTGGGGTTATCTGGTTGTCACTATTTTTATTTTCTCAAAATAAGCATTAGTTGTGGTGGAAATGGTGGATTCTGCAGTTTAATCTCTTTAGGCTGTGGCTGGATCCTGGAGAGAGAGAGAACTTTCAAACTTCCACTCGGACCAACCGTGAATGGGTCATAGAGTATAGCAGTGGTGACACTCATGTATATCGTATCCCGTAACGCCGTGCTTTATATTGACTCACCTTTGCCTCCGTTGAAGGCTAGTTTGAGGAATAATTAGGTTTGGATTGGGATCTTGGTATAGTTGTTTCGTTGGGTCTTCGTTCATTTCTCCCTTACTTTGTTTTTTGATGTTGGTCGACTTGTGCTAACGGATGTGTTTGATTGTACTTTGTTATTTGTTATCAATGAAATTTTCCATTTATAGAATGGGAATTCATGTCGTCCTTATCGAATTTCATGCTCCAAGCAGCCAAATCTCTCCCTTACAGATTGAAAAAAAAAAAAAAAAAACATGGTGGTGGATTCTCCTAAATACATAATTAGCTTCATTTACTTCAATCCTTGGCTCTCCAAAAGGTGCAACATATCGTGATCGTTCGGTCATGCCAAATTGAGTTTTTCAACTGGTAATTAGCGCGTTGTATAAGCTACTTTGTTGTACGGCAAACTGTTGTAGCAACAACTTCTTGAACACCGTTAGAAATTCTTGGAACCTCCGCTGTGTAGCATTTCAGTTTGATCATGACACTGCTGCCTCCACAGGGATTATAGAGTCGTAGACTCGTTCTGTTGCCTTCTTTGACTAAAACATGGAAAGATAAATACTTGGAATGAGAAAGAGCGATGACAATGGAAGTTCGAGATCGAGATCGAGATCGAGATCGAGATCGAGATCGAGAGAGAGAGAGAGAGAGAGATTACTTCTTGCTCCCAGTTATTGCGCAAGGTAATGGTAAGAAGCGATAAAACTTGCACGATGAGGGCACATAGAATCCCCAGCCACAGTCCCTACATTGAGAAAAACAGCAACAGAAAAGATATCTAACTAATTTTTTCCTTTCCAATCATTCCGATCCTAAGTACAATTGATTTTCAATAGGATCCTATGCAGCACCGATATGGGCATGCAACACGACATTAACACTTTGACAAGTGAATCTTCGAAACCCGAGAACGCGAGTATGCGTCACGTTGGGGACATACGGTTAGAAAAACATGTACCTGTCTATGATTATTTTGTATACAACAAAATTAAGCCTCTAAATTATCACAAAAAATACCATGTTGGCTGTTTTCCATGTTTATCAGTAAAAAATTCAAAGAAGTGACTTAAAAAAAAAAACAGAGTATTTTTGTATAGCCAACAATCATCTATCTCCAGGAAGGAAGATCCTTGTAACACTCTATAGAGTATCCTAAGAGTGTCCTAGCATGTTCTAGCAAATGAAAAAAGTTGAGAGAAAATATAGGGCACTTCGATGTGAGTGTTGTACACATGTCCGGAGAGTATTGGCATATATATATATATATATATATATATATGTATATATGCAAAGCATCTGAAACAGGTACGTGACCTCCGGTGAAGTATCCGTGCTACATGGAAGAGGACTTATAATACTAGTAACTTGTTACTAGTGAAGTGAAGATGACAAAGGAGGAGATATATATTGTTGCTGACAGAGAAGAGAGAAAACAAGGAACGTACCATTCCTCCAATGTGTAGTACAAAAGCGAATAATAGAGCACAAGGAATTCCCACCAGATAATACGACCCCAGATTCACAAATGCACCAACCTTCTGCCAACCACATCCTCTAACACTCCCTGCAGAAAACACACAAACAACAAAATTATTAGAAGTAAGTAGGGAGGACTGTTTTCAGTCGGTCATGGTACACATGCATTATGAAGCACGGATACTTCTCGGAGAGAGTCGTTGGATACTTGGACATGCATACGTATCCGATACTTTTCATGCGTATCCGATACTTGAAATTAATCTTCTTTTAAATTTAAGTAGTATTGGATCGGATTCTCCTACTTTTCGATTTTACCCATCTAAACCATTGAAGTACTATTTTGATTATATTATATTTTACTTTTAATTTCAAAACTCCTGTTATGTTACATATGTCTATTTCCATATCACTTAAATTGACTGACTAATATAATTCTATTAAACTTATTCTTAGTTCTTAAACGTTTCATCGCCATTTGTGTATTTTCAATAACAGAAAACCTACGTGCACAGCAGCTTTGCACAGATCCTATTTTCTCCCGCCTCGGGTCGCACAAAGATGATCGGAGCTGCTCATTTTGTTCAAAATATGTCGTTTAAGGTCTCTGTAAAAAATGAGCTTCGTTCGATATCGTTAGAGGCGTTAACAAAGCACCCAAATTCTGAAGTGATTTTGGGTGTTTTGTTAATGCCTCTAACGATATCGAACGAAGCTCATTTTTTACAGAGACCTTAAACGACTTATTTTGAACAAAATGAGCGGCTCCGATCATCTTTCTGCGACCGGAGGCGGGAGAAAATAGGATCTGTGCACAGCTGCTGTGCACAGCTTGCTGTGCACGTAGCACAGCTCCTGTTGAGGGTATTATTTTCAAGTCCTTACTATTATCCTTATCTTGTCGTATGATTCGTATCCGTGTCCATGCTTCATGGACCTATGGGCTATGGAGATTATTTTCTAAGACCATTTTCGTGCATTGAACAAGGGAATGGTTTGTTATCGTTTTAGGAAAAGGCTCGACAAATGACTGATAAATGAGGAGAAGACCTGAAAGAACAGACTGGAGGCCATCCAAGAGATTGGATATTGCGAGGATAGGCATCATGGCTGCTACATATCTGACCACTTCTTCTTCATTGCTGTAAGCATAGCCCCATAAGTTCCGTATCAGAATCAGGACTGCCCCAACCAAAACTCCCTCGGTAACGGCCATGACTAACACAACGGATACTGCCAATCGCGCTGCTTGTGGGTGGCCGGCCCCCAGTTCATTTGACACCCTCGTGCTGTAACAAAATCAATCAGCAAAAACGACTTTTGGCATTGAAAACGGATGATGAAACTAAATTAGGCCAAGTATTTAAAAGATCACCTCACTGCGTTGCTGAGTCCGTACGGGATCATCCAAACTGTTGAAGCGGTATTAAGGCTGCCGATCGACATGAAACTTTTAACTTAGTAATGCATGATGAAGTATGTAGGAGTTAATTCAAAAAATGGAAATAAGTTCTAGAAGAGAAAGGTATGCAGCAGTACTGTACTTACCAGATAGAAAGCACCGAGGTTTCTAACTGAGGATTAGGAAGAAGACCGGACGCTAGAACCATCATTTCAAATGACCACATTTCCAAGCTGTTCAATAAAATCAAAAGAACAATATTTACCCCAAAAAATACCACAACCAACCAGCAACAGAGGAGAGATACTTATGACATGTTCTTTTTTTTAACAGAAAAAACATACAACATAAGCTTTTGTACTACCTCGTCATAGCATATCAATGAAATATAGAGGAAAATTTGAGATCAAATGTAAATTAAGCTGGAGACGTGCCGATTCATGTTGAGGCAGGTTCGGGTGATTGACCATCATGGACGGAGCTAGGATTTCTGTGGGGGGAGGTCCAAACTCAGAAGTTAGAACCTAGAATTTCATTTTGAAATGATTCTAGCAAGGTTGGCCTCCCTCACCCTTGCACTTGGCTCTGTCACATCGTCGCAAAAATTTGGATATAACATCGGATCTTCCACTGGGAGATATTAATGTATAGTTTTCTACTAATAATATGATTTTTTTCCCTTCAATTTTCTTGATTGTCCACGAAGAAAATTTGTCAGATGGTTGTTAATACGTTCTTTCCCCGACTTGACAGAAATCATGGCTCCACGGGACGTAGAGATGCTATGCACTATCGTGTACTAAGAGAAATGATACTCGAACAAATACGAGATTGTGATAGTAAGTTTCGTAACAGAAGGTTGAAAAGAAGAAACTTACCAGACCATGACAGCTGAAGGGATTGCAAGTTTGAGAAAAGTGAGGATATTATGCAAGGCCTCCTTAGAGAAGCCGGTCCAACTCTTCGCACACGATGAAGAAAACTTCACATAGAGTGCTAGCAACACAACGTTCACCCAATAAGAAATGGAATTCGCCAGAGCAGCTCCTCTGCCGCCGAGGCCAGACTTGAAGACCAGAATCCAACACACCAGGAGGTGGAGCAGAGTCGTGATCCCGGCGCCTATCATCATTGGGAAGACAATGTTCTGTGTCTGCAGGAATTTCACGAGGCACTGAAGAAGGCCGTAGGCGAAGATGCTGGGGATCATGTAACGGGCGTAGAGTTCAGCTTCTCGGGAGATCTCGGGATCTTGGCCTAGTGCGACGAGGATAGTGCCGGTATTTGCCCAGATGAATGCGAGAGGTATGCTTGCAAGAGAGAGAACAAGCATAGCTCTTTGTGTGTGTATGCCAAGCATATGGTACTGCTTTGCTCCATAAGATTGGCCGCATAAGGTGTCCAATGCGCTTGCCATACCCAGCTACACATTGACACAAACACAGACAGAGAAGCAGAGTCAAAATTTCATGGTTTCTCAAACACAGAACATAGGCAAATACTCAAAGCATAACTAGATGTTGCGGAGGAGATTTTTCTGGATGCAACGATTGTTTGCGATGCCCTCTCACGTGTGGAGGTCCCATGTATGTGTGGATTCCACCCATTTGAGAGGAGCATTACAGAGGACCGTTGCATTGAAAATTTTCTTGTGGTGGAGAACCGAAATAAAAGGCAGGCTTTTAAGCTATCCTAAGTCCTGAACATATATATGAGTCATATGACTAAAACCCAAAAGAAATGATATTTGCACTCCACTTTCTTATAAATGCACTGTAAAGTCTTTTTTCAGTGTTTGTTTTGTGCACAATTTTAAGCATTAAAGGATGACTTTTGGAGTGTATTCATAGGAAACTAGAGTGCAAAAATCATTACCGGCCGGGGAAAGAAACAACTTATTTTGTATTTGTAGTAGACAACTCACCTAATTCCATCAATAAAAAAAAAAAAAAAAACACTTTTTTGTTTCCAAAAAGCAGCGAAGCTAGCTAGTCTTTTCAACTCTACAAACAGAGCATTGGAGGGGCCATCTTTCTGGTTGACCAGATTTGCTGCGAGCAACGCATGCGATATTCGCATGAGGAGAGTAATCTTATCGGTCTAATCGGAGTAGTACTGACGGGATTGGAAATGAAAAAGTACTAGTAATTAGTGGTCTTGGAGCACCGCCACGTGATGTCTCAACACCCTTTTCTACCATATATTTATGAGGCACTAAGTGTATGAATTCTACAAAAAATGTATAATGGAAAATGGTGTTGGGCACTACGTGGCAATGCCCCAAAACCATTGAGTGATTACTCGATTGGAAATACCACGTCCCCGATCTATTGTATGTTTTACAGATTTTACTGTTCAATGCATGTTTAGACACTGGGACAACCTTCACAGATTTGCCAAAGACGCATTTGGCCCAACGGCACCTGGCCCAACGGCACCATGAGTGCGCTTAGATTTCATGAATGAGGAGGTCAAGATTTATATACTTGTTCTAAGATTTTAATCTAACTATTCTAACAGTACTGACTTTCGTCCATAAATAAACAAACAAAGAAGAACTTCACAAGTTTTGAACCCAGTTCCATGTTCCAATCAAACAGCCGAAGAGGGGTTCCACATCATAAATACAGTTACTAACTTACATACCACCGTATATATTACATACGTCTACATGTATATGTATCAATAAGTCTACGAACACTCCTACCGACCACACCTCTCTTCACATATGTTTACATCCGGTTTCAAATACTTTCCTATATTTAGAGACAAGTATAGCAAAAGATTCAAGTAGATTTATTGGACATGGATGGATCAACTCACCAACATGCTGAAACCGGTGACCGAAGCGAAGGAAGTGGCCATGGAAGCGCCGGAGAGAGCCAGCTCGCCTAAGTGACCCACAAACATCACCGAGATAAGCTGCAGACAGAACTGCAGGAGGCTGACGCATATCAAGGGACCAGCAAGCCATAGCTGCTTCTTCACTTCCTCTACCACCACCTTCTTCTTCCTCTCATCATCAATTCCCTTCTGATGAATTGTGCTAGTATTAGTTTTGTTGATCTCTCCATGTATTCCACCTTCTCCATGTTCTTGGCTATTGTTATCAATGAGAGGTGATCTCAGGGTTTGCTGCTTGTCTTCTTCTCTGTCCATCTTTTCTCCTCTCTCTCCTCTCACACCACGAAAAAAAGAGAGAGAAAGTGGGAGGAGAGAGAGAGATTGCTGCACTAATGCATTTTAGTAGGTTGGTTTTTTTTTTTTGCCATTCGTTTATCCCAATCTACTCTATTCTATTCTAGAAAATTTGGGGAGGAGGATGGATGCTTATGAAGATCGAAAAACCTTTAAATGACAAAAGTGGCCATGCTGATAAACTGAATTTGCTTTAGTCATGAGAGGTATTACAATCTCTCCACCCGATCTGTTGTTTAGGGCTGATTATAAGCAAGACAAACTGCTCGAGTTCAAGGTTGTGTTCGTTTGTGGAAGGTTTTTCAAGACCGATTTGTTACATAAACAGACAGAGTTTAAACATGTTTTTGAAGTTCGTTAGGCTTTTAAACTAAGCTTGAGTAAGCTACTACTCAGCTCGTTCGACATATAAAGAAACATCAAGCTACTCGAAATGATTTGCAATCAGTTTGATCAAAGCTTGTTAGAGATCGCTTATCCTCTTAAACAATCCAAGCTTGTACACTACGACTCCTATGTACGTAGGACATTTGAGAACTGATTAGTCCAAATTTTAAAATACTTCTTATAAGATGGATTCTGTGGCATTGCCAGAAATTTAGGTCAGTGGAGGCACCATTAAACATGATCTCAGAAATTTCTATCTTTTACTTATAGTAAATAACAATAAAATGAAATAAATGAATTTCAAACATAAAATTTAGTACAATATACACATAGATATAACGAGTCTTTATGAAAAACAAATACGTAAAAGAGATTTTTTTTTGAAAATTTGACAAAGATACTAATGATGTAAATAAGAATAAAAATGTGCTGTATTTTTCTTGGTTGGAATCCCTTTCCTTTATCCTTAATAAAATGTTACTTTTGTCGATAAAAAAAGAATTAAAATGTGTACAATTTTTGGATACATTGTCATGGCCTTTATAATTTGAGATAAAATTGAAATTATTGAAAAAGGCAGGCAGGGTCTGTGCCCCCACTGATCCCACGGTGGCTCCGCCACAGCATAGATTAGAATTATGCTTTGATACTATTTGTAACGCGCCGAAGAAAGCCTAACTCCTTCCTTCTGGGGTGTTGCTACTCCAGGCTAGGCTTTTCTCTTTCATTTCACAAACGTGTAGAGGGAAGGACTTTTCTCTCATATAAAAAACTAGTAATGAACGTGCATAGGGAAGGCCAAAGCATAGAAAATTAATTCACATTGCAATAACTACATAAGGATTAAGGACATCAACTCAGTTTTTGCCTCTCAATAAAGTGGAGAAATTTTTGGACGCTGAGCGGGTAACACGTCGCGGTATCCAGCCTGTCAGTAATTTCAACCGTCCAAACGTATTTTGAACTGTCCAAATTTATTCCCTCTCTTTTTCCTCACCCCACCACTCTCTAATTCTTTTCTCTTTTTAAAATCCGAACAGTCCAAAACTCGTATGTGGTATCTGTCCGACACCCAAAAACTTCTCAATTTAAGTGTAATAATCTACACAAGGACAAATGTGGAATCGGCTGCAACACGACGGACTACCACACAAGGTGCCAGAAACACACAGAGGCCACATGTTTTTTTATGGTGAGATCCACAGTGACCTCTTCTTCGAGTCATCAAATTATGAACACACCATTTGATGTACACTTGTGTATATCGATAAGAGTTTGATCTAACTTATTCAATTTTCGTTCTTGAGAATTTAGGAACGAAATTTGATCAAGCTTTTAACGATACAATATTTGAATGAGCTATTTTTTGTCGGAACTCTTGAAAATATATTTTAACAAATTGAACGATTCCGATTATTTGTATGAGACTCCGAAGTAGATCCCACCTAATCCGCTGTACTTTTGGTACGCATCAGCGTCTCGTTTGAATGGTGTACCCATAGTTTTTCTTTTTCTTTTTTGGTCTTCTAAAGACGTTTTTGTTCTCATGTATAGACTGTCTAAAAGAGTTAAAAAATATAATAATTATCACCTAATTGTCATGCTACTATATTTTCAGGTTCGAATTTTATTTTTCCTATCTGTTTCGATGAGAATTTGTGCATTTTAAATAAAAAATGTCAACCATAATTCAAGTACAAAAACTTGAACTTGTAAACTCTTAAATAATTTATTTTCTTCAGCAAAACAAGAAAAGAACTCCTAAACTGGGCCACGATTCCCTCCATGTGATCCCTGAAATTTCAAAATATGACAACGATATTAGTTTTGTTTGGTTGCTAATGGCGCCACTCTCTCTCTCTCTCTCTCTCTCTCATCTACTGTAGTATTTTTTTTGTCTGGTAACACGCAAGTGTTTTTTGTCTTGTAGGAGTAGTTTATTTTCATGATCACAGGATTAGCTTTCAGAAATTTTAAGGTGCCTATCGGGTGTCACATGGCGGTACTTGTTGGTAATTTCATCCGTCTAAATGTGTTTTGGAGAATCCAAATTTATTTTCACTCTCTCCCTCGCCCGACCACTCTCTCTTATCTTTTTCTCTATCTAAAAATTCGGATCGCCAAAAACACGTTTGGATGACTGATATCGCCGACGAGATATCATATGTGTGGTACCCGATTGGCACTCAAAACTTCTCATTAGCTTTAGTTGCCAACATGGAATAAAATGTAGTGCGAGGGGGAAAAGAGGAATTATTGTCGGCCACGTCTACTAACCTACCAAATGCAATTTTCTCTACCAAAAATAAGCACATGGATGAAAGAACAAATAATCAACTGCTGGTTTTTTTTTATTTTAATAATTCAGGTGTCCAGATCATCTTACGTGCAGCGTACCTCGATTAACTTCGAGGGCCAAATCCACTTATGGGGAACTCAATTAAAATTGGAGCAAAAATTCATATGGACTGCTCTCAAAGAAGTTGATAACTAAAGGCTCTGTTCAGTTGTTAGAAATATGTGAGTAAAATTGGTTCCCAGGAAAAGTGAAGTGAAGTAAAGGAAAAAGATATTTATTTTTCTGTATATGTTCTCTTGACAGAAAATTTTGCAGAAAAATAAGAATTCCTTCATTTGGCAAGACCTGTTTCCAGGAAATTGTTTCTCAGTGGGAAAATTGAAGTCCTGAGTCCTATAACTTTTCAAGTAACTGAACACACAAAAAATTACAGAAAAATTGATTCTTCCATCTTTTTCGTGCAACTGAATGGGGGCTAAGGGATTTCGACTCTAAAATCTTAAAAAGAAGCAAACCTCTAAATTCCAGTTATCCATGCGGCGTTGATCAACTTTACGGGTTTGTGACAAGTCTATGTTAAAATTGCTATTGATATTGCCAGCGACTGTACCAATTTATTTTATTTAATACTATTTTACTACTGTACCATAAAGGCCGTGCTTTGCACAGGATCGTAATTAACATGATATAACACATCACCAACCGATGTTTGGATGAAAATCGATAAATCTTTTATGTATCGATTCTTTTGGTTAAAAAAACATTGTATGGCACAAATATTTTTACAAATAGTAGAGAAGGAAATAGCATAAAATGATACTCCATCCGTCCCAATTTGTTTTTTTCCTTTTTAACTTGTGCATGTTCCAAATTAACTGTCCAATTTTAAAATCAATGGATTAGATTTTGCAAATTTTTAAATCAATGGATAAGATTGATTTCTTTAATAAGTTGGAAACCCGAAATTAGACTAACAAATTGAGACGGAGGGAGTAGTTAAAATGGTAAGTAATGAAGATGGCAATTACGTGTAGAGTGGTTGGTGTTTTGAGGTGATTCTTCTCACGTAAGATGCACAATTTTTACACAACGTGCTTTTGATGGCTATGTTTGGTAATGTTGTTACTTTTCTGTTTCCTATTGTCTATTTGCTGAAATCAGTTTTTTACTTTTTTTCTAAAAAAAATGAAAGTAGAAAACATGTTTGTGTCAATCTTGTTTTCAAAAAAAAAAAAAAACAGAAGGCAAAACATGATTTGCATGGATTAATGTGTGGACCTGCCTAATAGTTGTAGGAAATTGGTTCCTTGTTGTTTCTCTGTCGTTGGTATCTATGGCCGCTGTATTTCAATTCATGGCGGTGGCATCTAGCATGGATTCTTTGGTTTTGGAACTTGAGAGTTGATTGAGAACTTGAGGTCGATCAGAGGTTGTTGCAGTTCGAGATCAGAGGTTGCTGCACTTCGAGATCGAGAGAGAGAGGAGAGAGAGAGAGTGAATCTGGGTTTGGGGTTTGGAGACCCGAAAAGAAAAGAAAAGGTTCCCCCCATGATTGATGATTTGAACGTGCTCTGGGCACTGTAGCCTGTTTTTGCTTTTAGAAAAAGTGAAAGCTCAGTTTTGCTATTTCTCTGATTTTCAAAATTTTTAAAAGTCATTCTCTCTTGTTGCAAATAAAAATAGACAACCAAACATACTTTCATGTCCAATTTCTAAAAATTTTGAAAACTGAAAGTGAAATGGTTACCAAACAAGACCTTAGCCTTTTTCGTTGATTCATTCTCCGTTTGATTGATCGTTTTCAGTGTCTCCACATTCAAGTAGGAGTATTTGTCTTTTACGCCTATTCTATATTATCTTAATCACATACTAGTGTCCTGCAAGTTTTGCTTTCCTTTTCCCCCAATTTATTGTTGTTTTGCAATTTGCGAAGAGAATAATAGACCGATCCAATCGCAAACATAAATATTGGCCATTAGATCCATCGTCAGATGGCATATAAGAACATGAAACTCTCAATTCAATTTGGACAATTTTGGTCCGATTTTTCTAGGGAGAATTTTTCATAAGTCCACTGTAACACTTTCCAAACCCGCTAAGTCCACTTCTAAATTCTAAAACCCCCTAAGTCCACTAACCTATTAGTAAGGATATAATAACCCTGTTTAGTCTAATATACCCCTGTTTTTAAAAATCTTTTTGCCCCCTTTTTCATCTATTTCAGAAACATCAATTTGAAATTTCCATATCCCTAAAATTTCTCCTAAAATTCCTCCTGATTCAAATTTCCATATCCCTAAAATTCCTTCTGATTCAAATTTCCATATCCCTAAAATTTCTCCTAAAATTCCTCCTGATTCAGTACAAAACCCATTCCCCCTCCCCCCCCTTCCCCCCTCCCCCCCCATTTTCAGAACGAACTTTTAGTGAAAAACCGTAGCATCAGATCGCCTACCATTTCATCGTCAGCCTTCTTCATTCACCGCCCGTTCTAGTCGGATGCTAGTCGCCGTTCTTCGTCGTTGCTCTCCTTCGTTTCAGTCGGACGTTCTTGTTCGTTGCCGTTCTTCGCCCAGATTCAATCGGACATTCTTCTCCGTTCATCGCCCGTTCTAGTCGGATGCTAGTCGCTGTTCTTTGCCGTTGCTCTCCTTCGTTTTAGTCGGACGCCGTCGGGCTCATCGCAGTTGTTCACCTTCATTTATCCATCGCCGACAAATCCTACATCGGAATCGATTACCAGGTATGTTTGTCTTTGTATATATGGTTATATGAATATGTGGTTTTGTGAATCTTTGATCCGTAAGGGTGTGATTGAATTAAGTACAGGTAATGACACACGGTTATATGTACATGAAATTATTGATATAATGTTATATATGATATACTGACATGTGAAAGGTTATATATGAAGTTATATCATGAAATATATATGGTTATATATGATATACTGTATCATTTTCATTGTATTGCAACAACATACAACTGTTAGATGTTCCATATTAACTTTGATATAATGTTATATATGATCAGTATACTTGTGGAAGGTTATATATCATGTTTTCACTTGAAATAGATATGGTTATATATTATATAATGGTAGTCCAATTGCATTGAAACTGTTTTTTTGCTGGCTTTGAAATTTTTTTTGTACTTTTTTTGCTGCTGTTAAGAAACATATATGGTTATAAATTCAGGTCTATGAGCCGCTGCGCGGACCTATTCAATAACGTAAATTTAGCAGTTTATTAGTTTTTGTGTATAAATATATGTTAATTTATTTTGTACATATAACCATATATCATGAGATATATAACGTTTAGATTTTCGTTTAACAGCTGATATCATAAAATATATATGGTAATATACGAATTCTTGATTCCTTTTCTTAACATTATAAAGTTATATGTTTCCATCTGTTTAAGTTTTTTCTTATATGTTCCATATTAACTTGATATAATGTTATATATGATCAGTATACTTGTAGAAGGTTATATATCATGTTTTCACCTGAAATATTTTTTTTACTTTTTTTGCTGCTGTTAAGAAACATATATGGTTATATATTCAGGTCTATAAGCCGCTGCGCGGACCTATTCAATAACGTAAATTTAACAGTTTATTAGTTTTTGTGTATAAATATATGTTCATTTATTTTGTACATATAACCATATATCATGAGATATATAACGTTTAGGTTTTCGTTTAACAGCTGATATCATAAAACATATATGATAATATACGAATCCTGAATCCTTTTTTTAACATATAAAGCTATATGTTTCCATCTGTTTAACTTTTTCTTATATGTGCAGAAATGACAAATCCACAAGAAATAGGAGTATGGTTTCATGAAGTGCCTAATCCAATTTATTGCAAATTGGAGTATCACCACAATAACACGATGATAATGGAGTTTAGGATGAACTCCAACCTCAGAAGAGCCCTCCACATCAAATCATTCTACCAAAGGTACCTCGTGACGTTGAAGAGCCACATTAGGATCGTTGATCCTGAGAAGACAGTCAAGAATATTAGATTTAGAATTTTAATTTGGTTAAAGTCTTTTGGTGTAATTTCTTTTTCTTGTTTTCATATTGCTATTCAGAAGACTCTGAATCCGTTTTGTAGATCTATCGATCAAATTTATAACTACGTAGTTGAACAATAGCAGACTCTGAATCCATTTTTTATTTATTTTGAACACAGATGTTTTGATTGGCGGATGTAATGGTTTCAATGATTGATACTTGTTAAAACTTGAACATATATATGCACAAACATATAACCATAATCATATATAACCATAGATAGCCTTATATGAATTGGTCCGCGTAACAGCTTAACAGACCTAAAGATATAATGTTATATGTGTAGCGACAGAGCGGGTGAATGGTTTCAATAATTGTTACTTGTTAAAACTTGATCATATATATGCATAAACATATAACCATAATCATATATAACCATATATATAACCAAAGACAACCTTATATGAATTGGTCCGCGCAGCGGCTTAACTCTTAAAAAGGAGAATATATAACGTTATATATGTACAATAATGTTATATATAGTGCATCGGAAAAGGAGAATATTCGACTGTTATATAACGTTATATAAGTACAACAACGTGATTGGCGTGAGTGATTTCAAAGAGAGAGAGAGAGAGAGAGAGAGAGAGAGAGAGAGAGACCCATGATTGGCGTGATTTCAAAAACTAGAAGGGATAATGGAGAGATAATGGGCTAAATGGATGGGATTTGAATGGAAGGGTAATTCTGTCAGGCACTAATTCTCTTTTTAAATGTAGTGGACTTTATGCCTTACCAAATACATATTAGTGGACTTAGTGGGTTAGAAACATGATCAGTGGACCTAGTGGGTTAGAAACATGCTATAGTGGACCCTAGGCCAATTTTTTAATTTTTCTAATCAAGCCCCTTCAATTTCTGTACACGTAGTTCCTTTTTCTCGGTGAATTCCGTCTATTCGATGTTTGGTTGATTACCGAATTGACTTTTCAAACTTTTGATGTTTTCCCTCTATGTCCCATGATTCTTGTTGTGTTTTGTAGTATGTTGCGGACTGTGCAGGGGTAGATGTGGGTTTTGTTAGATCCTTGTGTGCGTCCGAGTTAACAGTCAAGCCCACTTTAACGATATCAATTACAATATCTAGGGGCTCAACGGATAACAATCCAATGCCCTCGATTTTAAGGATCCGGCTTCTCTGCAGTCAACTGCAGAGAAGCATGTGCAGTTCAATTTGAACCGTTCATCTCGATAATCAATGGTTTAGATTTGCTGAAACTTTTACCTGTAAAAGTATATTCTTACCAATAAGAATATGAGAACAAATCTGGACCATTATAAATACCATTCGACGGTTGCGATCACTTATCCCGCATCTCTGCATTCCGACAAGCCAGATTCGATTATAACAAGTATCTAATCTGGCCTTGTGCCAATATGCTTTGAGCCGCTCTTCATCTGGGTTGATAGATTTAACCATTTAGGAGTAGCAGTAGTCAATAGAGCAGTTCCCTTCATTGAACCAATAGAGATTGAAATTGAACCAAATTAATATCATCCCAGATTGCCTACATGTCATCATAGCCATAACTGTTTCGAAAGTCTATTATCAGCGGATGATCACCTCGATATCTCCAGACAAATTCCTTCCTAGCAGTTGATCACAAATCAATTTTCGAACCTCCGCAGACCATCTATTGCTATTTCCCGAAGCAAGCTAGCTGACCACTTCTGCTGTAGAGTTTGCTGCGAGAGTCGATAGTTATCCTTTTAAGCATGACCGTACGTGCTTTTCAACAAATAAGCATGACCGTACGTGCTTTTCACCAAGCACGAGTGCAGTCGCAAATGCTTTAAGTTAATCGCTCCATCAAGATATTTTTCCCAATAATAAAATATAAAAGAACTCCACTTCTCGCAGTTACAGATGTTCTTGCACGTACAAATTGTCTCGAGCATTTGAGTGCATGTTCTTCTGATCACAATTCAACTTAAACAACGTGTGCACATCGAAGTTGGCTTCAGATAATGATGCATAAAGAAATCTCCATCTTTTTGAAAACAAGCTTGTCTTAACTGAGAGCATCTCTCATTGTCAAGAATGAGATAATAGCGTACAAAATATCATTAGGCAGGTGCACTGATGCGATCATCATTTGCCACCCTATCTGCCAACGCAATGATAAGATTCTCAGGTGATAGCGTACTTACGTGATCCTGATCCGACATATATGGTATTGGTGAGACCCTCCTCAATATCAACATTACCCTTCACAAGCCTTTGCCCATTTTCTTTCCAACCTTCATGTTGACTTTTGTGGCTCCAACCCACCTGCTTGTATTTACTCAGCAGACAAGTAGCCTCCCAAATCTTCATCTGGTATCCTCCAGTATCCTTCAGCCGCTTTGGAGTAAATGAAGGCAGACTTTCGTGGCAAATGAACAGTGTCTCATTTGGCTATAAATGGAGACCTTTGGTTCAGAGTATTGTATCAGAAATCAGAGAGCAGAGAGTGATACACGAGTGGATTGTGAGGAAATACTGTGTGAGTTTGAGTGATTGTTGTAATACTCCTCCAGTAAATATAGTGAATCCGCTGCCCCTCCGTGGACGTACCCGATTATTGGGGAACCACGTAAATCCTTGTGTTTCTCTGTGTTGTGTGTGTTTGTGTTTGTTGGTTTAACTCTGATTTAGCACTACAATTGGTATCAGAGCAGTGTAGTGGCTACCAAGAACACAAACCTGTCTCCGTTTCAAGGTCTCTGTCCGAAAATCACAGACACGAATTTCTGATCCTCAACTCAGTTTGAGCACTGAGTCTTGTGCGTCCTTGCGAGACGATTCCGACGCACCAAGGCCCGTCGTCAACGGAGGTCCACAGTAGCCACACGGTCCGTTCGACGGAGATGCGTGTACAACGAAGTTCTGTCCAGAAAACGCAGAACTGAAAAGTGATTGGAAAATAGATCTGATCATTAAGTCTTGTGCACCTCGGCGAGACGATCTCGGAGCAGCCATCGCCGTCGCCGTTCGTTGTCGGAGAAAGCCGCACCTGTGATTGAAGTTGAAGCATAACAGTGCGTGCTTCAGACGGAGAAAGGAAAAGAATAAGAACAGTGGGTCTTATTTTGTTTTTCCTTTTATATCTGAAGAAGATGGTTCTGCCAACGTGGGGTCACTTTTCTTAGGAAAAGAAAATTATCCCCTGCTTCTCAAAAGGAAAAAGGTCCAGCCAACTTTTAGTTTCCTTGTGTGACTCGGTTCACGTTTGACTAAGTCAAACAGAGGATTTTTTGGTTGCACCAGTAGCTTTGTGGTCCATTTTCAGTTCGGTTCAGCCCACACCCAGTCCGGTTCAGACCGGTTCCCAAGCAGTCTTGACGTTCCGGATCCAACTCCGCACTCCGTTTTCCGCAACTCAGCTCCAACATTCGTGTTCTGTCCGTTGGTTGGCTAAAAAGCGTTTTTGGCGTTTTTGTGCACCGGATATTCGCGTGGGTGGAGTTTAAAGAGTTCTAATGGCGGAAGAACAGTTTAAGGAGACCTCGGAAGTTTCTTCATCTGCAGAGAAGAATACCGAGCATCCCAAGGTCACTTCGAGCAATTATGGGCATAGGAATACGGTTTCCAATGCTAAGTTCGAGGTGGAGAAGTTTGACGGAACGAGTAACTTCGGCATGTGGCAATGCGAAGTTTTGGATGTTCTGTATCAACAGGAGTTGGATATTACATTGGAGGAGAGGCCGGACGACATTTCAGACAAGGATTGGATAAAGCTTAATCGCCAAGCTTGTGGCACCATCAGACTTTGTCTCACGAAGGATCAGAAATACTTCGTGATGAAGGAAACGTTAGCTAAAGAGCTATGGGAGAAATTGGAGAATAAGTACATGACGAAGAGTATTGAGAATCGATTGTATCTCAAGAAGAAGCTCTACGGATTCCAGTACGCGCAAGGTACGACTATGAACCAACACTTGAACAATTTCAATAAGATTTTGGCTGATTTGCAAAATCTAGACGTTTCCATAGAAGATGAGGATAAAGCTTTACTGTTGTTAAATTCCTTGCCTGATACTTATGATCATTTGACTACTACTTTATTGTACGGTAAAGAAGAAATCAAGTTTAATGACGTTTCAAATGCTTTGATGAATAACGAGGTACGGAAGAGGGATCAACAAGCTCACCGTGACCCGTCCGCATCAGCTTTGACAACAAGAGGCAGGACCGACACCAGGAGGACTGGAGGTGGAGGGCGAAGAAGGTCTCGCTCAAAATCAAGGGGGAAGTCTGTAGAGAGACAACCTGTAGAGAGAAGAAGATTGGGGAAAGACGAGTGTGCCCTTTGTCGTCAAAAGGGACACTAGAAGAAAGACTGTCCGAACAAACAACCAACTGCAAATGTTGCAGAGGAGACAGAAGATGATCTAGAGTCAGCATTATTGGTCTCATCATCACCAGACCATTCAGATGAGTGGATACTAGATTCGGGATGTTCCTACCACATGTGTCCCAACAGGGACTGGTTCTCGAGTTTTCAAGATCTCGATGGAGGAGTTGTTTTGCTAGGTGATAACACCGCCTGCAAAGTACAAGGGATAGGTTCAATCCGTTTGAAGTTGCATGATGGGACGATCAGGGTGCTTACAGATGTTCGGTATGTTCCGGACTTGAAGAAGAATCTCATTTCACTTGGAGCCTTTGATGTGAAAGGCTACAAGATTACGATGATGGGTGGAGTGCTAAAGATAGTTCGAGGGGCGCTCATTGTGTTGAAAGGTAACCGAAAAGGAAACTTGTATTTCCTAGACGGTTCCGCAGTCACAGGGAGAGCGGCCGTTACTACTAGCTCAGATGAAGACGATGCATCCAAGCTATGGCACATGCGCCTAGGGCATGCTGGCGAGAAGGCCTTACAGGGTTTAATAAGGCAAGGCTTGTTGAAAGGGGCCAAGACAGGGAAAGTTGGCTTCTGTGAGCATTGTATATTGGGCAAACAGACTCGAGTCAAATTTGGCACTGGAGTTCACCACACAGAGGGGATTCTTGACTATGTTCATTCAGATGTTTGGGGGCCGACCAAAAATGCAACTTTGGGAGGAAAACGATGGTTCGTGACATTCATTGATGATTTCTCCAGACGTGTCTGGGTTTATACCATGAGGCACAAGTATGAGGTCCTTCCAATCTTCCTTCAGTGGAAGAAAATGATGGAGACACAGACAGGAAGGAAAATCAAGAAGCTGAGGTCAGATAACGGTGGCGAGTACAAGTCAGATCCTTTTCTCCAAGTTTGTCGGGAGGAGGGGATAGTAAGACACTTCACAGTTGCGGGGACGCCGCAGCAGAATGGAGTAGCAGAACGCATGAATCGCACTTTGGTGGAGAAAGTTCGGTGCATGTTGTCAAATGCCGGGCTTAGCAAGGCGTTCTGGGGTGAGGCTCTCAAGTATGCCTCCCACCTTGTCAACCGTTTACCATCAGCAGCAATCAGAGGGAAGACTCCGATGGAGGTATGGTTTGGGAAACCAGTTACAGATTATGATTCGTTACATGTTTGGGGTTGTTCTGCTTACTATCATGTAACTGAGTCCAAGTTAGATCCACGAGCCAAGAAAGCTATTTTCTTGGGTTTCACTTCAGGCGTTAAGGGATACAGGCTTTGGTGTCCCGAGTCTAAGAAGGTGATTCTAAGCAGGGATGTTACTTTCGACGAATCTGCTATGTTACAGCAGGTTCCTTCCAAGGAGAATGTGGAGCCGAATGCACAACAGCTGGTGGAGCATTCAGAACAGGCGGAGGTTGAGACTCCCCTTGTTCCAGCCAAGACTGTTCAGACAGTCAGTCGTCCTGAGGATCAACCCGTTGACCAGGATGTCATTACTGAAGAAGAGGCTCCATTACAAGAAATACCACAGCAGCCAGAATCCATTGCAACCAGCAGACCGAGGCGGGAAATCCGGAAACCTGTTCGATATGCTGATACAGTAGCTTATGCACTTCCAGTGACAGACGATGATGTCCCCTCCACTTACCGGGAGGCAGTGCAGTGTACAAAAGGCGACAAGTGGAAAGAGGCGATGGATGAGGAGATGGGTTCACTCTCCAAGAATCAGACTTGGGATTTGGTTCAACTTCCCAAGGGCAAGAAATCTATTGGCTGCAAGTGGGTTTATGCGAAGAAAGAAGGTACAGGATCTGAGAAAGTCAGGTTTAAAGCAAGATTAGTAGCCAAGGGTTACGCACAAATGGAAGGGATCGACTACAACGAGGTGTTCTCCCCTGTCGTCAAACATTCGTCGATCAGGATCTTGCTGGCATTGGTGGCACAGTTTGACCTTGAGTTAGCCCAACTCGATGTCAAGACCGCTTTTCTACACGGAGATCTGGATGAGGAGATCTATATGGCTCAACCAGATGGTTACAGAATTGCAGGAAAGGAGAATTGGGCTTGTAAACTGAAGAAGTCGCTATACGGGTTAAAACAGTCGCCGAGACAGTGGTACAAGCGCTTTGATCGGTTTATGATGGAGCAAGGGTACACAAGAAGTCACTTTGACCATTGTGTTTACTTTTGCAAACTCCGGGATGGATCATTTGTCTATTTGCTCTTATATGTCGATGACATGCTGATTGCATGTAAGAGCAAGGTGGAGATTGACAGACTGAAGGCTCAACTTAGTAAGGAGTTTGACATGAAGGATCTCGGGGAGGCAAAGAAAATACTCGGCATGGAAATTCGGCGGGACAAGGCGAAAGGCACAGTTTGTTTGACTCAGACGCAGTATTTGAAACGAGTGTTGCAGAGATTTGGGATTGACGGGAAAGCCAAACCTGTCAGTACACCTTTGGCCGCTCATTTTAAACTAAGTGCATCGATGTCGCCGCAGATGGAAGACGAACGGAAGCAAATGGCTCAGGTTCCCTACGCCAATGCAGTGGGAGCTTTGATGTATGCTATGGTTTGTACGAGGCCAGACATTTCACACGCAGTTAGCATGGTCAGCCGATACATGCACAATTCAGGGAAAGAGCACTGGCAGGCTGTGAAATGGATTCTACGGTATCTTCAGGGTACTGTGGATGTTGGATTGAAGTACGAGAGAAACAAAAACCTTGGTCAGCATTTGGTTGGTTATGTAGATTCTGATTATGCTGGTGACCTAGATAAGCGAAGGTCGACTACAGGGTATGTGTTTACACTTACCAGAGGGCCAATCAGTTGGAGGTCAACGTTACAGTCAACGGTGGCTTTGTCTACTACAGAGGCAGAGTATATGGCAGTGACAGAGGCTTTCAAGGAAGCTATTTGGGTACATGGTTTGATTGAGGACTTGGGAATTGTTCAGAAAAACGTGGAGGTTTTTTGTGACAGTCAGAGTGCCATCTGTTTGGCGAAAAACCAGGTTCACCATTCCCGCACCAAGCATATCGATGTCCGGTTTCATTTCATCAGGGAAATTGTAGAGGAAGGAGATGTTCTTCTTCAGAAGATTCCGACTGCAGATAACCCTGCGGATATGCTCACCAAAGTGGTTACAGGGATCAAGTTCCAACATTGCTTGGACTTGATTAACATCTCTCGAGCAGTGCGCGCCTAAGGGCGCAGAGGGGCAGTGTTGATTCGAGGATTGTCGCCAAGGTGGAGATTGTTGACTTTTGTGGCTCCAACCCACCTGCTTGTATTTACTCAGCAGACAAGTAGCCTCCCAAATCTTCATCTGGTATCCTCCAGTATCCTTCAGCCGCTTTGGAGTAAATGAAGGCAGACTTTCGTGGCAAATGAACAGTGTCTCATTTGGCTATAAATGGAGACCTTTGGTTCAGAGTATTGTATCAGAAATCAGAGAGCAGAGAGTGATACACGAGTGGATTGTGAGGAAATACTGTGTGAGTTTGAGTGTTTGTTGGTTTAACTCTGATTTAGCACTACACTTCAAAGTTTCTCCTTCGTAATCGAAAAAATATGAGTGGTATATATTAGGAGTTGTGCAAAGCCTACAATAAAAATGGAAAATCAGAACAAGGCTTTATCACTAGAGAACCAGACAGATCCAAAAGGCGTTAAAACGGAATTGGGTTTTCTAATGGGGCTTTTTTCAGTTGAACGCCTTGATCGAAAATTGAAGCACTCTTATACATTTTGTTTCCTTGAATCAATCCTGTTGTAGTATTTTTGGCCGTCGGCGAGTTGTTTGGGGGAGAGACGAAGGAATTTTTTTTTGCGAGTTAGGATTTAGTCGTCAGACAATTCAGAAGAAATTTAAGAAGTCATCAGACCATCTCTAACCTGACCCATTTTTAGATTCAAATTTAAAATTTAGGCAAAACTTAAAAAAAAAACTCTCTATTCTTTGATCCAAACCCTTTTCCATTTTGGTTTTACCCATTTTTTTTCCAAATTTTGAGACAACCTAAGTCTCTTTCCATTTTTTCCCCAATATTCCAACGGTTCTTTTCTCTTTTCAAGGGCTCCTTTCATGCCATTCTGAGAGCATGACATCGGCTTTTTCAAGCTTTGAATACTTGCAACTCTCTCTCTCTCTCATGGCCGCCGCAGCTAAAATGAGTTTCTACAGATGGAAAGAAAGAAGGATATATAGATCAAAGTTCTATGGGTGGTGGTAAGTGGTAAATAGTTTGGGTGGTTGGCGGTGGTTATGAAGGTGGGCCGAGTTCTTCTTCTTCTTATTTTTCTTTACAACAGTCAGTCACTCTCTACCCCAAATCAAATTTGTTCCCTTCTAGTATTATTTACATTATTGCCATTGAATACTTAAAAAATAATATATTTGGGTAAAAGATCATTTTACAGTGGCAGAGGTCCGTCTCACTCCAGTCTCCAAGTGGTTGTGGTGGGTGGTAGTGTAGGGTTGCTGTTTTTAGGCTGACCAATGTAGTCTATAGGTGTAACGCCCCAATTTTCGGGAATAAAATCGGAGGCATTAAATATTGATTTCTAAAAATTTTTCAAAATCCAAAACGGATAATTCACCCTAAGGATTCATCTATTACAAACCATCGTGAAAATACTGAAAATAGTCTTTGTGGTAGTAAATTAAGCAAAATAACAGAGCCATCTTCTAGGATTGATATGGATCCCAAGCGTACACTGGTTCAGTCTCCATCTCTGGATTCATCCTTGGATAGTACTGCCCTCCTTCAGGGTCCTAAGTCTCCACCTGATTTTCTGCAAAATCTGACACGGATGCTAGATAATCTGTGCCTGAGTGAAGGAGTTCACTCCGTAGTATAATCCAACCCAATCACCCCCCTTACATTACAGCTAGCAGGCAATAATATATTATTAAGACAAAAAGAATAATATAGAAGTAGCTCATGTAAACCTATTCATTCTTGACAATTCGCCTAACATCAAGGGGAAAGGTAGTCATGCTCGAACCTTAATTAGGGTTTGCTTACCTTAATCCTCGCATCAAAATCACCACTGGACTCCCACTAGTTCCATCATCACAAAACGTCGCTAGACCACCCGCCAGGTTTTATCCTCGTAAAATATCGCTGGATCACCTGCCAGGTTTTATCATCACAAAACATCTCTGGACTATCCGCCAGGTTTTATCATCACAAAACATCTCTGGACTATCCGCCAGGTTTTATCATCGCAAAACGTCACTGATCAACCGTCAGGTTTTATCATCGCAAAACATCACTGACCAACCGTCAGGTTTTATCAGCATAAACATCACTGGGCAATCCGCCAGGTTTTACTGTCACAAAATATCGCTGGATCTCTGCCAGGTTTTATCATCGGAAAATATCTCTGGCCCTATCCGCCAGGTTTTATCAAAACATCACTGGGCTTACTTTGCCAGGTTTTATATCATCACTGGACTCCCGCCAGTTTCAATTCATTACTGAGCTTACTTTGCCAGTTTCAAATCATCTCATCCAACTCATCACATCTCAACATCCTGCCTGCAGGCAGATCTAAAAATAAACTTTCCAATTTATCCATTACTTAGCATCGTCTAAGTGAACTCTATTTGCATATCACCCCATGTCTCTAGGTTTCAATCTAACATATCAATCACAAATCGGAGCAGTATACAAATAATCACAATGATAATTGAAATAAATAATAAGCGTAGAAATCACGTAATTTTTTATGAATGGGCCGTTGCCCTTAATCTTGTATGACCAATAAGTTAGCAATAATGCAAGAAACTTTTGTCTAATAAAAGTTTTTATAAAAAGAATAAATCTAGGCTTGTATAAATTTTATTTAAAAAATTAGATTGATTAAAAACTAATTAAATTAGATAAAAATATTAGAATAATTATCATGACCTTCATAAGAGTCTTAAAGGTCCTATACAACCAGTTGAGTGTCAAAAAGTTGGGTTCGAAGAGTTGAGAAATTAATTTAAATGAAAGCGTTAATTAAAGTGACCGAAAGTAAAGTAAATAGATAATAAATAATTTACTATTTAAAAATATGTTGAGATTAACATAGTTTCATCTTTGGAACATAAGGAGTCTAAATAAAATTACTCGGGCATTAATAATAAGGTTTATAAGGCCGTAAATAAATTTTGATTGGAATTACTTTAAAAATAATAATAAATAGTGAATTAAATAAAAAAAATATTTAATTTAACAAGTTACCATCTTTGAGATGCAAAGAGTCTGGAAAAATTAATTCGAGTGTTAAAACGTTGGTTGGGAGGTCGTAATTAATTTTTGTTTGTAAATTTTGAACGATAACTAATAAATAATTTAATAAATAGATAATTAAATAAAAAAATATGACCTTGACAAGTTATGATCTTTGAGGTGTGAAAAGTCTAGGAAAAAAAGTTCGGGGTTCAAAAATCAAGTTTAGAAGATCGCAAAATCGATTCGAAGCATAACAGTTCAAATCGCAAGGTCTGACCGGTTTGACCTTGCGGTGGAGCACCCAGACGCGAACTCGGCTCTGGTTCTTGCGGCCCAAACCTTGCGGCCGCAAGGTTGCGTCCAGATTCGTTTTTTTCGTCTTTTCGTCTCGGTTTTGATGCATGGGCTCGTTCGGACTATTGGGTTATGCATAAAAACAATAAATATACTTAGAGGAAGGATTGAAATGGATTATAATACCTCGAATTGGATCGAATTAATTTTAAACCGAAACTTGGAATTTGGAGAAGACGACTTCGGTTTCTTCGATCAGGGAACCTTGGGATCAAATTGGACGACGTTTGGTGATGCTAGGAGTTTTAGGAAGAGATTAGAATGGTCGGATTGGGTCTCGGTTGGTTTTTGAACACAAAACCCACTTTTCTCTCTCTTTCTTTCTCTCTCTTTCTTTCTCTCTCTATAACTCCATAGATTGGAGCTTCGTTTCCTTCGAATTTTCTCTCTACTCTAATTCAGAGAAGTGTGGAGGGTGTAGGGATGTGTTCATGGGTTAATGGAGAGGGGTTTATATAGGAGAATTTTGAAGAGGTTGATAAAATTGTATTAAATACGGATTCTATTTCTTGGGCTTCAAGATGGACGAGATAGGGACGATTATATGGTCCGGGAGGAAGTCGAGATCGAGTAGGAGAGGGAGAGGCAGGAGGAGGGGAGGTGGAACTCTTAACTCTTTTTAATTGTGTATAATTGCATGCAAAGTATAAAAAAAAAAGAATAAGATAAAATAAAATAATTATATTTGTATATATATTAAGGAAAAGATTATAATATTTTTTTAATGATATTATTAATGCTATTAATAATATTAACTCTATTATTAAAGAAAAAAAAATATGGTCGAAAATTCGGGTCGTTACAATAGGTTTGTTTCCGGCTTGGCCTATGTTGTTTATAGGCTATGCCTTTTAGTTTTTGGGCTAGGATTTTGACTTCTTGGGCTTCATGTTGTTTTTGAGTTATGGGTTTCTTATGAGCTTTATTATTATATTTATATGTTTAGATCATTGGGAAAATGACGGCTCAGGACATGTTTTGGTAATTAATATTCATTCAAGACGAGCTTAGAACATTTGTTAATGTTAAAAATGTCTTTAGCAGGTATTAATTATCAAAACATGTCTTTGGCCGTCATTTTCTCTAGATCCTTTAGGTGATCTGGGCTAAACCCATTGGTGTTCTGTTTGTTGGCTTTTTGCCAACAAGAGCTTGTTTTTTAATCCCTTTTCTTTTCAATAAAAACTTTTATTTTGCCCTTAAAAAAAAAACAAAAAACAAGAGCAATCAACTTGTCAAGAAGAAGAGGGACTTTCCTCATGAGATGTCTCCGGAAAAAGCATGCGAATCCACGAGGGATTTATCAAAGAAGAATTCCCCGCTAGCAATTAGGCTTGATTGCCAATCTATTCACCTTGAGAGAGGGCTGTTAGCGGAGATCGAAAAATCGATTGAAATCGAAAAAATCGGACCGGATCGAATTTTTAAAACCGGTTGAATCATTTTGATTTGGTTTCGGTTTATAAAATTTTATAAACCAGAAAATTTCGATCCGGTTTATGTGTTTTAAAAACCGATCGAAACCGGACCGGTTATATATATTTATAATATATACATATATATATAAACATAGGGGAGATGTTGAATTATGGATTTTTGGTTGATATTTTGTGGTGTATATTGGTTTAATAAATATATGGTGAAATTACACGAACACCCCCTCATCTATTCGGTTTAGACACGGACACCCCATAATCTTTAAAAATTCCCACACACACTCCCTCATCTTCTACCATTACCTAAGGAGCAGCCTTCCATTTGAGTACCGTTGTTGCAAGGCACATGTCAATACTTTTGCCAAATTTTAGACAAAAATGCCCTTTAACTGCAACATATATCCAGTTGCCTTTCATACCTCATTTCTCATTCTCACTTTATGTCAGAGATTCCCCCTCTCACTCTATATTAGAGATTCCCTCTCTCACTCTGTATCAAATCTCTCTCTCTCTCCTACGGCAGCCATGAAAGGTGGCAAGTGGCAACAGTTGTAACGACCCTGATTTTTGGTCGTTAAAAATTTCGTTAAATATTTGTATTTTATTTGAATTTCCTTATTTTCCTTGTAAATTGTCATAATTACATTTTTAGCCCTTGAAATTTGATTTCTTGCACTTTAGCCCATTTAGCAAGCCTAGTTAGCTTCTAACCATCTGGTTGGAGTAACGAAACTAGGAAATCACTTAGTCACTTTCTCCTAACCTCAAAAGGACCGTTTTGCCCCTCTTGGACCGTTTGACCCTTTTGAACCCTAGACTAAGAATTGGATATTCTTTTTCTTTTAATTATTTTGGTTTTATTCTTTGTCCATTGGACAAAGATTGTTAGGGAAACTATTATCCATTGGATAATAGAACCCCCAATTGTTTATATTAAAGGTATACTTGGTTAAGTACTAGTCTTTATAAAAAATAGACTTTTTAAATGCTTTAAAGGACACCTTTTGATTATTTTAGTATATAATTTCCCTAGCAACTATTGTCCATTGGATAATAGAAGTTAGGGGATTTATTATCCAATGGATTAAAGATTAGTCTTTCACCAAAGTACCATGGGTTATTAATTTAATCATTTTCTTTAAACCATGTGTGAAAGTACTTCATTATTTTAATTAGGAGGGTACTTAGTACCAAGATTCCTAAAGTACCTTTTAATTATTTTCTAATGGGGTTTTGAACTTCCTATTGTACAAAGGTATCATGTTTATATATTCTAGTACTTTGATGGTTAAAGTATTACTCTAAGTACCATGTGATCTATTGACTTATTTAAAAAAGAATCCTAGCCCTTAAGTCTACTTTTGATCTTTGGTACAAAAGTACTACTAATTTATTTGTATACTTGCATATATATACATATATATATACCTTGAGGAAGCAAAGGAAGAGAGGGAGAGAGGGGGGGGGGGGGGGGGGGGGTTGGGAGAGAGAAGAGGAGGGAGATTTTGGCTAGTACTTACCATTGATCTTCCATTGTACAACTAGATTCTTGATGGTTGATCTTCCAAGCCAAGTCTTAACTTCCAATGTCCTTCCTTGTACAATTCCTAATTGTTTAACCCTTGGAATCTTGTACCAATCTCATCTCCACCATTGGATTGTCCAAAATCAAATCTAAGTACTAACCCTAGCCATGCAACCCTAGGATTTTTGCATTTATCTTCCATGTGAACACACTTTTATTGGATTTAAAAAATTGGGGAAGGAGAGAGGAAGGGGGGCCGGCCATATGAGGAGAGGGAGGAACCCTCTGCCTATAAATAGAAGCTCACTCTTCACTTGAAAATCACACCTCAAAGCATTTGCTCTTCCTTCTCTCTAGAAACCATTTCTGATTTTCCAGGCAGCCTACTGCCCCTTCGAAAATCCCCCGTTTTCTCCTGCTTAGAGTAGTTTTTAGAACCAACTTCCTTCGGGAAAGTTGTAGAACACTTCGAGAGCTTCAAGTTAGGCTCAAGAACCACCCCAATCGGTCAAGAAATGACCAAGTTATTGGCATCCGAAGTTCAGTGAAACTTCTGGATTTCCAAATTCCAGACAGCTTACTGTCTTCTCCTTATTCACCATTTTTCTCCAACCTAAAGTAGTTTCTAGGATCGACTTCCTTCACGGAAGTTGTAGAGCATTTCTTGAACTTCGATTTCGACCCAAGAAAGATCATATTCGGCCAAGGATTGACCGAGTTACTGCCGTCCAAAGTTCGGGTCAGATTCGTGAGTTTCACCACCCATGGAATTTCCAACTAGCTTATTCGGCCCCGACTAGTTTCGGATCAAGGTATGATACTCTTACCCTATCCCGATGTATATGTAAGATCTCGTTATCTTCCGTTTCAAAGAAAGTGATCTTTATTTACTTTTCATTTCAAGTACTCGTATTTTGATCTTTCGGAAAGTTATGAACTTGAATATATGAATTGTTGTATTACTTGTGACACGATAAAGCATAAGTGATTTATCACTCCAAGGGTGTCCGAACATGTGGCGTTATGCTTTAAGCGTTGATTTAAACATGATTAGCATTATAGAGTTGGATGATCTTGTTGAATGATCATTATTGTGTATAAAGTCCTACGGCGGAGTCTTTGTATGCAAACGTGACACGAGAACCGAGAAAGTAGAAACATGACACCTAGGGTGTGGTTTATAAAAAGATAAGTTTTTCCGAGGAAGGAAATATTTTTGAAACTACGTAATGACTAGTTTGGTGGCATTACGTGAGATGTGTTTTGAAAACCGTAATGTGGCCGGACTTGGTAGCCCATTGCGCGGGTTGTGAAAACCACAATGTGGCCGGACTTGGTAGCCCTTTGTGAAGATTGCCAATAGGGCCGGACATGGTAGCCTTATTGGTAATATGGCTTGGTTATCCATGGAGAGGAGCCAATGCTAGTGTTGCGTGCCAATGGGAACCCGGCGCGGCGGAACCATTGTGAGGATACTCGGGAACCCGGCGCGGCGGAACCGAGGTTGGGTGTGTGTGTGCTTGGTTATTTGCGGTACGGAGCCAATGCCAAAGATTTTGAAAGGTTGATTTGTAAAGTGTGAAAATGTTGACACGGTCTACGACGAGTTGCGTAGGAGAAATCGGGAAATCTTGGACACCAACGATAGGTGATTAACGATGTGTGATTGTTAGTGTTGTTGTAATTGTTTACCGTCGTAAGGTTGGTGGGTAAGGATTTCCTATTGAGCGTTGTAGCTCACGGTGTTGCCTTTTGGTGACCCTGGCATATTATATTGGTGGTGACGCCGGTATAATATGTCAGACTTCATAGATGAGCAGGGCGAGATCTTCAGCTTGGAGGCGTGCGGAGCCGAGGAGCTGGCTAGGATGGAGAAGCAAGAGGAGCTGTAGAGTAGGACCCTTAGTTCCCTCTTTGTCATCCTATTTTGTATTTCAAATGCTCTTACGAGAGTTATGATGTAATAACGAGCTAGACTCGCTTTGTTTTATAATAAAATGTTTTATTTAACGTACCCAAAATTCGGGGCGTTACAACAGTCACCATAGCCACACCAACAATAGATCTAATAGCTGCAGTTAGAGCTACAATTCCAATCAAACCCAAAACTAGATTGATTCCTGCTGTCGTTGTGGAGAAAAAGACCCCTTGAGGACTTCAAATACAAAATGGATGATAAGCAAATGCAAAATAACAAAAACCCCAATTGTTAAAGGTTATCGAAGGCACCACTGTATAACACTTTTCAAAAAATCCTACTATTCCCAAACAAAAACCCTAATGTATTCATATATCATATAATATGAACATATAAATCTACATTAGAGCCATTTAATAAGAAAATCTAGGATTTTTTTTACATATAAAATATACCTTCTAAAATAGGATTTGTCACGATCTAGGGTTGGCCACGATCTGCAATTTTTCTACAGTATACATGATCCAATATTCTTCTAAACTTAGGTTTTCTTCACGATCTATGGTTAGTCATGATCTACAATGTAAGTTGGAGAGGGAGAGGAAGAGAGATAGAGGCGCCATGATCGAGTAGGGTGGAGAGAAATTTCTGATCGAGTGAAGTGTGGAGTATGCTTGTTGCTCCATTTCAGAACAAAGGGTATATTTGACATTTTGTTCATTCCGTTAATGGCATTGAGATTTTTTTTTCCTTTTCAGTAGATGAGGGGGTGTGTATGAGCGTTTTTAAAGGTTAGGGGGTGTCCGTGTAATTTCACCAAGGGTATATTTGACATTTCGTTCATTCCGTTAACGGCGTTGAGGTTTTTTTTCCTTTTCAGTAGATGAGGGGGTGTGTATGGGCGTTTTTAAAGGTTAGGGGGTGTCCGTGTCCAAATCAAATATATGAGGGGGTGTTCGTGTAATTTCACCTAAATATATTTATTATATAAAATCAATCATATATATATATATATAACTGTTTTATGGGCTTAATTATGTTTTTATGAGTTTTTTTTAATGTATTAGGCTCAAAATTGATCCTTTTTTGTTGGGCCCAAAAAATAGGGGTTCAATTATGGATTTTTGGTTGATATTTTGTTAGTTGAATAGTGAATTTTTTGATGTGTTGTGCCAAAAATATGGTCCATGAATGAAAACCGGATAAACCGGACCGAAACCGATTAAGCCGGTCAAAATCGGACCAATTTATCTCAATTGGTTCTGGTTTCTAAAAATCTCAAACCAGATAACCGATTTCGACCGAAAAATACACCAAAACCGGTTGAAACCGGATCGATATCACCCCTACCTTGAGAGGATGCTCCTTAGGTCGAAATCTATAAATTTGGAAAATGACAGTCCAGAACATGTTTTGATAATTAATACTCCCTCCGTCCCATAATATTTGTCCGGACCGCAAAACGGAGACGTAAAAATAATACTATTTTTGTAAGAAAAGTTTGGAAAAAATTCACCAACTTACTAGATCTCGACGAGTTCTTTTAACTTGTGAAAAAAATTTGAATTTTTTCTTGAAAGAAATGTATTATTTTGTAGTCTCCGTTTCGCGGACCGAACAAATATTATGAGACGGAGGGAGTACTCGTTAAGGACATACTGAGAACATTTTTAATACTGAAAATGTCCTTAACGGGTATTAATTATTAAAACTCGTCATAGGCTGTCATTTTCCTATCAAAAGCAGAAGCCTGCTAGGCCTCAAAATATGAAAACGGCCTAAGCAAAGTCAGGGCAAACAATCAAAAAGCTCACGAGACTAAAAACCTAAAAAGACGGTGTAGGAAAAAATTAAAACGCTAAAAGGAGAGATCAAAATTGAATATATTAGGGAAAATGACGGCCTAGGACATGTTTTGATAATTAATATCTGTCAAAGATAGACTAAAAATATTTGTTAATGCTGAAAATATCCTTGACGGATATTAATTATCAAAACATGTCATTGACCGTCATTTTCCCAATATATTAACCTCGATGGTCCAGTCCAGTCCATCGAAAGGGTCATGGGTTAAGCCCATAATTTGAAACTAAAGCCCATAAGCCCATCTCGTCTCGTCATTTAACGAACACGCTACTCTCGAACCCTCTCAACTCCCACTAGAACTAGCACTTTCTTCTGTAAACTCTCATCATTCCCGCTTCAACTCTTTTCGATCCAAAATCTAGGGTTTTGCAGTAATAATCATTTCCAGATCTAGGGTTTCAAATCTCCCATCGCTCTCTCTCTCTCTCTCTTTCCAGTCATGGCCGTCCAAGCCTCACGCCAAGCCTCATCAAAAACCGAGTCCTACGTGGACAACAAGCGCAAGGAAGACATCCGCCGCGCCAACATCGTGGCCGCCCGGGCCGTGGCTGACGCCGTCCGGACCAGCCTTGGCCCCAAGGGCATGGACAAGATGATCTCCACCGCCTCCGGCGAGGTCATCATCACCAACGACGGCGCCACCATCCTCAACAAGATGGAGGTCCTCCAGCCCGCCGCCAAGATGCTCGTCGAGCTCTCCAAGTCCCAGGACGTCGTCGCCGGCGACGGAACCACCACCGTCGTCGTCATCGCCGGCGCCCTCCTCAAGCAGTGCCTCTCCCTCCTCGACGCCGGCATTCACCCCACCGTCATCTCCGATGCTCTCCACAAGGCCTCGCTCAAAGCCGTCGACGTGTTGACCGCCATGGCCGTGCCGGTTGAGCTATCGGATCGAGAATCACTCGTCAAGTCCGCCAGTACTTCACTCAACAGCAAGGTAGTTTTTGGAAAAATTAACTTGCTTTTACGAGTATGTTTTAGGAGTTTGTGATTCTACATTAATAGCATGTTTAAGAGCATCTCCAGCCTTTACCTATACTTGTACTCGAATTGGAGTGAAAGCTTTCATTTTTTTTTTTTTGAGTAAAGCTTTCATTTTTTGAGTAAAAGCATTCATTTGATATGAGGCAGTCTAATGGACAAATTCAAATCTAAGCATTAATTCGAGTAAAAATAGCTGTAAATTTGAGAGTCACCAAATAGCCTTTGTTAGTGGCATAGTTATAAATTTGACTAAAGATTGAGTGAAACTCACTTTGATATAAGTCCGAGTCAAGGAGTGGAGTATTTATTTTGAAGTGTTTTTTACTTTAAGTTAGAGTTTAAGTGGAAAAAAAACAGTAATGGGGTTAACGGATATAACGTGTAGTGATATTGTGAGGATTGAAGTTTCAGATTTAGTCCTATACATCCCATGTATTGTAGTAATTTAGGATAGGAGGGCATAAGTGAAGCACAATTAGCTATGTTAGCATGAGTTAATCAAGATTTTACGTGTCATAGTATTAGTGAAGTAAAAAAGTTTACAAGTCTTCTTCTGTGTTGTCTTCTTTTATTTAGTATGTGAAATTAAAAAGCTCTTGCCTTCAACAGGTGGTAAGTCAGTACTCTACTCTCCTTGCCCCTCTTGCTGTAGACGCTGTGCTGTCTGTTGTGGACCCCGAAAAACCCGATTTGATCGATCTCCGTGATGTCAAGATCGTGAAGAAGCTCGGAGGGACGGTGGACGACACCGAGCTTGTAAAAGGTTTGGTATTTGATAAAAAGGCGAGTCACGCCGCTGGAGGTCCAACTAGGGTTGATAATGCGAAAATTGCTGTTATTCAGTTTCAAATTTCACCCCCAAAGACGGACATAGAACAATCTATTGTTGTTTCGGATTATACCCAAATGGATAGGATTTTGAAAGAGGAGAGGAATTATATTTTGGGTATGATTAAGAAGATTAAGGCTACTGGGTGTAATGTGTTGTTGATTCAGAAGAGTATTTTGAGGGATGCTGTGACTGATTTGTCGCTGCATTATCTTGCGAAAGCCAAGATTATGGTGATAAAGGACGTTGAGCGCGATGAGATTGAGTTCATTACAAAGACTCTCAACTGTCTGCCTATTGCTAACATTGAGCATTTCCGCGCCGAGAAGTTGGGTTATGCGGATTTGGTTGAGGAGGCTTCACTTGGGGATGGGAAGATTGTGAAGATTACTGGAATCAAGGACATGGGTCGGACCACGACTGTGCTTGTTCGTGGGTCGAATCAGTTGGTCCTTGATGAGGCAGAGAGAAGCTTGCATGATGCTCTCTGTGTTGTGAGGTGTTTGGTCAATAAGAAGTTTCTGATTGCGGGCGGTGGTGCACCAGAGATAGAGCTTTCGAGGCAGTTGGGTGCATGGGCTAAGGTTTTGCAAGGGATGGAGAGTTACTGCGTGCGATCTTTTGCAGAGGCACTTGAAGTTATTCCCTATACCTTGGCGGAGAATGCAGGTTTGAACCCAATAACAATCGTTACAGAGCTTAGGAATCGGCATGCGCAGGGCGAGATCAATGCTGGAATCAATGTGAGGAAGGGGCAGATTACTAACATCTTGGAAGAGAATGTGGTACAACCTTTGCTAGTGAGCACTAGTGCAATTACTCTTGCTACGGAATGTGTGCGGATGATCTTGAAGATTGATGACATTGTCACAGTGAGGTAGATTGTGCTGTTGCATTACCGTGTTGGAGACTGAAAAACTTTTTGCCTTGTTAAATTTCGGTGTGTGCTGCTACTATGTTTACTTTGCTTTCTTCTGAGGTCGTCTTTGTTGCATTTCATGTCTAATGAATTTTGTTTGTGGTCTTTTCAGAAGTGCATGTTTATTTTGGTCATCTTATTGTGTTTGTATGCTACTAGAGATGAAAACAGTAGTTGTAGTTGCGTGGATCATTCGAAATACTGCTCTGAGCTGCAAATAATGATCAATCTTGTTGAAATGTTTGTTTTTTGTATGTGCTAATGTCATGGGAGCTTTTTCTGGTTATGGGAAATTAACCACGCCGTTTAATATATTTGTTTGGTGTGAGAAGCATTATGTGAATTTTTTAGGTTAACTTGATTATGCTGCTTAACAGCTCTTTGTTCAACGAGGAAAAGATTCTATTTTGATACTCTAGCTCACTCAATAGTCGATACAATATTATGGACATTTTCAAAAAGGTTTCCACGATTTTATGGGGAGAATAGATGTTTAGTATCTACTTTTTTTTTTTTTTTTTTTAAAATCATGCAGACATGCTTTGAATACATGTATCTAATCACTGTATATTCTTCTTGAATTGTACGGTTGTATTTTTTCTTGGTGTTGTCAACCATTCGATGGGGATGTGGCAATGCTTTGTTGCAGAATCAGATTAATTTTCGTAGGAACTAGGAAGTTGTATTGAATTGGGACCCCATAGAGTGAGAGAAACTGAATAGGCTGTAGGAAACTTCCAGGGAAAGGGAGGATTATGTTTACTTTGCCATGTTAGATGTTTGTGTGCTGCGACTATGTTTGCTTTCTTCTGAGGTCTTCTGTGTCACGTTTCATGTCTAATGATTTTTTTTCCTTGGTGTTTTCAGTAGTGTATGTTTTACTTTTGTCATCGTATTAGGTGGATATGCTATTAGAGATGAAAACAGCAGGCTTAGTTGTGTGGTAAACATCTTAAACACCACAGTAGGCTTGTTGAGCTGTTTCTCTTTTGTATGTGCTGATGGCAAGGAAGCTTTTTTCTAGTTATGCCGTCTAAAGTGCGAGAAGCATTATGTGAATTTCTACATTAACCTGTTTTTCCTGCTTTGAAACTCTTTGCTTTGGGAAAAGTTCCTACAGTGATACTGTAGATCGATGCGATGTTATTGACTTCGTCAAAAAGGTTTCCATGATTGTATATTTTATGGTAGAATAATTGTTGTCCAGCTATTTATTTATTTTTTATCTTGCAGACATGCTAACAAATATTTACTTAAGTCGCATTATATTCTTTTTGAATGGGAAATACTAAATAGTATTCTGTCAAAGCGTTTCATCAAACATTTGATGGACATACAAAAAGCATCTGTAAAACCAAAGGTGGCAATGCTTTGTTGTTGAAACGGAATAATTTCCTAGGATCCAGGAGGTTGGTATCCAATTGGGACCCCAGAAAGGAGCAAAACTGAATCGGCCACGGGAAATTTACAGGGAAAGGAGAGAACTGAAAAGTATTCTGTCACATTAGAAAATATTGCAGAGAGACTACAGTCGAGATGATGGAAGCCTTTCTAGTCTTGTTTAAGAGGGGTGTTTTGGGCTGAGATTAAACAGTTTAGATAACTTACGGGCTAGGCCGCTAGGGTTGTTTTGTTGTTCTATCTTCATAGGAAAGAAATTGTACGTAAAATGGGGAAATATTTCTCTTAACATGTTCACATTCTGCTCAAATTTTCTCATATATTGAACTGTGCTTCTGTTGCTTGTGTGGAAGGGTATTGTTAGGATGATTCTTTGATGTTGCAACTTATTGGAGAATTTGGGGGTGTTGTATGACTTTTAGTTGCCACCTGAGTCGATGGATTTGATAACTCGTGCCATGATCTTCCTGTGATAAAATTACCACTTATCCCGAAAGCTTAATATGTTAGTTAGTGAGCCCAATAATGTATATCAACCTGTCCAACACCTTCCCACCCTCCCTCACGTGCATTTTTTCTTGAATGTGGAGATGCACACATCGAAACAGAATGCGAGAGGGAGAAGCAGAACTGAAACGGACAACAAAATGCAAAATAGGATACTTAAACAAAAGACCTCTCAGAGACCAAAAGCTCTTATGTCTTGCTAAGCTATAATTATTCCAAAAGCTTAAGCCCAACACTACATATTATGCCAGCCAACCATTCGGTATCATTCTTGTGCATACACATTTGTTTTTTCCCCCTTTTATCTTTTGTGTCTTGATGTATGTCTTGTTGTCACTTTCGTTTATTTGGACGCAAACCTTTCCCAATTCTTCCAATCAAAAGCTCTCTGCTATGAGCAATTTTCATCTTGTGTACTTTTTGTTGTGCTATTCTTTGATGAGAAGTTGCCTTGCCTTCTGCATTGAATCTGTAACTTGGACAAGCAATGCTATCCCTGGTTTCTGTACTTAATTTAGTTGATGCTTCGGAAGTCTTTGTTGCATTTGACATGTTTTAAGCTTTATGGACTTTTAGACAAGAATGAATTTCTGTTTTTTTGGAAGCCCTGGTTGCCTTTGTCATAGGTTTAGGCTTTCTGGACACATTTGGGCAACGAATAATTCCGTGGAAACTCTCAATCGTGCTTGTAGTTGATTCTTTGGAAGTCTGCTTGCACTTGACAAACATTTTGAGCTTTAGGGACACCAAACAAACAATGCTATTGAAGCTCTCTAACTTGTGGTGATCTTGTTTGATGTGTACCTTGACTGATGTGAGTTGTTTGCAGAATTGGAGGAAGTTGTAGAAAAGATTACAACTCTTTTATGTGTACATTGCCAAATTCTTAGCTTTGTGCTTGAAAACTAGTATATTTCACAACAGATCATGGTATTTCCTTCTCACAGACGTGACAGGCCAGAAATCTGAGTACCACATTAGAGGTGCAGTAACATTTGTTTCAACTTGAGTTTGTTTGCACTTTAAAATGTTTATTGGAAAAGATTGGTGACATTGTAGCGGGGGAGATGTAAGGATGTTTGTGGTACGATGTTTTGGTGTCTCCGTCTCTCTGTACCGCTAGTTCATTTCCTTTGCTCTTTTTCTGGGGTCGATAAGATCGAATTTCGTGTCTAGTGAATTTTGTACAAGGTGCTTTTAATAGTGAGTGCATGTTTGCTTCGTCATCTCATGGTGTTTAGATGCAATAGACTCGAGCGAATTGCCAATGCCAGAAGTACGTACTCTGCACGAGTTCTCTCGAAATTTGACGTTTAACAAACTTCACTGAATTTCCATTCAATTTCAGACATTTAGTAAAGAACATACAGACATCAACACCGATAATTTAGGTTTCCTTTTCTTTTAATTGGCCTTAAAAAGGAATGGGGAAATGTCGATGATGTGAATCACGTCTACATAATTCAAACTCATCACAACGTAGACGTATATAACTTAACGCAAAGGAGCTAGGGTAGAGATCATACATGAAACTCCATTTCATATTCATATGAAATCCAACCTATTCCATGAGTGCATTTGAAACTGTGGTTTCCGCTTTCGACAGCTCAACCCGTCAATGAAGATGAGTCTCAGAAGCTGTGAGGTTTAGTACTGAGACCCAAAATACATCAGAGCTCAACATAAGCTCATTTGAATGTATTGGAAAACTTGTCCAACATATTTTCCATTACTGCTGTAGAGTCGCAGACGTGTGAAAGCCAAAAACCGGAACCAGACTGAATGTTGGGCAAGGAGCTTCATTCCCCTAGGTCCTTGAAGATGAAGCAGGGGGGCTGCGGTGCCTTGGGCACGATAAGCTTGGCCTAAGAGAGAGATGAGGGCCATTCCGGCCTCTCGTTTCGGTACGGACGGTTTGGATCTAATCTGAGTGCATAAAAATCTCGATCGTCTGTTGCTCGGATTAGGATCCGAGCCGTCCATCACCGAGATGAATGGCCGGATGGGCTGCTCGGCTCCCGCTTAGCAGCATCCCCGGGTATAGTTGGGCCTTGGCAAGTTCATGGGCAGCTAGCACTTCATTTCTTACAACTTTCAGGACTTTAACAAAATTAAAACAAAAGCACAAGTTACAGAAATCCGAAAGAGCAAATTGTAGAAGATGGGATGCAGATGTAGGATTGTTGAGCACGTCAAGAAACTGCACGCTGTCTGCGAAGATGCGTGTCTGGTGTCTCCTTGACTCCTTTGTTATGTCGGGTTCAATTTCCACCAGAGCAGCCGATCAAGCTAGGTTGGCACTGAATAACCTGCTGAATCGTCTCTGTTCCTTGCCCTGCCTTCTTCACCCAAGCTGCAGCCCCATGCAATGTCTTAGCATTCCAGGCTCCGTCTGTTACAAAATGCCATGCGCCATTTAGGTTGGCTTCCCCATTGCATTGGTTGAAAGCATGGGAAATCTTGTACGAATGCCATGCACCATTCCGGGCTCGTTCGAAGAAAGATTCATTCCCGGCTTGTTGACTTAACTAGAGTTGTACATTTTGTTAGGTTACTCAAGTTTATCGTCCATGAACAATATATCACAGTTGTGGGCCCCTCAAACTTTGCGAGTGTGTGCGGCTTATGATAAAAAAAAAAAATAATAAATTTCAACAGTTTGTTTAATTGAAACAAATTTTGATCCGTGTTCCTTGAGAAGCTAAAGTTGAATGAGTGTAACAAGTTTTTGATATTAAGCGACCCTTCTTAAAAAACCACTTGTGTAGGTCGGATTTGAGAATTGCAGAAAGGTCAGAGTGAGGCATAAGTGCCGGCCTTGAAACAAGCTTCTTCTTCGTTCAACAAAACACTTCAACCTTTCGTGTAGTTTATGATCTTTTGGAATCTACGAAAACATAGCAGAAACTCATTTGCTCTTGTTTAGACTGGGTCTGGGTCTTCCTTTCTATCTCAAACTATAAATAATTCAAAGCAGACAACTTAAAGTATTTGTCTTTTTTTGTACAGGTTTGATTTATATATATTTTTTTATTTCCAATTCTGTTCGAGATAAGTACAGTATATAGTTTGAAAAAATCGCAATTCAAATTAGCATAAGTATAATTTTTGTTTTTGTTTTGGTTTTGGTTTTTTTTTTACATCTTTCAAAAAGTAATTTACAATTATAGTTAACCAAAATTCACGGGGACTATATTTTTGGTAATTCTTGTATATGTGGTACCAAAGAACTCGCGCGGTTCCTTTTCTTTCTTTTGAAGTCTCAAAAGCCTTGTTGTTGTTAGTTTGGTAACTTTGGGTATTTTAGTTTTGGTAGTGGGTGAAGAGAGAAATATAATAATGATTGGAGAGAAAGATAATGAGTGGAGAGAGTCAGAGAGAAATGAAATTAATAATTGAATAAATAATTAAAAAAATAAGATAATGGTTGAAAAAAATATAAAATAATAATTGAAAAACAAAATTAAAAGAAAGAAAATTATCAAACGACCAACGCCAAAATTCTTGGTATAGTCTTCAAAAATTTTTCTTCATCTATTTATCCTTTCAAAAACCTCTTTCAGAACCCAAATCGAATAGGGCTGCGGCATTAACGCTCATCTTTTGGGGGGAGAGAGCGAGAGAAAGATGTGGGGTGCTGAAAAGGAGGGCAGGAGATGGAGGAGAAGGAATTGGATTATGTGCTGGTACCATTAGGGTTGGTGGTGTTTGGAATGTACTACGTTTGGCTCCTCTTTTCCACACTCCGACATCCCGCAAGAACCGTCGTCGGACTCAATGCCGAGAGCCGTCGACAGTGGGTCTTCTCCATGATGTCTGTTAGTCTTCGCAAACCCTCATATTCTCTCTCTCCGAATATTTGTGTGCACTCAAGAATAACAAAGTTTTTAATCACTTCTTTGATTGCAGGACCATCCAAAGCTTTGGATGAGGACGAGACTGGGTTTCTTGACAAGCTAGAGTCGGTGAGGTAATGTTTCTGAGCCCTGATTTGCTTTGTTATCAATGTTAAGTCCCTAGGCGATAGTCGAGCGGTCAGCCATCTTCGAGTGATTATTTGATTAGGGATTAATCGGTGTATATTAATTAGTAATCGGCGATTAATCGTTAGTACGATGAATCCGACCAAATCGGATAGGCCCCACTAGCGATTAATCGCCAATTAATTCCTTGTCTTAGAACATTGTTTGTTATGCCATCACTAAGAAAATAAGGTCAAGAAACCTGTATTCGCGAACCTTTTCCCTAGTTTCAGATAAACGTTTTTGCTAGAGCATATGATTTTCATATTCCAAGTGTTAAGGACACAAGATGGCAAAAATGACAAGTCCCTGAATTCTGGAGTTGAAGTGGAGCTATTTCAATTCACATTGTGGACAAGACTCTCTTGATTGTTTGCACCTAAGTGCACCTTGTTTCGTTATGATCCTTATGTTATGCACCATTTGTTTACCTCTCCACGTGCAAGTCATGGGTTGCACGTGTTGGGCGTGTTAAAGCTTGTCCCACATGGGTTAATTATAGCCTCCAAAACTAGTGCACGAGCCTGGGCGATCTCTCCACTCATTGCCAATTGATTTTGGATTGGATGCTTCAACAACCTTAGATAGTTGGGTTAATGCCCCAAAAGAACAGGAGATATAAAGCATAACATGTGTCAAAATTTTGGACATTACGACAAAGTTATATATGAGCATGTCTGAAAAAAACATAAAATAGTTGGAGAAGCTAACAATCAAATTTCAAATTACAACCTGGGGCAACCTTGAGAATTATTGCCGTGTTGACAATCATAACCTTAGAAGCACGAACACGGATATAGGATACGGACACACCATGACACCTGTGGACACGCCATTTGTTCAAAAATTAGGACGCGAACCCGTTTGGAACACGTTGAATCTAAAGTTTATTTGTATTATAGAGGTATGTTATGATTTCATATAAAAGTTTGAAAACACTATTTCTAGCAAACTAAGAACAAAACTATGATGATACCGATCAGCAGTCCACATATAAGTAATTAAGTATACATGAACTAACACTATACTTCTGTGGAAATTTTCACTTCGGACCAAGTTCTAAAAATTAGATTATAACCTTTTAATGTGTCCTTAGCATGTTCCAAGAGTGTCACCAACGTGCCTTAAAGTATCGACTATGTGTTATAGTTAAAACTGTAATATAAAAGTTGAACACGTATTTAGGCATGTCCGACACAAGTTTGAAGAGTGTTATGTCATGCCCATGACCTTACACGTGTCAGACACAAGATACTTGAGGCCTGTAAACGTGTTCATGCTTCTTAGATCATAACCATAAATTGATTAAGAATCTAAGAGAGAGCTTTCTTTGTTAGGTATCTTTTCATGAGTATATTTGTTCTCTTAATTTGAATATATCATCTGTTGGCATGTAAATTGCACTTTTCATTGACTATGTTGGTCAAGACTCAAGAGATATTGAGATCTTATAGTGAGTGTTTTTTTGACGTTTTAATTGAGATGCAAAAAAACTGCCATTTTAGGACACGTTTAGATAATTGATGAATTAGAGCCAGGGCCCATGGTGGCACCTGAATGTCATGCTGAGGCTAATTGGGAGTTTGATTTTAGAGGATTCCTGAACTTGTTAACGTTATAATATTGGAAGCGTAGTTTGAATGTCTATTCTATCTGGCTGCTTTACTGCCCTTCCCTACATAACACTGCAAATCCCGCTTGGAATGACGAAGTTCAGCTGTCGAACTAACAGGAACGCCTTACAGATGATGCATATTGTGAGAATAAGTGAGATAGTCAGCTTCTTAAACGGGCTATCGGATGATGCACGAGAGATGAAGCTGCCCGGCAACTGCAGACTTTCCAAGTAGGTTTCTTATCACTAGCTCATATTCTTTAGCTACTCGATTAACAAATAGCAGTAATTTTTATTGGCTTGTTGGACCATCCTTTTAAGGATTTCCCCTTGCTACCAATTTCTTCAGTAAGTTTTCCAATTCAGGTGCAGCATGGAAAACATTTTTTTAGTTTGATTTTCAAGCTTGGGCGTCCTAAACTGGGAATTAAATTGTAAAAGGGGAAAATTCAACTTTGTGCATACTTCAGTGAAGCAATGAGTGACTGAAATCGTTGAGGGACATGGATTATGTAGCCAAAAGCTCCGTAACAACTGCGAGTGTTTCTACGTGTTGCAGGGATTCTTCATATTCCTTTTTTGGGGAATTTTCTTTTATTTTCTGTTATTAAAATCAATTTTGCAATTTCAACCATGAAATTGCAAATAGTTCATTTGTATTTGTTTGGGTGCGGACACCGGACAGGGATATGTCCTTACATGGATGTGCGGCTACTTTATTTTATAGATGGGTACATCAACACATTGAATGACATACTATATACTCCCTCCGTTCCAAAAAGAGTGTCCTTTTTGGGAAAGCGTGTCATTTTCAATTGCTTATATCTTTCAATGTGAATGTCAAAAAATATGCAATATGGATCTTGTTTGATAGATTATAATTAGTTCTATTAAACAAAGTTTTCAAAATCACATAAAACTTTATAAATCAAAAGATATAAGCATTTGAAAATGGCACGGAGTCCCAAAAAGGACACTCATTTTGGAACGGAGGGAGTAATTGTTAAATACCATGTGAATTTATAGCTTAAAAGTATTATTGCTATCGAATTAGAGATTAAATCATATCATTAGTGTTATGAATATATACAAACAACCAATCACTAAAGAAATATTCAAAATTTAAGCGTTGATGGTAATTTTAACCCGTCCTCAACCTTTTGAAATGGCATTTTGGTCGTGTAACTACTGTTCCTATTGTGTCTCAATGTGTACCCTGCTGGTAGGGATGAAATTGGTTTGGTTCGATCGATTTTTCCCCCTTTTTTGCACTGAACCGAATCAATCGGCTTTCAAAAATTAGAAACCGACACTGACTAGTTGATGGAGGAAACCGTTCGGTGCTTGCCGAAGCGGTTTGGTCCCGTCGGTTTTGTCGGTTTACCGATTTATGTCTTGTTCTCTTTGCTTTTCGAAAAACATTTTTCAAAAAATTCCCCCTAGATTCTCCATACTTTCAACATTTCTCTCTCTATCTCTCTCCACTTATTACCCCTACTATTTTTCAAAAAAAATTTCAAATCCAAATCCAAACACAGCATTAGGCTCTTGTCGACAGGAAGAAGAAGAATATAGAACCAAGGCATTGTTGGGAGACCGTGAACGTTGAATCAGCCACACTCTAAATTTGTCGTCTTCTTCGTGAATCACTCGGTGGAGAGTAAATTTTCAGATCTGTTAATCAGTCAGACTCGAGGTGAGACGAGTCTCCGATTTGTGCAAGGACAATCATCTTCGTCATCTTCTGAGTGAGATAAGATTGCAGACCGCAGTAATGGGTGAGGAAGACAGGGGTGAGATGGGTCCAATTCCAATTATGGTTTAATTCTTTCATGCGGGTGGAACACATGAACACAAGATGGGTCCTTGAATGGTTGGTTGGGATGAAAAAAGGTGCAAGGGTCTAGATTTCGGTTCGGTTCATTTCCGTCTTTTTTCTCATAAACCGAACCGACCGTAAATTTTTTCCAAAATTTAAAACCAAACCGAACCTATTTACTTCCAAAAACCGACCGAAAATGCAAAAAATTGATTGGTTTGGTCAATCAGTTCGGTTCGGTTTAAATTTCCACCCCTACTTGTTGGAATATGTCCCTCATTTGTTAGTTATCACCTTGAAAACTATTATATGAGTCTGGGCGGCCTCTTCCTTATTGCCAGTCAGTTTTGAGTTGGATGCTTTAACATGGTATCAAAGCTAGGTTTTCAGAGGCTTTCCCCTTTGTTTGTGCCAAAGTTACACTTTGTTTCGTTGTGATCCATATGTTCCGGATCCTTTATTGACCTCTCCATGTGCGAGTCGGGAGTCGCACGTGTGGGGGAGTGGTGGAATTGGTCCCACATCGGTTAATTAACACCTCGAAAACTAGTATATGAGCCTGAGCAGCCTTTCCTCTCATTGCTAATTGGTTTTGAGTTGAATGCTTTAACATGGTATTAAAGCTCGGTTTTCGAAGGCTTTTCCCCTTTGTGAATTGTGCCATAGTTGCACTTTGTTTTCTTGTGATCTGTATGTTCTGGATCCCTATGTTGACTTCTCCACATGTGAGTTTGGGGTCACACGAGGTCACACGTGCAGAGGAGTGTTGGAATATGTTCCACATTGGTTAGTTATAACCTCAAAAACTAGTATGTGAGCCTGAGTTGCTTCTCTCCTCGTTGCCAATTAGTTTTGAGTTGGATGCTTTAATGACCCTCACGTGTCTGAGTATAAAGCTATAAAAAAAAAGGGGATTGGATGCGTAAATAAGCGTGTCTGACGTGTGTTCGAGCTTGTCTGCCACAGACACGAGAGGTAGATTAATATGCCTGTGCTTCTTGGGTCCTTGTTAGGTATATGATATTGCTTTTTTGTGTTAAGTGTATGTCTGAACTAACTTTGTTGTTTGCACAATATCTCCACTCAGGCTATTATTTTGGTTTCTTCTCAGGCAGCAGTAGCAGCACAGTCTACAATTGTACACGAGGTTACAGAAACGCCCCCTGTTTCTAAGGTCCAGGTTAGGTTCCCATCAATTCGGTTATGTACATTTATTTTTGTACTTGTGAGCACACACAACTAATTTTGAAACGCACACATGATATACACGAGGTTTCAGAAACACCTGTTCCTAAGGTCCAGGTTAGGTTCCCATCAATTTGGTTCTGTACATTTCTTTTTGTACTTGTGTGCACTAACTAATTTTGAAATGCACACACGACATACTCGGGTTGACTTGCTGAATTGAATGATTCCAAGTTCACAACCTTTACTACAAGCCTACTGTCAATCAACTACGAGAAAGCCACCCTAACAGTCAACCAAGCTTCATGGAACAGCTCTAGTCTCAAAGTAATATGCAACCGAAGTACGAAGATATATTTGGAAAATGTCAAGATGGAAAGAAACCACTGTATTTGCAAGCTGGTATGATGATTTAGATTAGTCGTGGGAATCCACATCTACATTGGGGTCGGAAGTCATTAATCTTCACTCCACTCTGACTACCATTGTTTTGGCATTAAATTAGGATAGTCATGTAAGACATAGGAATGCAATAAAATGTGGAGTGACGTCGTGTAATTTTCCTTGATGTCTCAGTATGATTGAACATGCTGATGTGTTTACCCAGTCAAAAGGATCTTAGTGACTTATTGATGTGGTTTTGTGGTTGATTCCGCATGATTTCTTACAGCTAATCTTCAAGATTGGGGGGTGGGTGGGTTGGGTGAGGGGAGCATTAGGCTTTTGGGTGGTTGGCTCTTTGCTGTGTCTTGGCAGTGTTGGTGAAGTAATGGGTTCTCAAGGTTAACTGTTTCTTATTTGTAGGAAATCGATTTAGCTGGGAGGAAGAATCCGCCAGCTTGCCCTTTTGGTACTACTGTTATCACAGCCAAGCCACAAGCAAAGAAGGCAAAGAAGGATGTGGATAACTTGGAAGAGTCATTGGATGTGGTAAAGTCACCTTTGGTTAATGCAAAGAGAAAATTTTGGACTTGGTAAAATCCCCCAATGCTCAATGGTAAAGCTGATAAGCCTCATGTTGTAGCTAATACCGGTTTAGTTTCACATAGTGATTGTAGTGAAGAGGACTAGGCTCCTCAGAAGTATTTTACGGACCTGACAGAAACCCTATCCCAAATAATTTTTGTCTTCTCCTCACGCTCACCATCAGAAATCCTATCCCAAATTTGAGACCCTAACTTGTTTCTATTGTAGACCCATATTTGTAAACCCTAACCCAGTAGAACTATTTTGGTTTGTGGAGGATCGATACGGTTGTAAATTTGTGATCATTTCTCGTAAAGCATCTTTCATAATTGTTTTTTCAGAGAGAAGCAACAAAGTTTACTGGCGAGCATTTTCCCAATCTGAAAAATTTATCATGTACTAATTAGTAAGATAAGAATACTAAAGAGATTAGGAAACCTTGAATGTGAAAACTTCAGTAAGTGACCTAAAAAATCTGTAAAGCATCTTTCATAATTGTTGTTTAGAGAAACACAACAAATTACAGAAGAGCATTGCCCCCACTGGTCCTCAATTTGTACTCCCCCGTGTTTTCACTTTTTATTCCACTGGTCCTCTGTTCACGCAGTATGATTACCCACACTGGTCCTCGATTTATACTCCCCTGTGTTTTCACTTTTTATTCCACTGGTCCTATGTTCTCGCAGTCATTGGATGCAGTAAAGTCACCTTCGGTTGATACAGGGAAACAATTGGACTTGGTAAAATCACCCAACGATGATGCTGATAAGCCTCATGTTGTAGCCAATACTGGTTTAGTTTCATACAGCGATTATAGTGAAGAGGCCTAGGCTCCTCAGAAATATTTTAAGGACCTGACAGTGATCTATTTTTGTATCTTAGAGTTCGTTTGTTTGGAGGTTTTGGAGACGGAATGGGAGATGTAATCTGGGGTTCATGAATCCGGTGTTTGGTGTTGCCAATAGAGATGGGATAACATCTCCGGAGGGTGGCCATTACCCTTACGGGGGTGTGGGATAAAAATGGGAGACGTAAGTGGGATTTCATATCTCCTCCCTTAGGATAGCTTTGAAGTGTCAGTTTTGCCTTTTAGTCTATATAGAACTTATAGTTACACGAGGACAAATTGAAAATGCAGGCCACAATCCCAATCGGGGTTTGTTTGGTAAATGTATTAGAGGGAGGTTTTAAGAGTGATAAGTGGAGAGAGATAAAGTTATGAGAATAACAAGTAGAGGGAGAACTTATTGGAGACCGTGCTAACAGAGAGGGGTTGGTTTTGGGGAGTCAAAACCGAACATCCTGTCATTTTTTCTCTCTGCCATTTATATATTCCAATTTTTTCCCTACATTACACTTTAAACTTAGGACAAACAATGCAGTTTTTCTATTATCTGTGTGGATAAAATCCCAAATTTGGCAATCAAGATGTCTCCGAAAGCTGGTAAAGTGAAAACATCGGCAAAGTTTCACTGAATGGTGAAAACATTGATGTTTTTACAAAATTGCCATGGGTACTACACTTATACACCACCTTGTGTGGTATGGGACCCATTTTGAGGTCCCACATAAATATTCCGAGCCTTTCTGATTTGTTCATAATTTTTTTTAAGGGTCCTTGAAAAAAAGCAGTTCAGTTGGATATTGGCAAGTGCTTGATCCATACGTTATATTTTTGGTCCGTACGATTAGAGACCAAAAAAAGAAAGTACGGATCAAGGGACTTACTGTTATTCCGCTAAACTAATTTTTTACAGGAACCCTTCAAATTTTTTTTTGAACAAATTGAACAGCTTGAAATATTTGTGGGACCTCGAAATGGTCCCACACAAGTGGTGTACAAGCGTTGTACGCATAGCAAGTCTCGTAACCATAGTCTTTGAGAGCCCATTTCTTCTTCTTACATTAATAAAAGCAGCAACAAATATATTGCGCTAGAAATTCCTAGCCGCGATCGCAAGACAAGAGCCCATTTTTAATTTTTAGATTGTTCGAATAGAATCTCATGACTGTAAAGTTGAAATATTTAGCCACATTCGTGAAAAAAGTTTGATTTGAAATTTAGGTGCTTGCGTTCTCTTTTGCCAAATTCTTGAGCAGACTTTTATACAAAATCAAGAACAAGAGAAAATAGGATTATAGTCATAAATTTAGGGAAATGATTTTGCTACTCCCTTTTTTGTTAACGCTACTCCTCTGCAAGTGTATTTTTGCACCAAAAATACACTTGCATGGGAGTGGCATTAACAAAAAATGGAGTGACAAAATCAGCAGCCTAAATTTATGATATATAAGAATTTTCCGTACCATCTGTGTTATATTGAATGGAGTGTTGTGTTACTATGAAATAGCATGCAAGTAAAAGGAGTGTAGCTAAAATGAAATTGATGAGACGGAGGTGTGGTAATACTTTACGACATAAAATGACAAACGAGAACTTTTCCGGGATGGTAAGGGAACACCAGAAAAGACGTGAGAGTAGGGAGTAAGATGGTTTGAAGTTTGAACATGTCTACTGTAGATTGGTTGATGTGATAGTTACGGGAGATTGTAGCATTGGGAGGAGAGACCACAATTTACTTTATAGAGGCAGTACTTCGAAAATACCAAGTTTCTTGGATATCACTCAACCCGATCTCCTCAACAGAATTCAACAGAGATACGGATATATGAAGCCGGCCCTAACTAATTAAGACGCAAGGCCCCTGATAAGTAACTTGTTTTGTCTTCGTCCATGACTTGTGCATAAAATATCATTGAGTTGCCCCCAAATTGGAAAACCTGTATAGACTTGTACTCAATTGGTAGAAACGACGTCATAGAAGTATTCTACTTGATGCTTGTTGAGAAGTCAAGAAACCCTTCTTCCCTAGGCACCCAACGGATACGTATAATATTTTGTTTATTCTGGTGGCATGATCCCCTTTTGAGTTCAATAAATAAATTAAATGGGGTCGGATCGTCTCCGGTCCAAGCTTCGGCTAGACGGGATCGTTCAAACCTAGACCATATATGGGTATAATCAATGGTTTGGATTTGCTTAGATGCTATTACCGATAAGAATCAACTCTTATCGGTAAGAGTATTTGAGCAAATCCGGACCATTAATCGCAGCAATGGACGATGGTCCAGATTTCGATTGTCCTGTCCCGTCCCGTCCAAAACTTGGACCGGAGAGGATGTGATTCCTTAATAAATGTAACCCAAAGTGCCTGAGCTTTATGAAAAAAGAAAGAAAGAGAGAATAAAGTATCAATTCATATTTCTCTTCTCTTGCACTATGATATTACTAGAATATTTAGAGTACTTAAACCTGCTCTTAGTTGTCCAAAGCTTTTCAACACAAAACAACTTGGTATTATTTATACTATGTGGTAGTAATAGTTTATGGAATAGTCTCATCGTCATCCATGACGCTTGACATATTTTGGATATTTGAAAATTGTGTATATGTATCTATCTTCTCCCAAGAATCATGGGGGAGGTGGAGAATTTAAAAACCCCCAAACACTACTTGTGTTGTCAGGCAGATCGCACCAAATAAGGCATTGCCTCGATCGGCTCAGAGAATAACAGTTGACTAGAACACAAGGATACGACACATATAGTATTACTTAACTGCTAGTATTATGTAATGTATGCTCCTACGTGAAAAGAAAAGGAAAAGGAAAGGAATAATATATAGGAGTAGAAGAGTTTTGTTAAGTGTATTATAAACTAAACTCACCTATTTGTGAATTCGTTTTCGCACTCTCTTTTTTTGTCCTCGTTTATATGAAATTACAAAGTTGACCTTTAAGCCTTTTATTCCTTACAATTTGCTTTACAGATAAAAGGAAAAACTTAAAAATTGCACTTGAATAAGGTGAAAAATAAGGAGTGTAACAATGGAGTGCAAAAATCATTGCCTTGCCTTTGGCTCTCTTCCAGTTCCCCCAATAAGAGAGGAAACATGATTGAGTTGTACGTTCTGAAAATCTTATGTATCTGAAAGAAACAACAAACTTAAGGGGAAAAGACGAAAACCCATATGAGGCTTTAGGATGATGAAGTGCTCATGTGAAGTGCTACCAAGGAAGCGTAGAAACCATCTTTAATGTTAATAAGAGTGTCGTGCCTTCCCTTCTCCACTATCACACCGTTCTTGACCACTGCGATCACATCTGCATTTTTAATTGTGGATAATCTGTGTGCCACCACCACCGTGGTCCGGTTCACCATCACTCGGTCTAGCGCATCTTGAACTATTCGTTCCGACTCTGCATCCAGTGCACTCGTAGCCTCATCTAGTAGTAGTATTTTTGGACTTCTGACAATGGCACGCGCTATGGCCACCCGTTGCTTCTGCCCCCCTGACAACTGCATTCCTCGCTCTCCTACTACAGTGTCATACCCCTGCGGTTCATTTTTGTCAAAAAAGAATTCTCAATACATGATGAAAACAATTCTTTCCTCCTCTGTTTAAAAAAAAGTATACGCCAATATCTGTAAAATAGTGGAAGTGTTCTTACTTGTCGTAATCCACTAATGAAGTTGTGGGCATTTGCCAACTCTGATGCACTTAGAATTTCTGCCTCCGTTGCATTTCCTTCTTTTCCATATGCAATGTTAGCACGTATTGTTTCGTTAAAGAGGACTGGCTCTTGGCTAACCAGACCCATTTGTTGTCTCAACCACTTCAATTGGACCCTCTGAATTTCAACTCCATCAAGCGTAATATGACCTGACTCAGGATCGTAAAATCTTTGCAGTAATGCGATCACTGTTGATTTCCCGCTTCCACTTTCTCCTACTAGAGCTACCGTCTGAAGGTTAATCATATTCACAAAATAAATTTGTAGCGAAATTTGTTTAGTGACAAATACATATTTCATTTTACAATATTAGCACAAAAATGAAAACAAAAAAAAGGAAGAAGAGGATTCTACCTTTCCGCTGGGAATGTTCAAATTGAGGTCCCGAAAAATCTGAACATCTGGCCTCGTGGGGTACTTGAAGCTTATATGGCAGAGCTCAATCTCTCCCTTCACACTCTCAAGAGTGATCCCAGACTCGTCACTGGGGTCTATCTTTGACTTCCTGTCAAGAATGGCAAATATGGAAGCAGTAGCAACCTTGGCTTTTGTAGCATCAGAGGCTAAGCCACTTGATTGAGAAATTGCCAGGGCTGCCATGGTTAGAGATAAGAAAACCTGCGAGGCCATGCCCACAATTTTAGTAGTTCATTAATATAGGTATATATGTAATAGATCTGCATATTAAAAATTAAAAATAATTGCTTGATGATTGGCTTTTGGATTCTTACGCGAAATACATCATAAAATTCCGTTTTCCCGGCCTCAACTAGCTTTGATCCAGCATAGAAATTGCATGCATACACCAAAAATAATGTGGCAGAAGCTACCCCAAAACCTATTCCACTAAAAAGTCCTTGCCTCATGCCAGTTTTCATAGGTCCTTCACATTTCCTTTTGTACAAATCCATCACTTTTTCTTCAGCACAGAAAGAAGCAACTGTTCGTATGCTTCCAACAGCATCATTTGCAACTTGGCTTGCCTCCTCATACATTAACTGCACCCATTTACGTCTAGATCTTAATTACAAAAATATTGAAAAAGGATGAAGGAAAAAGGGTTGGTCGATGAGAATAGTGGTGGCTATGTTAGTCGTTTAGCTTTGATTTTACAAGAATATGGATAGAATTTTTGCATGTGGTATTTCGTAATTAGTTGGTGGCAGTGTTCTAAAAGTCCCCGCCTAGGCGCTAGGCGGGGGTCCAACGACTACGTGATTAGGTGATTAAGCGGCCGACTAGTCCCCCGCCTAGGTGCTAGGCGGTACCCGGCCGACTTGGGAGCGCCTAGCGTCATTAAGAATCTTGGTTGGTGGGGTGTTACAAATGTTGCAACTGTGAAAAATATGATAATGCTGGGAATTAAAAAGCAAACCTTTGCATCCGCACTGAACCCTTGCAGGAATTTTATTTGAACATAACCAGTCAATCCTATGAGAGGTATCAAAGCTAGGACAATAAATGCCAGTTGCCAACATGCTGTGAAAGCAATGACCAATCCGACAATTGCTGAAGCAGAGTCTTGAACAAGCTGAGCAAGTGCATCTCCCACTAAAGCCCGAATAGTAGCTGCATCTGCAGAGAGCCTAGCACCAATTGCTCCACTTGAGTTCTCAGACTCATCAAACCAACTGACCTCCATCTGAACTACTTTTTCAAAACACATCGATCGTACCCTCTTTATCAGTTTACAACCAGCCACAGAAAAAAAGTATGTCCGTGCTGAAAATGCAAATAACGATGCTATTCCAAAGACTGCAAACATTAGGGCCCAAAATTGTGAATCTTTCTTTAGTTGATGGGGTGGCTTGAAAAACGATTTAATCGCCTCTGAAATTAGTAGACCTATAGTGGGAAGTATTGAGCCATTAACGGCTGCAGCGATAGCTCCTGCAATCAACACTAGAACCTCTGGCTTGTTGAGATGAGCAAGTCGGCGCAGTGGGACTTTTGGATGATTTTTTACCGATTCGCCGTAGTTGGCTCCTGCTTCTGGCAATGCAGTGTCGGAAACATCAAATCCTGTAGGTAGACCAAGTGAAACTCTGAGGTCACGGCTACTAGTTCCTGACCCAAAAGATCCACGACTTGTGGAACGAAGAGATGACATTCGTTGACTTGGCTGTCTGCTCAATTCATTAACAGAATCTGATTTTTCTAGGTCCACTGTAGCTTGTTTGGAATCTTTGTTCACTTCTTGTAATCTTATAAGCTGAGAGTATGCTCCTTCTGGGTCCTCAAGTAGTTCTGAGTGTGAGCCTGATCCATGAATACACAAGGTGCTAAACAATATGAATATTCTTTTGTTGCAACAAAGTTATCTTCCTATGCGCATCTACATATGTATGTATGCATTTGCAAACTAATTTTTTCTTTGCTCATTAGCAAGTTACGTAAGAAGCAAAGTTGTTCTCAAGTTACCTTTTTCAATTATCTTTCCGTGGTGAATCACTGCAATCATGTCGGCATTTCTTATGGTGCTCAAGCGATGTGCAACAATGACAGTTGTTCTGTTGACCATTATCTTGTCCAATGCCTCTTGAACAATTCTCTCTGACTCTGCATCGAGTGCACTTGTTGCTTCATCTAAAAGTAGAATTCGTGGGTCCTTCAGAATTGCCCTGGCTATGGCAACTCTCTGCTTCTGTCCCCCAGATAGCTGAGTTCCACGCTCACCAACCACGGTGTCCAACCCCTAAAATCGTAAAGTGAGATATGGTAAAACTTCAAATCTAATCAACCATGCTCGATCATGAACATAAAATATGCTCTACTGTACATAATAGTTACAGTATTTCAAAAGCGACCAAAAGAAAGAAAGAACGAACCTGAGGGAGTTTATCAATGAATTTAGTAGCATTGGCTATCTCAACTGCTACTTTAATTTCTTCTAGGGTTGCCCCGTCTTTCCCATATGCAATATTGTCCTTGATGCTGCACGTAAACAACACAGGCTCTTGGCTAACAAGACCTATTTTCTCTCTAATCCAATTTAGCTGGAAATCTTTGAGATTAATGCCATCTATGAGGACTTGACCAGATTGCGGATCATAAAATCTTTGTATCAGACTGATAACTGTTGACTTTCCGCTACCACTCTGTCCGACCATGGCTGCAGTCATTCCATTTGGAATGGAGAGTGAGAATCCGTTGAATATTTGCTCATCTGGCCTGGCTGGATAACTGAAATAAATATCCCTCAACTCTATATCACCACGTATATCATCCAATTTTTTGCCTTTGATGTCATATACGTCTATATCAGGCTTCCTATTTATTGTCTCAAATATCCTGAATCCGGCAGCTTGACCGGCAGAAAATGCCGTCATGCAAGGAGATGCCTGGCTAAGAGACCTGAAACAACCATATTACGCTAAAACTTACAGATGTATTGGGAACATAATTTCAGTAGAAGAGTTGAACGGTGTCACTTTAGAGGTCCAACGGACTTAGCTATTCTAACACGCGGGCATAGTTTTGAAGCAAATTGGGAAGGAGGTTTAGAAGTGAAGCTTACATGGAACCAGTCAGCACAGCAACAATTACATTAATCACTCCGCCTCCGGTATAGCTCTTATTCACTATCAACTTTGCACCAAACCATACGGCCAAAGAATAAGTGCAGAACGCAACACACATAACTGCTCCAAAACCCACTCCAGTAGCTAAGCCTTCTTGAATTCCTGACTTGTATGCATCCATGAGAGATTTGTCGTACTTAATCACAGCATGCTTCTCGCCGGTAAACGATGCAACCTACATGCGTGGTAAGCAGAAAGATGAACATATGCCAGTGAAAGAGCAAAACAACAGAGAACTAATTAATTAAACACAATGTCAAGTTTAAGCAAATCCGGAGTCATAGAATTGCTTTTTGAATTTGTGACATACTGTTCTAATTGAACCAATAGTCTGCTCAACTACAGTGGCTGCTTTAGCATAAGAATTTTGCGCGGTGGATGACACTTTGGATATAACGATGGCTGTGGTTCCACCAGTTATTACAAGCAGAGGAATACAGGATAACAAGACAAGCGTAAGGAGCCACCCCTTGATGAATGCTAACACAAAGCCTCCCAAAAATGTAGAGACCAGCTGTATAAATTTCCCAACCTGCATCAAAACACCATACCTGGATGAACTATTGTAAATGCAAGAAGATTTGGCCTTTTCGTCTTGGTAGGGAATGGTGAATAAGAAGTACCTTCTCACCCATAGCGTCTTGAATTAGTACAGTGTCACCTGACATCCGGCTCACAACTTCTCCTGTATTCGTTTCTTTGTCGAAAAAAGCTATATCTTGTCTCATTATACTTTTCAAATAAAGACTCCTTATTCTTGCAGCTTGTCGCTCTCCCGTTACCATCCAACAAGACACCTCTAACAAAGCCGACACAAAAAAAAATAGAGGAAAAAATAGCTTGTTATGCAAAATACCAATAGTTTTTGGAAGGTTTTTTTTTTTCCCTTTCTAACATATTCTTGTTTTACTGTGCAGTTGTATTTTTGTTTCTAGGTTGGATGTACTTACGAAGGAATGCTGCCACCCCGACTCCCAAGCCCAAATAGACATATTTCAGTGCTACCTAAGACATAATCAAGCAAATAATCAGTGACAATATTTTGTTCCCACGTATCACAGAAAAAAAACAACTAGGATATTTGCAAAACTAATGGGAATTTTACAAAAACCAATAATGATAATCGAAGGATTGGTTTTTTTTATTACCTTAGAAACTACGTGAACTAAAATATCTTTGTTGTTCTGGTTTTGTCCAAAAGCATTAATTATTTCGCCAAGAAGTAGAGACATAAGAGGCATGCATATCCCATTTCCAACTGCGCCGATTGTACCAACAATCATCAAGGCAACATCTACAGAGTCCGCAAATGAGAACAACTTGTAAAATGGAACTGTTCTGGTGCTGCTCTCCACTTTTTCGCCATTCTTCTGTTGATCTATGTCAAGTTGACCCCCATTTGTAGAGGAACTTGCAGCGGCTGCCTCTATTTCAAGCCCAAGGTTTGTTGATGTCGTGGCCTGATCCTCTTGCATATTCTGATTGGCAGCATGCAACCCATTGTCCTCTGCCATATTCAAGCTAGAGTTGTAGTGGTGTTGTGTATATCATTGACTGATTCTACTCTTCTGAGCCGGTTGTTAAACTACAAATGGGCCTGTAAGCTGGAAAATAGAGTTCATACAGTGGGCAGTCAGAAAAACAACATAATGAAAAACTAAGGGAAGTGTAAGTGATCAAGAAGTATTGATCATGACACTCTGTATCATAGCTAGCTAGGAGTATCATTATCATCATATGTAGCATATGAAGCGCGCCAACATGCAAGAACACGTTTGATCGATTGCTTCTTATTATAGCAGAAGAACATAAGGCTTCCCATTACAACTGCCCACAAAGGAATGTAGGAAAATTGGAGAAGACGAAAAAAAAGGATAGGAGAGAAGAAATATATCAGTACTATAGAGTACTAGATCGATCGGCAATCATCAACTTACCTTTGTATGTAGTTGAACTCTCTGTTCCAAAAAAGGAGAACGGGTAAAGTTGGTTGGTTTGTTTTTTTGGGGGTGAATCTGGGATTTGCTTTTTGTGGAGCTCTTGTTGGTTTGGTACCTCAGCAAAGTGCAAAAGTACTCCTATATCTTACTCTCTCCCCTGCTCAAAGTAAACTAGGTGGTGCTTTGGCTTTGTTTTGTATTGAATTTATAGGGAACAACATTTGTTGGGTATACAAATGACACAGGCACGTGTGAGCATGTGCTGGTTTTTTTTTTTTTTTTTAAATTTTATTTCTCTTTCCGGCTTATGATTGACGAGAGATTATTTAGTGACCTTAAGGCATCGCCAGTTGGTGCTTCAGGCCTCTTATTCGTGACATATAAAGTGAGATTCATATATTTAGTCTTAAATATCATACAAATATGTGGTGAAAAAGAGACGTGGAATACCACGTGACGGTGTCCAAAGGTGCTGGTTAACATCGAGTTGAGTTTCCTTTTCAGAGAGAGAGAGAGAGAGAGAGAGAGATCATTCTAGATCTCATGTCCTGATGATGGAGAAGATTGAACCGCACGCAGCTACTCTATCCCACCACCACCACCACCACCAGCTCTCTACAAAGTCAACCAGGTTTTTTTTTTATTTTAGTTGGAGTATTGGAATCATGAATAGTATATGTATGATCACTGTATGGTTTGCATATATACTTCTAAAGTCAATGAAATGGGCGTATAGTAACCATCGCATTAGTATTTTATTATTGCTTCTTGTTTCCATTTCTTTTTCTTTATTGTTTAATTGTTTTTTTCTTTTCTATTTTTAACACAGTTGTTAATTTCCTTCCTGTGCAAGTTAACTGATATTGATGAGTATGCAGCATGACTAGCAATCCTTATAAGCACAACACATCTTTATTTAAAATATTTTCAAATACGTGTATGCTTACGATGAATACTTCTATAACTACTCTGTAGAAGGTCAAGGGTTTTATTCTTTCTTCCTGTCCTGTGTGAAGGTTATTTTTGTCTCTTTACATTGAGTTATATTTGTAGTAGTTGGACTCTTTTTTTTTTTTGAAAAGCAAAAAGGAGAAAGCATCCCAATTATGTTGGCACGCAAACCCTTGACAATCATATGTCCAATCACGGACCCGAAGCACAAGTTGACAAGATGTCAACAGAAGAAAGACAACGATTACGGACAGAAACTCTACCAAACCGCAACCAAACTAGCTTACTGAATTACATAGAATAGCAGAGCTGGTACTCATTAGCAGAGCGAGGCGGCAACGGATTTCTGCAATTAGTTCCATTTACCGAGAAGATATCAGCCAAATTTAGAAGAGAAGAAGAAAGAGATGAATGTGGTAGGTAGTAGATTGCAGTGAAATATCCTTCCAAAGTCAGGTAGCAATTGAAGAACTCGTACCAACAACCAAGATTATTATTATTTTTTTTTTTCGGTCAATTGGAAATTCTCCATGGAAAGATTTGTGAAAATAAGTACGATATGACTTGGACCCATGATAGAGTATAGAGAGAGAGAGAGGAGACGAAAACTGTTCTTGGAAAGCCATTAGGCTAGCCACCCAGGTTCAGTGACTCGATATCCGTTGTTGGAATTTAGTCTAGTCCAGACTATCTTTAGCCTGTACCAAGGCCTAGGTCTGACGATTTTAGCCTATAGAAGCTTGATCTAAGTCCGTCATGAGTAAGAGTACTATTTAGTATATAGTTTATCAGTTTATATGTCCAAAGTAGATAATGCTAATGCTTTTAAAGCCCAATATAAATAGTACTCATGTAATTAATACCACTTAATATAGAATTTTCTTAGAGGAAATTCCGGTTGATTGGTTGCCTTATTGATTGACTGAAGATCCTTGATTGTAATGTAGGAATATAGTATATTTATTCTTTTCTAGTTCAACTTCTTTCCTAGTTTAGATTCTCTGTATATAAAGAGTTTCGTATCTTTGTAAATGATTCATTCAAGAAATACAGAAATATTCTCTCAATTTTTGCTCTCCTAAGTTCAACACGGTATCAGAGCTAGGGTTCTATACCTAGTATTTTTTTTCTTTTTCTCTCTCCACCATAGTTATATTTCTCCATCAAAACTGGATCCATGTTTATTTGTCAGTGTCCACCACTAGTACATGCTAAAATAAAAAATAAAAATCCCCTGTTTGTTTCTTTTTAGTTTCTCAAATTTTTTGACAATGAACCCAGTGAAAGCCATACAACAATAGGGTTGGATCCGGCACAACCTCTGCTTCTTCCACAAAAAAGGAAGTGGGATCTCAATTCAGTTAGTTGTGCTCCTGTCTGAAGGAAAGGTTAGAGATGCAGTCTTCTTAGGCCGAGGCAGTGAATTTGAACCCCCAGGAATCTCAACAATGGCGGAACCTTGTATTGGAATAATGTGTACCATCTGATTAAAAAACAGACAAACAAAAAGAATACTAACATGAACCCTTAAATTGGTCCAAACCATATGTCCATCAGCTGGTTGAGGTGGTGGTGCGTGTTTGTGGTAAGTCCAAAACACGGCAAAAAAAAAAAAAGAAGCGCCACACATAATTGATGGTGGAGAATTGGGAGGATGAGGATCATATTGAAGGTTGGTTCTGGTACTTTGGGTGTAGTCTTGGGTTGTCCATCGGAATTGGGGGTGATGATATTTCTTGGATTGTAAGCAATAAATGCCTATTCTTGTCGTTTCACTTGACTATACATAGAGAGCCCCCTAATACACCAGCTACACCTAACAGGTGAAATGGGTGCACAAGGATGTCGAAACTTACGGAATGTGGGATACCACATTCATGTTTTTGCTCCGTGCACCGGAGCAATCCACGTTCCAGGTGATATAGGTCTATTCATATGGTGGAATGTGATAGAGAGGACCTGAAATACAAAGTTCTGTCGTTGATCATGACTCATACTAGATGAGGTTTAGAGAATTCAAAATGCATACCAAATTGTTCATAGATGATTTGACGTTTGCCATTCCTGTGACCTACATATGATAGAGCGAGCAAACAAAAACTGAAATTATGAAATACCTTTTGCTTGGTTATATTCTTTTTCTACGAGATATGGAGGGAATTTTTTATTTTCATGTCATGCTACTATTAGTCTCGGCACAAACTACCTTTCTTCCTCTCGTACGTTTTGAACATCTTATATATCTGAAAGAAACAACAAACTTATGGGGGAAAAGAAAAATCCATGTGAGGCTTTAGGATGATGAGGTGCTCAGGTGAAGTGCTACCAATGAAGCGTAGAAACCATCTTTTATTTTTATAAGAGTGTCGTGCCTTCCCTTCTTCACTATCACACCGTTCTTGACCACTGCGATCACATCTGCATTTTTTATTGTGGATAATCTGTGTGCCACCACCACCGTGGTCCGGTTCACCATCACTCGGTCTAGCGCATCTTGAACTACTTGTTCCGACTCTGCATCTAGTGCACTCGTTGCCTCATCTAGCAGTAGTATTTTTGGACTTCTGACCATGGCACGCGCTATGGCCACCCGTTGCTTTTGCCCCCCTGACAACTGCATTCCTCGCTCTCCTACTATGGTGTCATACCCCTGTGGTTTGTTTTTGTCGAAAAAGATTCTCAATACGTGATGAAAACAATTCTTTCCTCTCCTGTTTAAAAAAAAAGTACACCCCAATAACTGTAAAACAGTGGAAGTGTTCTTACTTCTTGTAATCCGCTAATGAAGTTGTGGGCATTTGCCAACTCTGATGCACTTAGAATTTCCGCCTCCGTTGCATTTCCTTCTTTTCCATAGGAAATATTAGCACGTATTGTTTCGTTAAAGAGGACTGGCTCTTGGCTAACCAGACCCATTTGTTGTCTCAACCACTTCAATTGGAGCCTCTGAATTTCAATCCCATCTAGTGTAATATGACCTGACTCAGGATCGTAAAATCTTTGCAGTAATGCTATCCCTGTTGATTTTCCGCTTCCACTTTCTCCTACTAGAGCTACCGTCTGAAGGTTGATCATAGTCGCAAGATCAATTTGCAGCGAAAGTTGTTTGGTGACAAATGCGTATTTCATTTTACAATATTAGCACAAAAATGAAAACATAAAACAAAACTGAGGATTCTACCTTTCCGTTGGGAATGTTCAAATTGAGGTCCCGAAAAATCTGAACTTCTGGCCTCGTGGGGTACTTGAAGCTTGTATGGCGGAGCTCAATCTCTCCCTTCACACTTTCTAGAGTGATCCCAGACTCGTCACCGGGGTCTATCTTTGACTTCCTGTCAAGAACGGCAAATATGGAAGCAGTAGCAACCTTGGCTTTTGTAGCGACAGAGGCTAAGCCACTTGATTGAGAAATTGCCAGGGCTGCCATAGTTAGAGATATGAAAACCTGCGAGGCCAAACCCACACTGTTAGTAAATTAATACAAGTATATATACGTAATAAATATGCATATTAAAAATTTAAAATAATTTCTTGGTGATTGGCTTTTGGATTCTTACATGAAATATATCATAAAATTTCGCTTTCCCGGCCTCTACTAGCTTTGCTCCAACGTAGAAATTGCAAGCATAACACAAAAATATTGTAGCAGAAGATACCCCAAAACCTGTCCCACTAAAAAGTCCTTGCCTTACGCCAGTTCTCGTAGGTCCTTTGCATTTCCTTCTGTACAATTCCATCACTTTTTCTTCAGCGCAGAAAGAAGCAATTGTTCGCATGCTTCCAACAGCATCATTTGCAACTTGGCTTGCCTCCTCATACATTACCTGCGCCCATTTACGTCTAGATCTTAATCCCTGGATGTTATCTACTCATATATAAAAATATTGAAAAAGGATGAAGGAGAAAGGGTTGCTCGATGAGAATTTTGCATGTGGTTTTTCGGAATTGGTTGGTGCGGTGTTACAAATGTTGCAATTGTGAAAAAATTATAATGCCAGGAATAAAAGTAAACCTTTGCATCCGCACCGAACCCTTGCAGGAATTTTACTTGAACATAACCACTCAATCCTATGAGAGGTATCAAAGCTAGGACAATAAATGCCAGTTGCCAACATGCTGTGAAAGCAATGATCAATCCTACAATTGCTGAAGCAGAGTCTTGAACAAGCTGAGCAAGTGCATCTCCCACTAAAGCCCGAATAGTAGCTGCATCTGCAGAGAGTCTAGCACCGATTGCTCCACTTGAGTTCTCGGACTCATCAAACCAACTGACCTCCATGTGAACCGCTTTTTCAAAACACATCGATCGTACCCTTTTTATCAGCTTACAACCAGCCACAGAAAATAAGAATGTCCGTGCTGAAGATGCAAATAATGATGCTATTCCAAGGACCACAAACATTAGGGCCCAAAATTGTGAATCTTTCTTTAGTTGATGGGGTGGCTTGAAAAACGTTTTAATCACCTCTGAAATTAGTAGACCTATAGTTGGAAGTAGTGAGCCATTAACTGCTGCAGCGATTGCTCCTGCTATCAACACTAGAACCTCTGGCTTGTTTAGATAAGCAAGTCGGTGCAGTGGGACTTTTGGATGATTTTTTACCTAATGGCCGTAGTTGGCTCCTGCTTCTGGCAACGCAGTGTCGGAAGTAGGTTGACCAAATGAAACTCTGAGGTCACGGCTACTAGTTCCTGACCCAAAAGATCCACGACTTGCGGAACGAAGAGATGGCATTCGTTGACTTGCCTGTCTACTTAACAGGATCTGATTTTTAATTTTTTCTAGGTCCACTGTAGCTTGTTCGCAATCTTTGTTCGCTTCTTGTAATTTTATTAGCTGAGAGTATGCTCCTTCTGGGTCCTCAAGTAGTTCAAAGTGTGAGCCTGATCCAAGAATACATAAGGCGCTAAACAAGTATGAATATTCTTCTATTGCAACAAAGTTATCTTCCTATGTGCTTCTATATATGTATATGAATATTCTTTGCTCATCAGCCTGTTACGCAAATAGCAAATTTGTTCCCAAGATACCTTTTTCAATGATCTTTCCTCGGTGAATCACTGCAATCATGTCTGCATTTCTTATGGTACTCAAGCGATGTGCAACAATGACAGTTGTTCTGTTGACCATTATCTTGTCCAATGCCTCTTGAACAATCCTCTCCGACTCTGCATCGAGTGCACTTGTTGCTTCATCTAAGAGTAGAATTCGTGGGTCTTTCAGAATTGCCCTGGCTATGGCAACTCTCTGCTTCTGTCCTCCAGATAGCTGAGATCCACACTCACCGACCACGGTGTCCAACCCCTAAAATCGAAAAGTGAGATATGGTAAAACTTAAAATCTAACCAACCATGCTCAATCATGAACGTAAAATATGCTCTACTATACATTACAGGTAATCCAAAAGAGACCAAAAGAAAGAAAGAACGAACCTGAGGGAGTTTATCAATGAATTTAGTAGCATTGGCTATCTCAACTGCTACTTTAATTTCTTCTAGGGTTGCCCCGTCCTTCCCATATGCAATATTGTCCTTGATGCTACACGTAAACAACACAGGCTCTTGGCTAACTAGGCCTATTTTCTTTCTAATCCACTTTAGCTGGAAATCTCTGAGATTAATGCCATCTATGAGGACTTGACCAGATTGTGGATAATAAAATCTTTGTATCAGACTGATAACTGTTGACTTTCCGCTACCACTCTGTCCCACTATAGCTGCAGTCATGCCATTTGGGATGGAGAGTGAGAATCCGTTGAATATTTGCTCATCTCGCCTGGCAGGATAACTGAAATAAACATCCCTCAACTCTATATCACCACGAATATCATCTACATTTTTGCCTTCGTCGTCATATACGTCTATCTCAGGCTTCCTGTTTATTGTCTCAATTATCTTAAATCCGGCAGCTTGACCGGCAGAAAATGCAGTCATGCAAGGAGATGCCTGGCCAAGAGACCTGAAACAATCATATTACGCCGAAACATATAAATTTATTGGGAACATAATTTCAGTAGTAGAGATGAACAATGTCACTTTTGAGGTCCAACAGGCTTAACTTGTCTAACACGCGGACATAGTTTTACAAGCAAATTGGAAAAGAGGTTTAGAAGTGAAACTTACGCGGAACCAGTCAGCACAGCAACAATTACATTAATCACTCCGCCTCCGGTATATCTCTTATTCACTATCAACGTTGCGCCAAACCATACGGCCATTGAACAAGTGCAGAAGGCGACACACATAACTGCTCCAAAACCCAATCCAGTGGCTAAGCCTTCTTGAATACCTGACTTGTATGCATCCATAAGAGATTTGTTGTACTCAATCACAGCATGCTTCTCGCCGGTAAATGATGCAACCTACATGCGTAGTAAGCAGAAAGATGAACATTTGCCAGTGAAAGATCAAAACAACAGAGAATTTATTAATTAAACACAATGTCAAGTTTAAGCACCCGGAGTCATTGCATTGCCTTTTGGATTCCGTTAAAAAAAGGAAAAAGAAGTGAAGTTTCTTTTTGAATTTGTGACATACTGTTCTAATTGAGCCAATAGTCTGTTCAACCACAGTGGCTGCTTTAGCATAAGAATTTTTCGCGGTGGATTTGGATGTAGTGATGGCAGTGGCTCTGCCGGTTATCACAAGTAGAGGAATACAGGATAACAAGACAAGCGTAAGGAGCCACCCCTTGATGAATGCTATCACAAAGCCTCCCAAAAATGTAGAGACCAGCTGTATAAATTTCCCAACCTGCATCAAAACACCATACCCGGATGAAATATTGTAAAATGCAAGAAGATATGGCCTTTTTCGTTTGATGAGTAATGGTGAATAAGGAGTACCTCCTCTCCCATAGTGTCTTGAATTAGTAAAGTGTCACCTGACATCCGGCTCACAACTTCTCCTGTATTCGTTTCTTTGTCAAAGAAGGCTATATCTTGTCTCATTATACTTTTCAAATAAAGGCTTCTCATTATACTTTTCAAAATAAAGAAGGGAAAATGACAGCCAATGATGTATTTTGATAATTAATACCTGCTAAGAACATGCTGAGAACATTTGTTAGTGCTGAAAATGTCTTTAACATGTATTAATTATTAAAACACGTCATCGGCCGTCATTTTCCCAATAAAGAATAACTTTGAACCCTTAAATTGGCCCAAACCATAGGTCCACCGGTTGGTTGAGGCCCAATCAGCAATTGCACAGGGGGTGGTGCGTGCGTGTGGTAAGTCCACAACGCGGCTTATAATACCAGTGTCATATACTCCAATATTACCTATTGCCAGTGTCAAGTTGAGTCAAACAGTGTCTCTATTTATTGCGAAGAGTTGTCTTTATACTAATTGTTCCAGCTTGAGCTACTGAGATCGTGTGAACGAGATGGTGTAAATGTAATGTTACTCCCTCCGTTCCAATTTATTTGTTTAATTGTCGAAATTTGTGTATTTCAAAAAAAAACTTATATATTACATTTTATAATATTTTTTTTTATGATTTTGAAGATTTTGTACTATAAATTTAATTGAGATCTATCAAATAAGATCTATATTGTGTATTAAAAACATTACGAATTGAAAATTATAGACAATTTTTTAGAAGTTAAATGCTCTTAAAAAATCAAAAAAAAAAAAGACAAACTAATCAGAACAGGGGAGTACCTTCTTGAATGGGTCTAGCCTATTGCAGCTGGTTTGTTTGTGAATGTCTCTCCATTTTCACTAAAATTTTGCAAATAGAAAACCTGGTGCGCTCTTATGGGCATTTGTTTAGTTATCGATTCCGATGTTCCAATTAAGGCCAGCCCACGACAGTATCCTAATTCCTCAATTAACTTAGGAGTATAAATAAATTGGCTTCAGTGCTTCGAAATTAATGTTGAAATTTAGTCTAGTCCAGTCTCTCTTTAGCCAGTCCCTAGGCCCACCCGACTCATATGGTAGGGTTGAGGGCTAGAGGATTTGTAGCTTGGTCTGCTGGAATAAGGATTTTAGTCTATATCAAAAAACGTTTAGGTGGTGTTCCACTTTTATAAAAAGTTTTTTTTTTAAATGGAGGTAATTTCAAACTCAAATATAATGTAAATGAAAAATATTTTGTCAATTTTTTTTGCACCGTTTAAAAGATTTTAATGTGATCTATCAAACAAAATCCATATTGGTAGGAAAATTATTTACGTAAACACATAATTTTTGAGCTTGAAATTACTGTCTTTTTCTAAAAGTTCTTTTTTCTGGAAACCGGAACGCCCCCTACTCAAATTTAAACTCAAATTGAATTATACAAAAATCCTTATTCAATTTTTTGAAGGCAAATTCACACATTTATATTTATGACTCTGTTATTAATGAAATATTTACTCATATTTTGCGTACGGGTTTGAGTTACCCATTGGAGCACACAATATCAAATTAAACTCATATTTTTACTCAAATCTGAGCGAAAATTTGAGTATAGGGCGGAGATGCTAACCCTTTTGGACACAGGGATGTAAGTGGAAGAAGAAAGAATATCTCTATCCCATAATGTTTGTCTAATCTGTAAAATAAGAGCATAAAAATAATTCAAGTTTTTGCAGAAAAAAAATCAATTTTTTAACAATTTATTAAATCTTGACAAATTCTTCCAATTTAAAGAAAAATTGTAAATATTTTTTTTTTTGAAAAATTATTTTTTAGCTTTCATTTTGTGGACGGGACAAATATTTTGGGATGCAGAGAATTGCGCTCTGTGGCTCACAACCCTTTTCTTTTCTTATAAAATCACACCATCCAAAGCCGCTGCAATAGATGCATCACCCAAGCATTAACGTCAGGGGAATTGCGCTCTGTGGCTCTACTGGGGCCGGGGACGGAGAGAGAGAGAGAGAGAGAGAGAGAGAGGGCGGGGGGTGAGGTGGGTGCTGAGAAAGGAGGGCAGGAGATGGAGGAGAAAGAATTGGATTACGTGCTCGTACCATTAGGGTTGGCGGTGTTTGGAATGTACCACGTTTGGCTCCTCTTTTCCATACTCCGATATCCCAGAAGAACCGTCGTCGGACTCAATGCCGAGAGCCGTCACCAGTGGGTCTTCTCCATGATGTCTGTTAGTCTTCCCGAACCCTCTCTTCTCTCCCCGTATATATATATCTGCACGTATAGGCAAATTGATGTATTCGGGCGTATGTATTGTCTCTCTCTTGTTTCAAGATTCTAGGCTTCTAGCTGCTACCTGTGCGCACACCACATGTTTGTCCGAATCAGTGGCGAAACTAGAATTTGGAGAAAATTTTCAATGCAATGTTTATTCTTAACGCCTCTCACATGGGAGACTCGCACATACATGACATCCATCCACATCATGTGAGAGTGAGAGGGCGTTAAAAATAACCGTTGCAATTTTTCTTCAAATGTATTTGTATTCGTGCGTATGTATTGTCTCTCTCTCTCTCTCTCTCTCTCTCTCTCTCTCTCTCTCTCTCGTTTGGAGTTTCTGGGCTTCTAGCTGCTACCTGTGCGCATACCACATGTTTGTCTGAATCGGTAGGGAAACTAGAATTTGGAGAAAGTTTGAATGCAATAGTTATTAGCAACGCCTCTCTCACATGAGGTGGGACTCACACATATATGAGACTCACATTACGTGAGAGGACATTACAAATAACTATTGCATGATTTTTTTTTTTAAAAAAAGTTGAGTTTGGGGTTGGGGTGGGGAAATTAAAATAAATTTGCCGCTGATAATAAATTACTAATAGGTAATAGTAGTAAAAAAGTGCACGTTTGAAGGTTAATCATCTATTATAACCAGCGACGGACTTGTCTAGTAGGGGCCCGGAATCACGTGTATTTTCATAATAACAAAAAGAATACATTTTACTAGTATAGAGTGCTCCTTGTGAGGTACAGATCAGAGACGATATTGTGTGTGTATATGTGTCGCCACTATTTAATTTTATACACCGAACCTAAAAAATGATTGATAACTTGGAATCTTAGGAATTTTTACCCCACGGAGAGAAAAGTTTTAAGATTTTTTTTTTCACTTGAAGGGACTTGCAGGGGCCAATCTCATAGAATTTTCCCTTTTTTTACGTAAACATAGTATAATATGCGAGAATATTTGAAGTTGTGCAGGGCCCAGTCCCCCCTTGCAACCCCCATGACTGCCCCTGATTATAACCCCAAAAAGTCTACAAGTTCCAAGGTTAATCATTCCCAATACAAAATTAGTTTTAGAATCAATACTTCAGTGTTGGAAACATAAACTATAAACAAGTCCAAAAAAAAAAAATACTCACAAGCAAGGCCCTCTTCGTCCGCTAAAAGTACTTGTTATCACATAACCAATGCTCAATATTTAAAAGCGGAGAGTTGCTGCATCACAAATGAGTATTTGTAGTTTTAGGCTTAACTCAATGCATCTGTGTCCGATTTTAAAGGCATCTGGGTTCCGTAAAATATTTCTCTCTTTTGTGAAACATGTATTGTTCATGTGTTTGGCATGTGAGAGAGGACCTGAAATACAATATTTCTGATCATTGCTTGATGAGGTTTTGAGAATTCGAAATGGATAGAAATTAGTTCAAAGAGGATTTAAAGTTCACAATAGGATCCAATGACCTGTATAGTTTTCAATGTAAATTATGTAACATGTTTTCATGTGTCGGTTTAGTAGTTTGAGAAAGATGCTTTCTTTCTGATTGCAATCTGTTAATTTCACGCCTTCCCTCATTTTGCAATCTCAAAGACCGCTCTCCATATTCTTCGTAACTGTTCATTGTTTTTATGTGTTGATTCTTCCTGCCTACGTAATACAACTCTTGGTAGAAATAAGCTTTCTTCCTCTAATGGTGCCCATGTTGTCATGGTTTGCCATTTTAATCATGAGTTTTTGGGACCTGGGAAGATGGGTTGATCATCAAATTTTATGATTTCATATACCCACGGTTTTGTGATGTGTATGAGTGTACCATAAAATGCCCAACTTGGGTATCTTCTGCAACATTGTATGACGAATTTAGTGTTCTATGTACTTCTACTTGCTTGGGAATTCTTCCTCTCTTCCCTTATTGCAAATTCAGTGGGAAGCACTGGCTCCAACTCGTTTCCATTACCTGTTACCAGGGTCATGTTGAGTCTAGTGTCAGATTGTTCCAGCTGGAGCTATTATGTGGGTTACTAACTTTTGTGAACGTAACGATGTAAACATTACCTTCTTCAAATGGACCTCTTTTCTTTCCCTGTTGAATGTCCAACACAGATACTTTATACATTTAGAACAGTCTTTGTAACCTCAGCAAAGAGCAATTGAACGCAAGGTTTTATGACTGGTGCAAATAACTATGGGCAGTAAAGAACAAAAAACTCTGTAAATGATTGGAAGTAGAAGGAAGATGGAAGAAGGATGTGAAGGGAAACCTCTCTTGTGGTTTGAAGCTTGACAGTCAAATGAAACCAGCTGTCTGAAGATTGATTGAGGATATCACTTCAGAAGCAATAAAAGGAAGACCGAACAGACAAATGAGGCTAAATGTTAAGGGAATGACATAATTAACTGCGTTATTAGTTTTGTTCTCGGTCAAAAGACTCAAAACTAAACATCAAATATCTGAGCTCCAAAGTCAGTATCTTAGTATTAATATGACTTGTGAACTAAGAAGCACGGATACGGGACACAGACACGACATGGATATGCATGCGTTATTTTTCCAAAAACTAGTACATGGACACGTTGGGGGATAAAGTACGTACATAAATATATTTATATACATAAATTCAATATTATGTAAAAAAAAAATATTTTTCCAAATTAAAGATGAAAATATGAGAATAGCGGATTCTGTTTTCATTGTTAAGTTATTCGATATTGGCTTTAAATTTGGTTCATATCTCAAATAGTACATTGTTACTCCATTTCTAAGTTTTAAAAATTACGTAACCACCCAATGCTTGTCCGATATGTGTCGGAGCGTGTCCCAAACGTGTCCAACTCAGAAAAAAATAATTAAATATTCGGACACATAATTTCACGTGTCGGGAACGTGTCCATGTCCGATACATGTCCGACACAGATACAAAAGGTTTGTAGACGTGTCCGTGCTTCTTAGCTTTTGAATGCTTTGAATGCTACATGAAAGTATGCACCATAGGGGATTTCGGAAGTTTTTTCTGCTTCATGATTGTAAACCTTGCTGATAAGATTAATAATTGGTTGGAAGTTTCAAGTATCTATTTTACGTAACATGGAAGACACACTTGTTCATGGAATACCCTAGAAGTATTTTTAACTTGTCTTTTGTAACTCATAATTGATTTGTGTCTACCATAGTTTCCTTTCTGAGTCTACCCCTTCTTTTGCTCTGAATATACTTGCATTTTGGCTCGTAATTTCTTGCCATATGGAATATCTTAGTTTTGTTTCTTGGCATTGACATATGACTCTATTAAATATTCCTAGATGATGCATCCATTAAAGATCACATGTTTGATCCTGACTGTCCTCTTAACGCTGTATTTTGCACCAGAGCACTTTTTCTGATCATAGTTTTCTGCAGAATAGTTTCTGAGCAATCATACTCATATATCCATTTTGGTTACAAAAAGAAAACGGAATAGAATGAGACTTAGTTTGGTGTAATGAAGAATTTGATTGAACGCCCGGCTGGCCTAGTAGTCAAGGCCTGGGACTTAGGGGTTTGTTCTCTCCCAAGGTCTCAGGTTTGAAACATCCAAGGTGTTGTCAATTCCTTTGGGGCCACTAGAGGTTTGTTCAGTCGTTAACTTCAGGGCCCTTGGATTACTCGAGTTGCGCACAAGCTGGCCCGATGCCCAATCACCTGGTTATCAAAAAATGAAGGATTTGACTGGCTGTGTTTTATGTATGAACATCTGCATGTTCCATAGCCTTAGGAGCACAAGATATCATGATTTTTCTTCTTTACAAAAGTTTGGGCATACAAATCATCTTTTGCTTATCTTATCTATCTAATTGTTGTCATTTTTATACTAACTTTTAGAGTACGGGTACTACTTGCTTTAATGGTGTTTAGGTATTCTTTTGAAACTATAAAAAAAACTACTGTGATGTTGAATTAATCATTGTGCTGGGTGAAGTGTCCCTAATAGGGGCAGTCTAATCACCGAATTGCCAATGATATTCATTATCAATAATATTTGATAGGGGACTCCTCTGGAGATGATTAATTTGAAGTAGCAAGTTATGGTGGTGGTGATAATAGAGTTCGTCTATATCAATATCATAATATTGGCCCCGATTGAGACAATTTGAAATCCATGGAGTTGCAATTTTGTAGAGGAACGTTAATTTTCATTATTCATAGTAGTGATAATCCATTTTCTCAATAGATGGCATCAGATATATTGTGAAAACTAACCTTATAGTCCAAGAATGTGATGTAATTTTAGTTTTTGGAAGTAATGGTTTTGTACTATTTCTTGTAGGATCCGCTAAAGAATGGGGTTTTGACTGTCCAAACAATCCGCAACAACATAATGGCTTCTACACTTCTGGCAACCACAGCAATAACTCTTTGTTCTTTGATCAGCGTTTTCGTCAGCAACTCATCAAGTTCTTCCAATGTATCATCACAACTGATTTACGGCAGCAAAACTCCACTCGTGTCCTCAGTCAAGTACTTTTTCCTCTTGTTGTGCTTCCTTGTTGCTTTTCTGTGCAATGTGCAGTCTATTAGGTACTATGCCCATGTTAGCTTCCTGGCTACCTTGCCTACGTTACAAGCTAAAAGGGAATCCATCGAGTATGTTGCGAGAAGCTTAAACCGGGGTAGCTTCTTCTGGTCACTCGGTTTGCGAGCGTTTTACCTTTCGTTCCCTCTCTTCCTTTGGCTTTTTGGTCCCATACCCATGTTTGTGTGTTGCTGCATAATGTCTTTTGTGCTCTATTTCTTGGACACTACTACCAGTTTTACACGGGACCTTCAGAGTCACTCCATGAAAGAGGAAACACACACTCATGATGATGTTGGGTCATTATGTTGATGATGGTCATTAGTAATAACACTGCTTTTATTTACTGTTACTCTCCAATTGTAGTATCAGTGGAAGAAAATTCTCTTGTAAATTGACTAGCGAAAGTAGACTTTCGTGCGCGTGAGAAGTTTCGCGGACTTCCTTTCAAAAGCATTATACTAGCAACGGTAGGTATTTGTTGGAGTTTGTCCCATATCAGTTAATTATCTCCTCTAAAACTAGTATATGAGCTGTGCTGCCTCTCCATTCATTGCCAATTGGTATTTAGTTGGATGCTTTAACAGTATCCATGTGTTGCATGTGATTTAGTTTAGGGTCTGTTTGGATTGCAAGAGATTCCAAATAAAGGGATATGATATAGTTCAAATTTATATTCGGTAGTTTACGAGAAGAGTTTGATATTGAGTTTGAGAGCTCTATTATGATGGATTTGAAGTAGCCTTTTAAAGGGAATGGTTTGAAATCCTTAAAAGTTAAGGATTGTAGCTGTAGAATGATACAAATAGAATACACCCTTTCTACGATGAACCGGAATAACGGCTGATTTTGTTTCCGCATCTCCTACTTTAGCTTCACAAGCCACCTATAACTAAACTTCCTTGTGTTTTCGTTAAAATTGAATATCAAATCTTGGCAGAGGGGATAAATGAATAGTTACACAGTGATGTGTGTTTGTACAAACAAGTACTCCAGTAAATATTTGATCCTGTTTTTCCTTTTCTGAGCATTGCCGCACGGGGCTAGAAAAAAGTTGCGTTTCGAGTTATGTATTGGCTATGTCTATCAATTTATGATGCTTGAGGTTATAAGTATCTATTTCAAACTTAGTTCTCCAAAAAAAAGAAGATAGTGACAACAGTACTGAGGTGAATCTGAAGAAGAAATTCTCTCAGTTTCTTGAACTTCTGAAAGATGCTCCAACCTACACAAACAGAAACTTCCAAAGGAAAAACTAGTTTTCTCATGGTAAAAATGCGAGGAGGACTCTTGAGAATAGGATTCCAGACATCATTCCGAAGAGTTGTTACTCGAAAACAAAAACCAAGAAAACAAACCACTCTTCTGTGCTCGGTATCATGCCATATGTACCTTGTTTTAGAAACGCATCGATAAAGCCACTTAAAACAGACAGATAGTACAGGGAACAGATCACAAGATGTGAAACCTTATAAATTGCTTAGAAAGACACTGGGGCTGTGTTTGCATCTTGAATGTATGGGGAGTTTTGAAAATGTAAAGTGATTCTGCAACAGTCTCTTCGCACAGTTTCTTTTTCCTTCCGCAAATCCAAGATCCAAATACAGCTCCTAAAGCAGAATCTTTTCAAGTTGGGACCTCGGGAGTCCCCAGAAACCTTTGAACCAAGAAGACATTGCCATTGTTCAACTGCAGAATGTTTCCGGCCAACCGTAGCATTATCTCGACATAAGTGTCTTGAAGCCTTCCCAGAAGATTACTACTACTCTTCGGTTTTAGCGTAATCTTTGAATACTTCTTCTGGCTGCATCCGCTATCTGCCCTTGAGCTCTTGTCTTTCTTAGCAGAAACTTTACTCAGCCTCTGGTATTGCCTTCTCATGTTGTGCCTTTTCAAGCATCCACACAAGGTAGTGTGTGACTCCATGCTTGTGTGTGTGTGTGTAGGTCATGTGTATGAAGTAGTGAAATTGTTTGTGGAGAAGTAATGTCAACGACTTTAATTGTTTCAACTTTCAACCATAACCAACCTTTTTTTTTTGTAACGAAGGAACAGCCCTACAGCTAGGGCACTAAATGGACCCGACTGCGCAACCCCACCAGTCACACCAGTGGTGGGAGAGTTTGCGCGGCCACACCAGTCACGGCTCTCCACTTACTTCAAGGTCCTCGCTCTGTGAGGAATCGAACCCCAGATCTTAAGAAGTAATTTGGGCATCCACTTGCACCACTGGGGCAAACCCTGGTGTGTCATAACCCACCTAATTTGGTTGGGGGTACAGCTAGAGCCTACTGCTGCTGCTGCTAATATTATTTTTGCTTAGTATTTGTTTTGGTCAGTAAACATGTTACAAGCGAAGCAAAAGGTGATAGGGGGGCCCTGCTGTGCCCCAAGACACAATAAGGTGCTGTGCCCTTCAATGGTAGGGAGGCTCCTGTCCAGTATTTCCTTGTCCAGTTCTCGGTTCAGTTTGGGCCTTTGTGGGCTCATCCCGGAGCCCCGAACAATGTTCGGAATCGTTCACTTTGTACATCTTGTCGAGTTTGTTTTCACATTAAGAAAAAAAAAAATAGCTTGATCAAATATTGGTAGATACACGATCTTAACATATTTGTACAAGAAAAATGGGATGGAAAAAATAATTTGAAACTTAAATTTTCCATTTTTTTTTCTTGTACTAATCTGTTTCAACCATGTATCTACCAATGTTTTTTTTTTTTTTTTGTCATTAGTATCTACCAATGTTGGATCAAGCTAATTTTTTGCGTGAATTAGCAAACTCGACAAGCTCTGCAAAGTGAACGATTTCGATCATTATTGTGGGCCTGAGATGGACCCACAAAGGCACAAACTGGACCGGGAACTGGACAAGAGCCTCCTTCTCAAGGGTGTCGTCCGGAGCCCATGAGCGTGGTTTGAGTTGTTCATTTTGTTTATGTCGTTGAATTTGGCGTCCACGTAAGAATTGAGATTAGCACAGATACGAAGGAAACATGTCTTCCTTAAAGTTTATTCTTAAAATCACAAATGTTTCTGAATCCACCTCGGTGGTTGGCTTAACGCTGTTTGAATCGGTGAGGTAGAAGTGGGACAATATTGATGGGTGCCTTTATATGAATACAATCTCAGCAAGCAAAAATACTAATGACACAAACCAATTTACACAAATTCAAATACAAATGTGTCCGGAATCGTCTAATCATGTAATCAAGTTTCCCATTCACCGTATGAGATTTGTGTGTATCGGACAATCTCAAATACATCTCTCTAAAATTATGTACTTTTGTCTATCTCCCTAACCGTGCTCATAAGTTACAATAATACTATGGACACGCTTACCGCACGGCCACTAATGAAAGTTGGTGGCTACGTACTGACAGATAAGGACCAAGATTTACGAGCCTATAGCTATTTATAAGCCAACAACCCTTGTATCCAACTTCCACACAAACCTCTTAAATAGTCATTGTTGCTCTTGGTGGGCAAAATTACATGCATCTGTTTGAGAAAGAAGAAGCCATCCAGCTATTTATTCCTTCGGTCGAAACGAATGACAAATTTAACAAAATTTTAAGGTAAATTCTAATGCCACGAGACTTTTCACTAATGCCACGAGCATTTATTGCTCTGGCATGTTAAATGACTTTTTTATCCCCTTTTGGTCAAAGCTGTCAATCCACAACATTAGTTATCCAACTACACTTCCTTGATTACGCTTAGGCTTCTGATTTCTCGTGCCTTCCGACGGACTATTTTGTTCTGATAGTAGAATCCCTATTTTGTTTGGTTGTGAGCAAAGTCAAATTTTAATTGAAAAAACTAAAACCAAAATTGTGCTTTTCTCTATACCACACTTCAAATTTGAGTATTTTTTCTTTCTCAAAATCATTCTCACCGGTGAGTTGGTGACCCTAACAAAATCTATCCATTTTTCCAGCTTTCATTTTTATTTATTTTTTATTTTTTATGTTTCTAATAAACAAACACATGGTTCTCCATTTTAGTTTTACTTCTAAAAAAATACTAAGCTGTAAAAAAAAAAAAAAAAAAAAAAACTTCTCTCTTCATGTGGTTACCCAACAATAAAAGTATAAAACCAAAAAAATTGCTCTGCAGTACCAGTATAAACCAATAAACCATCATTCAAGAAATCACCATTCAAGAATTCCTTAATAATTGTCAATGTATGATAAATGTATAAAAAGTAAGGCCGATTCCTCACAGGAAAATGCCTTGTTTCTTCCACTTTCATCTGAATCCAGAATGAATCTAAAGAAGCATTGTAAAGTCCAAACTGATACTTTCTAGCCAAAAGTGAAATCTTTCATCTGAATCCAGAATGAATCTAAAGAAGCATTGTAAAGTCCAAACTGGTACTTTCTAGCCAAAACTGAAATCTGTCATGTCACTTGGAAAGAAAACTGAAAACCATATGTTAAACAAAATGTGGTACATCCTTCACCTAAGCAGCATGATGTTTGCCAGAATTGAATGGGAAAGACACTTTTTATCTCCTTCGGCTGCAAAAGAAATGGTAAAAGTTGTGGCTCTAATTAGTTGAGATTATCTGTAAGACTTACCAATAATTCGTCCACTATGAAATAATAGAAAAAGAACTATCTTACCTCAAGTGGTCAATCCAACAAAAACCAGTCGAGTGAAGTAGGAATTGGGCTTGTGTCGAGCACATTCATAGTACTTTCATCATCGTCCAGATTAGCTGCATGAGTTGGATTCGATGCATTCGCCCCCATTTGCCTTTACATGTTTGACTATTATGACCAACACCTTTACAAATGCTACACTTTCGTGTTGCATCCACAATCTCAAATTTTGATGCATTCCGCCTCGTAGAACTAGATTCCTTAACTTTCTTTGACCCCAATGGACGTCCTTTATGTGGTAAAATATTTGGCTCAATAACCAACGGTAGTGATGGACTTACAAGTTGAGAAATTCTCTCTTGAACACGTTCTCTTTGGCTTGCAGGCCACTCTTGGTATTTATTTTCTAACTCATGAATTAACTTTTTGAATTCTTGCCCATTCGACCTAGTTTTTTTCCCCCATCAGAAAAAGCAAAGGATCTTGTATCAATCCTCCATTGCGAGTGTATTGCATCAAGCGGTAACACCTTACCTTTCCAATCAATCATCTTATGTGCACAAGGAAGACCCATACTTGCCATGAAGTGTCCCGTACATGTTGATTTCATTGTACCATGCTTCAACATCTCATATTGATCGACTAGTTTCCGCAAAGCAAATGATGACACTTTGGTGATCAACTCCTTAAAGAAGTAATAATTGCAGTTGTGAGGTATTCGGATCCTCTCGCTTGAGAGTTGAGTCGTTATCTCTTTAAATTCATTTTCAATGGCAAGGCATATCTTGTTCTTCACTTGATAGAGATCACCTGTTGAAACTTGTAAATATTTCTTCAATTTCCCATGTGCACCTTCTGCCCTCGAAGAAACACGATTTCCAAAATGAGCACAATTTTCAGTCCATGCATGCACAAATCGCTCTTTGAATGGAAGCCATGTATTTCGAATATAGTAGAGCACTTTTTCCTTATCCTTGTACAGTAGCTCAACTAATTTCCAGGCTTCATTGAATGCCTCTTCATCTTGAGAATTTATCACTTCGTTCCAAGTAGACAAAAATGTGGTCCAATCATCTTGAGTGTCAAAGCAAGGCTTGCAATTTGCTAAAATATTTTTCTCAATATGCCACACACACAAAAGATTTGTAGTTGAAGGGAAAACAACTTTTATGGCATTCATCAAGGCCAATTCTCTATCTGATACAATGACAGAGGGATGGCAAGTGGGACCCAAGATCTTGCTAAAATTGTGCAAAGCCCAAATATAATCTCCTTCTCCCTCTTTCTCCAAAAAGGCAAAACAAGAGTAAAATGAACTGTTAAAACTTGAAACTCCAATTATGTCAAGTAGTGGCATCTTGTACTTATTTGTCTTATAGGTGCAATCCATCACGAAGACATTTGTATAGCTTTTGGTTAATATGCTTGAAGAAGGGTGTGCAAAAAATAGATGTGTCAAATGGCCATTTTGATCATATGCAACGTCGAAAGTAAAATCACCTTGACAAAGCTCTTCAAACAATGCTTGGATCGTAGTTCGTCCTGCCAAGTTGTCCTTTTGAATTTTCCCCTTCGTATTATAAATTGTTTTTGACACCGCTTGAAGCTTCGGATTGGATTGTCTAAGTGAAGAAAGAATTTGGCGTGGTGGTATTCCCGATCGAGTCATTTCTTCAATGCTCGTGATCTCTTTCTTTTGACAAACGACGACAAGAGGGATGTCCGGACATGTCACTTGAGGGTTCATGATTATGTGAGCTATTTTTTACTTCATTAATCACCCACAAGCCATCATCTTGTCTCTTACAACAAAATTGAAAAGGACAATTTATGAGACGAGTTGCCGTTTTCCTTTGCCGTTTCTCTAAGGGAACATGCCACTTATTCTGGTAACAACCACCCCGATCACAACCAATGGTAAGATATCTATCTTGTCTAGAGTTTTTGATAGATATTGCATATCCTTGCATTGAGAAAAACTCTCGAAGAGTATCAAGAAGTTCTTCCCGAGATTTGAATTTCCAACCAAATTGCTGAAGCATATCCTTCTGTTTGTTTTCTTGATTTTGCATGTCGATTTTGTGTTCATCAATTTGATCACTGGAACTTCCGTGGATGCATTCAATTGGTTGTTCAATATCCATGGTTCAGTCACCAAATCTACATCATGAAAAAAATTGAGCAAAGATTGTGGCATTAAAAATTCATAAGAAAGCACTAATAGAAGGGGAAGAAAAGAGATAACCGTAAGCGTAGCCTCAATAAATCTTTAGTTCCTAAACATTCAAGGTTTTTTTATAAAAAAGAAAAAAACATTAATTTTTGTTTCTTACCGTATACAAAGTTTACTAATGAAACACTAAACATAAGCTCAACAATAGTAGTTTTTTTTTTTTTTTTGATAGCTTAGTTATCCGAGACATCTTTCACACATCACAACTAATCTTTGGAGACCAATTTCACCGCCATTTGCGGGGGGGTCCCAATTAAAATTAGAGCAAAACTCTATATGGACTGACCCCAAAATTTAATAGCATCTAATAGGTTTCTAACCAAAGATCTTAGAAGAGAATAAACTCCTAAGTCTCAAGTCTTGACCACAAGACCAACCCGTTGAGATTGGCTCGATCTTAACAATAGCAGTTGGTGAATAACGAAACAAAACCGTAAACATATACTTTAGAAAAGCAATCCCATAAGTATAAAGTACACAATGAATAAACAATACTAACCTTGAATGTATATACTCCAATGAATCTGGTGATCAAGTACAAACAGGAAGCGGATCAAAAAAAAAAAGTACGAACGGGAAGAGACAAAAACCTAAAGGAAAAAGGGAGATAAAGGTTCAGTTGAAGAGCACAGGAAATCAGAAGCCAAAAAGGGTAATTGAAGGGTTGCTCGTTTACAGAAGGATAGTTTGGGTAACAAATTTTATGGGCTGACAGCTTTTAACCACAGCAGGATAAAAGAGTCATTTTAGCTACCAGAACAATTAATGCTCGTGGCATTAGGAAAAATGCTCGTGGCATTAGAGGCAGCCATTTTTAAATATGAAAACGAAAAAAAAAAATTAATGACAGAAAAATAATCCAAAACTATTAGACCAAATCACCCCTAAGCGAAGTTTGCCCATATATTTTTGTCATAGTGGCTGGATCCTACTGGCATTTTGATCTGGTGAATCCAAGAGCTTGTTTCCTCTTTTTTTTAATTTTTTTATTTTATACTATAAGCCAATAACTTTTATCTAGAAAGCGAGGAAATAGGTCAATTACTGGGTACACCTAGAGTGCCGTGTGATATTCTACACAAATGAAAGATCGCCGCCACATACACAATGTGGGTCAGATCTTTTTTTTTTTTTTTTTTGAAACCGATGAACAACTCTTCAGCCAGGCAACTAAGTGGACTCGACTGTGCAATCCAAACATCGGGAAGAACTAGCTATAGCACACCAGCCGCGGCCGTGTGGGTCAGACCTTATCTCTCCCAACACTCAACTAAAGTGAATGATAATATCTCTACTGCATAATTTGTCGCTACCTAAATGCTTAAGAGTCTCACATAGCTAGGCAACGCCACGTGGAACTCTGAAAATGCTGAATAATTACTCGAAGAAATAGAATAACAACATCTATGCGAACTTGTGATTAAAGAAAAAGTTAAAACTCCATATGCCAACTGGCAAGTGCACATATATATTTTTTAGTACTACTTTAATTGCACTCGCTCTCCCCCTAAAGAAACTCTCTTGTGTTTCCACTTTGTTAATACCAAAGTTCGCAAATCTAGAGAGAGAGAGAGAGAGAGAGAGAGAGAGAGCAAAGCAAAGAGCTCATGGAAGTGAGGCCGTGTTTGTTTGTTTCTTTAATAACCCGTCACGGCGTCACTCAAGCCCTTGAGTACGCTGGAGGAGTGGAGTAGTATTATTTCCATTATCAAAAACCCACGCCCCAAGTTCCGATGCATGCATCTCATCCAACTAAAAAGTATTTGTGAATCCATGTGAGAGATTCATGTGCGCCACAACATTGGTTCCCCTCCCACATGCGTGTGTACAACTCCTTTTTTCTTTTTCTTGTTTTTCCTGTATGGTGGTGTCTGGCTGGCTTATGAGCACCTTAGTGTAATCTTTACAACAGCGCTTTGCATAGCAGTTACACGCTTGTGCGTGCACGGGTGAGATGGCCCTAAGAATCGGTGGCTAGGAAAATCGAACCTAAGATATTATAAAGAGAGAGCAAACAAACCAGCCCTTGTAGTTTGCGCGTACAACTTTCCTCCGCTGTTGCTCTCAATCCTCTCTCTGCGTACGTACCCTCTTGCTCTCAATTATTCGATTTCGCATATTAATTATAGTATGATGAATTATGGGAATGCATGTGACCTCCTACGTGCATGTAAGGATGGGATATAGGAAGCGTTAGGGGCCCACTCAACCGAAAAATTCTCTTATTTCACTTTAATTAGTGATGTCTTTGACCAATTAAATATGCAATTAAAATATGTTTGCAGCTCAAACTATAGCAGCTATATGATCACCTAGCCCCAAAATAATCGTGGATTATTGCTGCCCACACCAACCTAATACTAATCCAAAGCATCGCCTTTCAAACCGGATAATTAATGTTAAACCTCATCCCAAGACTAAAGTTTCATCCGGACCGACTTAATTACACGTAGGACGACTGTAAGGTCCGTAACAATGTACTCAACTCTCTATCACCTAGATATAGCTTCTCTTTTCCAAAATCTGTTAGTCTTCCTAAAGTCAAGATCACCGTAATTGAATTGGCTCAAACACCGTACATTATTGAAAAATGCACACGAAAGAAATCGTAACGTGTTTGATTGAATAGATTTTTGCAGCTGGTTGACGTCAGTGTAAGTTAGAGCATTTTCATGAGCACTAGGCAAATCAAAATCGAACTATGTTTTAAGAGTTATCTTAGCAAATATTAATGCATTTTAAAGGATGTAAGATAGTACTTGACACACCATTTTGACATAGCTCTCTCGAAATGGCTCTTCAAATAACCATACAATTTCAATTATAGTATTTCTGATTGGTAATTAATTAACTAATTTATTTGGCAAAATAAGTTACTTAAATTCAAAGCACTAACAAAAATGTAAATGTTTGAAAAGTCCCTTGGTGTGCACTGGTTGCAGGTGGCGTTTCAACTTTCCTATTGGAATTTTTTTTTTATAAAAACGTAACGGATGCTGACCAAATGGCAGAAAGTAATGTGTTTGAATTCGTTCGATGTACGTGAACTTCGCATCTATTCACTTGCGTTGGACAATTTTGAACACATATATGATCATCTTTCGTGTACTTTTATTTGTATCCTTGCAGGTTGCAATATTGCAACTATCTTTTACACTAAAAAATACCTGTACCAATATTTATCTATACTTTCAACTAAAAAATAGCTGAATCTAGTCAGAATTTGACTTATATCGATGCCATGCATTCATAAAAATTCATTCATTCATTCAATAGGTATGTACTACTTGAATAAAAATAAACAAATTCCTTCCAAGCTATCGCTGTCTTCCAAAATAAACTTACGCACAAAAAGAGACTTTAAACTAAGGAACTCTTCCCCCCAAAACCAAAGTTTACTCTCTCCCAAACTCACTCCTCTCTAAAAATGGATCCACCACCTCTCCCATCCCAACCCACCGCCGCCGCCGCCGCCCAACCCAACCACCCCGACTCAGCCACCTCCTCCCCGCGCACCCGCCCCACCGACACTGCCTCAGACGTTGTCGTCGACCCTCTCCCTCCCGTCCCCAACCCCAAGCTCCGCCTCATGTGCAGCTACGGCGGCCACATCATCCCCGGCCCCACGACAAGTCCCTCTGCTACGTCGGCGGCGACACCCGCATGGTCGTCCTCGACCGCCACGGCAGCTCCTCCCTCTCCGCCCTCTCCTCCCGCCTCTCCCGCACCCTCCTCAACGGCCGCCGCTTCACCTTGAAGTACCAGCTCCCAACGAGGACCTCGACTCCCTCATCTCCGTCGCCACCGACGACGACCTCGACAACATGTTCGAGGAGTACGACCGTATCACCACCTCCGTTCCTTCGAAACCCGGCCGCCTCCGCTTGTTTCTCTTCCTGGCCAAGCCGGATACCGCGGCCTCCATGGGGTCCCTGCTCGACGACGCCAAGTCGGAGACGTGGTTCGTGGACGCGTTTGAACGGGACCGGGTTTGATCTTCCGAGAGGACTGTCTGAGTCGGCCGTCATGGATTGCTTGGTTGAGCTTGATGATGAGGGAGATGGTGGAGATGGAGTTGTGAATGTAGATTCTCGTGCTGAGGTGGATTGTGATAGTACTAATAACAAGGTAGGTACCTTTGGCCCAAGTTTTTAATCTTTTCGATTAATTGTTTGTGTCGACGAGAGAAATTGTGAAGTATGAAACATAATTAAGAAAGTCCACATCCACAACTCTGTACGTAATTTGGTCCAGAGCCGTTTGATGCATGAAAACTCATATGCATCAAATGACTTTTGACACAATTGGGTCTAGTGTTGTGTGGAGTATTCCTCTAATAATATATGGAAAGTTGAAAGAATTCATCAAAACCAAAACCGTCGGAAACGACGAAAAAAATACATTATTGTTGTATTATCTGAATTTTTTTTGAGTTTAATTTAAAATTTTATATATTTTTTGGATTTCTTACATTGAGACAAACGATGTGATGTTAAATTTACAACAAAAATCCAATTAAAGCGTTTAAAAGTTAATTGTTTGCATCCACGTGAAGAATTGAAAATTATAAAATTCTAAATCAAAGTTAAAAGGAACGAAAAATGTTGGAAGAAGATGGAAAAACCTGTCTTTTAGTTTGTTTTGACAGCGTCATCTATTTGTTTATACTTTTATGCTTTTTTGATTCTTCTAAAAATTATGACGGCTTTTGTGATTCTTCTAAAAATTATGATGTAAATGTAATAAAAGGTAATTAAAAGTTAAATACAATATCGATTGTCCATTACAAAATTTAATTTTGTGCAAATTCAATCTAAAACAGGGGAAGAATACTAATGCCCACAATGTGGTTGCGGTAATGCCTGACTCGCCCTTGGTGGAAACAAGTTCGTCATTTGGGTCGAGTTCTTCATCTCCTTCGATGTCGAATTTGCCCCCGATAAAGGTTCGGGTTGAGGGTACTGGGGGTGGTGGTGCTCAGATGGTTGGATTGGATGAGCAGTTTTTGCATATGAACGTTACTCAGCCACCTTCAATTCCAACGGCTATTGGTGGCGGGGTTCAAGTGGTTGGATTAGATGAACAGTTTGTACATATGAGTGTTGCTCAGCCACCTCCACTTCCGGCGGTTTTTGGCGGTGGGGTTCAAGTGGTTGGGTTAGATGAACAGTTTGTGCATATGAATGCTGCTATGCCTCCACTTCCGACGGTTATTGGTGGTGCTGTGATATCGGGTGGTGGTGCTAGTGCTGTTGCAGTGTCCGATGATGAGAGGTTAGATCAGGGGGCAACAACAGTGTTTAGGAAACCACCACTTCCGCTGCAGCCCATGCAGCGGAAGGTCGCTGATGCTTGTAATTTGCTATCGCCTGATTCAGTTGCAAGGTACCATGAACTCTGTATTTCGGGTCTGTTTTTTCCTTCTAAATTGAGACTTGGGAAACTCTCGGATTTAATGTTTCATGCTCTGAAATTTATTTGAAAGTCAAGGAGAAGTATCCATTAAGATCACATCTTAGAGTTTCAATCTGGAGGAACTAAGTTGCCTAAGAACTCCCTTTAATGATCTTAACACGAAAATGTTACTCTCTTTACTGGCTTGGTTTTCTTTTCCTTTCTTTGTGTGACCTTTCTAGTATTGTATTGTCTGGAAGGGATTCGAAGAATTTTCACGATATCATCCCCAGGTTTTTCCCTCTCTTATAGGTAAGCAGAACTTCATCCGGTTCGTATTCTACTGATTCATTGTGTGTTATTGTAGATACCCTGTGTGGATCATCCTGGTAATGCCCAAGCCGAGGCACCTGTGTCAGAATCTACATTTTGATGCTATAAGTTTTAAGAGTTTAATTTTGAATTTATGTTCTTTCCTCCTACTGTGCGTGATTCAACTTTCAATTCAGTTTAGCTGATAAGGGTAGTTCTAGGAGTTGAACATGCTCGATAGACGAATGTTAGATTCACTACATGGGGATAGGCGATTGAAAGCGAAAGACACTGAATGGCATATCTGTGCAATGTTGAAATGAAATGGCACGTTCGGAGCTATGTTTATTGTATTTCTGTGGTCAAAACTGCATGAAAATGGCATGTTCGGTGATATGTTGAAATTATTCTTCGAACATTCGATTAAGGATAGTGCTGACTGGCAAATATGTTCTTGATTGCTTTTGGTTCTCAGTGATTCCAGTATTGCATCGGCAACTCTATCAAAACATACAGTCTACCAAGAACAACCTCATGTTGCAACAAGTGAAATTAGAGGCCCTGCTATCCCGACCGAGGCGAAGAGTTACATCCCAGATCCAAGCTCCCAGCAACTTCATGATTCTGCCTATATGCTTCCTCCACAGCAAATTCAGCAACAGCAGCAGCAATTCGTCTATACGAACCAGCACTATATGCACCACCCGGTTACCAGCCAACAAGTGCCAATCTCGTCTTACTACCAAATGTACGCTCCACCACCGTCACAACAGCAACAACAACTCCACCACCAAGGGGAGCAACAATATCCAATGTACTTTTATCCAGTCACCCAGACAATGCCTTCGAATTCTTCCACCATCACTCCCTCGGCAGGTTACAACGAACCCAATCCGTCTGTTTACACGACAAAGACGGCTGCACCAGAAATGACCGGACATGTGAATAGAAATACTGCAACGGCAACTCCTCCGCCGGTCCAAGTTCCTAGTAATCAGTTTCAGCAACAATACATGGGTGTCCCTCAGATGCACCACCACCCATCTCAGTCGATGGCAGGTAACTACGGGTTCGAGTATCCTCACCAGTCACACGAGCAAGTGTACTATGCTCAGCATCCGGCTGCACCTATGCCGCCTCAGTATCAGACCATGAGCCCTGCGACAGCGGTGTTTCTCTCGCAGGCTGCGGCTCAGTTGCCTCCGGATACCACAACCCAACATAACAGAAACACGCAACCATTGTGAGAAAAGCAATACTGAAGAATTCTGGAGGAGGTCTGGTTGTTCTGCCTTGTGATCTTCTCATGCAATTAATAATGGGTTCTAACCAATTGCTTGTAGTCTCCCATGTGAAATAAGGGACTGGTTCATTGTCCTCCTTTCTAGTATGTGCTTAAAATTCCATGGGAGATTAAGGTACAGGTGCAAAAAGTAGTGAAAATCGGTATATGCCATGAATATTGGAATAACGAAATATTTTATTTTGGAATAACGAAAATCTTTTTCATTACAATTTCCTCACCAACTTATGGACAATATGTTGATTTGTCTTTTATTCCCCTGAAAAGGTAAATCAACGGTACAGATTAACTTCATAAGATAAATCATGCAATGGTACAAATTCAGTTTTTGTATAATTTTGATCAGTACAATTTATGCATACTTACTTATTGAGAATTTGGTCACCAGAGTCTGGGGATCCTATGGGAAATCGGGAATTTAGCCAATTATGTACGTGCACCTTAACCGGGGAAGCAACTGGATTAGACACGAAAGCCTGCACAATCAGATCATCTTGATGGAAGAGCTGATGTGTAACGTTTGTGTTATTGATTGAAGCTGAAAGAAAGGATTTGTAAATAATAATAATAATAATAATAATAATACAATGGTGAAGTTTATATAACTTAATAAAAATGGCACACCAACTAAATGATGCCACATGGCATTTGTTTTTTATTTTTGTGGTAAATCGAAAGTTCCCGAGTGGCATTTATTTGAAATTATGACGAAGGTCAAAAGTCCGTCAAAACCTGGTCAACAGCTAAGATCAAAGATCGTATGACGATCAATCGGTATTTAGCACACCGAATTAGTTTTTATTTCCCTCTCTTCAACTAAATCCCATTGTGCAACGACAAAACAAAAATGAGAATTGGGATTGGGATTGGGTACGGGATATGTAGCAAGTTCATAGTATACATTTGCTCTTGGGGTACATCTTCATTGCATGCATGACAAGGAAGAGGAGAAACAACTCTTGAAAGATAGGGATTAAGGCCTCGAAAATAGGAGCGAGTTGAGTAGTTAGACCCTAATTAGTACGTAGGAGTCTGGCAGTCAAAACTCAAAAGGGACACTAGCTTGGCAGGCCTTTGCGACTCTCAAAGACTCAAGAAGACTCGTGAAGACCTTTTTCTAGTTTGAGTCCGAGCAACAACAAAGTAGAAATAATTTTTCTAATTTGGTTGTTTTTGGCGACGAGTCAATACCATAACTAGATGTTTTCTGTTCTTGAGGGGCCTAGAACCATGTTTTTTTTTTTCCTGAATGCATGATAAAAGCTAACATAACATCTTTTGAAACTACTGTACTCATGTTTTTTTGGAACTTAGTTTCTCTTTCCAGTGCGAAAAAAGGGAGAGAATTAAGGGGACACTAAATGTTTTTACGAGGTTCTCCACACAAAACAAGAATCATCATCCAAATATTTTACCTCAGTTCACAATCTTGAGATAGAGAAAAAAAAAAAAATTCACAGAAAATACCCCATGAAAAATCAAACCAAAGTAGCTCATTTCTAGTGAGTAGGAGATGGATGCATATCCGAGTTGAGTTTTGTTCACCCTCCTCTTAAGAGGGTGAACATTATAATCCTTTATATTGTTGAAATGGTGTGGATCTCACCATAAAATGATGTCATATTTACCAAAAAGTGTATTGCACGAGTGAGATCTACACCATTTCATCTAATAAAATTAATGGTGGGTAATGTTCACCCTCTTTTAAGGAGGGTGAACAAAATTGCACTCTGTGTACCCAGACAATTGCACTAAAAGCCCTGGACAAAAGCTTTCTCTTCCCATGTGAAATCATTTTTGGTGAATAAGGCTACCAACACTAAGAAATAACCAGGGTGATGCTAATGCCACGATAGGATTTGTTGGAGCCACGACAAAGTTGTGTTAATTTACATTTTCACCCTCTCACCTGACGCCGTATGAAATGCCCTTACCATTCCCCCCCCCCCCCCCCCCCCCCCCCCCCCCCCCCCCCCCCCCCCTCTCTCTCTCTCTCTCTCTCTCTCTCCTTCCTTAGTCAACTACAAACCTGAACAATTCCTTCACTCTACCTCCGTCCCATTAAAGTACAAAGTGCTCAATCTTCAGTCAATACAACTCAGGTCCATTCTAAAAACTCACACAACTATCCTACAAAAATCAGCAAAACAAAATGCTTCTTGATTTTGCGAGCATCAGATCTACCTTCGGCTCTCCGGCAAAAAACCAATTGCTGCTCAATTTTGCAAAATAATCATTGTACTACGATGCTTACGTTTAGGTTTATCAAGAAAAGTGGGTCTTGCGGCGCTCGGATTGCAAGACGGAAGTACAAGTCAAAAGGGATTTGAACTGGATCGATGTACAGCAGTAAATTTAGTTTACACAAGAAAGAAGAAAAGAGGACATAGCACAGAGAAGTGCAGTACTCCGATGTGAGTGAGGGGGAGAGAGATTGTAGGAATTGTTGTGGTCTAGGATGAGGGAGGAGAGAGAATGAAATTACAGGGAAAGTGGGTATAATGTCCTCGGAGGGATAATGAAACGAGAGAAAATTGATTGAAGGGTAGCAGTGTCAGAAACTATGCACAGTCGTGACTACAACAAATCCTGTCGTGGCATTAGGGCCACCCAATAACCAAACCAAGTTTAGAAGATCCTCAGAAAATAGCATCTCCAATAACAACATTATATCGACAAATTAAATTTTTTTTTTTCGGCTGAATAAATGAACAACCCATCATCGCTCACTCTATACCACTAACACTCCTTAATTTCAATAGTAATCATGGCGACTCGCTAATCTACGGTCTACACAGGTTAATGTGCAGGTGTAATTTGACAGTGTAGGAAAGGTCTAAATTACTTTAGTTAACCAAGTCAGAATTTTGACCACTTTATCAGAAGAAGACACGCGGCATCTACAGATGAGTGACACGCAACAGACAGGCTGGAGCCTGTTGGAGATGCAGACAACTTTCAACAACTGGAAGGCTTGCGCCAAGCAGGCTCGCGACTAGGCAGACTTCCGCAGAAAGGGCCACGGCAGGCCCGCGAACACAGAAGGATAAAGAACGCGCGCGGAGTGAGGTCATGTGCGCGCTAGTGCGCGCGAGGTGATGTGTGCGCGCGAGATGATGTGCGCACGCGATGAGGTGCGCGCATGAGATGATGTGCGTGCGAGGTGATGCACGCGAGCGCGATGAAGTGCGAGCGCGAGATGAGGTGCGCGCGCGAGTTGATGTGCGCACGCGATGAGGTGCGCGCATGGGGTGATGTGCGTGCACGGGGTGATGTGCGCGCGAGATGATGTCCGCGCAAGGTGATGACATTCTCGCGACCTTGAGGAATGACACAGACACGTGTCAAGATATTATCGGGCCATCCTCAGACCCAGGTGTCTATAAATACCCGACATCCCCTCTCATTTAAAAGACTAGAGTGGACTAGATTGAATTTTTCCTAGAGAGAGAAAATGGTGGGTACAAAGAGAGAACATCCTCCTCACCCCGTCCAACTTGGAAAACCTGCCTGCATCTTACATAAGAAGGATAAAGGCGCGCTGCCTTTGTCTCCACCGCAGCCAGACAGGGCCGCGCACAGGCAGGGCCGCAAACAGACAGAGCTGCAACAGGGTCGCAGCTAGACAGGGCTCCAACAGGGCCGCGCGCAGACAGGGCCACATACAGACAGTGCTGCGCGCAGACAGAGATACACACATGCAGAGAGCCAGAGACAAAGAGATACACAGAGGCAGACAGAGAAAGATGGGACAGATAAATTGCTAGAGAGAGCCATCTCCTCTAGAGAGAGAGGAGAGAGAAGACAGATTTGCAGAGAGAGGGAGAGACCATCTCATCCGAGAAAATATGGAACTACGTTTGACCTGATTCCCTGCATACCGGGATACGTAGGCAGCCTTGGTGAGGGCTTGGTCGCGATTTATGCTTCCTCCTCGACCCCTCCAAATCAATCATCCATTTCCCTATTCTGAACACTAACCATTCTTTACCTCTCCAGCACATTTTATTCTCGTGAATATTTTGGGCTCTATTTTGAACCCCGAGGAGACCAGTCATGATTTTGACCGATCCTACAGACAGGTGGAATGCGAGGATGTTGGCAGCACTCATATTCGCGACACTTTGCCCGAGTACTAGAGGGCAGAGTATGAGTGCGAACGTTGCCGTAGCAAAAGAAGGATCCGGCCACTTCACAACGATATCAGCAGCTATCAAAGCTACTCCTAACATGAGTGCAACAAAATTTTACATCGGGATAAGAGCGGGTCCTCATACGGAGAATGTATTCATAGGATCAGACAAGCAGAACATTATGCTTATCGGAGAGGGGATGGACATGACAATTATATCGGGCAAAAGAAGCAACGCCACTGGTTTCGGCACCTATGATTAAGCAACTGTAGGTTAATTAGTTGATACTTGAATAGCTGGTTTCGTTTTAGTTAATAACCGAATTTACCCAACTTGACAAAAATTGACCTAAAATAAACTTTGTAGTTCACCAGAGTTGGTCTCATTAACGCATCAAAGGTCATGCAGTTAAATTCCGAAGGAAAACAATATATATATGTTATGTAGTTATGTTAGAATTATGTTGTTTATTTTTTACGGGTGGCGCTAATGCCACGAATGTTTTTGATAGTGCCACGATAATTTTGGGTATTTGACGATAATAACCTTAAGCTCTGGCATTTCTCTCTCCTCATTCAATTCCAGTCTCTCACTCCACTTTCCGCTCCATCGAGAAATCATCCGCATTGCCGAATTGAAGACTTTTTTTTTCTCGGCCCATCTCTCCTTGTCTAAATCGGTACATATCTCTTCGATATAGTAGATTGCAGGAACAAGCTTTTGTTTATACAGTAATTTTTATTAAGCAATGAAAAAGCATCTCCATGCCAACAGGAAGTAGAACCAAGAACTAAACCCACATTTGATCACTCTCTCTCTATTCTTTGTTTGCAGTAGAAAAAAAAATACAAATTTCAATAGAGGGGTTTGAGTGATCGGTGATGGGTACGAGCAACGGTATTGTGCTTAATTCAAGATCACCAACGTGCGATGACAAGAAGGGTAGCTAGAATTTGTTACTATATTTGCAACGGGTGTGGTCTAGATATGAAAACTAATGACAAAAAAGTCAATGTATTTAATGAGGAGAGAGAAATGCAAGACTTAAGGTTATTATTGTCAAAGACCCAAAAAAATCGTGGCACTATAAAAAACACTCGTGGCATTAGCGCCACCCTTTTTTAAAAGTACAACTATTAGTTATTAGGTTTTTCTAACATATATATTTGATTGGAAGATATAGCAAAAAAATTCATCTTTGTTGTGATAGAGTCATTCACTCATTCTTAGAAAGAGTTCTATCACGTTTGATTTTGGTTTATGTCAAATTATCAACAAGCTAGATGCGTTGGGCCGGATCCCCACCCCATAATCGTCCTCGTCAACCAGATCCCAATCCCGTATCACTAACCAATAATCCTCCTCCTTCTACTCAACGCCGGTGCAATTCTAGAGATTGGATTTCCAAGTTTTGGAACAACTATGTCAAGGTTGACCTGGACTGGCTCATGTTGGGATTTTGGGTCCCTCGCCGCAACGGAAGCACGTCACAAAATTAAACAAGCACAAGAAAAAATAAGGAACACAAGATTTCCGTGGTTTGGTCTCTATACCTACTCCACAAACAAAAGAGAAATTCCACTTTATTGATCGAGTACAATGAGATAGAAAAAATATTAATCCCCAAGCCCATGCTCACTAATATTTTTTTTATCTCTCCCTCAGTCTCACAATATATTTTTTCTCTTGCTCTCATCCATTGTGTATCTCTCACACACATTGCAAATAAATTGAACTTGGTCTCCAAGTTTGACCAATATTCCATCTTTTGGAAATCACATTCAAATCAAATACCACCCTGGTAGATTTCCATGCCAATAACAATTCCTTGCTAACTGTCCAAAATCACATGAATATATAATCCAAACTCTAGGAAAATTATCCAACGTGGGTGAAGCACAACAGCTCACACAGGTACTGTTCATACACACATATACTCCCTCCCTCATTTTTTGATTAGGCTGGATATCGAGTTATAAAAACACTTTCTCAAGTAATCATGACCTCGATCATAACAAAATACATCTTCTATGCTACCAGGTAGGCGACCAATTAATGACACAAGCCACCCTAACGGTAGTTGTGGCTACCCAAGCTATTTTTAGTCCACCAGGGGAGTTCTGGTAGGATACATTAATGATCCTAATGGGCAGAAAAGCCATTTTGCAGGACTAGCCATTGTAAACAGTTTTCATGACGAGATTTTCGCTTTATATTTAGTTCTTAACACGGTGGTGTTAATAGGATCGTTGAGCACTATCATGTTGGCTTTATGTGGATTCTTAAACCGCAATAAGTTTTTAATTTGGCTGCTCATACTCATTGTGTATGTCACAATTACATGCATGGTTGCAGCTTATAGTTTGTCAATTTTTATGGTATTCCTAAATGTATGGTTCAAGTTTAGACTTCCTAAGCGTGTATGTATGAGACTGGGGATATGTTGGTTGGGTCTATGCGCATTTGTTGTGGTGCTTCACCTATGCCACTATCTGTGCCCTTGTTTTGCCATGCCCATGTCCTCGCCGTGCCATGTGTAACGCCCCGATTTTCCAAGGAATTTCGGAAGCATTAAAATATTATACTTAGCATAAATAATATTCTTTTTATTACAAACCACGGAAAAGTAACTCCTTATTACAGCAAAAGGTTAGAATTCATATGCTTTACCCCACATGTACGGAGGCCTTTGGGTGACATGACGTCACAGAGCAAAGACTCAGAGCGACTCTAGTTCTGATATGGATTCCAATCATAATCTTGCTCAGTCTCTGCCCCTGGTATCTCTCCTGAATAGTACGGATCCGACTCACAAGGCTGATCTTCCATGCTGTCACTACCTGCAGCTTCTGGCAAATTGATCGCCGAAGCAACCGATTTACCAGGATACGAACGCATCCGTGAGTGATAAATCACCCAGTAGATACCTTTAAACCCATTAACCCATAACATACAAGCAATAATATAATAATGAGCAAAAGAATAAAGTTACAGCAATCATGAGCATATTATGAATTATCTTATGATTTCTACATTTCTCTACCATGAGAAATAATCCTCTCAAACAACCTTTGAATTATGGGGACTCTGCCGATTTACCCTCCCCTTGCTTGCCCAGCCTGGGGTCCCAGACGAATAAGACCAAACTACATGTCGGGTCGAACTCGGCTGTACCATCACAAGGAGCGAATGATAACCAACCAACCGCGAGAAATGATACCCATACTCCGGTTTCATCCAATAAATACACCCGCGGAAAATCCGGAAGATAAATCCAACAGTGCCATGTTCAGGGTTTGCAAGACGATGATCCACCGGTCTTAAACCACAAGTGCCAATACCGACGACCATTCTTTCAGGAAACCCACGGTCCTCGGCCACTCTGCTTATCTCCTGACCGTAACGTCACAACTGTGACCATAAATAATAATTTCACTTTCCCTAAAAATTTAACGTCTAATCATTTTATTCCAACGTATGAATACCAACCAACCGCGAGAAATGATACCCATACTCCGGGTTCATCCAATAAATACGCCCCCGGAAAATCCGGAAGATAAATCCAACAGTGCCATGTTCAGGGTTTGCAAGACGATGATCCACCGGTCTTAAACCACAAGTGCCAATACCGACGACCATTCTTTCAGGAAACCCACGGTCCTCGGCCACTCTGGTTATCTCCTGACCGTAACGTCACAACTGTGACCATAAACAATAATTTCACTTTCCCTAAAAATTTAACGTCTAATCATTTTATTCCAACGTACGAATACCACCCGAGGTACCTATTGTCCAATTCCTACGTTCACGTCAAAAACAACTTATCGAAATTCATGAAATATGTTTCCATAATTTAATTTATTAAATCGTCCTTTTGTTGTAGTCTTTTAATACTTTATTTATTATTTATAGGTGATATAACTAATTTATTAACTATAATGACAAATTAGTAATTTTTACGATTTTATAAAATAGTCCACATATTACTAAATAGTTTAAAATAAATTTCTTTTTAAGAAAAATTGTCACAAGGATAGTTATTAAGTTAATATTATAAACACCCTTTATCTACTAATTTCCTTTCTAAAATTACAAAATAAAAGTATTATTAATTTAAAAACTTTTTTTCTTATCTCAAGATATTATATGTAACTATCAAATAGTAAAAGAAATTTGAGCAAACATATAATCTAAATTTTTTTTTTTCCAGAAGATATTACAATTATTCACTTAATCTAATTGACAAATTAATTTGATACGTTTTATGCTACACTGATATTACAAAGTTACAAAATAATATCAATTTAGTATTTTTATAATAATAATATCATAAAGGTTGTAAAATAAATATCAAAATGGTCATCTTCTACGTAAATATTATCCAAAAGATAGTCGGGACCACAAATAATATCCAAATGGTAAATCTGGCAGAAAATGTACAGTAAGCTATATTTTTCATTCGGGCTCATTTCAAGCTCTTATAACTCATCAAAACAACTCTATTATACTTAGGGAGAGTGGGAGAAGAGGTACATACATTCTGTTCTAATCAAAACAAGCTTTAAAAGAATTTTTTGAGGTTTTCGGTTCGTCGGAGAAGATGATCGGAAAACGGCGGCTAGGCTCGGTTCTGGGGTATTTGGTGGCTTCTTTGGGAAGCTTATGGTGGGTATGGATGTTTGAAAGAGTTAATTCGGAGTTCAAGGTGGTGCAAAGTGGAAACCCATTTTTTTTCTTTTCGATTTCTCTCTCTAAACGGCCACGGCCGGAGCTCGGCTTTATTTCTTTCTTCTATACTAATTTCTGAGCGTACAGAGGGTGAGAGAGGTGTGTGTGGAGCTGTGGTTCGGATAAAGAGAGGAAAGGTGGTATTTATAGAGGTTTGGAGGAGGAGTGGGAGCCGGCTGTGGGTGAGCTGGGGGCAGCTGGAGATAGCTGTTTCCAGCTGGCTGTGGGAGGAGCAGGGGAGAGAGAGATTACGGGGAGAGAGAGAGATGGCAGAGAGATGAGAGAGGAAATCTGGAGAAAGATTTTGAGAGAGGCAAAATAATCTAGTGCGAACGAGTGTAGGAATTGGTATAGGTATACGTCGAAACAAGTTTCGCGGTGATCAATCGTCCGGTTTTCAGTTTCGGAAAATTCCGAGAATTTAATCGCAACGTCACGAAATTATTTCGACACTAACAACGGTCTTTCTTAATGAAAAACTAATCTTGATTATCATATAAAATATTTTTGTGAATTTTCAAAAGTTCGATTTTATTTTTAAACGATCCTTAACTAATTTAAATCAGAATGAAAATAAGGATTTAAATAAAAACTAATATTACAGAATTTTTATTTTATTTAAAATATCGGAATATTACACCATGTCTGTGCCCTTGTTGTGCCATGTCCGTGCCTGTGTCGTGCCCTATCTGTGCTCATGCCTAATCAGATCTTCTAAAGCCAAATCATAACTTTTCACAAAGTTGGAAAAAATACTCAAATTAGTTCCATATTACAAAGTTACAAAATAATATCAGTTCAGTATTTTTTATAATGATAATATCATAAAGGTTGTAAAATAAATATCAAAAGGGTCATCTTCTACGTAAATATTATCAAAAAGATAGTCGGGACCACAAATAATATCCAAATGGTGAATCTGGCAGAAAATGTACAGTAAGCTATATTTTCCGTTCGGGCTCATTTCAAGCCCTTATAACTCATCAAAACAACTCTATTATACTTAGGGAGAGTGGGAGAAGAGGTACATACGTTCTGTTCTAATCAAAACAAGCTTGAAAAGAATTTTTTGAGGTTTTCGGTTCGTTGGAGAAGATGATCGGAAAACGGCGGCTAGGCTCGGTTCTGGGGTATTTGGTGGCTTCTTTGGGAAGCTTATGGTGGGTATGAATGTTTGGAAGAGTTAATTCGGAGTTCAAGGTGGTGCAAAGTGGAAACCCATTTTTTTTTCTTTTCGATTTCTCTCTCTAAACGGCCATGGCTGGAGCTCGGCTTTATTTCCTTCTTCTCTACTGATTTCTGAGCGTACAGAGGGTGAGAGAGGTTTGTGTGGAGCTGTGGTTCGGATGGAGAGGGGAAAGGTGGTATTTATAGAGGTTTGGAGGAGGAGTGGGAGCCGGCTATGGGTGAGCTGGGGGCAGCTGGAGATAGCTGTTTCCAACTGGCTGTGGCAGGAGCAGGGGAGAGAGAGATTACGGGGAGAGAGAGAGATGGCAGAGAGATGAGATAGGAAATCTGCACAAAGATTTTGAGAGAGGGAAAATAATCTAGTGCGAACGAGTGTAGGAATTGGTATAGGTATACGTCGAAACAAGTCTCGCGGTGATCAATCGTCCGGTTTTCGGTTTCGGAAAATTCCGAGAATTTATTCGCAACGTCACGAAATTATTTCGACACTAACCACGGTCTTTCTTAATGAAAAACTAATCTTGATTATCATATAAAATATTTTTGTGAATTTTCAAAAGTTCGATTTGATTTTTAAACGATCCTTAACTAATTTAAATCAGAATTAAAATAAGGATTTAAATAAAAACTAATATTACAGAATTTTTATTTTATTAAAATTTTAGGAATATTACACCATGTCTGTGCCCTTGTTGTGCCATGTCCGTGCCTGTGTCGTGCCCTATCTGTGCTCATGCCTAATCAGATCTTCTAAAGCCAAATCATAACTTTTCATAAAGTTGGAAAAAATACTCAAATTAGTTCCATATTACAAAGTTACAAAATAATATCAGTTCAGTATTTTTTATAATAATAATAGCATAAAGGTTGTAAAATAAATATCAAAAGGGTCATCTTCTACGTAAATATTATCAAAAAGATAGTCGGGACCACAAATAATATCCAAATGGTGAATCTGGCAAAAAATGTACAGTAAGCTATATTTTTCGTTCGGGCTCATTTCAAGCCCTTATAACTCATCAAAACAACTCTATTATACTTAGGGAGAATGGGAGAAGAGGTACATACGTTCTGTTCTAATCAAAACAAGCTTTAAAAGAATTCTCCGTTCGTCGGAGAAGATGATCGGAAAACGGCGGCTAGGCTCGGTTCTGGGGTATTTGGTGGCTTCTTTGGGAAGCTTATGGTGGGTATGGATGTTTGGAAGAGTTAATTCGGAGTTCAAGGTGGTGCCAAGTGGAAACCCATTTTTTTTCTTTTCGATTACTCTCTCTAAACGGCCACGGCCGGAGCTCTGCTTTATTTCCTTCTTCTCTACTGATTTCTAAGCGTACAGAGGGCGAGAGAGGTGTGTGTGGAGCTGTGGTTCGGATGGAGGGGGGAAGGTGGTATTTATAGAGGTTTGGAGGAGCAGTGGGAGCCGGCTATGGGTGAGCTGGGGGCAGCTGGAGATAACTGTTTCCAGCTGGCTGTGGCAGGAGCAGGGGAGAGAGAGATTACGGGGAGAGAGAGAGACGGCCGAGATGTGAGAGAGGAAATCTGGAGAAAGATTTTGAGAGAGGGAAAATAATCTAGTGCGAACGAGTGTAGGAATTGGTATAGGTATACGTCGAAACAAGTCTCGGGATGATCAATCGTCCGGTTTTCGGTTTCGGAAAATTCCGAGAATTTTATCGCAACGTCACGAAATTATTTCGACACCGACCACGGTCCTTCTTAATGAAAAACAAGTCTCTATTATCATATAAAATATTTTTGCGAATTTTCAAAAGTTCGATTTGATTGTTAAACGATCCTTAACTAATTTAAATCAGAATTAAAATAAGGATTTAAATAAAAACTAATATTACAGAATTTTTTATTTTATTTAAAATTTCGAAATATTACACCATGTCTGTGCCTTTGTTGTGCCATGTCCGTGCCTTTGTCGTGCCCTATCTGTGCTCATGCCTAATCAGATCTTCTAAAGCCAAATCATAACTTTTCATAAAGTTGGAAAAAATACTCAAATTAGTTTCATATTACAAAGTTACAAAATAATATCAATTCAGTATTTTTTATAATAATAATATCATAAAGGTTGTAAAATAAATATCAAAAGGGTCATCTTCTACGTAAATATTATCAAAAATATAGTCGGGACCACAAATAATATCCAAATGGTGAATCTGGCAGAAAATGTACAGTAAGCTATATTTTCCGTTCGGGCTCATTTCAAGCCCTTATAACTCATCAAAACAACTCTATTATACTTAGGGAGAGTGGGAGAAGAGATACATACGTTCTGTTCTAATCAAAACAAGCTTGAAAAGAATTTTTTGAGGTTTTCAGTTCGTCGGAGAAGATGATCGGAAAGCGGCGGCTAGGCTCGGTTCTGGGGTATTTGGTGGCTTCTTTGGGAAGCTTATGGTGGGTATGAATGTTTGGAAGAGTTAATTCGGAGTTTAAGGTGGTGCAAAGTGGAAACCCATTTTTTTTTCTTTTCGATTTCTCTCTCTAAACGGCCACGGCCGGAGCTCGGCTTTATTTCCTTCTTCTCTACTTATTTCTGAGCGTACAAAGGGCGGGAGAGGTGTGTGTGGAGCTGTGGTTCGGATGGAGGGGGGGTGGAAGGTGGTATTTATAGACTTTTGGAGGAGGAGTGGGAGCCGGCTATGGGTGAGCTGGGGGCAGCTGGAGATATCTGTTTCCAGCTGGCTGTGGCAGGAGCAGGGGAGAGAGAGAGACGACAGAGATGTGAGAGAGGAAATCTGGAGAAAGATTTTAAGAGATGGAAAATAATCTAGTGCGAACGAGTGTAGGAATTGGTATAGGTATACGTAGAAACAAGTCTCGGGGTGATCAATCGTTCGGTTTTCGGTTTCGGAAAATTCCGAGAATTTAATCGCAACGTCACGAAATTATTTCGACACCAACCACGGTCCTTCTTAATGAAAAACTAAACTTGATTATCATCTAAAATATTTTTGTGAATTTTCAAAAGTTCGATTTGATTGTTAAACGATCCTTAACTAATTTAAATCAGAATTAAAATAAGGATTTAAATAAAAACTAATATTATAGAATTTTTATTTAATTTAAAATTTCGGAATATTACACCATATCTGTGCCCTTGTTGTGCCATGTCCGTGCCTTTGTCGTGCCCTATGGGTGAGCTGGGGGCAGCTGGAGATAGCTGTTTCCAGCTGGCTGTGGCAGGAGCAGGGGAGAGAGAGATTACGGGGAGAGAGAGAGATGGCAGAGAGATGAGAGAGGAAATCTGGAGAAAGATTTTGAGAGAGGGAAAATAAACTAGTGCGAACGAGTGTAGGAATTGGTATAGGTATACGTCGAAACAAGTCTCGCGGTGATCAATCGTCCGGTTTTCGGTTTCGGAAAATTCCGAGAATTTAATCGCAACGTCACAAAATTATTTCGACACTAACCACGGTCTTTCTTAATGAAAAACTAATCTTGATTATCATATAAAATATTTTTGTGAATTTTCAAAAGTTCGATTTGATTTTTAAACGATCCTTAACTAATTTAAATCAGCATGAAAATAAGGATTTAAATAAAAACTAATATTACAGAATTTTTATTTTATTTAAAATTTCGGAATATTACACCATGTCTATGCCCTTGTTGTGCCATGTCCGTGCCTTTGTCGTGCCCTATCTGTGCTCATGCCTAATCAGATCTTCTAAAGCCAAATCATAACTTTTCATAAAGTTGGAAAAAATACTCAAATTAGTTTCATATTACAAAGTTACAAAATAATATCAATTCAGTATTTTTTTTAATAATAATATCATAAAGGTTGTAAAATAAATATCAAAAGGGTCATCTTCTACGTAAATATTATCAAAAAGATAGTCGGGACCACAAATAATATCCAAATGGTGAATCTGGCAGAAAATGTACAGTAAGCTATATTTTCCGTTCGGGCTCATTTCAAACCCTTATAACTCATCAAAACAACTCTATTATACTTAGGGAGAGTGGGAGAAGAGGTACATACGTTCTGTTCCAATCAAAACAAGCTTTAACAGAATTTTTTGAGGTTTTCGGTTCGTCGGAGAAGATGATCGGAAAACGGCGGCTAGGGTCGATTCTGGGGTATTTGGTGGCTTATTTGGGAAGCTTATGGTGGGTATGGATGTTTGGAAGTGTTAATTCGGAGTTCAAAGTGGTGCAAAGTGGAAACCCTTTTTTTTTTCTTTTCGATTTCTCTCTCTAAACGGCCATGGCTGGAGCTCGGCTTTATTTCCTTCTTCTCTACTGATTTCTGAGCATACAGAGGGTGAGGGAGGTGTGTGTGGAGCTGTGGTTCGGATGGAGAGGGGAAATGTGGTATTTATAGAGGTTTGGAGGAGGAGTGGGAGCCGGCTATGGGTGAGCTGGGGGCAGCTGGAGATAGCTGTTTCCAGCTGGCTGTGGCAGGAGCAGGGGAGAGAGAGATTACGGGGAGAGAGAGAGACGGCAGAGATGTGAGAGAGGAAATCTGGAGAAAGATTTTGAGAGAGGGAAAATAATCTAGTGCGAACGAGTGTAGGAATTGGTATAGGTATACGTTGAAACAAGTCTCGCGGTGATCAATCGTCCGGTTTTCGGTTTCGGAAAATTCCGAGAATTTAATCGCAACGTCACGAAATTATTTCGACACCAACCACGGTCCTTCTTAATGAAAAACTAATCTTGATTATCATATAAAATATTTTTGTGAATTTTCTAAAGTTCGATTTGATTTTTAAACTATCCTTAACTAATTTAAATCAGAATTAAAATAAGGATTTAAATAAAAACTAATATTACAGAATTTTTATTTTATTAAAATTTTCGGAATATTACACCATGTCTGTCCCCTTGTTGTGCCATGTCTGTGCCTGTGTCGTGCCCTATCTGTGCTCATGCCTAATCAGATTTTCTAAAGCCAAATCATAACTTTTCATAAAGTTGGAAACAAATACTAAAATTAGTTCCATATTACAAAGTTACAAAATAATATCAGTTCAGTATTTTTTATAATAATAATAACATAAAGGTTGTAAAATAAATATCAAAAGGGTCATCTTCTACGTAAATATTATCAAAAAGATAGTCGGGACCACAAATAATATCCAAATGGTGAATCTGGCAGAAAATGTACAGTAAGCTATATTTTCCGTTCGGGCTCATTTCAAGCCCTTATAACTCATCAAAACAACTCTATTATACTTAGGGAGAGTAGGAGAAGAGGTACATACGTTCTGTTCTAATCAAAACAAGCTTGAAAAGAATTTTTTGAGTTTTCGGTTCGTCGGAGAAGATGATCGAAAAACGACGGCTAGGCTCGGTTCTGGGGTATTTGGTGGCTTCTTTGGGAAGCTTATGGTGGGTATGGATGTTTGGAAGAGTTAATTCGGAGTTCTAGGTGGTGCAAAGTGGAAACCCATTTTTTTTTCTTTTCGATTTCTCTCTCTAAACGGCCACGGCCGGAGCTCTGCTTTATTTCCTTCTTCTATACTGATTTCTGAGCGTACAGAGGGCGGGAGAGGTGTGTGTGGAGCTGTGGTTCGGATGGAGGGGGGGAAGGTGGTATTTATAGAGGTTTGGAGGAGGAGTGGGAGCCGGCTATGGTGAACTGGGGGCACCTGGAAATAGCTGTTTCCAGCTGGCTGTGGCAGGAGCAGGGGAGAGAGAGATTACGGGGAGAGAGAGAGACGACAGAGATGAGAGAGAGGAAATCTGGAGAAAGATTTTAAGAGAGGGAAAATAATCTAGTGCGAACGAGTGTAGGAATTGGTATAGGTATACGTCGAAACAAGTCTCGGGGTGATCAATCGTCCGGTTTTCGGTTTCGGAAAATTCAGAGAATTTAATCGCAGCTTCACGAAATTATTTCGACACCAACCACGGTCCTTCTTTATGAAAAACTAATCTTGATTATCATATAAAATATTTTTGTGAATTTTCAAAAGTTCGATTTGATTTTTAAACTATCCTTAACTAATTTAAATCAGAATTAAAATAAGGACTTAAATAAAAACTAATATTACAGAATTTTTATTTTATTAAAAATTTCGGAATATTACACCATGTCTATGCCCTTGTTGTGTCATGTCCGTGCCTTTGTCGTGCCCTATCTGTGCTCATGCCTAATCAGATCTTCTAAAGCCAAATCATAACTTTTCATAAAGTTGGAAAAAATACTCAAATTAGTTCCATATTACAAAGTTACAAAATAATATCAATTCAGTATTTTTTATAATAATAATATCATAAAGGTTGTAAAATAAATATCAAAAGGGTCATCTTCTACGTAAATATTATCAAAAAGATAGTCGGGACCACAAATAATATCCAAATGGTGAATCTGGCAGAAAATGTACAGTAAGCTATATTTTCCGTTCGGGCTCATTTCAAACCCTTATAACTCATCAAAACAACTCTATTATACTTAGGGAGAGTGGGAGAAGAGGTACATACGTTCTGTTCCAATCAAAACAAGCTTTAACAGAATTTTTTGAGGTTTTCGGTTCGTCGGAGAAGATGATCGGAAAACGGCGGCTAGGGTCGATTCTGGGGTATTTGGTGGCTTATTTGGGAAGCTTATGGTGGGTATGGATGTTTGGAAGTGTTAATTCGGAGTTCAAAGTGGTGCAAAGTGGAAACCCTTTTTTTTTTCTTTTCGATTTCTCTCTCTAAACGGCCATGGCTGGAGCTCGGCTTTATTTCCTTCTTCTCTACTGATTTCTGAGCATACAGAGGGTGAGGGAGGTGTGTGTGGAGCTGTGGTTCGGATGGAGAGGGGAAATGTGGTATTTATAGAGGTTTGGAGGAGGAGTGGGAGCCGGCTATGGGTGAGCTGGGGGCAGCTGGAGATAGCTGTTTCCAGCTGGCTGTGGCAGGAGCAGGGGAGAGAGAGATTACGGGGAGAGAGAGAGACGGCAGAGATGTGAGAGAGGAAATCTGGAGAAAGATTTTGAGAGAGGGAAAATAATCTAGTGCGAACGAGTGTAGGAATTGGTATAGGTATACGTTGAAACAAGTCTCGCGGTGATCAATCGTCCGGTTTTCGGTTTCGGAAAATTCCGAGAATTTAATCGCAACGTCACGAAATTATTTCGACACCAACCACGGTCCTTCTTAATGAAAAACTAATCTTGATTATCATATAAAATATTTTTGTGAATTTTCTAAAGTTCGATTTGATTTTTAAACTATCCTTAACTAATTTAAATCAGAATTAAAATAAGGATTTAAATAAAAACTAATATTACAGAATTTTTATTTTATTAAAATTTTCGGAATATTACACCATGTCTGTCCCCTTGTTGTGCCATGTCTGTGCCTGTGTCGTGCCCTATCTGTGCTCATGCCTAATCAGATTTTCTAAAGCCAAATCATAACTTTTCATAAAGTTGGAAACAAATACTAAAATTAGTTCCATATTACAAAGTTACAAAATAATATCAGTTCAGTATTTTTTATAATAATAATAACATAAAGGTTGTAAAATAAATATCAAAAGGGTCATCTTCTACGTAAATATTATCAAAAAGATAGTCGGGACCACAAATAATATCCAAATGGTGAATCTGGCAGAAAATGTACAGTAAGCTATATTTTCCGTTCGGGCTCATTTCAAGCCCTTATAACTCATCAAAACAACTCTATTATACTTAGGGAGAGTGGGAGAAGAGGTACATACGTTCTGTTCTAATCAAAACAAGCTTGAAAAGAATTTTTTGAGTTTTCGGTTCGTCGGAGAAGATGATCGAAAAACGACGGCTAGGCTCGGTTCTGGGGTATTTGGTGGCTTATTTGGGAAGCTTATGGTGGGTATGGATGTTTGGAAGTGTTAATTCGGAGTTCTAGGTGGTGCAAAGTGGAAACCCATTTTTTTTCTTTTCGATTTCTCTCTCTAAACGGCCACGGCCGGAGCTCTGCTTTATTTCCTTCTTCTATACTGATTTCTGAGCGTACAGAGGGCGGGAGAGGTGTGTGTGGAGCTGTGGTTCGGATGGAGGGGGGGAAGGTGGTATTTATAGAGGTTTGGAGGAGGAGTGGGAGCCGGCTATGGTGAACTGGGGGCACCTGGAAATAGCTGTTTCCAGCTGGCTGTGGCAGGAGCAGGGGAGAGAGAGATTACGGGGAGAGAGAGAGACGACAGAGATGAGAGAGAGGAAATCTGGAGAAAGATTTTAAGAGAGGGAAAATAATCTAGTGCGAACGAGTGTAGGAATTGGTATAGGTATACGTCGAAACAAGTCTCGGGGTGATCAATCGTCCGGTTTTCGGTTTCGGAAAATTCCGAGAATTTAATCGCAGCTTCACGAAATTATTTCGACACCAACCACGGTCCTTCTTAATGAAAAACTAATCTTGATTATCATATAAAATATTTTTGTGAATTTTCAAAAGTTCGATTTGATTTTTAAACTATCCTTAACTAATTTAAATCAGAATTAAATAAGGATTTAAATAAAAACTAATATTACAGAATTTTTATTTTTTTAAAAATTTCGGAATATTACACCATGTCTGTGCCCTTGTTGTGTCATGTCTGTGCCTTTATCGTGCCTTATCTGTGCTCATGCCTAATCAGATCTTCTAAAGCCAAATCATAACTTTTCATGAAGTTGGAAAAAATACTCAAATTAGTTCCATATTACAAAGTTACAAAATAATATCAATTCAGTATTTTTTTTAATAATAATATCATAAAGGTTGTAAAATAAATATCAAAAGGGTCATCTTCTACGTAAATATTATCAAAAAGATAGTCGGGACCACAAATAATATCCAAATGGTGAATCTGGCAGAAAATGTACAGTAAGCTATATTTTCCGTTCGGGCTCATTTCAAGCCCTTATAACTCATCAAAACAACTCTATTATACTTAGGGAGAGTGGGAGAAGAGGTACATACGTTCTGTTCTAATCAAAACAAGCTTTAACAGAATTTTTTGAGGTTTTCGGTTCGTCGGAGAAGATGATCGGAAAACGGCGGCTAGGGTCGATTCTGGGGTATTTGGTGGCTTATTTGGGAAGCTTATGGTGGGTATGGATGTTTGGAAGTGTTAATTCGGAGTTCAAGGTGGTGCAAAGTGGAAACCCTTTTTTTTTTCTTTTCGATTTCTCTCTCTAAACGGCCATGGCTGGAGCTCGGCTTTATTTCCTTCTTTTCTACTGATTTCTGAGCATACAGAGGGTGAGGGAGGTGTGTGTGGAGCTGTGGTTCGGATGGAGAGGGGAAATGTGGTATTTATAGAGGTTTGGAGGAGGAGTGGGAGCCGGCTATGGGTGAGCTGGGGGCAGCTGGAGATAGCTGTTTCCAGCTGGCTGTGGCAGGAGCAGGGGAGAGAGAGATTACGGGGAGAGAGAGAGACGGCAGAGATGTGAGAGAGGAAATCTGGAGAAAGATTTTGAGAGAGGGAAAATAATCTAGTGCGAACGAGTGTAGGAATTGGTATAGGTATACGTTGAAACAAGTCTCGCGGTGATCAATCGTCCGGGTTTCGGTTTCGGAAAATTCCGAGAATTTAATCGCAACGTCACGAAATTATTTCGACACCAACCACGGTCCTTCTTAATGAAAAACTAATCTTGATTATCATATAAAATATTTTTGTGAATTTTCAAAAGTTCGATTTGATTGTTAAACGATCCTTAACTAATTTAAATCAGAATTAAAATAAGGATTTAAATAAAAACTAATATTACAGAATTTTTATTTTATTTAAAATTTTGGAATATTACACCATGTCTGTGCCTTTGTTGTGCCATGTCCGTGCCTTTGTCGTGCCCTATCTGTGCTCATGCCTAATCAGATCTTCTAAAGCCAAATCATAACTTTTCATAAAGTTGGAAAAAATACTCAAATTAGTTCCATATTACAAAGTTACAAAATAATATCAATTCAGTGTTTTTTATAATAATAATATCATAAAGGTTGTAAAATAAATATCAAAAGGGTCATCTTCTACGTAAATATTATCAAAAAGATAGTCGGGACCACAAATAATATCCAAATGGTGAATCTGGCAGAAAATGTACAGTAAGCTATATTTTCCGTTCGGGCTCATTTCAAGCCCTTATAACTCATCAAAACAACTCTATTATACTTAGGGAGAGTGGGAGAAGAGGTACATACGTTCTGTTCTAATCAAAACAAGCTTTAAAGAATTTTTTGAGGTTCGTCGGAGAAGATGATCGGAAAACGGCGGCTAGGCTCGGTTCTGGGGTATTTGGTGGCTTCTTTGGGAAGCTTATGGTGGGTATGGATGTTTGGAAGAGTTAATTCGGAGTTCAAGGTGGTGCAAAGTGGAAACCCATTTTTTTTTCTTTTCGATTTCTCTCTCTAAACGGCCACGGCCGGAGCTCGGCTTTATTTCCTTCTTCTCTACTGATTTCTGAGCGTACAGAGGGTGAGAAAGGTGTGTGTGGAGCTGTGGTTCGGATGGAGAGGGGAAAGGTGGTATCTATAGAGGTTTGGAGGAGGAGTGGGAGCCGGCTGTGGGTGAGCTGGGGGCAGCTGGAGATAGCTGTTTCCAACTGGCTGTGGCAGGAGCAGGGGAGAGAGAGATTACGGGGAGAGAGAGAGATGGCAGAGAGATGAGAGAGGAAATCTGGAGAAAAATTTTGAGAGAGGGAAAATAATCTAGTGCAAACGAGTGTAGGAATTGGTATAGGTATACGTCGAAACAAGTCTCGCGGTGATCAATCGTCCGATTTTCAGTTTCGGAAAATTCCGAGAATTTAATCGCAACGTAACGAAATTATTTCGACACTAACCACGGTCTTTCTTAATGAAAAACTAATCTTGATTATCATATAAAATATTTTTGTGAATTTTCAAAAGTTCGATTTGATTTTTAAACGATCCTTAACTAATTTAAATCAGAATTAAAATAAGGATTTAAATAAAAACTAATATTACAGAATTTTTATTTTATTAAAAATTTCGGAATATTACACTATGTCTGTACCTTTGTCGCGCCATGTCTATGCTCATGCCTAATCAGATCTTCTAAAGCCAAATCATAACTTTTCATAAAGTTGGAAAAAATACTCAAATTAGTTCCATATTGTGATTAACATAAGAAGAACAAATTAATTGACTCAATTTTCTTTATAAATAAATAATTTTACTACATTTGTGCTTTATTGTGCCTTATCATGCTCGTGTTTTATCGGGCCCTTGCCACGTGACCTAGAATGATAGTTTGGTCCAACCAAAACCTTTAAGTACATGTTCTTTTTTTATTTGGTACCATGTTAATATATTAAACTAAACGAGCAAGAGTTTGTGCAACATACGTGCCATCATGAGTATTAGCATACAGACCTAGACAAATAGCAACCTAAAACTAGTCAAGTACCTGCCTTAAATTCAGGCTATCTCTTGTCATAAATTCTCTAACCAAGATAGGTTTGTCTACCGTGACTACAAGATCCTCCTCCTGTTCAGCTCCAAGTCTTGCCAGATGATCAGCACATTGGTTGGCCGCTCGACAAATGTGGGATAGAGTTGAAAACGTGTGCATTGTTGATCATGACACTGTGGGTGATTGGTCGAGTTCCCCTCATTGATTAGACGCATGGCTATGAGGGAGTCAGATTTCAAATTGATATTAGACACTCTGTGGGTGAATGTCCTTTTGGATTTGTATGGTGAAAGTTGTGATACCCCGTTCGGATATTTTATTAATTTGAATGTTATGACGGGTTTGATGGATTATAATATCTGCACTAATATTTCACCCGTGCATTAAGGAATTTGTTTCGTGTAATTAGTAGGTTTTTTTTTTTAGGCAATTTTGTGAGGGGTGGGCACGTGAAAGTGCAATGGCTGTGCATGGGTGATGAGAAGATAGGTGTGGTGGTAAAAGGTTATGGGACAAAATGAGATAAAAGACAAAGGGGGTGAACATATGTCATCTTTATAATCGTATTTGATGAGTCACTCACAAGGATAGTATATATTGAGGAGGAAATAGTTTTTTCGGGGGGGGGGGGGGGGGGGGGGGGGGGGGCGGGGGAAGGGGGGAAAGTGCAGTTTGGGGGGAAGGGAATAGGAAAATTATGGAAAGAGGATAGGGGTGCTCGTTAAGAGTGGAGTGGTTGAGTATTGGGCTATTAATTCTAGCTTGATGAGAGTATGGTAACACCTTAATTTTTTTTGAGATTAGGGAATTCGGTTTTGGAGTGTTACAAATTGGTATCAGAGCTTAGGTTTTATGATTCTGTAGACTATTCGAGAATGATACTCAGATGCTATCTTGTGGGTAAGTGATAATGAGTTATCGTGCTTCGGTGCAAATTTATTGCTATTGTGGTTGAGTTCTTTAATTAATTTATTCATTTGATGACAAAGATTGAATTTCGAAAGAGAAGTTGATAGGATTAAAGTTGGAAACGGGTTTCAACTAAGCAGAGTCTATGTGGTTAGTATAGAACCACGCGCCGAAGAATTATATGTGGTGTGTGTTCGTTGAGGTAAACCATTGAGTAATACTTTATTTTGGCTTGGCAAATTTTAAGGCTGAGGAAGTATTTGACTACAGTTTTAATCGTTTTTAAGGCATGATTAGGGTTGTCATGTTTTTTTTTTTTTTTTTTTTTTATGTTCCTTTGACAGAATGGAAAGATAAGTTCTAGAGTTAGCGAATAGAGAAAAGAAAAGGGGATCAAGTGTTAGCTGAAAAAAAAAGAAGAAAGCAAAAGTTTTGGATCAACTAAGTATCTACCACCACTTAATTGTATGAATTACATCTGGAGCAGCGTATATTATTCATATTTGCGGGGAATTTATGGGGATTTGACTCGTGTAAGCTTAGTAATCTAAACTCATGCATGAGCGTTGTTGGTGTATTTAAAATTTGGGATTTAGTTTGAATACAGATGTGTATGGTTCTATGGTTTCGATCTATCGAGGTTGTGAATGTCAACTAATTTGTTAGTTTATGTTTGTTTAACAACTTGTGCGAATGATGTAGAATTCAGTTGGTACTTCTAGTTATGGTTGTAGGAGTAATGAACATTTGACTAGTGGGAATGTTGTGATTATTGGTGGAAGTGGGAAAAAAAAATTGAATTACAAGCTAAGGTCAACACAGAATAGGTCAAAGCTGAATGAATCAGAGGTGTGCGTGGTTTTCCATTGAGGATTTCTATCATGTGCGGTTGTGACTATGGTAGTATAGTAGACGGTAAGTACTTTTGTCCAATCGGATGCCTATATGATCATGTGATTGACTTTAGTTCTCTTGCGTTATTGGATGTGCTCAATCCGATCTTGGGTTTAGTTTGGAAGGATTTTGATGCTAGACTAATGGTCTATTAATGGTGAAATTTGGATAGAGGTGTTGGAGTTTGATGAAGCACTAACAAAAAGGGTTTTGAGTTGAGTTTTCTGTGAACTCTTTATAAGGGAAAAGGCATCCGATTAAACTGAAAAGTTTTATTATTTTGTGTATCCATTGCTATTTGAGTTTCGTTTCCATACTTGCACGTGAGTTGACATGAGGTGTTAGGTCTAGACGTTGACGACATTACTATGACTCCATGTAGGGAGTGATTTTGTGTTGGTAACATTTCGTTGGGCTTTTGAAGTGGGTGTACTTATCTGTTTGTATAGAAGATTATGGGAATGTGTATAGCTTGTGAAAATGGTAAATGGTGATAATCATGCTTGGCTTGAAGTTAATTGTTAATATAGCCTTAGTGGCGTTATGAATATGGCCTTAATGGTGTTACAATTAATAAAGCCTTAGTGGCGTGATTATGAATATTGTCTGATTAATAAAGCCTTAGTGGCGTGATTATAAATATTGCCTTAGTGGCGTGACAAGTACTGCCTTAGTGGCGTGAAGAATACTATTGCCTTAGTGGCGTGATGAATATTGTTGCTTTAATGGCGTAAATTTATTGCCTTAATGGCGTAGCCTTAGTGGCACAGAATTGTTGCCTTGAAAGCTGTGGATTGTTGCCTTAATGGGTTGAATTTTATTGCCTTATAGTGGGGTCATTTTTTTTTTTTAGTGTTCTTTTTCTGCAGTAGCAATGGTTGGGTAGCGTTGCATATGTGGCGTTTGCCTATTTGGAGAAGCTTTTGTTGCATGATAATATTTATGTGGTGACTTGTGTAGAGAAATTCAGATACATGTGTGACGCAACGCTGTGGAGTAACATTGATATCTTATGGCGAACAACTATTGTCTATGTGGTGTTGCCAATAAGACGAAAAAATTTATTCCGTTCAGTTTTTATATACTCGTATGTGTGCCAGGTTCACAGGGTAAAAGCCCAAGGTGCCTATTCTGATTTTGGCCGAGGTGCCAATGCGTGACAGATTTGCGGTGTAAGGGCTCGAGGTGCCCAATCGTGGATGATACATTACTTAATTTTGCATGAGTTTGATGATGCTGGTTTAAGATGAACTATAATTTTAAAATTGTGGTAGTTGAGTACGTGGCAGAAAGGAAAAAGAAAAGAAAGGATTCTTGTTTGTGATGGCGGTGCTTTGTTTAGAATAGACATGCGATTTTCATCGGAGGCAATAAGAGCCTAGCTAGACTTGAATTATTTCATTTGGACGATAAATTTCGGGGACGAAATTCTTTAAAGGAGGGAAGATTGTAATACCCCGTTCTGATATTTTATTAATTTGAATGTTATGACGGGTTTGGTGGATTATAATATCTGCACTAATATTTCACCCGTGCATTAAGGAATTTGCTTCATGTAATTAGTAGGGTTTTTTTTTAGTCTAAAAATATATAATTTTGCATGAAGAGCCGTATGTGGCAATTTTGTGAGGGGTGGGCACATGAAAGTGCAATGGCTGTGCATGGGTGATGAGAAGATAGGTGTGGTGGTAAAAGGTTATAGGACAAAATGGAGGGGGGGGGGGGGGGGGGGGGGGGGCGGGGGAAGTGCCGTTTGGGAGAAAAAATGGGCAGTTTGGGGGGAAAGGGAATAGGAAAATTATGGAAAGAGGATAGGGGTGCTCGTTAAGAGTGGAGTGGTTGAGTATTGGGCTATTAATTCTAGCTTGATGAGAGTATGGTAACACCTTAATTTTTTTTGAGATTAGGGAATTCGGTTTTGGGGTGTTACAAAAGTAATACTTACAGATGTTCATTGGAGCTAATTTTTTACAGGACCCCATAAAATAATATTAAGAAATATATGAATATTTTTCTAGATTTTTGTGGAATCCAAAATGGACCCAAATGCATTTTTCCATACGTGGTTCCCTGTGAATCTTGCAAATAGCAAAACACATCCTTGACCGTCATTTTCTCTTTCCTTTTTGCATGGGCTCTAAGTGTTAATGGTGAAAATGTCCCAAACATTGTGGGCATGAGCCATGCTCACTGCCAAGAACTGGCTTGCGCCTTTTAATTCTTTTCTTTTCTTAGTCCAAGTCTCAGTCAAAATAAAAAATATTTTGAGTAATAATATAAACGGACTTAGTAAGGATAAATTAGTGGGGCGCTTATGTGAATATTTGCGCACCTATCACCTGCTGAGCATTTACTACAGTAATCTAAGCCGTTCATCTTATAGGGCCCACAAAATTATATGTCCATGCATAAAATTAGCTTGATCGGATCTCAATAGCTATCTCAAAAATTAAATTTTGGTTTATAAACTAAACAGTTTTTAACCGTTTAACTTTAAAAACTAGTGACAAAATCAGGCAGCCCGTTTTATCAACCAAAATCCAATTTTTGATATAATTATTGATGTTAGATCAAGCTGATTTTTTTTGTATTATTTTGTTGGCACTACAAGATGAAAAATTTAAATAACTAGAATAAATTGCTCGGTAGGACCCACACGGTGGGGGTTGTCCTCATCCGGACAGAACACATATCTCTTGCGCAGAATGGTTGCAACAAATTAAAAAGAGAAGCGATAAGATAACCAGTCCCAACTACAAAAGTTGCTGCCGAGATGCCAACCACCCACATGACAAAGTTGATCCTATGATTTGCATTACAAAATGAGATAAGTTTTGATCTACATCATAAAATGGGACTTCCTTCTTCTGTTTTATTTTAATTTTTTTTTAACGCTGTAAAAATCAGAAGCTACAATAGCTACAGTGTCCGAAACGAACTACGGGTACATCATATACATATTGGATTGTCTAGGACTCATCTCGGTATTCCACACAGATGGTCGCCACCGTTCAATTTTTTAACAATATGTTTTTAAATGTTTTTGTAAAAATCAATTCATTTGAATATCAGTAAAGGTTTAATGAGTTTTCGCCGCTAAATTAGCAAGGACAACAATTGAATGAATCAATAAAACTCTTGCCCATATTCAGCCCTAGTTTTCCAAGAAATTTTTTTTTTTTTTTTTTTTTCTGTTTTGTCCTTTTGTCATTTTTTTCGCATTTGAGTATTATACGTTAAACTTTTGTGGATTGTTGGTTTGTATTGACAAGAAGAATCGGAAAAGTTAATACTTATGACTTTTCCCCAATTGAGCTAAAAGTGCTAAATTTTACATATTTTCAAAAAACATGGAGTAAAAACTGAGTTAAAAGTGTTAAACTTAGGATATTACCAAACAAAAATTGAGTAAAAGTCCTCTTGTCATATTTTTTGAATAAAGACGAAACTAACAAATGAGAATTTTTTCTTACAAATGTTTAACCCCCCTCCCCCTCCCCTTTCTTTGGCCTCAACTGAATAACTATTTTCCATGAACTCTTACAATTATGTTTTAACCAAATTAAATACTAGCTCCATCATTAGTAGAGGCTATCCAAAAGTGTTTAGGCCGTTCAAAAGTGTTTAGAAGAATTCCGATTAAAAACAATCTATTAGGCTAAAATTACACAGCTCCATAAATAAGCGGTTCGCAACGGCTCCGTAAATAAATTTGTCCCCCTACATATTTGGTGTACCAAATGGTGAGAAAGCAGTGTAGGTAAACAGCAACTTAAGAGCATCCGCATTGTAATAAGCAAATGATTGTGAATAAACAAACTTAATAATAATGCTTAAAAATACCCCACATTGTAATAAGCAAAGTTATAAGTCTTTTAGCAAATAATCAAATTTCACTCATTTCATAACCAAACTTAACAACTTTTACCTATAACAAAACTCAAAACTTAATAATTCAAAAACACCCCACATTGGGACGAATAATTTGGTGTGGTCGAATGCGTAATTGGAACTCATTTGCGATTGGACATATGTGCATTGTGTATTATGGGGGTTTGTTTTGTTCGGAATGCAAAAATAACCAATGTGAAGGTAGACAGTTGTTAAGTTTGATTACGAACTAAATGAATAATCAAATGCTGGCGTTACACATTTTAATTATTGGTTTTGATTATTCCCATTGCGGATGCTCTAATAATAGTAGTAAGTTCGTAGGAAAAAACACCTTAAAATCGACCGATACAGTACAGTACATGATACATGTTGGGTTGGGTAAGCTGAAATGGTGGTCCTTCGGTCGGCGATCCAGATAGCAGCCCAAAGCGTCTGTTGGTTCACCCTCGTGCGCTCCGACTCCTCCTCCCGACCCCTCACCCCTGCCTCCCTCCGTACGCCGACGAGATCATTCAATGCTGCGGCGGCATCGGCGGCGACGACAACCCCCGACAAGCCTTCTATCTGCACGGCCGATGAGCTTCACTACGTCTCCGTCCCCAATTCTGATTGGAGGCTCGCTCTTTGGCGCTACAAGCCTCCTCCTAAGGTCTCCTCTCTCTCTAGAAATGGGATTCAGTGTCGACATTGTAAACTCCTCCGCTCATATGTTTTTCTGATTTGTATCTGTAGGATTAGATGCATTGCTCCTATCTATACTTATTGCATATACGGTGCTCCTATCTATACTTACGTATATATGCAAATACGGTGGCTACCCTCCAATCCTCTAAATGGAGGATTGGAGGGTCCAATCCTCCATTTAGATATCGTCAAGAACAGCAATCACAAGGAAATTCGTATTGATCAGACATCGGTTTATAGTATTTCAGAATATGTTTATCTTGAGACAAATGGGTTTTCTATCAATATGATTAAGTTTTGCATGGGTTGATTTACATATGAACATCGGTGGACAAAATTTCTAGGTCTTGCTTGATTGACCAGATTAGAAATGGGATCGAATTCAAAGTCCTGTGTACCGGATTATATGTAGTACAAGGTTTTAGATGTGGTGTTGGTGATTTCCTTTGTGTTAACCATCCAACATATCCCCTCACTCATTAGTAGTCTGACTCTGAGGGAGGTTGTCAAGATGGGATACGTATTGTTTCCACTTTCCATTCAGTGTATCGGATCGGATACGTATGGTAACATCTGTTAACAGTGGTAAATATGAGTTTAAAAATAGTTGTACCCTAGATAAAATATAATTTTATTCACGTATGGTATAAAAAGTTTGAGAATACAAAATTGCACTTGTTCGACTACTAACGTGATTTAACAAGGAAAAAGAATGCTTACTGGATTATGGGTCATTTGGGTAGCATTACAGCGAAAGACTATTTACTTCACCATAAATATAAGTTTGGATACCTGTACTGGATTCACATCCAAATGTACCTATGCGCATCTCCTATCCTTATCTTTGGTCCTTATCCCTTATCTATTGCGACAACACTGGTCTGACCGACTGGCTTTAAAAGATTCCTCCTAGGTTCTGTTCTATATAAGCTAATGATGGGTTGAAATTATCATTTCAGTTGTGTTGTTTTCATTTTAGTATATAGTAGAGATTGTACTTCCATAGCTTACTTCCCACGCATTTATGGATATTGGGGGTTTAATTTTTCTATTCGTGTTCATAGGTGCCTCCGAGGAACCATCCGCTGTTCCTTTTGTCTGGAGTTGCAACAAATGCAATTGGTTTCGATCTTTCTCCTGGGGTGAGTTATAATTTGCCACATCTCTTTCTAATTGGTTATTTGTTACCTTTTACTGGTAATTGTGATGTGATTGGCTGCAAACTTCCAGGAATTATGTTCTGCTGCAAATCTACGGGTAATTTTGTTTGGTTTGGATTTTATATTAAGGCCAAACTGACATGTATCCTCTTTGGTCACTCTACTGTCTACACCTTGTGCGGCACTTCTTGTGGTTATAGCTTCAACTAGATTTCTCTTTAGGCATTTTGGACATCCAATTTTTGGATAGTGAAGGTATTCTACGTTTTTTTTTTTTTTTTTCTGGACCATTTTTTAAAAATATTTTCAACCACCGTTCTTTATATAGATATCACACCTATTGTAGGAGTCTAAGAGACAAACACGTGCTATTTAGAACATAACAATTATTCTATTTTCCTTGCTGATTCTATCCTGTACTGTAGAATACTACATTACAAAATTTCCTGGTGCTGTAGCTTCTTAAAATAACAAAACCAAAAAAAAAATTCTTAACTGGTGCAGTGGTGCTGTAAGCTGTGTGGTTATCTGTTTCATACTGGGGCCTGCTTAAGTCTCAATAATACTCCTCCATCTCATTCTTCATTTTCAGTCGGTTCCTATGTTGAATAACAAAGTTGATGCATCATGGTATCCTCAAAGCCGCCAGGTTTTGATGCCCAACCAACTTTGGTATGAGCTGCATAAACATTTTGGAATTCACCAAACACTGCTCTTCATGCCAGTCCTACTTTTTATGGATTGGAGGACTTAAAGACTAGATCTGCAATAAGCTAGCTCGGCCATTTATTTTCACTTCTTGTCTTTCTAGAGTTTGGCCGAAGAGCTATGCATTGTGCAAGTACCATAATTGCAATGCATGAAATCAAAGTTTGAAATTGTAACGCATTTGCATATCAGGAGGGAAGCGCATGATCTTGCACTTAGGTTAAGGAAGGGTGACATGCACACAATCTTAAAAGTTAATGCATAGATGTGTTGTAGCTCATTCGGTGGTTCTGATTCACTGGCGAGGTCTCTGGTTCAAGTCCAGGATTGCCGAGCTGCGCCAGGGAAAAGAATAGAATAGAAGAAGCATCAGACTATTCCAATGGAATTTGTTTCTAGCTTATAGTTGTTATATTGAGAAATTTCCGTATGTTTTTTAATTTTCTTTGCAATAGTTTTTTCTTTTTGGACATTCCGATTTCCTGATAGGATGATCTGTTTGCAGTCTTCATTTGCACGTTACATGTCCAGCCAAGGATTTGATACATGGATTCTGGAAGTTCGTGGTGCTGGGTTGAGCACTGGAGGAGTGAGATCTGCAGAGGTCAAGAAGCCTGGAAACGGTGCATACTCTGTAGGTCAAACACCAGACGCTGACTCTTCAAACATGGATGTCATACCCGCCAGAGGTAGAGGGACAGAGATGGTTACGAAATCAGATAAATCGCGGTTGGTGACCAAGTTGACTGAAACTATTGTTGATTGGTCCGAAAAACTATCTGGCTGGCTAAATGAAGGTCAATCAAGCATTTATATCAGAACTTGCACTTGATGCTTGACATTTTTTAATAGAATATTCATTAAGGGAAAACCTTTCAGGTTCATCAGAGGCAGGGCAAAATTCTGCCAGTGCTAAACAAATCAGGGATTTGAGTCAAAGGCTCATAAATATTATTGAAGAAGGTCAACAATCTATTCCTCCCCAGTTTATTGAGATGCAAGATCGTATCGTTGCAACAATAGAAGATCTCCAGATACAACTTGACGTGATTGTGAAGTATGATTGGGACTTTGATCACTATTTGGAAGAGGATGTTCCTGCTGCGGTGAGGTGACATCTCCTGATAATTATCTAGATGGGGGATTCGGAAAATAATCTGCTATACTTTCGTTTTTTTTGAAACTAATAATCTGCTATATTGAGTTGTGACTTTTCTTATTTCACCTTGTTAATTGGAAGAAAAGTACAATCCAAAACAGTTTATGATAATCTTGGTACTCATTATGGTCAATGCAGATGGAGTATGTAAGGAACCAATGCAAACCAAAGGATGGCAAGTTACTTGCAATTGGTCACTCCATGGGGGTATCTTGCTATATGCAATGCTATCTCGAAACGGTATGTGATGCTCTGTAGTTTCCTTGTCTATTGCAACCCCCTCCTAGCCTATACATGGTTGGTATTTGCCCCCCTATAAATATGTATATATTTGGTGATCTCCACATAAAATATTTGAACACAAACCTTTGCTTGTGGGTGTTTGATATAGACTTAGCTTCGGTGTTGCATGTACTTTCTTTCTGTGTTATTGGTATTTTTAGAGAGCTGTTTTCTTGAGGACCACATCTTGGAGTAATTTCATCAACTAAAAAGAAGGAAGAGAATGTGAGTATTCAATATCCGAAATAAAACTTTACAGAGGACTTCCATCGGTGGCCATCTGAGGTTGATGAATTGAAGTTCTTTACCAAGGCCGAAAGGATAGAACCACAAATCTGTGTAATCGTAACTTAAATCTAACAAGGTTGAATTGTGATTTTCTTGAAATTTTACTTTCGTAATATGGACTCGGGTGCATGAGCATATCTAGATGTCGAAGTGACAGTCAAAGTCGAACACATCAAACTCCAATTTTCAAGATATGTAAACGACAAAAAAGAAGCCAAACCTAGATATGGTGTTGCGTTATATACCACATTATACACGCTTATTTTGCATTAGTTTTGATATGTTAGAATAGTGAAGTACAGATCAAGTGACTTTACCTTTTATTTAAGATATTGGCAATGGACTTACTCCAAACTGTGTTGTCCCTAAAGAAATAAAAGAAAAAAATCCGTAGTGTCTGTTAGAAAACAGTGGAATCAGATCCGTTGCGTTGCGTTGTGTTCACATGGGTAGTTTAGCGAAACTTAAGATTCTGTCTAAAATAAGTTTTTTTTGGAAGTGTCTAACATAGTTTATTACTACGTCTACAACAGTGAGTACACATTATTAGGGTTTCAATTACTTGTTTTTTGGCTGGGTGAATCTTCTTATCTGATTGTAGCTTGTGATGCTCATTCTATGATAAGTTTCCATGGATACTATAGCTGAGGAATTGTATACTGTCATTGTTCAACCATTTTATGAAGCTGTGGTTGTGTATATCAACCTTGCTTCTTGGTGTTGGTGTTTGTTCCCAAACTTACTTAGGGGCTCTTGGAAGATGGAACATAGAAATTCATTTTTGTTTTGTTTCCTTTCTAATTTTTTTTAAATTTTCCGTGGGTATGTAAAATAGGAATCTGCTTGTTTTTTTCCAACATTGTGAGATCTTCTGTTTTGTTTTAAGTCAGAACTAACAATCTAGTACGTTAGTGACTTGATGCTTAAGATGTCCACACTATGTTATGCATACAGAACTGGCAACCTCTGAAGAGAGTCGTTACTTTCGTAGTCCTGAAAACATGGGAAATATATGGAAGAGCGAGTGAAAAAAGTCAGTGGCCTGATTCCACTATACATTTCTTAGGCTCTTACTTTATTCCTTCTCAAATGGTGAGAAACTCGAATATTTAACAAGCTATTACAGTTAACGTGAGGGTACTCATTCTTGTGAAAAGGAGAGAATCGGCAAAAGAGTAAGGGAACATTATTGTTTCTGTTATCATCTTCATTTGGGCAACATTTTCCATCTAGAACATTGAATTGATGACTTTCTTGGCACCTGCTTGGCTGCAATCCCCTGTAATGCATTGGCCGGTAGGCAATTTACACTTCTTCCGCTTCCAGTTCAAATCATGCACTAATGGAACTGCTAGTGAATCAAGTTGTATTTTTGAGGAGCATTATAATACACTAATGGAAATTTACAGATGTTTCATACTTGTGTGACAGGACATTAGGAAACAACTGATCTATTACCAGCAATAGGTGGGAGTATGTAGTCTGCTATTTTTGACTTTGACATGTCTGAGAACTTATAGAAAAGTAAGACAAACCCAAACTTGTGTTCACATTTTGTTAAGACTTAGAAACAATGATCCTAGGCGTAACTTTCAAGTAGGTACGTCTTATATGCAGTAAGTGGAACATCTTGAATTTGCAACTATGGGAGTATTGGCAGAACCATTTTCTGCTCAGAAAGGGTGACGCTAGAGGAGGAGAGTGAGCATTCCACTTTCAATGGTTGCCCCTTGATCTAAACATTGATCAACAGCCATCCTTTCTCACAGAGGGTGAACATCTAAGTAGGCTGTCACATGCTGAGACTTTAGGATGCCTCTTTACCTCTAGCCACTTAAGGGAACCTCGTAGAATTTGGGTTCTAAAGGTGGAATAAATTTGGCAGCATTTACAAATCAAGGGGATGATAGTTTGCTTGACTTTTCTCAAGTTATTTGTTGACAGAATTTGAGAATCTAGTTGCTGTAATTATGAGCAGCAACTATTAACGGTTTTTTAGTGTTAAATGAAAGGCTAAGAGAGAGTTGAAAAGGTTGAGTGGTTGAGCTATGTTCTTAGTAGCATGCAAGGTCGTCTTTCATGTTGTAAAATATTGTAAATGTGTAGTATATTCTGACACTATATTTATTTTGGAACAAGTTTTAATGTTAGATAATATTTGAACATTTTGAAGGTTTCGAAGGAAAGGACTCTGGGCTGGCATCAGTCATTACATTGGCCTCTTCACTCGACTATTCAACTTCAAGATCATCACTAAAACGGCTTTTACCCCTGGAAAGTGAAGTGGATATCTAGTTGTTTCACACAAGTCCTTTCTGCCGGAATGTGAGGAACTTCATCTACTTGTAAAAAGAAGTTAATCTTTATTTATTATGGCATACAGGCAGACCCTGCACAGGCTTTGAGCGTTCCTGCTATTCCACTAGGAGTGTTGCTCACAGCTGCTTATCCTCTTGCAGCCCATCCTCCTTATGTTTTGTCTGGGTTGAAGCGCCTGGCATCTGCACAGAACATGCATCCAGAACTGTTTGAGAAGCTTATTTTAAACAACTTTTGTAAGTAGATGATAATTCCCTCATAACTGACGTGTCTTAGTATAGTATATTTTAATGTCTGCAATATGCTATTGCTGCAATGTGGTATTTCCTCAGTCATGACTTTGCGGTACATTGACTCTCGTATATACATGTGTAGTCTTTGTCAGACACTATAAATGGCTATTGATCTGTATCTGACATGTTGGCCAAAGGTGCACCCACCATGCATTAGTAATGTGATTTGACATGAAAACTCTTGTTATGTTCCTTCACTACATGGTTAGTTTAAAAAGTATGAAGTACTCATAGTAAAAAGAGGAATTAGAAATTCGAATGCTTACTGATGGCCGAATCCTTTTGTGAGATTCAATAGGTGCAACTCTTTTGACATATTTAAGTACCCAGCAAGTACCCAGTAGTTCATGAAACGTAGGCTAGAATGGTTGCATCCCCTAAGCATGTGTGGTGGAGGAGCCATGACGTCTCCAGAAGTCCCTGCAAATTGCTGTCCATGACTCACCAGTTTTTCACTATATTCTCGAGTGAAGAAGAACAGTGTTTCACACCATTAACATGATACGTGACCCCAAGGCTTCCAACCATGCGGCAATGCATCTGATAATTTTTCTTCGAGCACCGCTGCAATTTACATCGACTCTCTCTCTCATCTCTCTGTGGCACTTTAGCATCTCTCTCTCTTGGTCTACAAAAGGTGCTTTTATCTTCTCTCTCTCTCTCTCTCTCTCTCTCTCCCTCGGAACTTCAATTTGGGTTCCATTTTATTTAAATTTAAAAGGTTTGTGAGTTTAAATTCATGGCAAACAAGATTTAATAAATTTATGTTCTGATTTATATTAACAAAATTTTTTGAACCTGGATGGGTCGAATTATGAATAAGACTTGGGGATCGTAGTTGGATCATAGTTTCAGATATAGGAGGATGTTTTTTTTTTTTTTTTTTTGTGATAACTCTTGTATCCAATTTACGCATACCTTGATTAATCTTGAGGACCAATAGATACACATAGTATATGTACATGTTTATATCTATAAGTTTGGAACAACTTCTTTTTACAACTTTTTTCCCGAAATAGTTGAATATTTTTGTCGTTATTCACAAAAATATTGAGATTGTCTATTGTGAACGACCCATCTATCATAATTCCTAGAGTTGCCACTGCTAAGAACCCAAGAGAAATTTCTCCTGGGCCCCCAAATCCCTAGTTTCTGGCAAGGGAGCGTTGCTCCCAACAATTCTGGATATTCACTTCTTAGTTGGATCCACAAACACTTGACCCTTAAGTTCAATACTAATCAGGCTTCACAAACAATAACTTTGAGAGCTTGATCATCATTACACTCTGATTGCTATAATCATGGTTTGATCAGTGAGAATTTACAGGTACTGTACCAGCTAAGCTTCTTTTGCAGCTATCAACTGCCTTTCATGATGGTGGACTGTGCGACAGGAGTAGAAGCTTCTTTTACAAAGATCATCTGCACAAAGGCAATGTGCCGGTTTTAGCTATTGCTGGAGACCGAGACCTAATCTGTCCACCTGAAGCTGTATTTGGTATAGTTTGTGTTAATACTTTATACCCCTTTGTCTCTTTTTAAATGTGCACTAATCTCGAAGGGCTTTTCTTACTGTTGTTTGTGGCCATGATGATTTCTCGTGCAGAGACAGTCAAGCTGTTTCCTAAGAATATGGTTTCCTATAAAGTTTTCGGTGAACCGAGTGGTCCACATTATGCTCACTACGACTTAGTTGGAGGTCCTGAGGTAGGTCCTGATCTTTTAGCTTCAGATATATCAAAGTGTCAGATATTTGATACAATATTGTCCTATGTGACATGTTTCATATTGGTTTCCAGTGGCATACTGAATTTCTTTTCGCAAAATGCAGGCAGCAGATCAAGTGTATCCATTTATACTGGAGTTTCTCAGTCATCATGATATGGCCTGATTTCTCACAGAAATCATAGATTTAGCCCTCTTTACACCCCACCTTAGTTTCGCACTCCAGGACGACTTCCGTTTCCGGCGAAGAAAGGAACGAAATCAGTGGAGTACAATGTGGGTGGGTAGGAGGGAGAGTAACCTGTCGTAGCCCCGATGAATACAAGTAATGTGAAGGAAATGATACTGAGTGAACATATACGTAGTACTGCTGTAAGAAACAGCTAATGATTACCTGGATGTGTAGGGAAACACGACGATGATTTAGCAACTAGTCGAAGGGTTGTTTTCGACGTACGAAATGCGTGTGAGGGTTTACTTGGGGAGAAAGAAACCTCCTCGAAAGTGATATCAGGCTATCAGCACTCCCATAGGAAGGACTTCTGGAGCGAGTAAAGGATAGAACTGTCTGTTCATCGTAGACTATAGGAAGGAATAGTCGAAGATTTGTATAAAGTAACGTAAATTTTCTACGTTTTCAATTAAACCATGTAACCTTGTGTGTTGCAAGCCTGCAACAAAATTCACAAGTAATCTATGTATGCTTTATGCTAAACCAAAGTTATTACTTTGAAAAATGAAGCTTTTTTTTTTTTTTTTAAAGTAACTTATTTCGTTGAAAAACACTCAATTACAGGATCAAAGGGGCATTCCCCTGGAAAGCAAACACGACAACCACCGGGACTAGCTCGTACCCCATTGGAGCCCGGACTAGCTTAAAACACAACGGAAAGTCTATGCTCATCGCTCAACTTTTACCGTTCTCTTTACCGCTCTCAATCTTGCCGTTTAAAGTGTTTTGGACAGTTTGAATTTTTTAACTCTTCCCTGAAAGTGTTTTTTTATCCGGACCATCGATCAAAGGAATAACCAGCCATATCTGATATCTTGAACCACTATGGCCAAAACCACTAACAAACTATGACTTCTCCTGGCATCAACGAGTCCAGCAAGCATAGTCTTGCGAAAATAAAAATAGTGATTCTATTTGATATCGAAAATATTCTTTTTAGCCCCATTTTTCTTCTATACCCGTTTTGAAATTCTAGGAACCTCACAATAGGAGCAACCTCCTACACGAAACAAGCCGGCATCGAGGATGATTGGCAAACCTTCGCGCCCATGATGGATGCAGGAAGCAAGTAACAAACGGATCCCAGGAACTACAGAACGAAACCCCGTCAAAACCTGCAGAAACATTATTAGACCCCAGATCTAGGGCGACTAGAATCTGGGATATATAGGAAAATCCAAACTAGGGGAGACCCAACTGGGAGGAAACACAAAAGACTATCCAAAAACTGAAAACACAAAACCTTAAACCTATCCTTAACCATCTGCTATTACCGCCGCCGCAGGATCGAACTTTTAGTCGTCGCTGCCCCAAAATCGTCGTCCGCTTCAACCCAAAAACACCATCTCCATACCATTCTCCTCCTCGGTACCGTCTGGCATGCGCAAGTGCGAGGGGATGAAAAAGGCGGCCAACAAGGGCTTCTGACCATGGGACTTGTCGTACGAGGACGTTGCACTTGCCGTTCACGACCACAGGACTTTCTCACCATGGGGATCGTGACTGTGGACATGCTAGCCGAGGTGGGTTAAGAAGACCTGAAGTTTGTACGGCGATGGAAATAGTAGATTGTGGCTCATTATTCCTGTTTTGAAAATCAAAATGTGCATAAAACAATTTCAAATTACGAAATCAGAATTTAAAATCCAACATCACCTCAAATATCTGCACCAAATTGTGAATCCAATGGCGACTGGGTGAAAATAAACAAAATTTATTGGCACTGATTTACTTTAGGCTGCTGCACACCTAAATTTCTAACATGAGGGTTCAATATCAGTTGGTTGCTTTTACTATATTTCAAAGAAAAAGTTATTCAAGTTGCACCCGCGCGCGCACTCAATAATAGTATCTCGTATTCGAAAAGGGATCCTCTATGGCCCATGGAGGACCTTCCACTTTGCTTATTTTAGGGTCCTTCATGGCCCACTTTAATAATCTAAACTGTTAACTTCAAAGCTCATCCAGAACAATATCAACCACGTCAAAATTAGTTGGTTGTAAATTGATTGATATCATGATTTCGGAATACATTTAACTTGAAAGGGATTACAACTAAACCAGTGAACTCATCATCGATCCCAAGATAAATATGTGTCGAAATAATATTCCAGCTAGTATCCGATCAATTTGATATTTAACGCGGTTAATTCTAAACGAATTTTAAAATATAAACGATTTGAATCATCAAAGTGAGTCTGGAAATTGACCAGTAAACAGACACCAAATCTTCTGGTCCATTTCCATGATCATAGACACAAGAGAATCCCTTCCCCTCATAATGTAAGGAGATTCAGAGAGAGAGAGAGAGAAGTGAAGATAATTAATCATTTCATTGGCCTGCAGATCAAGCACATGAACAAGCACAATCATATATTCATAATATTCTGTTCATATTTGTCTAGATCTCTATAACACCTTGCTTATCCACAAAGCAGTACTTTTAGACCTTCGTCAACACGCACGTAAATAAAAAAGCCCACTTGAGATTTCTTTATGTAATTTATTGGCCCCCCCCCTCTCTCTCTCTCTCTCTCTCTCTAAATGAGAGCCTCCCTCTCTAATAAGACCTTCTAAAACCTAGCCGCCACTCCACTTCTCTTTCCCTCTCCTCCCTCCCCTAGGGTTTCAACCCTAAACAGGACGCGGGGGGGTCTTCCCTTCCTCTCCTTGTGGGCTTTCTTTCCGTCGGTTTGATCCTTCTTTCACCGTCCTCCACTTTCGTCCTACTCCTACGCCTCCAACCACCTAGACCCTCTCGTCTTTTTCACCACAACACCTCTTCTGTCATCTCTGTCATGTAGTTGTCGGTTTTCCATCGCTGAGGTGCGTCTCGGGTTTATGAATTAGCTTGTGGATGTGGTTGCCAGATCGAGTCCGTTCATGTGCATGCTTGGTTCACCGAAGTAGGAGTGCTTGATTGGTTGGGTGTTGTTTGTGAAGTTTTATTTTGCTGCTTTTCGATTTGTTTAATTTCTTGTTTTTTTTTTTTTTTTGTTTTTCTCTCCGATTTCTTGCCGTGAGTCTTTCTCAAGGCTGGGTTTCCCCCAACTCGGTGATTTTGTTGGGGTTTCATTCGTTGATTTTGGGATTTAGTTGTCAGAAGCTAGCTGATGATCAAGGGATTGTCGTGTTGGTTTGTGAGATTCTGGAGTTATAAGCTTGCAAATCTAGACGTCCTGGTTATTGTCTCTGTTTGGGATAGTTAACTCTCTTTGGTTGTATGTTTATCTCGTATCAATGAAATCTCTTATCAATTTAGCCAAAAAATAAACACGCACGCAAAGTAAAGTAATGATCATTTGGCAGATCTAATGATAACAGTGGCGTAACTAGGATTTTGACTTGAGGGCCAACAATATATATATATATATATATATATATATATATATATATATATATATATATATATATATATATATATATATATTACTGAAATGTATATTTATTATATTATAAAGTTTTTATTTTTCAATACATTATATTTGTACATTGAAATCACCACGAAAAGGCTATAGCGAGGATTTAGTTTTTTTTTTTTTTTTTGGGGGGGGGGGGGGGGGGGGGGGGGGGGGGGCAATTTTAAATTTTTAAAAAATTTATTAAAGATTAAAAAATTTAAAAGTATTGTCTTTAGTGCTTTTAGGATGATCTTATATGAATATTTATAAATTTTGTTCATATTATTATAGTGATGATGAAAAAATTACAAGTCTATAATACCCTTTGTATTTGGCAAAAGAGAAGGTCAAACTCACTTTTAAAATTAGAAAATGAGGGTGATGCTTCTTGTTATTCATAATCTGATATTAAAATATTAGTATTAAGTACAAAAAAGATTTACCCTGAAAATAACAATTAGTGGTTGAGATTCACTTTGATATATAGGGTTTCACACATCAAATTGAAATCACTACAACACGAAAGGGTATAGCGAGGATTTAGTTTCCTCACAAAAGCAACTGATTTCCTCGCAAAATGCATTAGCAAGGAAAAATTTGTCGCCAATTTTCCTCGCTAAAACACTGTCGCAAAAAGTATTAGCGAGGAAAAAAATTCCTCGCCTAATTTGACGTGTTGCGAGGAATTTTTTTCTCGCTAAAATATTTTCCTCGCAAATACAATTTGTCGTCAGATAGGCTACGAATTTATCAATAGGCGAGGAATTTTTTTCCTCGCTAAACGAAAAGAATACCAAACAGAAATTCTCTCCGCGCTTTTTGCAGCTTCTGGTACTCGAACCTTGGGCCTCTCCCATAAGACGCGAAGCAACTACCAACCATGCTACACTGTACTTTGTGTGAAATTGGTGAAACTTTATTTATATATTATGTCTTTCACCACTCCAAATTAATTTTTTCAACATTAATTTTGGCCTTTCTACTTTTTGTAGTTTTATAGTGTCTGAACTTTATTTGAACAGTTAATTTTTTGCTAGCACAACAATTTTATCTAACAATTTTTGAAGAACTAATAATATGTGTTATTATTCTCATTTTTTTATGGGATAATCCTAACTTTTATGGAATGAGATTAATTTTGTCGTCATAAGCTTGAGATATATTTCAACGAAAAGTTGGGGACAAAGAAAATTTACCTCAGAATGCCCCGAAAAGAGCAATTAGTGATTGAGATTCAGTTTGATGTGTGAGACCCTATATATCAAAGTGAATCTCAATCACTAATTGTTATTTTCAGGGTAAATTTTTTTTGTACTTAGTACTAATATTTTAATATCAGATTATGAATAACAAGAAGCATCACCCTCATTTTCTAATTTTAAAAGTGAGTTTGACCTTCTTTTTTGCCAAATACAAAGGGTATTATAGACTTGTAATTTTTTTCATCATTACTATAATAATATGAACAAAATTTATAAATATTCATATAAGATCATCCTAAAAGCACTAAAAACAATACTTTTTAAATTTTTTAATCTTTAATAAATTTTTTAAAATTTTAAATTGCCACCCCCCCCCCCCTCTCTCTCTCTCTCTCTCTCTCTCTCTCTCTCTCTCTCTGTCTCTCTCTCTCTCTCTTTCTCTCTCTCACACACACATACAATATGTATATGTATAAATAAAAGTATCCATGATACTTACAAAATTGCATTTGAAATTAATACTTAACATATTTATCTGGTTATAAAGGAATGCCATTACAATCACCTAAGTTGGTTTAAATAAAAATCAACAAATTGTTTACAGGGAAAAAAAAATTACAGCATGAATGCACAATACATATGAAATAGTGTATTTTTTGTGAAATAGTGCATTTTTATGTAGATGTTCTGAAAATAGAATTGTGATGATCCAACTTTGAGATATTTTAAATACAACATCAGTAATTAAAGATGTTTTTAACTTTATCTTCTGTTGAGTTTTTCACTATTATGAAAAAAATCATCGATACCTACACTTCAAGATATCTTTCATTGTTAATTAGAATAAGAAAAGTGACAAATATGAGGTTTCTTTACCAATTGAATACGATTGGTGAAGAAAACTATTTGTTCCCTTTTAACACTTTTTTATTTTAATAAATTTCATAATGGTATAGTTTATTATGTCATACCGTCATGATATTACAAAATACATAGGAATATAATTAATAATAACTTATATATAAAAAAATGAATCCTAAAAAAGGTGACGAAATATTTTCTCATCAAAAAGTTACATTTGGCGAGGAAAAATATTTTCTCGCAAAAAGGTTACATTTAGCGAGGAAAACAGATTTTCCTTACTAAATGTAACCTTTTTGCGAGGAAAACTATTTTCCTCGCTAAAATAGGCTTTTTAGCGAGGAAATTTGTTTCCTCGCTAGAAAAGGCGACGAAATTAAATTTCCTCGCAAATAATATACTTTTAGCAAGGAAATTCATTTTCCTCGCCATATTTCCTCGCTATAGCCCATTCGTGTTGTAGTGAATGATTCCAACCTAATGCAGTTAAAGTATACTAATTATTTATATTTTTTATTTAGGCTACTCCATGCTAATCTTATGTTTTTTTTTTTTAAAGGCTTTTTGCTTGCCCAAGTAAAGGAAATTTCAAAAACAAAAGAATAAAACATACAATTGGAAAAAAAATACTTATTGTACTTACAAATTCATCCTCAAATAATAGAGTGCTTATTTTTACTCTTAAGTGAATGGTGAACAAAACACAACTCATTTTTTAAAGGCTTCTTGCTTACCCAAGTAAAGGAAATTTCAAAAACAAAAGAATAGAACATACAATTGAAAAAAAATACTGGCTATGTTCGTTTACATACTTAGTTTTGTTTTCATTTTGTTTTCCAATCATTACCCTGCTTCTTTTTCCAATCATTACCCTATTTCTCCAATTATTACTTTCTCATCTCTCTCTATCTCTCTCCAATCATTACCCCTATTTTCAATCATTACCCTATTTCTCTCTCCACCCACTACCAAAACTAAACTAAACTAAACTCTCAACCAAACATAGCCACTACTTCTAGAACTTACAAATTCGTCCTCAAATGGAAAAGATTATAATACACACCTCTTATTTGAGTGTGTATCATATGCACCACCCAAAATGTTATGAATTATAGAGAAAATGTTATGAATCGTATAAAGCTTACGAGATACACCAAAATGTTATGAATTCTAAAACAAAAGTTACGAAACACACTAAAATGTTATGAATGAATCATAAAATAGATGTATATAGTACACCCTTTTAAGGAGTGTGTATTATAGACTCAAATGGTAATACTGAATCACTCGTTCTCTTGGGTGAGATTCATATATGTTCTAGTAATATTGTAAAATGAATATGCTTGGATTCTGAACAATTTTTCAAAATAGTACATCACATTTTGATTTAAATTCCAAAAGAAGTAATCAACTTGGTTAAGCCAAAAGTGACCCCCATAGCTAACCACCCTCCAACCAAAACCCTAAGCGAAGGCTTCACCACCGGCGCCCTCCCCAACACCGCGCTCAACCCTCCAAAACCTAGCAACGCCAAGCTCACAGCTGCCGCCACCACCCCCAACCTCACCTTATAATCACTAATAAATCCCGCTGCTAGCAGCGGCACAAATGCCCCAATGGAAAATGACAAGGCGGAGGCTGTTGCTGCCTGGAACGGGCTCGGCAACTTACCCTTCCTCTCCTCGATTTCGTTCTCCCGAATCACCTCTCTAACGACCTCAATACTGCTCTCTCTTTCGATCTGAGCCATTCCTATATCGTATTGGGAGTAGACAGAGACGAACTCTCCGATGGCCATGCTACAAGCTCCAGCAACAAGTCCGGCGATCCCGGTTAGTACCATCGTCTTGACGTCTTTCCTGACAGCTCCGACTCCGACCATTAACGATGCAGTTGAGAGCAAGCCGTCGTTTGCGCCCAAAACGGCGGCTCTGAGCCACTGGGATCTAGTACTGCAGTAGTTGTCGATCACCTGATCAACTTTGAGCCCTTCGATGTGCCGTTGTAGCTCGACATCGACGTCAGCAGGAATGGAGGGTTTTGTTTGCTCAATAGATGCTTCCATGGAGGAAATTAAGGAAGAAGGAGAAAATTATTTTGAGGTGGAAATATAGCTGATACAGGTATGCTTTGTGTTATTATATCATAGCAAAGGATTGTGGAGGACACAAGCTTCAATAAGGGGGTATGTACAGGGGGAGAAACTTATTTTTGAAGCAGCTGTCAACGGTCTATTTATAGAGCTGTGTAATTTCAGCGTCAGTTTCGATAATTAATGGTTCGGATTTTAAAAAAAAACTATGTGTGCGAATAGTTTTTTTAAAAATCTGGAGTTTTGGACGGCTGAAATTGAACTCCGTAAACTAAATGGACAAAATCGAAGTAATTTATATTAAAAATGAACGGCCGGTTATGTATTTATATCAGAAATAAAAATTGTTTGGTGAAAAAATATATACTCTCTCACACAAACCACGTCGCCAAGGGCATAGTCAGAATCTGAACGGACAAAATCAAAATAATTTAAAAATATACCCTCATAATTATTATTTTTTCGGTGCTTTGAAAATTCAGAACAGCAAAGCCGAAATAGCTAACTAGACCACAGCCATTATTATTAGGCGGTGTTTCCGGTAGTGCAAAATTATAAGGTGTTTCCAATAGTGAATAAGTTATTACTGTAGCAAAAAGAGTTTTTGTTTACAACTTTTTTATTAGTAGAAACGGGATAGTAAAATACTAAAAGTTTTTTATTAATGAAAAAGAGATAGTAAAATATGTTTAATTTTTAGTATTTTTTGTTAGTGGAAACACCCCTATGTCTACGTCAAGTAGACTCAAAACAGACATAAACTACACATTGAAGTTAATGACCAACACCCAACACAATTTTTTTTTAAATAAAGACGAAAAAATTGACTTATTAGCTTATTTTTGTCTTTATTCAAAAAAGGAGTTTCAATCGTAATTTTTTTTTTATAGATTTCTTTTGTTATGACGAAGCAATAATTCCCATAAAATTAACAAAAAAAAAACAAATGCAAATAAAAATTCAAATAAGGAAAAAAAAATCCAAAATAGATTATTTAGCCAAACAATGCCTTAGTCCAATCATGAGAAACTAGAGTACTTTCGTTCATGTGTTAAAAAAGAAACCTTACCAATCAAAATAACTTAACTGAGATACTAAGATTGGTAAAACAGATAAAAAATTAGTACTACTAATATATATAAATAAAAGTAATCTAATTTCGTATAAGGTTGATGTCACTATTTTCAAAGGTGGACTCAGTATGTGACATCACTGGATTAATGAGTATATATATTTTATTTCCGCAGTTACATGATTCCCATCCAAATTATATAAACCCAAGAAATAAATTCAGATTTGAGTTTTTATTTTTCAAAATTCTACTAAACAAAACCCCAACCTTGAAACGCATTCAAAGATCAATCAGAGGTCATTCCACTTTTTCAAAAAGTAGATTTTTGAAAAAGAAGGTAAATTTTAAGGTAAAAAATTATGTGTTTACGCAAATAATTTTTCTATCAATATGGATCTTGTTTGATAGATCTCATTGAGATCTTTTAAACAGTGCAAAAAGAAATTGAAAAATTATTTTTTATTTTCGTCATATTTGAGTTTGAAATTACCTTCTCTTTGAAAAAGAAAGTTTTTGAAAAAAGCGGAACGGAGCCTCAGACCTGTCTTCCCAAATCTTTCTGAGATTTTATGTTGACCCTGAGCTCAAATCTGCTGGATACGCTTTAAATTGTATCGGCTTTCTCATGCATTTTCAGCTATTGAATCATTAATCATATGGCCGTGAAGTAAACAGAAACATGACAAAATTGGATACAGAGGGTTCACTTCGAATCTACATCACATCATCGATCGTTGGTAAATCGAACAGATAACTAGTATTCGACCCAATGGATTGACTAATTCGGAAAATCAATCCCATTATTCACTAGCGAGGTAGGTAAAACCCAACACAAGAAATGATAACATGCGGTTGAAAGTCTAACTCCAGACCAACTGTACACCATTTTAAGGTCCCTAGCTAATTGCTAAGTGTTACCATTGCGGCAGCCCATCTGTTTATAGAATTCTTAATGTTAGGGAAACAAGAAAAGAATACAAGTATTGATCAGAAAGGGCATATATACCCTCCTAATAAAAAATATCCAAGGGAACTAAGGTTAAGTTTTGGCATAACTTAGTTATATCTTCTTATTTTAGTCTTTACGAGCTTTTGCTGATTATTCGTAAAAAATGAATTTAAATTAAACATTCATCAAGAAAAAGGTTACTGTAAAAAGCATTTCAAATATTTCACCAGTGTTTTCAAATAAATTTTCTTTTACCAATGATCCAGGAGATTTCTTGATGCTAAGAAAAAGAATTAGTTGAATTTATAGAGAGAGATGTGAAAAACGAGAGAGATGAGCTAGGAAAATAGAATTTCTTAACCCACTCTGATACTATGTTGAATGAATTCAAATCGATTTATTCTTCTTCTATTAATTGGAGGTTAATTTATAATACAAACTACCTATCGACTAAGAAAACAAAATCTTGAAATAGAAAAATACACATAAATCAAATATACAGATGCCTAAACTACCTACCTAAATATATTCCCTTCCTAATTTAAATATATAAAATATATAGCTAACAAAACTCAAACCCATGATACAAACCAATTGGGGCTAGCTCGAGGACTCTTGCATCTCATTAGGAGGTCAAGAGTTTGAATCTTCCCACCTACGTATGAGTGTTGCTTCCTTGTATTTGTTCAGATTATTTCTCCCCTTAATGGGGCTTATAGTTGAGTTGGACTTATAGTGGTTGTAGTTCATTTGATGGGCTTATTTATCCTATTGGTTCAGTTGTTGGGCTTGATTATCTCATGGACTCTCACACAATGGATGTAGTGTTCCGTGATTTATACTGTGTACTTCATATATGATATAATGATCTATCCTACCGATTGCAAATAAATAAATAAGTAACATGATACATATCAGTAATCTAGTCACAGCCTCTAGTTGCCATTTTAAGGACGAGACAAGATAACTGAAATCTACTCGTGAAATAGGGTGAGAAATGGGGTTTGTGAAGTGTGCACCACGTGAATTAAAGAAGAAGAAAAAAGGTGAGTTGCACTGGCAGTCCCTTTGGGGGTTGCCGGGTACACCGGCCGAGAAGTAAGAGGATAGTAGTAGATGTGAAGGAAAATAGAGATGTGAGGGTGAGTGAAAAATATTGTCTAGAGCCATGGTGTTCAGAGCTCGAGGGTGGTTTTTCATTTCACATTATAATCTCCTATTTGTCATATAATGGAATCTCTCTCTTCCGTGGAGTAGTCATTAAACCCGAACCAAGTATATATTGTGTGTTTTGTGCGTGTTTATTTTTGTTATGCTTCCATTGCGGGTGGGATCGAGCTAATCCCTGATATTGCGGGATGGCATTCAATCTCTGGATCTCTAGAGTCGGATATGGATTGCGGTCCTCCTTCCCAACCTAACTTTACAAGACAAAGCAGCACGTTAGTGTCTAACTAGCCAAAGACTCGTAAGGCACTCTGATGGCTAAGTCCCAGTTCAGAAAAGGAAAGTACAGAGCTTGAATGAGTAAAAATGACCTTCTTAGGGTTGACTCCTCTACTGTATACGATAAGAGTTACTTGCTTTTGCCTCCAAAATAGCTCATGCCTCCAATGACGTCACGAATAATCATTTCTTAGTTTGACGTCATGACGATTGTCAAGTGCCACGTTTGGCGGCACATGAGCCACATGGCCGAACCAATCTACTTGGCACTCGCATGCCTCCGCCTAAGCTACACATGACCTTGTGCAATCTGATCAGACACCTCAGCCCGCCCGTGAAGCTACAGGCCAAATGACCCGTATCGTCGTTTGGGGCATTGGCTATTGGATCACCAACTCGGAAGTTTCCAAGGTGAGAATTCTGTATCCATTTCACGTACAGTATTTGAATGAGTAGCTTGAAAGTATATCAATGTTTGCTTCAGAAACTTTAAGGTAGGCCTACCTAAAAAGCCTTAGATCCAGAATCCTTATCTATCAATTGAATTAAACTAGAGAGAAAAATACAGCAGAATAGATCCAAAACCAGTACAAAATCATTTCAACATATAAGCAAAGAAAATGATACTGAAGGGTGCAAAGTTACACATTGAACATCGGGAAGAGTAGGGATAAATGACCAAACTCGGGCTTGGAATCACAAAATCCTGGAATGGTAACTTCAATGAATAGAAAAGGACCGATAACCACACCAAATAATGAAACCTTGCTTGTGCAAGAGATCAAAACTATACACTAGACGGAACTGAGACGCTCCAATCCAAATATAACCAGGGATGCCGGAGAAGAATGCAACGTCTCATTGATTAGTTGCTACAACTGTTTTGCAGATAGGGCACATATTTTTCCGCACGAGCCACTGCTTTATGCATTGAATATGGTAGAAATGTCCACATTCAAGCTTCCCTGTCTCCTCGTTTGCTTGGTAGTCTTCCTACAAGGATAAAATAGAAAAAAACATTCATATATAAACTCAAGGACCAAAATTTTATTTCCCCGTGTTGTTCCATTTCAGAAACAAAAGTGAGAAAAAAAACACCAAGAAAATGTATTTCAAACTCTACACCGTTGAGCAGCATATAAACAGAAAAAGATTTACAAACGCATGCGACTTGCACAAGGGATCTTCTATAATTCAAACAGTCAATGATGCCAAAAACAACTAATAGTGAAATCAAACATATAGATGCAACATTTCCTGTTTGGTTTCGTTGTGATTTTGATGCACTTTGAATATGTTCTCATGCCTTTTGGTGTGAGTCGTGTGACATTGGAATCCAATTTTTCCGCCAATATTTTGATTAGGTCCATTAGGAAATGAAAATGTTCAATGCATGTCAATGAGAAAAATCAACTTTGTTTGCAGCATAACTAAAGTTCTTCAGAAAGCATAAAGAAAAGATAGATCATGCTTCGACAAAGAAAGCTCAGAAAATAATGTAGCAATAAAAACTACTGATGAACCAACCTGGCAAATGCTGCACTTCTGTTCCACTTCTTTGGGTAAAGGAGAAAACAAATTGTCCATATGCTTGGCTTTCCTTAGGCAGTGGACTATCTCATCTTCTTTCAGTCCAGTATTGACATTCCCAATTCTCTCACTAAGCTCAAGCAATTCCTGTTTCCACCACAGAATCAAGAGATTTAATGAGAGATACACTCAAAAGGTTTTTTGAGCTAAATTAAAACAAAAAAAAGTGTCGTTGAGAAAACTGACACACCTCATAAGACATGCTATCAACATCAATTCTCCAGTCCCTGAATCGATCAAATCCATCAGATCTTCCTCCGAACATCATACTATTTTGGAGCATCAAGATCTGGTGGGAGCTAACATTGTTAGGACTAGGAGATATATGGAAAATTCTTTATAAGACAATTAGCAGTCGCCAATCAAATATAGAGGCTTTCCCCAATTACCGTCCTAATTGTTCCCCATGGACATCAAGAAATTCTAACAAGATCTTGAAAAAAAGGAAAAATTAAATTTCTCAGTCTTATGTTTAAGTCCCATAAATACGAACTAGGTCCTCCCATTAAAGAAAGTAAAAGAAGTGACACATTTTGAAAGTGGACCGTAGCTGAAATCAATGCATTTTGTAGGTGCCGGTTTCCAGAAGTCCTACCCCACAAGATACTCCGGAGGAACTTCCATCTCCTAGTACCCAAGGTTGCCCTGGTGCCTTGCGATGGATTTTGCTTGCTTATCTCTTGAAAAAGAAAGCTCACCGCCAAGGATCACTCTCAATTTGGTATTTCCAAACTCTTACCCTTTCATAGCTCCACAAGCTCACAGTAAACTACATCAGCCTGACCGAATACAAGTCTAAAATGAAGTAAAGAAGAAAAGGACAATGTACAAATTGCCACTATTGTTTAACAATCCAATCGATACTTTTCTAACATAGAGGCATCTACACTTCCAAAGTGGTTCTACACCCTCACCAACAGCATTAGTTGTCCACTTGGCTAGGTTTCTGAAATGGACTTACCAAGGCTTGTTGGGATTCAGTTCACACTTAATGCAAATCTTGAAATGGTTGAGTTTAAATACTTGATGAAGTCAGTTGCTTCCTTCAGTTCATCTCAAAACGAGGTAACAATTCTCCTTCGGTTATGCAAAGCATGTCATAATGTGGTTAGTAGTATTGGAAGTGTACTTGACATGGCCTTCCAAGAATATGGCTGATAATACAATGGCTCGAGACCATCGGATGTGAAGGAATGAAGAGCTCCTGGCAGCTTTAGAGAGAGGGAGATGGCAGGGGAGAGTGGTCAACCAGAGACTGATGTAGTGTAGTTGAAATTTACTCTTTGTATATTTTGACCTCCCGTTGTATACAAGATTTGGAGGGGTCCAGCTCACCTGAGGACAGGTAGCCCCTCGTTGGTTCAGCAAGTTGGAGTTGATAGAACCTCCTCTGCAAGTCCTAGCATCGGACTAACTTGTGTGATGTCGTATCAGGAAGCTGTCAGGCGTATCAGTTTTTCAAGATTTCAGACCCCTCAGTCAGCACTCCCTCTCTATGGCCGGTCAACAAAGAGTTCACAAAGGGCAGGCTCAACATCCTTAACAAACCCTTGGCTCTAGCCTCTAAACCCCATGCCTCTTTTGGTCCTGAGCAAACAACAAAAGCCATGTTCCTGACCTAGTGCTGTTGGAGTCACCTTTCATGATTTGCTGTGAGCTCGTGGAGCTCAGACAACACCATAGGAGGTGGCTCTCTAGGTGGTAGGCAGGGCCTATTACAGAACACATAGTAGAGGTGAGGAGCCCAGTCACTCATTAAGAGGTTTCACCTTGAAAGATGAGGTTTATGATGGGTGACTGGTGATATGGTATGAATTCGCCTAGGGGACGTGCCACGTGGTGGCGATCTGCTGGATACCCACAAATACCATCTATAATGCAAACAGACCCTCCCCATTCATGTCCCTTCAGTTGCGAAAACAACATCCAATCCCAACTTTGTCAGAATATCTCCACGAATACTTTACACATTTCTACAATCCCTTGCAATGTGCTACTACAGAGAATGCCAAAACTGATGGAAATCCCATTATACATGCAACAACCTACTAATACAGAGTCGTCCCAATGTCCCCCCCACCACATAAATAGCACTCTCTCAACAGGTGTTTCTTTCTGTTATTCTTTTACGTGAATACAAATTGAAAGAAATAATCGTAACCTAAAATGTTAAGCATCTAGCCTCCAGTTAGTTACAAGTTATTCCATTCTCCACTTGGCTCAGGAACACATTTGTTCAACTTTTTATGGCATATAGACATTGCATCACATGAACGATTCAGACGTAAAAACAAGCAAAAGATCCCCGATGGGGTAAGATTAAAAATGTTTATAATATGAGAAAAGTGGTATCTAACATTAGGCTCTTCAACAGTGATAATGAGACTTAACCCAACAAACTAAATCAAATCAGGATGATTCCACCGAGTCTACATCAACCTCAGCACATGCTTGTCAACAGGAGCAATTCAATTTAATCTCCTTTCGTGCATGTTTTATTCAAGATGCATAAGCAACTGTTGAAATAGAAGCTCCGAAGCAATATCAAGTCGTAAGGCTACCTTTGACTTAGAAATTCCATAGATATCAAACAATTTGCTGAACTCATAATTATTTATTGCACCCAAAAAGGGCACTTCAATGGAAAATGTTGAAATGGATGGCAGTCAATAAAATAATCCACATGATCTAGTTCTTCATGCTGATCAAAACATGTATTTCACTATTTGCTTAGCAAACTTACCTATACCTAAAGAAATATATCTTTGGCCTAAATCTCCTCTTTCCATTTAGCATAGAAATGACACAAGTTTTGATATATGAAATGGGATTGCAGCAAAACAAAAATTAAATAGATACACATACAACAAATGGTAAAGCTACTGACTCGAACTCTAGAGATTATACATTAAAACTGAAAATATCCCGCTTCCCAAAATAAATAAGCAAAAGATTGATCCTCTAGAAGAGTTTATCACCTTGAAAGAGCTTCTGCTCTTTGTCATGTATTGTTCAGTTCTGAAAGAGTCAAAAACTGATTCTAACTCAATGCAAAACAAAAGGACAATTCAGAAGTGCTGAATTTACAAGCTACAAATTTTAACAAGACATATTCAAGTTAGAAACATTCCAGGAACATTTAGCCTCTAATTTACCCAACAGCTATTAGATGACCAGCACTATTGGATATCTAAACAAATTTAGGTAAAGAAGCATCCTAAAGATACCATCATGAAAAGAAATTACATTGGTAATAGTTCTAAATTAGCTCGGGCGCGCGCACGCGCACACACACAAAAGATACGTATGGACAAACCTCCTCAAGGCTATCAGGAGAACGATGTCGAACATGATGATGATACGGATTCCTTGCTCCGAATACATCTAATCCCGAATGTCGCATACCAAAGGCATACTCAGAATCGAGAGACGGCATAGGTTCAGGTCTAACCATTCTCCTTGCAGGACATGAACTTCGCTGCAAAACAACACAATACAAGTAAAGCAGTTTAAGCTAATGCATATACTTCTCTGCATACAAGCATAATGAACCAGGGTCTAGAGCTGCATTGCTGATGAATTTCCAGATTTCATGTATCAACTGAAAATGAAAGAGCAATGCAACAAGTGACAGGCAAATTTTTCTGAACTAAACCATAAAATCCTAGATATTGATGTCCACAACAAACTTTTCATCCTAGGATCCAAATTGGGAACAACAAAAACCCTAGTTTGATCTCCAAATTTGGGTAAAACCCTTGCGTGGAAACTGATCACTAAACAGCAAAATACGCACTCCACCCCCTGACTCAAACCTATACCAAATTTAGTTTACTCAAACCAAGAGAGACTTAAATTTGGTATAGTTATTTTTCCCTCCCAACTTTGCAACCATGCCATTCATGAAGATTTCACACAAATTTGTGCTTAGGTTTGGGTTTGTCCATTGGGGTGCTTCATACCAAATGAAGCTTTTACTAAGAACTTCTGCTCAAATCTGAGTAAAAATATGAGTAAGGGCTGGAGATGCTCTAAATGAATAATTAGTGAAAGGATTCTATATAAACTCAGAGACACCCAATTCCGTGGGAAAGATGACTATCAATTATCCACTAGAATTGTGAAGAGAGGCAAGCAATGATGAAAAAGAAGAATTTTTTACCTCCCTCTGATTCCCCTTGTTTTCAGCATCGACTTTGGTTCTTCCAGAGACAGGCATTCTCGTTCTTGAAACAACACAATCAACGGAGGCAGCGGCAGCATCAGCTGTCAACCCAATCCCAGGACCGCACCAAACATCAGGAACAACAACCGCGATCGAACTTGACGCGTTGTTATTACTACTACTCCCCATTGCCACATCTTGATTCCTAGTTTTCTTCCTCTTTTGTTTCTTCTTCTTCCTCCTCATCTAATCAGGAATGACGGACGCAGGATTTCAAGATTGGGTGGACGAAAATTTTAAGAACAAAAACAACAAAAGGCAATATTAATTTTGCCAACACAAAATTGCAAAAATACCACCAGAAACATTGTTCTATAAAGTTGATCAACCTCTTCAATTACTAACAGCATACAATTTTGTACATCGCTATCAATTTCAAAACAAAAAATAGTACCAAAAAAAGTATTGCTAAAATTAACATTATTTTTCCAAAACTCCTATTGGGAGAGTGTTAGACTGTCCAAAACGATGTTAGGCGGGCGAATCTATAGAAAAGATACTAAAATTCTAACATAAATTTGAAAGGGTGCTTGGACTCATCCGCCCCACGGTTCTGTCCTTGCTCACCTGGTTATCTTCCCAATTCGCCGAGCTCCGAATCACCGACGGCACCGACACCTGGGCCGACGCGGCGGCACATCCGAGGCCCATGAAGGAGGACCCAGATGGGGTGGTCTTGTTCTTGGTGGTGGTGGTTGTGGTGGTGGTTGGGGTGAAAGTGGAGAGGAGGAGAGAGGAAATGGTGGACTTGCAGCGGGTGGATTGGACTAAAGAAGGCATTTGTTGGGGGTCTGGATCTGGGTCTGGGATTGGGTGGTTTCTTGTTGGTCTTCTGTATCCGAGGTGTTCTGCTATTGTTGAGCTTTGCGATGAAACGGGTATAGGCATGATGAGAGAGAGAGAGAGAGAGAGAGAGAGAGAGAGATGAGCCTTTTGGAAGGAATAGAGGAACAGGGAAGAGAAGACGTCAACACACTGTGGATTCAAATTAGCAAGGGCCAAGGGGGAATCATAACTAGTGCAGTCTCAATTCTGTCCACTGAATAAGTGAATAGGTACCGACATGCATGCTGTTTAGATCACACGAAATTCTTGAAAAACTAACAATTTTCACACAATCAAACGATCCAAAATATATGATTACACAGATAGAGAGAATTTCGGTACAGAGGATCGATCGTGCTTTCCGGTGTTCAATCTAATTTAGAGAGTGTGTGACAATCAATTGATTCTAGATTATAATTGTGAAATACATGTTTTTTAAACTAGGATGAAAACCAATAAAAGTATTTGGAGAATATGAATGTATATTATTTTTGTAAAATGGATTTTATGAGTGAAGCTGTAAAAGTACCATCAGCATTCAAAAAGTTTCAATAGAAGTGATATTTAGATTATATGGATTGTCTAGTTTATTTTCTAAAATGAATTTTAACATAGTGCATCGTAGAATTAGCTCACAAATATCAAAATACAAATATCTTAACATACAATACTAAATAATTGAATAAGGGCCCTTAATTTTAACTATTGGGGCTGGTTCAAAAATGAAAATAATACTTCAAACATTTCATCTCGTAATGTTGAGAGAAAAGTTTAATCATAAAAAAATTAAATTAATTGGAGATCAATATTTTTTTTAATACATTTATGTAATGAAGGATGAATATGGTTTTAACCATTCAAAATAATGCCATCCATTATTTGTTTTTTATTTTATTTATAATTATCGACTAAATTAATGTTTGTCAGAAAGATTATACCGGCCAAGACTTTTATGATAGATAATTTGAATCATTAGTTTGGACTCTCATGATTGATGAGCCCATAGTGGTCCAAATTGGACAGAATTGTGACTTTTAATGGGAGCTCAATCCGGGAACAATGGAATATGTGGTAATGAAGTAATAGAGAGACATGGTAGAGTAAATTCCGGTTCAGAGGGTAGAGTAATAGACAGAGTGCGGTTGATGCGACTGTTCATTTTAGTACAGATGACTCGAATTTAATCTAATTTTTTTTATTAATTTAGACCGTCTATTGTTTAGAATAAAATTCGAGTCATCCAGTGCAGAAATAGATAGCCGGATCAACAGATCCAAGAGGGAGAGCTCAGTCACGTGATTGGTAATATTACGCTCATGTTCATATTTCCGCTCACACACGCACGCAAATTTTGTGACTTAAAAAGAGAGTGGATGGGACCGGGGGATGTTGCCTTGGTCCGTGCTAAGCACATCTGGATCGCCCATTTCGACAATCAACAAACCTAATTGAAAACAAACTCGTCCAGAAAAGAATATATTTTTTAATCCAAACCGTTAAAAACACTTTTGAATGATTTGAATGCCTCATGATCCCGTTTGGGAGGACGTTTGGCAGAAACAGCTTGACAGTGTCCCCGAATAGTAGAAAATGCAAGTCTTTGTTCTAACGTGGGAAAGAGTCGGACCACATCATTTTCAGATTGGCATTGATGACAAAACTTTACTTTTGTTTGCTTGTAGGGTTGGGATGGGGTCTGTTTTGTCTTGTTACGCGGTTCACTGTTTTTTGCTTTTGGAAAGAAAGAATTCCTGAAGAACGAACAGAAATGCTATTGGTATAGACATACCAGCACATACTCTGCGAACAAATCAGTTTTGAGTCCGTTTTGGATTTTAAAAAAATGATCAAAGTCTCTCACTTTGTTTAAAATACTTTGTTTAGGGTTCCTACAAAAAATAAGCTAAATCGGATACAGGTAGAGGCGTTTATGGTGTGTCCAACTTTGTCCCATAATTCATTGAATTCTGAGGCAAAGTTAGATATATCGCAAACACCCCTAACGATACCCCGTTTAACTTTTTTGTTTTTTCACAGAGACACTAAATAAAATATTTTAAACAAAATAAGCGGATCGGATTATTTTTCAGTGACCTAAAACAAGCCCAAAACAGATTTCGTGCACGATGGTATAGATAAAAAAAAATCTGTTCCTTCATCATTTCTGAAGACACACAGTATCTGATGCTGAAAAAAAGCGTTTGGTAGCTTTTACATACTTTATTGGTTTTGGTAAAACAGAAAACACGAAACTGGTGTCTTGTTCCTCTCTCTCTCTCTCTCTCTCTCTCTCTCTCTCTGCAAGAGAATCAAAATTTTGTAACGACAGTGCTTGGCAGCTTGGGTCATTGACTCATTGGCTTTGCAATTCGTGTATCTTTTGAGGCTTTTTATGTTTAGACTTTACAGATTAGATTATTTATTACAGATGGAGATGGCTTTTTTTGCCGTTGGGTTGTGGACTATGGACTCCACCCCCTTGCAGTCTTAGCCAACTCCGACCCTGTTTCGTATTCATTGAGATAATCCTATTTGTTTCACATTTGCAGAGCTCCTTGAGTACAACAATCACGTAAAAAATCTAGCCGACACTGAATAACATCCTATTGAAACACGCTTATATACAAATTGAGACGGAAGGAGTATTATTTAGTCTCTCATTGACTTGATTTTTTCCGTGACTATAGTTTCCACTAACTCAATAATGTGAACGATCGGATCATTGAAAGGAGTTAGTCGTCCCCACCCCAGCCGCAGAACAGCCGTTTCCTTTATAGATAGACTACATGTACCGTCAATTGTGGCCGTGTAATGGCACTGTCTTCGGAGTGCATCTTGATAGCCACACAAATCTTCTGCAACTATGATTGTTGAAGAATAGATCTAAGAAATTCTTTTCCCTTGCCAATAAACTATTCAGATGAGGCTAAAGGATGGATTGCATGTTCAACTATTCACACGAGGCTAGAAGATGAATTGCATATTCAAATATCAATATATAGAATGAAAATAGGACTCGGAGATCAAGACGTACGGATCATTGGAATTCTAAAGGTTATTAAAACTATTTCCAAAACCCAAGCTTAACACACAAGTACGGGCGAAGCCAAGAAAGCGCGTAGAGAGAATTGCACGAGGTGTGTTTTGGCATGACAAATGGGCCGGGTGAGGCAGGTTTTGCCATACCCCGATCCTGACCCAAAAGGCGAGAGGGACGACGATAGCTCGATGGGTACTTTCTTTTTAAGTGTGAATGCAATGGCAGTGACATGACTTTAACCTTCGGGAGCTACTTTTTATATTATGAATGTCGTTCTTATAGCAAATAATGTCTACTAAATATCTCGTGTTCATTCGTAGCGTCCTACTGAAAAATTTTGGGACCATTTGTAGCGGCCTCCTGAATAATATTTTCTTGATGATAATGACAAGCTATGTTCTTGCCTGTACAAAACAATGATATCTGTACCAAGATTTCAATTACTATCGTAACTTCTTGGTACCAATATATAGCTCAATGTCTTCAAAGGGTCGGTCTAATGCCACATTGACTTTTATGGTGCCACGCACAATTGTTTGTTTTGACAATCTTACCCTCATCTCTTTTGCTAGCACTTTGTAACTCGCTACAAGGTGAATTGTTTGGATAAAATTTAGGTAAGCGATAAAAGGCATTGGACACGCGTTGCCCACAGAGAATGTGTGTAGCTCGCTAGAGACACATGGTCTCCTTTGAGACAATCATGTGGACCCCTTTTGGAAGGATCAGTTGAGCTGATATGGCACTGAGCAGATCAACTATTGATTTGGACCATCCAAAAGTTGGAACGCGATGGTCCGCGATTCCAATTATAGATAAGGCCCTCCGCATATCTTTCTTTGCAAGGATGGCATGACAAGACACCCTCTAATGGTTTTAGTTGGAGTCTGATGAATGCTGAGTCCATTTTACAGTACATACAATTTATCTTGGACACTAAACTTTGCTCTGATCGACTAGCAAAACCAGAGAAGAGCCCTTTTAAGGTTTGGTTGTGGAGTAGGCAAGACCGAGGTAGTTCATTCCGATCCATTATCGCAAACGATGCAGATAGGTTTGACCTTTTCCCTGCTATTCACGAGATTGATGAAGAGTAAGTACTAAGTGGTTTAATGACTAAAGTCTAAAGAACATCGATCGTACAGTAGTGCCCGAGTAGTATTTGCGATGTCCGAAGTGTCACGGGTATTGCTACCTCACAGTCACGAAGGAAGATATGTGAGATTCTCTTACCGAAATCAGCCAGTTTGCCTATAAATTAAGGAGACTCATTTCTTCATGATTTGGCAAAGCTAGCTCCTTCTCATGGTTCTTTCTAGAGGGAGAGCATTTTCTCATAGAGAGAGAGAGATTGCCCAACTCTTCCGGTGAGAGAGCTCCATGGAGGCTAGGAGAGTAAGGCAAGTGCTTATAAATAAACTCAGTTGTTTGTGAGCAGTTTGAAAATCGACTTACTAAACAAGCCGAGTTTGAAGAGAATTTTTGGCTTGTTTTGTAAAAGAATCAAGCTAGAGCTAGATGTAGCAGAAAAAGTTCTGCTCGATCGCATGTATATGCTCTCCTCTTTTTTATATTTTTTACAGAGACTCGTTTAGTACTCGAACCGAGTTAGAGTTCGCCAAAAAAAAAAATTAATTGAGCTTGAGCACACCACAATTCAAATGAGCCAAACTTGAAAGCCCTAAAGCTCACTTCGGCTCGCCCCGTGGGGACCTCTAACGATGTGCCTCATTCTTTCATCTATTTTCTCCACATCCTTCCTATCTCTAACCATAAACATCTCTTCACCTCTTTGGTATATTCTCTCTGATTCTATAAAATAGGAGCCTTGTTTCACTTTTCACTGAATTTACGCCAGTCTATACTTGTTTAGACACCTAATACTTAGAATTCGACAGTCTATGCTTTTTAAGCCACCTAATGCTTGGTAGTATTAGACTATTTTTGACTGTGTGTATTAATTAAACATTGAAAAGGTGGCGGGGTTAGGGTTTGGTGGTTTGTGTAGTTATTTGACTATGACTAGATTAATTTAATTAGTTGGAGGAAGGGAAGTTCATGCAAATTTTAAGTGCAATTACCCAACTGTGATGCCTTAACTAACACTAATTTTCTATTCTATTACCAACTTTCTATTACCCACCACCAGCCCTATGAACAAAGATTCCATCTTGTTGGTTAGGATTGAACATATAACCTTCTCATGTCCAAACACCACGTTGTCCAACCATACAATTTCATGCTTAGATTTTAAGTTGTCCATTGCAATGCTTCATATCAAGTAATTAAAACGGTTTGTCAACTTTTGGTAAAAACCTTCGTAAAGGCGGCTCTTAGAGCATATCCAAACAACAAGATCCTTAGGCCGGTTATCAGGAGAGGATGTGCTTGATGATGGTTTGGGTGACCCTATATATTTCTGTGTGTAGGCCATCTTTATTCCCCTTGGCAGATAATAAAAGAAAGTTCAGAGTGCAAAAGACTTTCCAAGATTAGTACATGCCACACATGGTCCCAAAATCTATCAATTCATTCAATGGATGCTAATTATCAAGTCATAGAAAAGTTATCCCAGCTCTGTGATGCATCAAAGTTTGCCTGCCCCAAACCTCCAATCCCCCCAAAACCTTTCTCATGGTCCAAGAAGCATCATTAGGAATTTCCATGGACCACAAGCACTGGCCATTAATAAACATACAAGGATGGATCCATTTTACTCCACAAGATGTCACCCTTTTAGCACAAAAGCCCAAAGATGTCTCATCATGGTGCATGGCTTTGTTCGATCGACTCCTAAACCAATATCTCCTTCCTCCTTAAAGACCGCACATCTGCTCCCACTTGACCCCTAAGCAGCAGAATACTTCATGACAAAGCTAGACCGAATAAAGGGTGCTTTCTAGCTTGTATATCTTTTTAATGACCTTGCTTGGAATGATAAAAGATGGAGCTCCAACAAACTTGAACGCTAAACAATATCGAATAAATTGGGCCCCTCCTCCCAAATGATGATAATGTAAAAGACACCATGAATCCTTTTCTGGATCTTCCCCTTAAAGAATTAGGTAATCCACATATTTAAGCCTTGATGACAAAAGGGGCACACCCAAGTGTCTTGCAGGGAGATTGGCCACTCGGTTAACCCATTCTCAATTTTTTTTATGTTTTCTATTTTGGTAATTTTTATTTGCCTTTTTTGAATTTTTTTATACTCGCGTTATATATTCTTGAATTAATTATCTGTCTTGATGGGGTAGTCTAAAAAATTATGACTAAAGAAAAAAATAAAAGTTCACGGATGACGAAAATATACCAAACAACTGGTATTTTCGTCTTATATGAATTTTTTTTCAACTCCAGTCTACATTTCTGTATTTTATTATTTTTCCTTGTTGAGACTAATGATTAATCCAAACAACCATGACAAGAAAAAAAGAAAAGAAGAGTTGCAAAAAAATGCAAATTTTTTGGGAGAATGGGTAACCCCCAAAGTCCCCTTCAACTCCTCCTTCACACCAGGGAAAAAAATGGAACAAAAATAACCGATGCACGTATGTTGATACCCAGATCGGTGCACATATGTGTTCAGAACCGTTCGATACATGCAACAAGGGGCTCCAAACGAGGAACAAGGCAGTTGGGTTTTGCCGTTTTGGAGGTTCTCTGGTGCAACAAATGACACTGCTTTGCCTCACAGCAAACCTGCAATGCCTTAAGAGACGACGGCACCCCAATCCGCTTTCTGAGTGAGATACATGTATATCAAACAATTCAAAACACATCTATGTTAACACGTTAATGTCCGTAATACTGCCCTGTCAAAAAAAATCCAATCAGTCTAAAAAAATCCAATCAGTCTAAAAAATCCATCGCTGTTTTTAGCCTATTTTGGCTATTTATGAAATGGGCTCTGTTTCAAAAAAAAAAAAAAAGTCTAAGACCACCGCATATGTCCAAAAGTACAGAAAATACTTATAAATTCTAAAATATTTTTTATGTGGCTCTGTCTCCAACGTATTTCGGTAGATATGGTTTTTGAATTCGCAGATCAGTTTTGTCTCTAAAAAAATTTAGAAAACATAATTACCGATATCCGTTGGAGCTGATTTTTTACGAGGTTTCATACAAAATTGTTTTTAAAATTTATGGGTATTCATGTGGGAAGCGTGGACTGTGTTGTACAGTGTGCTGTGCACTATTTGGACCGTCGCACTCAATAATCAATGGTCCGAATTAAAATAAAATTTTTCCGGAGAGAAGAGTTGAACTCTTCCCTCATAATTTTTGGGAAATGATTTTGCCACTCTTTTTTTTGTTAACACCATTCCATTGCATGTGTATTTTTGCACCACTTGCAGGGAAGTGGCGTTAACAAAAAAAAGGAGTGGCAAAATCAGCAGCCTAATTTTTTAAAAAAAATCTAGATCATTCAAAACATTTTTAAACAATTGAGATTGCACAGCACTGTGGAATGCGGTGGATCCGCGAGGTGGTCATAGACTTTTTGAATTCCACGGTTTTCTTTTCTCTCTAGTATTCCCTCCGCCCCGATTTGTTTGTCCAATCTCGGGTTTCTAACTTATTAAGGAAACAAATCTGATCCATTGATTTCAAAATTTACATAATCTAAGGGTATCTACAATGCTATAATTAAAAATTGATAACCAAAAGTTGTCACATCAGCTTTTGATTATTCATTTAAGAGATTGCTAAGATTAGCAATTTAGATATCTATAATGACATAATCAAAATTAGATAACCAAAACTTATCATATCATATTTTCAAACTACAAAAAATTAAAAGCTGTAAACAGTAGAAAATAATTTTTCTAAAATAGTTTTGAAACTTATAAAAACTATTTACTAGAAATAGAAAATAATTTTTGAAACTTTTTCTTTTGGAAAAAGACTCTTTTTAAAATTTTTTTTCTAAAAAACAAAAATAATTTTTTAGTAAAATAATTTTTTTCTGAAAATATTGTTCGAAAAGAAGAGAGGGGGAAAATGAAGAGAAATAGAACATTTTTGTATAATAATTGTTGTATTTGATTGAGAATATGTAGGGTCTATAAAATTTAGTTATTGTTAAAACGTTGTTAGTTTTGGTTATCCAAAACTCAAAATTTGATTATTTCTAAGGAGGTTGTTAAGTTTGATTATAGCATTAAAAGTCATATTTTGCACAAACATTATTAACTTTAAATTTTTTTTTATTTTTAATTATAGCATTGTGGATTCTCTAATCTATTGATTTTAAATTTTTTTTTTTTTTTTTGAAAAGGTCACTGGTTTAAAAACGAGGTTAACGGGTTACATCAAAATGAAGAAGACTTTGAAGCTCAGGCGGAATACAACCCGATGAAAAAGCAAAATTCCTATTAAGACAATTAGTGGCCAGCCAGTGTGCCACTTTGTTCGCTTCCCTTGGGCACCAGACAAAGGACCACTTCTTACTAGAAGCCCAGCTTTTAATATCTTCTACCACAGCCCTGATTTCCCATGGAGTAGGAGAGTTGGCCACTTTGAAGTAGGGGTGGGCACGGGTCGGGCGGGTCGGGTATGGCCCGCCACCCGAACCCGACCCTACCATGTCGGGTAGGAGAAAAACCAACCCGAACGATGGTGTACACCCGCTCGTGTGCCCGATTTTTTTGGTCGGGTCGGGTTGGGTCCGACCAAACCGAAGTAAAGCTACATGAATTGTTCATGTTTTGGTCGGGTTGGTCGGGTCGGGTCGGGTACGAAAAAATAGCACCCGAGCCCCGAACTGAAAACTGATTTTTTTCGAAAAATTGAACCCGACCCCGACCCGACTACATGTTCGGACCCGCCCGAAACCCTTCGGGGCGGGGCGGGTCCGTCGGCCCGCGGGTATTTTGCACAGCCCTACTTTGAAGCAGTTAATAAGCTCTAAGCAGTCGGATTCGAACATGTTAAAATGAAAATGGAGACAAACAATTCGGAACCGAGTAATATAAAAGTATCGAAATCAAAATCGAGCAAAACGGACACAGGCAGAAAAGCAGAATCACACCCGCCCTCCTAAAACCCTAACAAGAAACCATGAAACAAACTCTGTTCAAGAATCTCTCAATCTACTGTACTCGCAATTTTTTCTCTCCTCAAATCCTCAAACCACAACTTAATGGCAGCAACATACGGCCTCTCACGTCTCTCTCTCCTTCGCCACCCTTCAGACTCCGACTTCTCTCTTCGAAAGCCGATTCATTCGCTGCTAACTCTGATTCCGTTGCTGAAACCAACTCGGCCCAAACCCAGAAAGAAGAATCGTCCACTGACGTAGACGACGTTAGCAACGAAGGTAAATCGACTTGCTGCCCTCTGTTTTGTTTCTTTTTGATAACTTGATGTCCGGGCTAGCTTGCGCGCACTTCGACTAAATTCGGAGTCCCGCATAACTAGACAAACCCTCCGGGGGCTCCAATGTTTGGCCTATGTGGGGATCGGAACATGTGAAGACAACACTTATTGCTTTTCTCATTCCCACTTGGCCGAACCCTTGGGGTTTCTGTTTTGTTTCTTTGAAAGAGCAATTACAACTATGTGTTTGTTGTTCTCAAGCAATTGGAAGCTGAAGACTACAGGAAAGAGAATTGGTCAGTAAACTTTCTAGGGTTTCAGGCCTCTCCTCTTTCCAGAGGATTTTTATTTTTATTTTAAACTTACATTTGGGTTCTTCGCATTGGACTCGAATTTGACCTTAGGACAACCCGAGTGTACGACAGAATGTCACTGGCTACAACAGAATCTGAGGACTGGTTAGATGCACGCAGCCTTACCCCGCCAGCAGATAGGCTCTTTTCGCTACTAGAACCTGTGCACGTCACATTGGGCCAAGGTTAATGTTTCTTAACGTTGCGTTCAGGCCTCGCTTTTGATATTGGTTAATTTAGAATAAGCTTATAATCTTTTGTGTGGAGAGAAGCTCTGCATTCAAACTCCAAAAAAAGTGGGGAATATTTACTTGTTTGTTATGGTTTTAGTTAGATTGGGGACTGGATATATTCATGAAAGATGTGTTTGGAGAATTGGAACTTCGACATGTAACATGTTTCAGGACATGGGGGGAGAGTGAATTTCATGGATCTTGCGCTTTTATTGGCACCAACTTCATCTTCAGATGATTTGGACAAGCATCTAGGTGTGTTAGTTTTTCGTTTCCAGGTCTTATGTCTGATTTGTTCCTAATTAACCGGGGAATGCAAGGAAAGTTTTAGAAGTCATGGGTCTCATCAGGATCTGGACTATGAGGTAATATTCAACGTGGACATTATTTTGTTGTAGAGCTCAAAAGACGGATAGAGAGGTACTTCGAAGGTGATGAAGAAGCAATTCCATCGATATTTGAAGCTATTTTGAAGCGGAAGTTGGCTGGGAAGCATGATGATTCGGATGATGAGTTGATGGAGGAATTTGGGCATAAGCTAGCTAATGATGTCAGCGATGAAGAGTTTGATTCAGAGGAAGACTAATTGTAAGTGATTGCTGATGTCTATAAAAAGGATGTTTTTGCCCCGGTAAGTCCATACGAAATATTTTATGCTGAGTTGTAGTGAAGAACAAGTCACTGTTTTGAGTATATTATTCAGTGCTTTTTACTTATGTTCATAGTAATTTCCCGGGCTTATAATTCTGTATTGTTTGGCTGGTAATTTTGTGTAGCCAAGATGGTCATGTGTGTTATCAAATGGGGTCACATAACTAGGATGGAACATAGTGGTCCTGGCTGTGATGTATCTAAGCATTTGAAAGGCATCAAATGGACATATTCCGACTTCTCAACCTAGTGATGAAAAAGAAAGAATAGGTTCGATGTGTAAAGATAAAAGTATGATAAAGTAAAAGTTTCAACATGGCAAAAGTCTAGTTGATAAGGTTCCCAAAATGAAAAGCAACAATCCTCATATTTTAAGAACAACATTGCAGTCAGTGCTGTGGAAACCAACCATCATCGGACCATAGCAGATTACAGATCTGGTATCGTTTTTTATAATAATGTGATAACAATCGCTCAATTCGGAGACATGCTCAAAGTGAAGTTTACTTGCACATTAAGTTAGATAAAGATCAAAGTTTCTTCTTCAAAGGCACAGAATAAAGGTAAATATACCTTGGTAGAAGGTAAGCACGTAGGAATCATAACATGGAAGCGAAGCCTTCAATATCCTCTGATGCTTGTTCTTGCCTTTCTTCTTCTTCTTCTTATTGTCACAAAGCTACAGAATTCGTATGTAGTGTGTGCCTGTTGTGCATTTGTTGCCCATTAGCTATAGCTTGGTGTGTCATCAAGCTACCCTGCAAAGTCGGTCAGTATGTGATGCACCGGAGTTGTTGTGGATCAGGGAAGAGGGTTTTTGCAGCGTATTCTTCTTTTTCAGACATTGATTCTGAAATGGAGAAGGGTAAAGTGGAGATATGTTCTAAGAGTTTGGGAATTTCAAAGACTAGGATGACAGACGGGTAGACTTCAGATGTAGCTTTAGTTGAATTTTACTGAAGACAAGTCTTGTGTAATTTTGTCATGTTCCTCCACAGTAGTTTCTCATTAATCTGTGGCTTCTTGCTCAGTGGTCTTTGACAGGGCATATACATTTTGTGTATCGTAGGAGCTACTAAATGCCTTTTTCTCCAACTTCAGTACTCTCAAGAACGGAGTATGGTTTCAGTTGATGTGTTATTGGGATACAGGTTCATTATAATTCTATGAGCAATGTGTTCAGCTTCTGGCCTCGAGTATATAATTGCTACCCTGCATATGCATTACTCGGCTCACACTGTGTGCAAGTGATGTGCTAGTGTTTCATTTGCTCTATTGAAAACACCGTCCTTAATTGGGACAAAAGTCTTATTTTGGTTTGGTTTATTTACTAGAAATAGGTGTACTTGCATAGCTCCAAGCACCAACGACGTTGGCAGATAAATTTTAGAAAAAATCCCTATAAACAGACTAGCGTAGAAAATGGAAGTGTAGGGCTAAACCCAAAAATAGGGAGAGAAAAGTTGAACAATCATTTATTGGGAGAAACTTATTCTGAGTGAGCGTTTTTGTGTGTGTTTTCTAGAGTTTAACAGATGATGTAGTGTTTAACAGATGATGTAGTGTTCTTTAATTAGAAGAATAAGCACAGGATAGATTGCTTTTAGAAACCTTGTCTAATGAGAGGAATCTGGATGCGTAATCCTCCGTAGCTTTTTTCTTTTCTTTTCTTTTTGATTACGTAACTTCTTGGTTTAGGTCCTAGTATAACACGTCTCTTGTACTTTGTGAGTATGTAGTTATTTTCTCCAGAAAGCTAGAAAACCCAAGAATACTAGGAGTTAATCAATCCTTAAAACACTTGTAAAAACTATTGCAGAATGCTTACATTCGCAGGCTCCCTTAAACACATCAAAGTTTCCTTGGAACTTGTTTCTTCTACCCATTTGTAGCGAAAATGTTTCTCAAATATCTAAGACCATTGGAGACTTGAAGTTGTTTTGGGAGAACTTGCTTTCAATTTTTAGCAATGGTGGAAAACGGGATCATTGGCCACTCTTTTGAGGCTTCTTTTTAAGAGGATTGGTGATGGTAAAGTCATCCACCACATGCTGCACCACACTCGGCGGCGCAACCACTGCCATAAACCTGACTTGAGTCTGCTGCAGAGGTTTTGTCCTTGGATGCACCTTCTACACATGAGAATATTAGGACCCAAATGAGTGTGAAGGTAACCAGAACTGACCACAAGACAAGATAAGCTTCACTCACACCTCCACCATCCCAAGTAATCACCTCTTTCATCTCCCTCACCATCTCTGTGTGTGTGTGTGTTTTCTTTTGTGAATTGTTGCAGCCTACACCAATAGGCTTTTTATACTTGTTTCCATAGGTCCTAGGCCCCTCTCTCTCTCTCTCTCTCTCTCTCTCTCTCTCTCTCTCTCTCTCTCTCTTTGTTTCCATAGGTCCTAGGCCCCTCTCTCTCTCTCTCTCTCTCTCACACACACACACACAATTCCTGAAAAGTGTCACCTGTTGAAGTTTACCATATTTGTCCACAAGCACAGATATCATCCCACTATTTCCTTGTCACTAAATTTTAGTATTATGTGGGAAAGGTACGGTGATTAGTTACATACACCTTGAGCTCATGACAGCTGAATCATATTCATATTCGTTTTGATTAAGTGCTCAATCATTACTTGCAAAACATCAAAATAATCATGATTTCTTCACTAAGCATACATATCTGGTACTCCCTTTTTCGGAATATCGACTTGGGAAGGCTGCATCTTGGGAAATCTTTACCCTGAGATTGGTGCCATTCATCAATTAGTGGAGAACTATCAGACCCTGCATTATTAGCTGTAGTTGTTAGCGTATCCTACAATTTATTATTTGTATTCTACGCTTCAATATGTTCCATTAGGTTATCCATATGAATAGGTTGCATGAATCGGTAGAAGTTGTGAATTGTTGGTGAATCGATGATTCGAATTGGTAAATCGGTTTAATCGAATCAGCAATTGTTGGAGTTAGTAAATTCGATTGTCAGCTCTTTTTTTTTTTTTCCTTTTCCTTGCATTTATTTTGTTGGAAAGGGTTCAAACTAACTTTTAAGGTCTTTAGGATTGCTATTCAAAGACGGGATGATGTACAACAAAAGGCCTTCAAAGGCTGGTTTGAACTTTTAACTCTTTGTAATTAAAAAGGGCAATATTAGGAGTTGTAACACAAGCTCTTACCGATTAGATTACCGGATTATCATTTCATCATTGAAAATAAGGTTTTTTTTTTCAAGCCTATACAAGTTTCATACTGCATACTACTTCCTATTTCTGTCATCCAAAACCAAAATTGGCCATTTTTTTTTTCTTAATGTAGTGGACAACATGACCGAACGGGAGTGATTCAATTAGATTCACCATTCGATAAAGGATCATTTCAATTCTGGATTTGATTCAGCTATGTTATTGGCCAAAACGGCTTATTAAGTCATTAAGTTGGAAAACCAAAAAATGCATTCAAAGTGGTGCACTTGCAGCCAGTTCTTGGAGATTGATTGAGCGTAGACTTGTTAAGGTCGCGACCTCACGTGGTGGAAGGTGCTATCATTCGAAGATAGTGGGGACTTGAGTTAGAGGAATCCGTCTCGCCACGTCGTAATTATTTCGGGAAATCCTTCCTCCTCCATCAAATTGATAAAGGTGCCATCATTCGAAGATAGTGGGGACTCGAGTTAGAGGAATCCGTCTCGCCACATTGTAATTATTTCAGGAAATCCTTCCTCCTCCATCAAATTGATAAGTGCCCGACGAGCACCGCCGCTTAATTCTCCGAGATTTTTTTCTACCGCATATTAGTGTGGGCTCTATAACAAAGAATGTGGTGGCAAGTGCCCGACAATAGCACTGTAGGGCATATGAGGTCACTCCGTAAATGCACCAAGTGGCAAAATACACCCTTAAATCCAAATTTTTTTTTTTTTTCTCAAAAGAGTCAAATGAAGTTTTTCTTAGTGAGAGAGAATTAAACAAAAGGTTTCTGGAGTTGGAGTATCTCACTAATGACCTTAATAAATAGTAAAATTGTCAAAGCACTGTAATTTTCCTTTCTCATCAAGAAAGTGGCCGCATTTTATGGAAAAAAGTTACAAATATTCAACTCCTTGTCCTAGTTGATTGACTGACTGACAATAACAACAGATGCACGCGTTGGTGGATTAATGTTCAGTGGAAGTGAGTGGGTACATTGCCAAATTACAAGTCCAATTTCTGCTAGTGATCAAACCCATCACTCAGTTGGTCAATGATCTACTTTATTCATTCCTGAAAAAATGACCTCGTTGCAGAGAGCTATTGAGGAGGGTGCAGACTTCATAGAACACAGATACAGTAATTTGCTTCCATGATGTAACCCTTGACGATACTGCTGATGTAGGCAGAACACAATGGAGTTTGCAAACCGTAGAAGGACCTATGATGTAACACAACTGGTTTTTTCTCTGGTAGATTCTTTTATCTAATACGCGTGTCAAAAATCGTAATTACGCTCGTGAAGTTGATTTGTATACAGTAACTGAGTACATTGTGAGTGAACCCTAAAATGAGTATTTCTTGACGACATGGCGCAGTTGATTTCACACCGAAATAGCTAAAGACATTGCGGGTGAAGCAGAGATACCCTTTCGGGATCAACAGTATAATGGTTAGTTCCATTCAGAATTTCTTAGCAAGAAACCAAGTAGTTCCAAAATGCTATTTTTCTATCTTATGACATTTTCTTTAACCTATGACTCTGCGCCCATGTGAGCGCAAGTTTAATTGTTAAATCAACAGTTTAACTTCAACATCATAAACTTACGTCTATATTTCATTTTGTCTAAACGTCTAGTATTCATATGAGTGTCTTGTTACTCTGTTACTAAATGCAGTGATGGTATAACAATTAAATTCAAATTTCTTATTATTTAGGATCAGATATAAGCTCTGTCTAAGTAGTTGTAAAAGGCTCAAATTTGTTATTGTTGCTACCATATATCCTCATCAGTCACTGCAACATAAACAAAAGGCTCAAAACCAGACACCATTATATAAGTTATTAGTTCACTTCTTTTGGACCATCGGTGTTTATTTTTTTTCCAAAAAAGAGAGCTAGATGTAGGAAGTCTCTATTGCCGAAGGTGCAAAATAGTCAACTTTCGTGCCTCCAACTTGTACTTGGCGAGATTAACTACCAGGGGAAAAACAAAATTGAGGTTAATTCCTAGACAACCTGCATATGTTCCATCCCTCGGGAGGAAAACATATCCGTCTTCACCCTAGCTTTTTCCCCATGTGTTCTTTGCATACCAAACTGGACTGTTGCCGTAGAATCCCGCCCCGACAATGACTAGAGTGTAATATGTAGTCCTCCCACTACAGCAGTAGCGCTTCATGTAATAACTTTTTGATCCAACTTCTCCTAATGGGAGGCATTCCGATACCATAGCATGAACCGAAAACCAAACTCTTCCTCTCATACTCTCTCTTCATGCCCACCCACTAGTTCAAACCAATTTCCATGAGAATATTTGATATTCTTAAGCGGAAAATACACACCCTACATTTAAAATAAAAAAATATAATGATTAATGTCTGAGTGCAAGTTGTAATCAGAACACACCGTAATCAGCAAAAGATTTCATACGTAATCTTAACCCTCTTGGCAGGGGGATTGGGATTGTGAAGGTGTAGGATCCCTGATACATTGTAAATGTAATAAAAATTTTCGAAAGACAGAAGAAATGTTGAGTAGAATGTGCTCTGAAGAAGAAGAAGAAGAAGAAGAAGATTCACCTTACTGAAATCATTTTTTCTTAGAGTGAAGAGCAAGTATCAAGAAAATTGTTGGAGATATGAGGATTATTTGGACGTTTGTGTTGGAAGTATTTTTTCCCAGAAAGGGACAGAGTAATTGCGACTAGAGTGGGGAAGTAAGCACTTTGTGTTTTACATATCCTTGAACACAAACTTTTTAGCTTAGTACTAAATTGACTAGAACCCCTTCTTATTTATACTACTTCATGGTACTACTCCATGGAAGGTTATAGATTTTACACATGTGAGAAATAATCACAACAAATATCTAGGATATTTCTTGAAGGCTTTTCTAGACATCCTTACAATCTAGATATTCTAGAACTCTTCTAGAAAGTACATACTTAGGCCATCCACGGTGGTATAATCAAAAATCAATTGTTTTTAAAGTAACAATTTTTTGTGCAAAAGATGGCTCATGATGGTATAATCGAACTTAGCAATATCCTTAGAAATAATCAAATTTTAGGTTTTGGATAACTAAAACTAGTAACATTGTTCAATAATCAAAATTTGTTGATCCCACATCACATAAGTTAACTAGTTCTAAAATTTGAGTACTTGCTATTTTCTTCTTCTCTTCTTCGCCAACTCTATATCTTCTCCACTTTACCCACAAACTATTTCTCTTTTTTTCCTTTCAAAGTGAAGTTCATATCTTTCGATCATCTACAATTCAACCAAAAAAAAAAAATCCGTAATAGGAGGGAAGAAAGTCACTGATTTTTCTCCAAAATTAAGGGAGGGAATCGATATATTTTTGCCAAAAAAAAATGTAAAATGAAGAGAGATGAATGGCGGGAAACAGAGGGGGAGAGAGAGTGAAGTTGTTTTGGACCTTTATTTTGGTTATGGACTAGAAGCGACCATTGTGAACCTCACCATTGGTAAGTTTAGCAACTTCTTATATAAATAATTAAAAGTTGATGTGTCAACTTTTGATTATCCATTTTTTTATTATACCACTGTGAATGACCTTATATCTCTTTCCAAAATATCTTCTATTTTGGGCTTCTTAACTTGGGCTTTATTTTCTTGGACCAAAATACGAAATCTTATTTATGCTCTAACACCCACCCTTAAATTTGATTTAGTGAGTCCAAAATCACGAAATATTGGTTTGTCAAATCATCACACAATAACATTATTCAACCCAGTAGTTATACTCAATGAGCACTTATTCGCTGTAGTAGTGATGTTGCATTTGGTGATTTCTCTATAAATGTAATTAAGACAATTCATTTGCATTTGTTTGTTCTTGGATGTGATGATATTGGTTGAAGTTATGCATTACATCAGATACATTGTTAGTGCTTGTTTTATAGCACATCACACCTCCATTCTGTTTTTGATTGGGCGGACAAGCAATTGTGTGTTTATGCATTTTAACAGGAAATTTGAGAATATAGATTACGATCGGAGAATTAGTATGGACTTCTTGTTTTTTACCCCATCAACGCAAATACGCAAATTCTGGCATGGTTTATACTCTTGATGATCTATGCAAAATGAATGGTTGAGACCATCAAAGTGGTCTGTGATGGACCCAAAAACAACTAAGCTGCAGAGATCCAGTTTTTCTAAGGTTGGGAGCAACCAACGACAACAATCCTTCTTGGGCATGACCAGAGGAGCCTCTCCCCACAGGTTTTCAATTGGTTGAGATTTAGGAGCATCAAGTGAGTTCATTAGCTATAATAATCGCATCAGGAAAAGGTTTTCATTTAAACATTCACCATGATCACTGCCATGGTTGGTTGGGACTGCACAAGTTTTTCTTTCCGATGCATTCGGCATGCCACCAGGATATTGATATGTTAAAACTCTTGTCAATTGCAATGGTTGAATTCCCTCAAAACTGAACCAAAATGGCTCTGACCACCCTCCTGCAAAAACATAAAATTAATACTATAAACAGAGTTACATAGAAACAATGTCTAACAGCAATGAATAATAAAGAATGCATTGGAGAGCACATGTATTTGGAAGTCTACTTTGGAGTGTGTCAAGGGTGACTCTTATTTCTTAAGAATTGAGGGACAAAACTCCCCCACGAGCAGACTTTTTTTTTCAATCGGCCCACGAGTAGTATGAGAGAACCTCATGTAAGGGGTAATCAATTGTACATGAGCGAGTGTTGTGTGTGTATATACATATATATATACATACATATGAACTTATTACATTGTGCATGTTTACGTGATATTCTGATGTAATTGTCATAATCGACATGCTAAAGAGTAACAAGACCTAAATGAACCATTACATAGCTTGTGCATTAAGTTTCCCGGTTGTCCGCAACAGGCACAAATGATTCCAACTCCAAAGCGCCTCCGTTGCTAGCATCACTTGTAATTTCTACTTCATACTTGTCTATCACACCATCATCCATTGCCTCCAAAGTGAGACGGAACTTCCAACCACACACAACTTGTATGTATGCCTTCTGCAAACTCACAAACTTGAGCTTTGCATTCTACAAGTAAAAACAGATCACCATTAGTAGATCACATTCAGCAACCAAAACCACATGAAACAGTCCCGCTTGACTGGACGTACAATAAACAGCCAGACGTGATTCCATCAAATTAATAATGGGGAAATTCCCAATACAATGTCCCGAAAAATATGGGTACAACTAAAGAGGTTAACGAATACCATTTCAAAATTGTCAAACTGATAGTAAATACTTTGAAAAGATATAGGACACCGGCTACATTAAATTTTCTTTCTATACGGTATACCAAACCTTCATTGAAACTCACTACCCATCTGAAAAGGCAAAAAGAAAATTGATGTCATTCTTTTTTGGCCCAATTTTCAACCTGGTTATCCAAAAGATGTGCTAGAATTAAATTAAAGCAACAGCCACCCCATGGGTTTCTTTGTTCAATTCGGGAAGTGGAAAGATCTAAAAAGATTTAATGATGCCTTCTTCATTTCTGGTGAGAGAAACATAGAAGTCATGGGAGGGCGAGAGGTTTGGGGAAGAAGGGTGTTCGGGTGTACCCGGTAAGTTGTTTATAACATAGTGTTTGGTCACATGATTCGGTTCTCTACATTGGAATAAAGTCATTTTCTACGTAATAAGACCCAATCGAGTGATTCACCGGACTAGGGGTTTAATCAGACAAACAATTTAAATTCAGTGAAATATTCCAAACAAAATACACAGAATGCACAATTAGATCCAACCATAACTTTGTCGGTACTTATTAACCAAACCTGCTCCTGGTTATACAGTTCGACTGCGCTGCGAGCCGGCTTTAGAACAAATGGATCAGTTAATTTGGCCCACGGAACCATAGCACCAATGAAGGAATGCGCACGGACATAAGGGTGAAAAGCTGCAGACAACTGGTATTAAAGACATAATAGTCAGTATAATGCAGAGAAAAAATTAAGATAGCAAAGAAAAAAATTGACATAAAATAAAACCACCCTGAATATGGATAAAACCGCATAGTAGGTTTGTATCAAGGACTCGAGATATGTTTTGGCAATTTTGCACCCAGATTTAAATTTGGGATCAGGCTGTAGATGCTCCAAGGAATCCAAAGCGATAAAATAGCATTAATAATCCATGAGACAGAACTTGATGACACCTAAAAAATCCTTTAAATGGCTATATCCATGAAAAATCATGAATAAACAGTTCCCAACGCCTCTAAAAATTACACCATTAACAAGACAAAGCAGAGAAAATGCACAGAAAAGGAATCAAGGATACCGAGAGATGATACAAGAATAACAGGAATGAGATTAAAATCGAACAAGATTACAACAGATCTGGCCATGGCCGGCTGAGAGAGAGAGAGAGAGAGAGAGAGACCGGAATATCATCGGGGATAGGGCCTTTAGGGAATTCCACCGTACCGCCTGGGTGGAGGTAAGAACGTAGGTCCAGAGGGATAAGGCCAAGGGGGGGTGCTGTGCGATCAATAGGACCTGGAGCGAAGTTCTCTGTTACGTTTGGATAGAGGAGAGAACGTGGGCCCCAAGGTTTTATGCCACGGACGGCGGCGTTGGCCGTGCGAACGTTGTTTCCGAAACAAACCCCGAGTTTTGGTGGATTCGCTATCATCTTTATCATCTTCCTCCCTAGTAAACGCAGGGCCATCCTTGAGAGTTGAGTTGGTATGTGTGTTTGTGGCTAGGGTTATGGAGTATATATCCAGGTCTGCAGAAGTGGGATTTTTTTTTGGGTCTTTAGATTAGCCGCTTAAAATCTCAACCATTGAAATATAACAGCACCACCCACAGAACACACAACCACCCCCACAACACCACACCACCCCCCCCCCCCCCCCCCCCCCCCCCCCCCCCAAGGAAAATTGAGCATCCGGGCTTCTCTCTTTGTTTCGATGAACGCCCCCAGCAAGCGAAGGCAACAAGGCCGTACTGCGTTGTCTTTTCTTGGACTACGCCTGGTAGCGCACTCTTCTATTCCTGTGGAAGATTCTCAATGGGGGAGTTGTGACAGAGCTGTTCCTACAGAGCAGAGGGCTGTACTGTTCCTTCAGTTGAACGGTTTGTTGTTCTGATTTTCAAATAAAACTGAAGTTGTAAAAAGTTAGTTATTTTTTGTAACTTTTTCGTGATTACTGTTGCTGGAGCTCCGTATGCAACTTCGATCTTTGGACACCTAAGTGAATTAGAATCGATTGCATTCTATTGGAAAAAATGGAGTTTTTAGGATATTTTATTTTCTAAATTCTGTTTTTTAACAATTATGTATGTTTTTAATTCCATGATTTTATCCACTTTGGGTTTGTGAATGCATTTTGAATGACTGGGTTTGGTACAGTGCAGACTAGTATGTTTAGAGCATTCATGTGGGCACAAGGGGTTGGTTATTTGTATTTGTCTATTGGTAACTTCAAGCCTCTAGAGCGCACTTGACGATCGCCAAAAGATTCAACCGCATAACTTCGAGCCTCTAGCTGTAGGGATCCTTATTGTTGCGTCAAGGTGCTATGTTTTTTTAGGAGTTCTTAATTGAAGATATTACTTCATGTCCAGATTGTTTTAGTTCATGGATCAAGATTGATGTTTAATAGCTGTAGTTTCTCTTGAACAGTAGTTTTTGTATTTGATATGTAACAATGTGGAGTCACAGTCTAATATGGACTGGAGCGTAGTTTGCGTGCAATGCACGCGAGCTAGTGCCCAATACAATGATATATCATATATGAAATTGTTGGTTTGATGGGAAAAAAAACTAACTCTGTATTTTTCTAACTGAAAAATGGAGACATTCTATGTGATGTTTAAATATAGGGGCCGGTTCTACTCACACTACATTTGACACGAGTTTTGCATGGGACCGTCACACAATTGATCGGAGCCGTTCAATTTATTTGAAACATGTTTTTAAGAGCTCTCGTAAGGTAAAATTGGCTGTGCCGATCAAGCCCTTGCCGATATCCGAACGAGTTGATTTTTTAGGGGACCCCTTAAAAACATGTTTTCAACAAATTGAATGGCTCCGATTATTCACGTGGGGCTCTGATTAGTTTTGTGTCAAATATTTTTTCCCCTTGAACCGGCCCCTTAAAAATATATCCTCTAACCCCACCCCCCAAAGCCTCTAGAGCTTTCAATATGATGGAAACTTTTTGTCTTTCTGTTAGTCCTTCCCTTTTCAGATTGAACTGTAAAGCTAATGTGTAGATTTTTTACCAATAGAAGGTCACTTCCTAAAGTCGATTGCTCAGTCATGAATTCTGCTGGAGCTGTCGTGTGCCCCTCAAACAGCAATTTAGCGAAACTTCCTAATCCTCCCCTAGAAGATTCAAGTCAAGTCAATGCAATGCGTCAGCTGTCAGTTCTGAGAAAATTCCTGGTGAACCAATCAAAAGTGTGAGCCCTTTCAGACTCATTCAAGACTATGCTTCTGATGATAGTTCAGAAGATGTTGTCAAGCCTTGTCTTGAAGATGCCAGCCCTGTACCCGCCTCACCATCAACTACAGCAGGTGGTTCAAACTTGCTTGGGGACCTATGATCTAACATAAGAGCAGCTATCAGATCCAAGGGTCTCTCGAGTGAGCATATGGCATTTGGGGCGTCCTCTGAATCTGTTGTGCCATGTTCTCTCAGCATGCCGTCAAATGTTCTGGTTTGTCTCCAGAATCACGAAGGAGTTATACAGATGCTTACATAACATCTATTGCAGCTGTCAAAACTGAAGAACTTGTTGAAAATAATGACGAGAATCAAGAATCTATTGAAAATGGTGTTTACCCTGAGGCTCCGGATCCGAACGATCCCTTGGATGGTATTTGTGATGTTGCTCCCAAGTGTGTTAAGTCTCTGTGTCAGAAGGAAGATGTTAAATATACATCTGCTCTCTCAAAAGTTGACGAGTTTTCGAGATTAGTCAGAGAAGGTGCTAGTGACAGTGACTCAGAATAGCGCTATACTGGAAGGCATAGTAAGAGAGGGAGAAGTGGGAGCTGAAGCCGATCTCATGATAGAAGGAGGAGGAGGAGGAGGAGGAGTCCAATGTGAAGAAAGGATAAGCGAAGCTGGTCTCGCAGGTACAAATTTATTCAATTAGTTAAGGATCAAAGTTCTGTTGTGGGATGTTGTTTTGGTTAGCTAGGGAGTAGGGAAATGAAATGTTGGCAAACATTTTGGAACCATTTCAACAATGGACCCAAAACATAATGGAAACATCAAAAGAAGTTGGGAATGTATGAAAATGTCATTGTTGCATGTTTCTATAGCTGCCGAAACCACTCAATCATACATTACAGTAGTAGACTTTTGACAGGTTTCAGTGCCTATTGGTATGTGCCTGTGTGACCATTGAGATTTCAGTGCTCCATGAATGTTTCGTTTCGCTCTCCTTGAAAACAGTTAAGGTTTTGGCGATTTTGATGGAAAAGAAATGAAAGTTTGTTCCTTCGTCTATTAGCTTTGGATCTTGGACTCTTCACTTGCTTTTATACGGATATCGTGTAGTCATTTTTGGGACTTGGTTTTTTGGCGTCGTCGTTTCAGCTGGTCTCCCAAGAAAGAAAGAAGCCGGAGCAAGTCTCCCTCTTATAGGCGTGGGGTTTAATCAAGTGGTGACAAAATGAGAAGAGACAAGGGTCCGCTTCCAGTGTCTTGACTTTCTTCGAGGAATGTGCTACTGTGGAGCATTTTTTTGGTGTATGCACTATGAATCTGGAAAAGACTGATGGTGGGAGACGCTACAGGAGCAAACAGCAGGATGCAGAAGTTCTACCTGTTTCAGGGATTTCTGGTTCCCTTGAAGAGCTTGAGAAAGCAGTGGATAGAGAAAAAGTATTAGTTCCTGTGCAGCAGTCTGTACAAACTATGGTTTCTGATCAAGAGGATGCAACCACCTTCAAACTTTCCCTCTTTTTATCCCATGGAGAACTGTCCTCCCAATCAAATTCTGTTGCAGAACCAGCATTCTTATTTTCCTGTTCCACCAAGCTCCTCTTGGTCCCTGCAACCTCCGCCACCACGGGCGCCATTTGTGGACAATTCAACACTAACTTCGGTGACTGCCACACAAGGTAATCCTTGGTTACAATTACAGCCAATCAGCTCCCTCCAAGGCCTTCCTTACACATGGGAGATTTCAATCTAAATCCTCTATCTATGGTCAACACAATGAGTCCACCATTCGGTGGCCCTTCATTTGCTCAGGGAAACATCTCTCTACAACATGTTCTTTTCAAAATTATCCACACTTGCAGCAGCCACGAGCCCTCTATGGACGACAGCAGCCTGGAGCTGATAGTCATTCTGTAAATCTAGGTGATTATGGGAGTAATAGATCTACCACGACAAGGTCTACAGATGTTGTTGACAGGAACCAGGTATCTAATCTGTCTGACTTTGGAGGGTCAAGAATTTCAAACCTCTACAATCCTTATGCATCCACTTTTGACCTGCCACTAACATCCAAAGTCAGCTCCAATGTCTTGAAACAAGAAAAGGACAGGCCCTGCCTAATCGATGGTTCTTACAGTTTGAGCCTTGTTTGACCTGATGGACCAGTTGACCAGTATGATCCACTTTTTGACAGCTTTGAGCCATCTTCAAACTCATCCAAGAAGTTTGATCGCAATCAGAGGCGTGAAACCACGCTGAGCTGCACTGAGTCCTACAAGCCAATAGATGTGGAAGAAAACAACAAGTGAAAAGAGGTTGAAGCTGTTGCCATAACCACATCTATAAAGTGAAAATGATGAATGCGGGGACACGGCAGGTGAAGAAGTGGGTAATGTCGATGACGTGAGTGCAAGCGATCCCTTTGACGAAGGAAATACAGCCGTGGGGGAGATTGAGATTGATCAGATTAAGACACCAGGGAAAAGAAAGAAGAGCAAAGATTTTAGATCTATGAAACATTTCGAAGTAGCCCTTGCAAATTTTGTGAAGGAGGAGCTGATAACATCCTGGCGGCAGCGTAATTTGAGTAAGGAAGCATTTAAGATAATTGTCAAGAAGATTGTTGACAAGGTGTCTGGAGCTATGAAGAGCCACCATGTACCCAATTCTGAGTCAGAGATAAATCATTATGTTGGCTCATCGAACCGGAAACTGTCTAAACTTGTGACGGTAACTTTGTTACTTGCTATTTTGTATTTCTGGTTACGTTAACTTCGATTCATAGTCTTGTCCTATGATGCAAACCTTTATGAACCTGTTGCTACCTCACACGCTGTCTAAGTGACTATGTCCTTGTTCTCAGGGTGAGGGAAACTTCTCACAATTTTTTTTTGGTTGGACAAAACTTCTCACATTAATATATAATAGGAAGGAATCCTTCAGGACTGGCTTGTTCTAATCCCAGTGCATGAGATTTACATGGTATTATGGAACTGTGCTTTTGGGGCAAACTATTTGTGAAGTTTTCTATTTGCAAAACTTCTGCATCTACTGTCATTAGGAGCTATGCTCCGACCTTAACCACATGCTTTATTGTAGACAAAGATGCTTGGGTCTCCACAATAAAAAAAGGAGGTGTTCATGTGCTTTAGTTCTTGCATTAATATATCTGTAGACACCCCATTCTGGACTGTCCGGATTAGTCCTTTTACTTCCTTTATTGACCCAATGATGATAAACGGTCGAGAACAGTTCATGAGTCGATGGAAGGTCTTGAGCTTTGGGCGATGGGCCCTCCTCTTTCAAACCATTTCAAGCCTCTTCAAACCTCTCAAAACCCGAGCCGAATGAACCTCAGCAAAACCATACCTTGCTTACGCCACCTCCTCCTTGGCGTGCGCCAGGTATCGGCCACGTGTCGATCATCGACCGTTGACTGAGTTTGACCTGGCGCACGGCAGGTCACAGGTGGCGTACGGAGGGTCTTGACCGGTCAAATCATCGCTTTTACAGCACGCGACCGAGGCTTTTACGGCTCCAAAGTACAGGGATCAGTGCTCCCAATGATTATCTCCTGCTGGACCGTCCCTCACTCTCTCCTACACCTAGTCCCATGCATTTAATGCATGGGAGGCTACTCACTCAACCCAACCAGCCCTAACCAGCCCTCAACCCAGCTGAACACCTCTGGTTTCCAGCCCCTCTCTCCACCATAAATACCCCCCCTTGCATTCAATTGCAAGGGGTTAACACACTTAACTCTCTAAGTCCACTCTCCTTCTTCTCTCTTTCTCTTGCTCGTTTGTTGTAAGAGTGAGAGATTGAACAGCTTCATACCCTTTCTCCCTACTGATCAGTTGTTACAACAGCCTCCATCTTCAACCAAAGCTCATCACCATCCTTTCTCTCTTGCACCAAAGGTATACCACATTTGTGCTGCATTCTGTTTTCGAGTTCTGAGGGGAACCAGAAGGGTTCTGGCTAGTAACTGATACTAGTCCAGACCCCTTCCTGGTAAAATAAATCAGTCGTAAGAGTCACTACATGGCGCACGCCATCTACTAAAAGCCGTACGCCACCTTTGCTGTACGTGCACAGTTGGCGTGGGGATCATGTAGGACTCAGTTATTGCTCATTTCCTTTATGTCATCACCTTACAGCATGCTAAAAACCAGTCTATTGCTTTCTGTATTATTAGAACTGTTCGAATGTAGCTTTCAATACTTGTACCATTTCCTATTTTCAAGGCCTCTGGGGTACTTCTGGTCTTGTTCCAGAACCCAGATGATGTAAAGCCAAACACTGGTCAACGCACAAACCTGGCGTACGGCTCCTAAAGGTGGCGTACGGCATGTTTCTTGAAGTCCAGTGCCTGGCCCTTATATCACAGCTCAATCTAGGCCTCTTATTTCTCCCCACTCTGTTTATGGGGTCTGTCTTGCTATTTCCCTGGCTACTGGCCATCCTTTATGTCTGTATTTGTGTGTAATCAATATTATAGACATGCGTGGTTTGCCCTGGGTGTGCGCTGGTCCCTTCCAGAGCCCAGAGGATTGAGAGTAGGAGCTGTAAGGAATTGGTGTGGTAGTGTACGCCAGCCTTAAGGTGGCGTGCGCAGGGTGTGCTGGCGTGTCGTGGCCTTGCCATGGCGTGCCAGCATGCCGCCTGCTCACGCACCCGACGGGCAGCGTACATCATCCCATTGAGCTTCCGGCAGCGCTTGTTCTCAATCTATGTTCTTACGTTTACTTTAACTCAAGCAAGCAAGTTATCTTCCATAAACATTTCGTCATATAAACTGCAACTTGTTACAGCTTTAATCCCTATTAACTGTTCCCCCGCCCTAACTGGCCAAAAATGATCAAATGAGAGGAAAATGCAAACATTTTAATAAAATGCCTGAGTAGAGACCGATCTCCGGATTGGGCGAGAGGGGTGCCATAAAACCCTTCCCCTCTCGTAACCTGGCTCCCGAACCTCAGATATCGTAGGTGACGACGGACCGGTCTACGCCTTCTTCAAATCAAATCAAACATTTTCCAAATCAAAGCGAAAACGTAGCAAACGTTCTCGAGTTCGGTTCCTTGGGTATTCTTCCGCTAAAACCCGAGTGGCGACTCTGAATCGAAGCGTTTCGCCGCGCTATTTTCCAAAAGGGCCGCCCCCCAAACAAACATCCATTCGAAACCAAAATCGGGCGATTTTCCGGGGCGCGTGCCCACAATATCAAAAGGAAGTAAAAAGTTGATGCAAATAGTTACTTATAGAGACATATTCTACTGACCAAAGTGGGTTTAAGTGCATTTTCATTTATGAGTTTCTTCCTATAAGTTGTAAGAAAATAAAAAAAGAAAAATTCTGAATTTTTTCTTGTGGCGGGTTTTGTTTCTATTTATGTATTTGGCTGACGAAATGTAAAGGTTTCATGTCGCATAAAATTTGGTGAAGAGATTGATGAACTTGTAGCTTACTCGTGAGTTATAACAATACATGATGATGATGTCTGTCTGTATAAATTACTTCTTTGGCACCACCTCTAACGATATTATTCTACAGGGCTATCTTAATAAGTATGCTAAAGGATAAAATTTGAGGTCTGCTGTTGTTTCAGTCCATGATGGAAGACAATTTAGATTTAAGGTAACTCTCTCTCTCTCTCTCTCTCTCTCTCTCTCTCTCTCTCTCTCTCTCTCCACACGCGCGCATTCAGTCTGCCACTTGCTTAGATGTATAATGCCTTCACCCTGGAAGGCGGGCACCAACCCCTTGGGAATTATTTTATGGTGCTTGTTTGATGCAAGGTGTAAGGAAATTGTTTCAAGTATTGGAAATTAAGCTGGTCTCTTTTGAGGCATAGACTTGGTCGGCTTTTCCTGCCTGGCAGGTGAGACTGAGGCGTATGATTAAGTCAACTAAGTTCGTTTTAAAAGCAAACCACAGTCTAGGGTTTGTCTGGCTTGTTTTCAAAGTTTGAAACTTATTTTGAGTTGGAGAGATGGATAGAGATGAAGCATTACTTTCTATTTGCAGCCACTTCACGTGTTTTCTTTGAAAGAACGCTCTGTTCTTGTGTTTTTGATGCTATTTGTCACATACCCTATGGTACCAGGAGGGAGGATTGTTCCGGTATGAGAGAATGGGAACGTGGTACCCGGCATGTCCTAAATTGTGGTATGTGGAGATTGGCTTCTATAATTTGCAATACACAAGTGTTCCTTATTTTTATGAGAGATACATAATTGTGCATTACTTTAGAAATTGTTTATGACCCAAGGATATTGTACTCTTTGTGATTATTTATGTATATTGCATTTCTTAGGAGCATTTTGGCCAAATTTTTGTTGACCTTTGTCCTGCTAAAGCTCCGATTTATATCCTTGGAAAATATTTTTGAAGTGAATATGAAAAATGTTGGGGTTCCAAACTTCCAATGTGATATGCTAGGTGTGACAGTTTTCGTCACACGACTTATACCCTGGTCAAGCTTTGTCCCCGTTGGCCCTTTCCTCGTTAAGGTTGGGAATATGCTTAGCCACTATATTTTTCTCTTGATTTTTTTTTCCTTTCCTATTTTCAAGCACAATTGACTCCCCTCTTTACCTCTCTCCCTGTCTCCCTTCTCTCTTTCCCTCTCACCTCTTGAGTTTTGTGTCGTTTTGCAGCTACTTGGTTGTCTTTCATCATCCATGTAATTTTGCTTGATAAAAACAAAATTCTACTGCCCTTGATATTTGTCTATATATAGCTTTACTTTGATATACTCCCTCTGTTCCTTTATAAGTGTCCACTATTGACTATTCTATTATGGTTTCTCCCTAAAAAAGTTGTCCATTTTAAAAAGTCAATAGGTAAAACTTGTTAAATTTCCTATTTAGCGCTTTCTTTTATATTGACCTTTCCATATGCAAAGAATCAAATTAAATGCATCAATTAAATAGAAAGGGTATTTTAGGGAAGGTAACAATTTTTAACTTCAATTAATGTGTCTCCTTAAAGCTTAGCCAAAAAAAAGCGTCTCCTTAAAAAGTTTGACTTTCAAACTTATTTTAGAGAAAATGAACTTTTCTATCTTTATTACGAAAGGGAGAACACCTGAGAGTGAATTATCGGAAGAATGTATCAATCAACTTTGCAAAAATCTGAACATATCGATGATATAATCTATAGCTAGCATGCAAAGGTTCAATGACTACATTCCTAGGTTCAATGAGTAGCATGCATTATTATAATAGTTTGATTGGTTACAGAAAAAATGAATTATGTAACCCCAAACTTATATACTACTTCTAAGAATTGTGATTCAACCTTAAAATCAAAGAAACTGACTGGCAATCAATCTCTGGTGATTTTCACAAGTTGACCAACACAACTAAATTTAGAAAGACCTCAACTAGGAAATTTGGAAGCAGAGTACACATACGCCAAATCCGAAAAATGTCCTCTATATGCCAACCATTCGAGGTCATCACATTTTGTCATTGGATTTGTGATTTGTTGTAACTCGGTTGCAAGTAGAGCCATTTTGGTTCAGTTTGAGTGAATCAACCATTTCGCTTGACAAGAGTTTTACATATCAATATCCCGGTGCCATGCCGAATGCATTGGATTCTTGCCAAATTTGGCAATGAAGAAAGCATTGTAATCAAACTTTTAACATGAAAATTTGGTCATGAGCCTCATGACAAGTATTTGAATACCATGCATCATGATGCACATTTTCCAACTTTAGCTTAACTAACTCCATTAAGTTACTAAGTTATATTTCGGGAAAAAAAAAAAACAACATGCCAATTGTCATAAATCTCTTTACCGGACTTTAAGCATATGATGCAAGGAAACTTTCATATTTGTAAGCCCTAGCCTTTTGGCTCTAACTAAGGACCTTTTCATGTCTCATTGCCTACAAAATCATCAAAATAACTAAGCAACAAAATTAGAACAAGTAGAACAATTGTCCATGAACCCCATTACATAAGTTAGTTCAACTGGATTTTTTTTCCAAAAAAGACAATGCTAGATGTTTCTCTATTGCCGGAGGTGAACATCAGCTTCGGTGACTCCAAATTGTACTCGGTGAGATCTCCTACCAAGGGGGAAGCAACTCTGAGGTTGATTCCTAGACTGGTTATAAACAATACTGCAAAAGCTACCGCAAGGTCTAAATTAATTCTGGCTTAGTAATTTTTAATTTATTTTTGCTCCTATTAAAGTTTTGTTCTAACTTACTGCTTCCTTTTGCAAGTTTATATATGGGAAAGAGACAATAGATGGATTTTGTCAAGTCCATTAGGGCAACGAAGAAGAGATGATGTTGGCCCTACAGCATAGCACATTGACCGTGGCAGTGATGTACCATGAATCATTGGCAAAGTATAATGGGGTAATTTTTTTTTTTTTGTTTTGATCAGCTAATGGGGTAATTCTATCTTCGCCCCATCTTTTTCCCCAGCTGTTCTTCACACAACAAAACCGGAGTGTTGCCGTAGAGTCATGCACCGACGATGACCATAGCGTGATATTGAGGACGCAATACGTTCTCTTCATCATCATGCCAATCTCCACAAGAATATTTGATATTGAGTAGTAACTACACACGCTACATTTAAAATAAGTAAAGAATAATTAATAATATCTAAAAAGATTAAGGATAGAATCAGAATGATTGAAAAAGTCAAAGATAGAATTACCTCATTATATCTTTGACTTTTTCAATCATTCTGGTTCTATCTTAATTTTTTTAGATATTATTAATTATTCTTTATTTATTTTAAATATAAGGTGTGTAGTTACTGCCCAATATCAAATATTCTTGTGAAGATTGGCATGATGAAGAGAACGTATTGCGTCCTCAATATCACGCTATGGTCATCGTCGGTGCATAACTCTACGGCAACACTCCGGTTTGGTATGTGAAGAACAGCTGGGGAAAAAGATGGGGCGAAGATAGAATTACCCCAGTAGCTGATCAAAAAAAAAAAAAAATTTTACCCCATTATACTTTGCCAATGATTCATGGTACATCACTACCACGGTCAATGTGCTATGCTGTCGGGCCAACCAACATCATCTCTTCTTCGTTTGCCTGATGGACTGGACAAAATCCATCTATTGTCTCTTTCCCATATATAAACTTGCAAAAGAAAACAGTAAGTTAGAACAAAACTTTAATAGGAGCAAAAATAAATTAAAAATTACTAAGCCAGAATTAATTTAGACCTTGCGGTAGCTTTTGCAGTATTGTTTATAACCAGTACATGGGTAATATCTCTCAAATGTCAAATGTAAGTCCCCTTCGGTATGTGTAGTCAAAAGCACCAGGAACCGATCCTCCTATCTCCGGCAACCAAGGGTTACAATCGAGTAATTCTTGTGCTGCTAAAGGGTAAGAGCTTTCCCCTCAGATATCACTTTGGCACTCGTAATGGCATCACTTGTTGCTACAGCAAAACAAGTATCTGCACAATGTAGCGTGGTGAATGTAACAACACGATATACTTCAAGTCAAATAGCCAAAACTTACGGCCTCATAATCAATTTTACTAATTCTAAGCTTTTTTCTAACCAATTCTGTGCAACTAACTCTATATGGACTTAGTAGTTTCCAAATAGACAAAGTTATTATTGAACATTGATTACCCTTACAAATTAGTAGTCAAGATTAGGTATAAAAAACATAAAAAGAACAATCACCCATCGATGTACCCATCTGCCGCCTCAGTTAAAAGTTGTATGCTGGTGGATTTCCATTTGATGAACTCAACATCCAAAATAACCAAATAACATGTAAAATTAGCACATTAGTCTTTCCAGCTGACCACCTTGTTAGGTTCATACGTCATGTGTATTTATTATCTATATTTCAAGGTAGAGAAACCTACTTAAGTTTAAACATCTAAAGTTGTTTTCGGCCCAAAATCATCACTCTTAAATCTAAACACCTTGGCCTTATTCGTTTGGGGTACTCAAAACCCTTGCGCATAGTTCCCAATAAATTTTTTCCATCTCTCTCTTCACTCATTACACTTTAAAACCTCCCTCAAAACCTAAACCCAACAAGCGCATCTATTACGCTCTTAGTCCCAATATGCATAACACATGCAGTGCACATTCCAACCAAGGTCAGGGCACACTACAAAACCAATCACCAAAACAAATATAACCAGCAGAGTAAATTTTACATTTTCCTTTTCTCCTTTTAAATTGTCCAAATTGAACACATGTACATAGGTCCAACATTCTAATATCTGAACCATGATGAACCCTTAGATGATCGTTTTACAAACGTCAATCCAACCATATTGGCATATTCTAGTACCCTTGACAAGTCTCCAATATACTCTCTCAATAAAAATCACGTAAAAGAGCATGCATGGCGGATCAAGACCTCAATCGTTTTGCGGGAAGGTACAAAGTTTCACTTCAAGTGTTACTATAAACAACTCTAACCCTAGCAAAGATAGCCATGCAAAAGACTGAAAAATCTAGCTGACACGATTTATTTAATGGTTCACTATGTTGTAGCTATATAATCAATCTACTGATTTTAAGCTGCTACAGAAAATAACAATTAGGTCAAAAAGGAAAAATACCAAAGGCAATTGTGTAACCATCCATACAAATTCCAAACCCCAGATAAAAGATACTAATTAACAGAGGTTGACAACTCACTTCCTTCCTGCTCTATCACTGGAGCTACAGCTCCTGCCTCCTTCCAATTAATGTCAAATGCAACCTGATGTAGACTCCGAGAGCAGAAAAAACCTGAGAACACACTCACACACACAAAAAATCACGTTTCCAAATGCGGTGAGAATTTAATTTTTGAGATGATTATCTAGATCGACCTTGTTCGTTTGGAGTCTCAAAACCTATGCACACAGTCTCTAATAAATTTTCTCTATCTCTATACACGAGAGAAACTTATTGACAGAGCCCTCGTGAACAGGATATTTTGTTCACGGAACCGCTCAATCTCGTGTGTCTGTTTTGACTTTGGATGGTCCGGATTTTAAGCAACGAACTGAAAAAGAAATTCACCAATAATGAATACGGAGCAACATCTAAAGTGTCCATCAGCAAAAATACATCAGCAACTAAGATTTTCCAGAACCATCAACAACAGCAAAAAAAAAAAAATACTAGCAACAGCATAACAACAGGGCCAACAAAGATTCGATAAATAAATTTCAGATGCACTCTTAGGCTTAGTAATGCTTGTACAATACTATAATGTATCAGTCAATAGACGAAAAAACTCTTCCCCGCAAAAGTGTTATTAAAATTCAGACCTTCCAAAGTCGAAACGAACGGCCGTGATCGTGCTTCGTAAAACCTTATTCATGGAAGCCCATGAATAAGTTTTTCTCCTCTCTGCACTTATTACTCTGAAAAGCCTTCCTCAAAACCCCCAAATGAACAAGGGCCTAGTATTTTTGGATGAATTAAAGGGCCGAATCAAAGAGTACCCACTTGCAAATCTCCCACCTGGCCTCCGAGCTCTGTAATTAGAAAAAGAATTGATGATTAGGAGGTGCTCTGAAGAGAAGAAGTTTCGTATATAGTATGATGATAAGAGAGAAATAAGTTGATTACAAATACAAACAACTAACAGAAAAAACCTGAAACTACGAAACTGTGGGATTCAAATCCCCAGCTTCGTAATTTCTCCTGCCGTGAATACTAGTATAGTGTGATCACAGAGAGAGAGAGAGAGAGAGAGAGAGAGGGACCACAAAATCAATTTTGTCCTCCCCAACTCTCTGCTCGCACCCTTTTGTTGCTGGCTTTCCATCATTTTTTCTGCACACTTTCCATTTGCTCTGCTTCTGCTTGCTCTCCACCCTAAGGAAAAATGTTTTCAGCAGGGTTCATCTTCATCTTCATCTTAATATTCTTAGCACCTTCTATCCACCATTTCTTCTTCTTCTTACAGAGCTCGGAGGCTCCGCAGCTGTTTGCTCGGAAAAATGCTGTCCACAGGGCGAGCAAAAATGGTGTCCACAGGGTGAGTTGTTGTTGTTGTTGTTCTTCTTCTTCTAATCACCACGTCTTCTTCACATTACAGAGCTCGAAAGCTATTCGGCAGATCCGTAAGTGCGTATCAATCTGTGATCCGCAGCTACTCCACTCCAGGAAAAATGGTTCCGCAGCTTTCGAGCTCTGTAATGTGAAGAAGACGTGGTGATTAGAAGAAGAACAACAACAACTCACCCTGTGGACACCATTTTTGCTCGCCCTGTGGACACCATTTTTCCGAGCAAACAGCTGTGGAGCCTCTGAGCTCTGTAAGAAGGAGAAGAAGTCGTGGTTAGAAGGTGCTAAGAAGATGAAGATTCACCCTGCTGAAAACATTTTTCCTGGTGGGGTGGAGAGCAAGCAGAAGCAGGAAAAATGATGGAAATCCAGCAACAAAAGGGGTGGGAGGAGAGAGTTGGGGGAGGACAAAATTGATTTTGGGAGAGAACAAAATTGATTTTGTGGTCCCGCGGGAGGACAAAATTGATTTTGTGGTCTCTCTCTCTCTCTCTGATCACACTATACTAGTATTGGAGATTCTGTAACATTGAATACATATCTCGAAAGGGAATGTACAAAAAGAACATGAAATAGTTTTGGCTGCATTCACGAAGGAAATTATCGAGAAAGAGATACCAGATAAGCAAAAAATTGAATGTTGTCACGTTGACATTGTTGTGGAACGGGCAGAGCAGGACGGGTTTTGATGTACCCCGATCCTGATCCTAAAATTTTTGAACTCCCCCGCCCCTGGCCCAAAACCCGATCGGGTAATGAAATTTTTTCCCGTACACGCTATATTCCTCAATCAAAAGAATGCAACAATTCCTGTGAGGGAAAAAAAAATTTTAAAAATTAAACATTATGATTGTATTTGAAATTAAACTTTTATCCCAAGCTATATGGGCCCGCCATGATCACTAGAATTTTTTCATTATTTATTTTGTTATGTAAAAAGTATTTGGTTCTCTAGTTTTTTTTTTTTGGGTAAAGGACACCGAATAAAATAGTTCAAGGCCAAATTAATGGACAAGGTGAAATATTATGGAACATGAGGTCTAATACAAACTCTACTTGTACGAAGGTGTTATATTACCACAAATGAAAAGAAACCTAATAGCAAACCAAAGAAATTAGGGAAAATGACAGTCAATGACATGTTTTGATAATTAATACCCGTCAAGGACATTTTCAGCAATAACAAATGTTCTTAATTTGTCATTGGTGGATATTAATTATCAAAACACGTCATGAGCCGTCATTTTCCCAAGAAAATAAGGACAACAGTGTTGTTGCTCACGGTATGTGATGCTAACATATAGGACAAACATCGTTTATTAATATTTGAGTATAAAAAATGCTACACACACAACCGTTGTGTTGTGTGAGTTGTGTAACAAATTTTGGTCGTCCAGATGTGTTTGGATGGTCTAGATTTTAAGTAAATTATTTGCAGGAATAATTTATTTATTCTCTTAGCGAATCTGGACCGTTTATTACAACAATGGAAGGGTAGAGATCGGTTAGAATTATTGTTCTTGATAACGTCCCTAAGCACGGACTCGGGGGAGCTGCTCTCCCCCTTGGGGAGAGCAGCGTGCTTCTGCCCCCTTTTTGCGGTTCATTCCGGTCTCGCTCCGATGATCCGAATCGTTCACTTTGTAGAGCTCGTCGAGTAGAACAATTATGCAAAAAATCAGCTTAATTGGATATCATTAAGTGCCTGATCGGAGCCTATATAACTCTTGGTCCATTGGGAATAATGGATTTGATCCAGTGTTTCGGATCCATTCTTTTCAAAGTAAAAAGGCTCCGATCAAGTACTTAATGATATCCAATTAAGCTGATTTTTTGCATAATAGTTCTACTCGACGAGCTCTACAAAGTGAACGATTCGGATCATCGGAGCGAGACCGAGATGGGCCCCAAAAAGGGGGCAGCAGCACGCTGCTCCCCCAAGGGGGAGAGCAGCCCCCCCCGAGTCCCCTAAGCACTACTTGTGAGAGTTGCTCTCAGCAGGTCCCCGGATTCCCTATGCAGACCTGAAACAGTAGAGGAAGGGAATTGTTTTTCATGCTCCCCTTTTATCTAAATGTATTTTTATTTTTTAGTGATGTAAAATTATGTGATTACCCATTTCATTCGTGAAGGGAAAAATGTATGAAGGACAATTTTGTAATTCTGTATGAATGACGACAAAAAATAGAATGCATTTGGACAAAAAGAGAATGTAAAAATCAATTTCTTAGATATACCATTCATATATAGAAATTGATTTTGGCGATATCGATTTGGAAAAGTCTACAATACACACCCCTTAAAAGGGTGTACCATATGCACCTATTTTATGGTTTATTCATAACATTTTAGCATGTTTCGTAACTTTTATTCTAGAATTCATAACTTTTTAGTAATACGATTCGTAACATTTTCATTATGATTCATAACATTTTAGTGTATCTCGTAACCTTTCTACGATTCGTAACTTTTTAGCAATACGATTCGTAACTTTTTTTCTATAATTCATAACATTTTTTGGGGTGCATATGATACACACCCAAATAAGAGGTGTGTATTGTAGCATTTCCCTATTGATTTTGGCGCTACAAGTGTAGTGCCAAAATCAATTGGTTTTCAATTCAATCCTATATACAATTTTGGCATTCCACTTGTTGGAGCCCCAACAATAATTTTTGGACCATCAAAAGTTAAAATCATATATACTCACCACCCCGAAAATTAAAATCATATATGTATATATATACACACATACATTCGGTCTGTACCATGCATATAAAAAACAAAAAATCTCTCCTGATATGGATGTTGTCTCTTGTGTTTTTTTGTTCCAACAACTTCCTGCTTGAGATGAAATGAAAAAGTTTTTTTTTTTTTTTTTTTGTGTTTTTTAGGCAATAACTTCCTCACTCTTTTCAAGGGGATCGGACTCTCTCCCTCTCTGAAAAGCCGATCCCTCTGTCTCCCTCTCTGAAAAGCCTCTCTCTGTCTGAAAAGCCTCTCTGTTTCTCTGTCTCTCTGTGTGGAAAGAAACTCTCTCTCTCTCTCTCTCTCTCTCTCTCTCTCATTGATAGTAGTATTATTTTTTCTCTTCTGCGACCATTTACAGTAGAGAGGGGGAAATGGACCTCACTTTTTTTTCTCCTTTTACTTTGACATTTCTTCTGTTTGAACATAAAACGTGCTTCCATGCACATCCTATTTTGATGCAAAACAAAAGTTTTGAGTTAAAACCTGATTATATGACTCCAAGTATGATTGCGGTTAAAAAAAGCTATTCTCCGTTCCTGAATAAATATCTGGCTGGCAAACTTAAACATTTAAAATTATCCATTTTTGCTGTTACAAAATTCAAATATTTTTATACAACTCGAAATAGTTTATTGATGTCTGTTGATTTGTTAAAAAAATTGAATTTAAAAATAATGCATATTTTTAGAGACATAGGTTATATTTACAGGGACGGAACCAGAATTTATGCGAGGCCGAATTATGAACATAGGATTTTAAAATTTCAAAGTTCGAAAATCTAATGGTTTGCTTGGTTTAGATTTTGAGAGATGTTTTTTTTGGATAATGAGTAGAGAAAGAAAGAGAAGTAAGATTAATTAAGAAAGAAACAATTTATGAAAGACCTTATGCAAAGAGAAATTGGGTTATTATATATGGAATCCAAAACGAACACATTTTAAAATCTTGATTGGTCATAGAGGTGAAGACCGATTGGGTCGGGGCGTACTTGCACTAGTAGTACTTGTGTTTTCAACCCTTCCGAAATAATAATTGGGCTTGACAGTGGAATCTACAGGTGTTAAATGGGCGGGTTTGAGCTAAATTTGGTAAGTGGATCTTTAATGGGTCATTGACCCATTTAAAACCCAATTAGTTAGGAGTCTAATTACCCATACCTAACCCAACCTATTTATTTAAAATCAAATCCAACCCGCCCATTAACCCAATTAAAATTAAATATTTTCCAAAGTAATTTTTTTTTTCATCATATGGAGGAAAATAACTTACTTCTAAACTTCCCGTAAGTCATTTTCCCAGGAATTTGCTTACCCACTTTTAGTGATTAGCAAATGTAATGTAACCTCCAATCTAGGGGCTGACGAAGATCAGCGGGTTAAAACAAAAGGGGAGAGAGGGAGAGAATTTTATTTTTGAGCAAAATCATTTTATTGGAAGAATGTTTTCCGGTGTAAACGAACTGACCACTCAGGGCTTGGCTCATCTGATTTTACATTCTTCTCGAGCCATGGGTTCTAATCGGATTTTTGCTAACCAATTAAGAGCTGCAAACGAACTGACCACTCAAGGCTCGGCTCAGCTCGGTGCTTGTTTAGTAATTGAGTCGAGTTTTAACTCAAGTTTCAGGCTAGTACAGTAAATGAGTCGAAGTTTGAGTTCGTATTATTGGTTCGTTTAGTGTACGAGTTCACTACAAAACTCGGCTCGACTTGGCTTGTATTGTAATTGAAATTCGTAACATGAAACCGTTCAAACCGAGTCACCAGTTCCCGATTTGACCAAGAAAAAGGTTCACTTCATGAGACATGCTTACTTTTGTTTTTTTCATTTCTGTGGTAGTTCTATTTTTTTGTTGATAATGTTCATAACCCATTTGGCATTTAAGTTGAGCAAATTGAAACTCAATTAAGACCCAATAATAAATAGGTTAGATGGGTTTGGACTCATTCTAACCCAACTAATAAATGAATTGGGTTGGATCTATTTTTTAATAGATGGGTTTAAATTTCTTAATGAGTCTGGATTCAATTTGCCACCCTAGTAGAATCCAACCTAGCATATCAAACACCATTACACAACTAGCCCAACGAAACAGAAGATTTTAAAAGTTTCAATTTGATTTTGCAGTTCCAGAGATAATCACAGTTACGTTAATTTCTTTCAGATGTCTAATAGTAGAAACTATCCCATTTTCTACATTAATGTCTTGTTGCGATGAATAGTAAAGGGTAACTCTTGGAGAGTGTGTCAAGGCCCGGCCAAGAGGAGTTTGAGAACAACCCATGTCAGGGGTAATCAATAGTACATGAGCGAGTGTTGTGTGTGTACATATATTTTTGGGAAAATTTTACAAATGATCCCTCTAGTTTGTACGAGTTTTCATTTTCATCCCTCTAGTATTAATTGTATCAATTTAAAACCTATAGTTTTCATTCCGTCTCAATTTCATCCCTCTCCCTGACGCCGTCAATGAAACAAACGGAATTGAAGGGCAAAATTGTCATTTTCTTTCAAAGAGGGACTAAATTGAGATTTTTTGTAAACAAGAGGGACTATTTCTAAAATTTTACTTTCGTTTTTTGCAAATAAAATAAAAAAGACCATAAGTAATATATTTGACAACTAAATTATTTTTTATTGGGTAATCAAACTGTATTGAAAAAATTTATATTTATATTTATATTTCATTACACATTACAAAAATATTAGAAAATACACAAATCAACCGCTTAGCTAATGTCTTTGTATCATGTTCTTATAATCTCTTTATTTTTTCACCCGATAAAAAAATATTCAAAATTCGTGTTTATTTGTTATATAAGTGATCTTAAGAGTAAATCCCAAAATAAATACACTTATACCCATGCTTTAATGTATTCGATCTCTTAATATTCAATAGTATTTTATTGCTAAATTAAACACAATTACAATATTTCTAAATATTACTAAACAACTTTTTCTTTTTAATCATTCGACAAAGAAAATAACGAGATTGAAAATTCAATTGAAAAAAAATACAATACTAAGACATGTAACATAGGGATTGCTTTTCGAATTTTCTCATATTTTTTTGTGATATATCTAATAAAAACTTTAAAAAATTTCAACATATTTTGATTATTCAATATAAAATGAGATGAGAAATATGAGATTATTTTAACATATGATGTATTTTGAATTTATTTGCAAAAACAAAAGTAAAAAATAAAATTATAGAAATAGTCCCTCTAGTTTGCATAAAATCTCAATTTAGTCACTCTATGAGGTGAAATGACAATTTTGTCCTCCAATTCCGTTTGTTTCATTGACGGCGTCAGGGAGAGGGATGAAATTGAGACGGAATGAAAACTATAGGGTTAAAAATGATACAATTAATACTAGAGGGACGAAAATGAGAACTCGTACAAACTAGAGGGACCATTTGTAAAATTTTCCCTATATTTTTAGATACATAAATATGTACTTACATAATACACTAGAGTTGTTCCCGTTCGATGCACCAATAAACACGAAAAATAATTTTTTTTTAGATGGTGAACATGAAAACTGATTCGACATTTTTCCATCTTCTCGGGCACTGAACGCTAGCATTGTGCCTGTTTGATGAGCAGAACAACGAAAAAAGAGGTTCACTTATAGCGTTTTGTGTTATCCTGTACATCGAATGAGTAACAGTGGCAGCGTGTGCATCAATGAAAACAATGTCAGTTTTTGTGTGCATGGTTCCCCATTTACAAAATACTCCCTCCGTCCCATAATATTTGTCCGGTCCTCGAAACGGAGACTATAAAATAATGCATTTCTTTCAAGAAAAATTTCAAATTTTTTTCACAAGTTAAAAGAACTCGTCGAGATCTAGTAAGTTGTTGAATTTTTTCCCAACTTTTCTTACAAAAATAGTATTATTTTTACGTCTCCGTTTTACGGACCGGACAAATATTTTGGGACGGAGGGAGTACTTTTTTTTTGCTTCATGCATTGAGTCGGGACAACGTTAGTAATCACATTATTCACATGATTTTTTTTTCGATCGGCAACAAAATTTTATTGAACTCGATAAAGGGTACATCAAGGTAGTTCAATTCACCTTAGATAGAAGGAAAATTTGAATCATAGAGAGAGCCCAAGAAAAATAAAATACATTCAAAATAACTTGAATGAGACCACAAAGGAATGTGGAACCATTCATTAATCAAATAAAATGAATGTATTACTCGAGATACATTCAAAATACATTCAGCATTATCCACATGATTAATATAGCATTACTGGACAAATTGATTATGCTAAAAAATCTAACATAATTTACTTGGTGGGAACTACCCACATTCTGGTTCTACTCCAGACACACTTTTAAGTATGGGACCAGCAGCAGGGTAGTCTCGTAGACGCTTGATATATGGAATGTGTGATTAAATGTATTGGAAAGACTCCTGATCACACATTTATATAGGGTTCACACATTTAGTCTTGGGATAGTAATTTTCGCGCTCCAAGATTTACCACAGGCGCACCACAGTGTAAAAAACAAAAAGGTGGAGCGCCTGCAGTAAATCAAAAAGCGCGAAAATCAGTAGCCTTAGTCTTGAATTTCTTGAGAATGGGTAGTTGTGGAGTGATCCAGAACACCACGTAGCGATACTCCTAGATTACTTAATATTTTTTTTTGATAACTAAAAAGGGTAGGAGGGGGCGACCGGCGTAGCAACCCCCCCTTGGGAGTGACCATAGGGGCTCCCGACCCGCTGTGGAATATCCGGTTCGAGCCATAGCTACTATCCGTGAGGATAAGCCGTCACCACAACACCACCTAGGTGCACAACTGGCACAGAGCTCTCCACGCGTCTCTCCAGCTCATAGACATTTTTTTGCAACTGGAGGGGCTCGAACCCGAGTGCACGTGGAGGGAGAGGCACTTAAGCCCCATCACCTGTGCCAACTGGTCTACCACCCTGATGGTCTAGATTACTTAATATGTTCACGTAGACAGTTCGTAGTAAGTACAAAAGAAAAATGGAAAAAATAAACAATAACGCAACTATTAGAACATGCCGCCGATTGGACTGCCATGTCAGTGTTGACTGATTGACGTGTCACGTTGACCGATGACATGGCACTCTAGTGGGACCTCTCATGCTGACGTGGTATGCTGATGTGGTGCTGACGCGGACTTGGCCCGAGTGGGGCTGACGTGGCGCCATGTGGTGATCTTCTCCAGCAGCTTTGCGCATGCATGCAAGTTGCAACTGAGATCTACTCGCCGCCACGCGACACCGTTGACCAGTGTCTGCGCGCGGCCTTCTCTGGCTTCCTCCGGTGATTTCTCGACCAGTCCCGAGATTCTTTCGACGAGACGATTCTAACCATGTGCTCAAATCTTGATTCCAAGCAACTCCGATCTGGGTCGTTATAGAATCGTGCCTCCGCCACGACGCGCAGCCTTTGACTGGTGCGCGTGCCTTCCTCTGAGCTCCTCCGGCGACATTTTACACATATATGTGCTCGTCTCGACAAGGCGAACACAACCCCGTACTCAAAACTTCAGTTTGAGCACTCCTGATCTAAGCTCCAGTGGACTGCACCGCCACCTCCGCCCGTTGCTTCAAACAGCTCGTACGCTTTCCTCCACTGATGAAACTCAACCCCGTCACCACCACTGAGCGCTTCTCAGGGAGACGCACAAGACCCACAGATCCAAATCGAGTTTTGACACCTCGATGCGGACCAGTCTGTGAACAGTGCAACAATGGAGAATTTGTGTGTTTTTTTTCGGTATTCTGAGGTCACCTACACTCTGATACCACTGTTGGGTCGAGACTTTCGCACACGAGAAACAAACAGGCATGTACATACATGAGAGAGAGAGAGAGATTGAGATAAAAACTCCCACTTGTATATATTCGTGTATAATCACAAACACTCCGGCCTATACAAAAGATGAAAAAATTATCCGGGAACCAATACCAGTTCCACTCTGGAGAGCCACACATCAACTCCCCACACTTAGAGGTGAGCATTTTTGACACGACACAAGAACATGACATGAAGTTAGCAGGTTATAGTTTGCTATTTCTGACACGGAACATAAATATGACACGACACGATAATGCGAAAAGTTAAAGAATTCGAGTTAGGATTGAGAGAATTCTGACACGAACACAAGATGACACGACACGACACGCGCGACCTGAAGAATTTATTTAAGGACACGATAACTTGACAAGAAGTTAGCAGGTTAGGGTCGACTATTCTGACATGATATACGAATATGACACGACACGATAACACGAAAAGCTAAACAAGTCGAGTTAGGATTGAGAGAATTCTGACACGATACGACACGACACAACACGATGCCCACCCCTACCCACACTCTCCCTCATATTGTGCACACACTCACACCTTTAGGGTTTACAAGCCACACATCTATATACTTAGAAGGATAAATCACACACAACTTAGGCTGTTGTACAAAAAATCACCCGACCACTATGGGTGGACCCCAACAAAATCACAACGGCTTCTTTTGGTGAGGATCAAAACCCAACTCTTATTACTAGTCCTTGAATGTTATATTATATTTTACACACACACACACATACCCACCCCACGGTTCTCATGAGGGATTCCGCACTTTTTTACGGTACGGGAACCCCTTTTCCGATTGAATTTCGATGATCCAAGCAGCCCAATATGTGCAGAACGTGATTTTATTGGTATTGCGAAAAATTAGCAAAAAATATGACCGGGAAGGGCATGTTTTGAAAAGTTTTTATTTGAACCATTCAATGAAAACTGCTCCGATTAAGCCCTTTTCGATCATTTTTTTTGCTGATTTCTCAAAAAATATCTTTAAAATCACGTTCCGATCACTTTGAACGGCTCGGATTATCAAAATTCAATTGGAAAGGGGAGTCCCGCACCGTAATGAAATAAGGGATCCCTCATGGGAACCTTGGGGTGTGTGTGTGTGTGTGTATGTTTTGATTTTTGGTGGTTTGTCATTGGAATCATCTTTTTGCTTTTTATTTTTTATTTTGGGATAGATGATGTTTCACTTGTATATTTTCTGGTTTTATTTGAACACTGGCATTTTAGACTATATATTTCCCAAAATGCTTCTTTCTTTGGATTAAAAAAAATTACCCACAGGTTACAGTTAATGATCGATTAAGCAGTACTTATTTACTGTAGTACGTGATGTTGCATTAATTTGTTGTTCTTGCATGGGATGATATTGATTGCTTGTACGTGATGATATTGATTGAGGTTATACATGAGATACCCCATTGTATTACTGCTTGTTTTGTAGCACATCACACCTTCATTCGATCTGTTTTTGATTGCGCGGACAAGCAATTTCGTGTTAATGCGTTTAAACAGGAAATTGCATACATTAATCCAAGAATAACATATATATAGATTGCGAGAGGAGATTTTATTGTGGACTTCATTTTACCCTATCAACGCAAATATGCATTCTCGAGGAGCTACGCAAAATGAACGGTTGAGACCATCAAAGTGGTTTGAGATGGTCCCAAAAACACCTAAACTGAAGCAATCCAGTTTTTCTGGGGGAGTTTGGGAGCAAACAACGACAACAATCCTCTTTGGATGTGACCAGAGGAGCCCCTCCCCATAGGTTTCGATCGGTTGTGATTTAGGAGCATCCTGTGAGTTCATTAGCTATAATATTTGCGTCACGAAAAGGTTTTGATGTAAACAATCACCATGATCACTGCTATGGCGGGACTGCACGAGGTTTAGTTTCCAAATTCCGATGCATTCAGCAATGCCACTGGGCTATTGATATTGATATCAGTGGCGGAGCTAGGATTTAGGATTCAGAGGAGCCAAGTCAAAATAATCTTTTGGCTATGAAAAAATACAAAAACACATAGCACTAATCTCTATTCGGAAAAAAGTAGATTGCCTGAGATGGACGGTCCTATAATCCCTATTGGAGAGAGAGAGAGGAGAGAGAGAGCATTTGACAATTCCTAGTGACGGTAGCTGTAGAAAATAAACTTGAATATTGCTAGTACCAAATATGCACACTCGAGGAGCTATGCAAAATAAACGGTTGAGACTAGAGGTGACAATTCCAACTCATATTTTTTAATCCGTCCAAATCCGCCCACTTATAACCTAATCCGTCTTTATTTTATAATGGATTTATATGGGTTCAATCTATATAAACCCACATTTACATGAGTTTAAGTGGATTAAAAATGGGTTCAATATGAGTTAGAATAAAGGACCCAGTCCTGCAAAACATTGAACTGCGGGTAATCGATCTACTAATCGCTCGCTCATCCTCTCGCTCCAGTTGTCCGCTTCCTGTACAAAACAAGAATGAACTATTTTTGCTAGAAAAAAGATCCAGTGAGATAAGTACATCCTCTCTCTCTCCTCTCTCTCTCTCTCACCAGTCCTTTGAGCTCCTCTCTCTCTTTTGAGCTTTTTTCGTTTTGTTCTTATTTAATTTTTTTCGTGTTTGTTATTTTGCGACAAGTATTTTACGATTTTTGATTCGCTCCAATCGGAAAAGTATAAAAAATTATGACTTTCACCCAAATTACTTTTTTGATTCTCTTGTTGAGACGAACTAATAGGAGTAAAAAGTTTGTCTCAAAATAAGCAAATACAAAAAAAATTTGAATAGAAACAAAAAAAAGATCACTTGACCTTTTAATCTAAACCTAAGCGGTGACTTTAAAAGTTTCAAGTTGATCCGCAGTCCCAGATAGTGAGGATTTGAGTTTGACGAAGGAGGAGTGCACAACTCTCGGTAAAGCACAGAGGAGGAGTGCACAACTCTCGGTAAAGCACAAAAAAGCCCGCGAATTCACAGGATGCAAGGTGCTGCTATCATCCGAAGATAGTGAGGATTTGAGTTAGACGAATCCGTCTGTCAAACACCAGTACACAACCAGACCAATGAAACAGAAGATTTTAAAAGTTTCAATTTGATTCGCAGTCCCAGATAATCACAGTTTCGTTAATTCCATTCAGATGTCCAATAGTAGAAACTATCCCATTTTCTACAACAATTTCGCAGCTTTATTTTTGTATACAGGGTTTTGTACAGTCCAAATTTACATGATCATGTGGCTACTCCTACGTAAACCAGCAATGAAGCTCCCCACTTCTATTTCATCTCTGTTTCTTCACTTTCACAGGCCCTCTAGGAATTTTTCTGATATACTCCTTGTCAATCTGCTTGTATGTTTTCTTCATCCAACGGAGAGTTCGGGCGAGAAGGTAATCAGCCTCTTCCTCGTACTGATCGTACAAATACGGCAGCGTTTCCAAACAGAGGCAGCCTTGACGCAGAGATTAAACAAGGTTGAGGAATTAGCCAATGCCTTTGTAAAAAAATAAAAGTAACACGATTCGGAAGATACTAACCGAAGAACAGGAGGTTCAAGCTGCTGATGTAGTTTCCAACGGTTGATAGTACCCATAGGGTGACAACTACCTGAAAATTTTCAATTCAAATATTGGACAACTAGGTTGAGCTGGTGTCCTAATGGTTTAAGACTTTGGTGCAATTGTATCATAAGTAGAAAATCAAGCGGAAGCCGAACGCATTGGCTTCTGCATTATTCAAGTAAGTTGTTTCTGAAAAAAAATTTGCAATGAAACCATGCACCAAGCAAGGAGAATGAACCTAATTCGATTCGGGTTTTACCAAAAGGAATTGTCCGAAATCATTTCCACGGGCAACATTAAAGAAGATTGATAAGAAAGCCTCTAATTTTGTGCGGCAGAAGGCAGCGATTTCTCTGACCATGGAGCTATCAGAGAGAGTCCGAGGGATCCTGGGAGGAGGCCTGAAAAGAATTTTACCCAGAGTATATCAAATTCGATTCGAACATTTGGCATTCCAGAGGAGAAAAATAACTTACTATACTCGATTTTATAGTAGAGAAATATTGTTACCATTTGAAGATGTCGGCGACCTTATCCCAAACAAAGATTATGACCATTGCGAAGATGATTGTGTGACAGAGCAATGTCAAGAAATTGTATCCGATAACCTCGAATAGATACCACAGTGCCCCTATCCCAATCAGAATCGCAGCAGATAATGCTTTGTCCTTCCACAAGAGCACATCGGCAACTGCAAAATTCAAAATCTGATCGTCATTACTCTTGTTCAATTGAAGTTCTACTAGCACAAATTGCTTCAACTATCGGGTCACCTAGTCCATCGCTTAAGGTCCGCTAAAAATGTAGTCTTACCTACGGCCCTATCGGCAAATGTTCTGCAATCACGTACAATTTTGACGTGTTATTGTGGTGTTTTCAATAGCAGTGGGATGATATAACAGTTGCATTGACGCGTAGTGGAAATAAGATGTAGCGCTCTTGAGAATTTTAAAATCATTACCAACAACACATGAAAAAAAAAACTCAATGTTGGGACATTGTTTTCTTCGTTGGCTTAATTTTTCTCACATATATAAAGCCGCAGAATAGGAGTGATGAGAAGCCTAAATAAATTGCTGTGAAACGAGTAGATCTCACCTTTTCCTCCGCCAAGGAGCTCCCGCATCGGCCTTTGACGACCGAAGGGCTTGGACTTCGCGATCCCATCATCATCTGAATCGGAAGAAGAAGAAGAAGCATGCGGCATGGTTACTTTACGAGGTATTATACGAAATGTGTGCTGGTAATTTTCGAAGGAGATAGAACCGCGCTTTTTAGCTGTTTATGCCACCGTGCTGTCTTTTCTGGCGGGGGAGAGCGTTTATAAACCATGCCGAGATCCTAATCTTGGGGTCTAGGAAAGTCATTGGGAGAAAGAAAGGGATGGCTTTTTGTTAGCATTTTCGAAGGTTGCTTCGTCCGTCCGTCTGCGGCTATGAGAATCTCAGTTTATTGAGTTGAGAAAGTTTGCTAAGGTGATTGGAAATATTGGACAGGTTTTCTAGGGAGCTTATTGCCAACAGATCCTGTCTCTGGCTTTCTAGGCAAGAATCTACGTGCCATATAGAGTGCCGGCCCCAAAGTTGTTCAATTGAGAATCTAGCTATGTCAAGAGTCTTTAACAAGTGTTCTAAAAAGCTTTCGAAACTTTTGAAGTTCAAATGACCCATACCAACCACGCCCTCCTTAAAGGCTCAGCCTCTGGTGAGCAAGGTTTTCCTACTGGTACCGGTACTAGAAAAATACCAGGTATCGTTTCGAATTTATCATTATTAGTGTTATTTTTTTCTACATAAAAGAATTTATTAGTATGATATACACATTTATTAAAAAGAAAACTAAAAATAGTCCGGTTTTTGTCTGGTCTTAATCAGTATCGACTGGTATTGTCTGGTAATGGAAGCATAAAAGAAATTTAAAAGTAGTCTGGTACTGACCAATATGGCTTGTACCGGCTGGTATTTGAGACAGAACAAAATTAGAGATGTAGTGTGCTTGACCGATTCCAAGACCTAAAATAATGGGTTGCCTCAAGCGTAAGGCTGAGACCCATGTAGCACAATACCCGGTAAGACCGGAGTCGAATCCACTAAGGACGGTGAAGTGTGTGTTGTGGAACCTCGGGTTGTAATATTAAAAATAGCTCTTCGATAGCCACCCCTTGTCTTTTGGTTGATTAATTAACTAATACTAATAGGTAACTTGGTCAAATAATTAAAAAGAGAGGCACGGTCGTAGGGAATCCGGCACTCCCTACCCAATCAGAACTTTTCAAAGTTCTAAAAATGGTTAAATTTAGGGAGAATTGGAAACTCTGAAATATGCGAATCCTAAGGTTGCCGGTCCCGTACACAGCAGCAAACAGGTTTTGGTCCCCCGTTCCTGCTCACATGAGCCCTAGCAATGCTTCGGATTCTTCCAACGGATGTACTTTTCACCAACTAAATTATTTAATTAAATTAATGTGTGGAAAATTGCGAGATGAATCCTAATTGGGTCGCGACGCGCCTTTACCCAGCGACCAAATCTCAGAAAAACTACTCACTCATTATTAAAAATGAAAGGAATAAAACCCTAGAATTAATCATGCTTTTTTTTTCTTGACATGGAGAAAATAAATGAAGGATTTAGACTAAGCAATCACAAACGAATAACTTTAATTAAGAAAAAAAGTTGAAACGAGTTACCGAAGGATGTGTTCTTGAATAAAACTTGAAAACTTCAAAGGAAAAACCTCTGGAAAGAAAAGAACGTCAAAAGAAAGCTGCTACGTAAATGTTCCAACCTAAAAACAAAATTTGGGGGTATTTATATTAATCCCTAAAGTCAGAAATTAAAACAAGGCACGAAAACAATTTTTCCCGTTAAAGCCTTCGGTAGCCCTACAAGCTAGGAATAACTGTAGGGCTACGAGTTTCTCTGTTCTCCACCAAACAAATTACAACTTTTTCTCCTTAAGACCACCGGTAGGGCTACAAGGAATAGCTGTAGGGCTACGGGTTCCCCTGTTCCCCAGCTAATGCACTATGTAGGGCTATACTTCTGAGCTGTAGCCCTACCACCTATGTTAGTGGGATTTTCATACTTTGCATGCAATTTTGGCACTTGACGTCCCTATCATGTCACCCGATGCCTCACGCCTCCGTCATGACTTCCTATGGCGACGTCCGACACGGCCTCGCAATCCAAACTTGGCGCAAGAACCGCCTTATTTCCTGCGAAACCAACAAAGACACAAAAACAAGACAAAGCACGGCATCAAGTGGAAAATGGAATAAACAGCGCCTCTAACGCGCTAATATGCCCTACTTAGGCGCTTATATCTACGATATCATGAGCCTATCATAGTGTAATGGATTTGGACAATACCGATACAGTACGGGATTTGATCATAACCTTGTTAGTGAGTGAAAAAACATTTATATTAGGTTGTTGCATTTCAATTTTAGTTTTCTTTTGGTAAATATGTTGCATTTTTGTGTAATGAGATTTTAGGCTCCCCGAAAACATTGTATTTTACGATGCATAAGCAACTTTAGTAGCGGCCAAAATAATTTGCGATTGGTGCTACTCACACGGATCACCTACATGCACATATCGTGCACAGATTTATTTTGTGAGGCCCATCTCAAATCTCACAAAATTAATGATCTGAACCATTCATTTTTTTTAAAAATAATTTTTTAATGGTCCTGTAAAAATAAATTCTATCCGATAGCGGTAGGTACTTTTTCATAATTCGTAAAGTGAATCAGTTAGTTTCACACTAAGAATTTTGAAAATGTACCTACCGATATTTTCGATTGAGCTCATTTTACAATTTCCAACTCTTGGTTGGCCTTTACTTCTTCTCTTTTGGGATTGTTGCCTAGCATATGATCGGATTAATTTTTCCTTTCAATAATGCTTGCCATATCCTTCTTGATGTATCCATTATCGAGTTCTAATATAATTTCTTTGCTTATAAAAAAAAAGGAGTCTTAACAAATTATTTTTTAAAAAAACGAGTGGGTTTGATCATCTTTGCAAAACCTGAAGTTAGCCCCACAAAAACCTTATGTGCAAGTTCTGTGTAAACACATGTGTGAACATACTTTTTCATAATTTGCAGTGTGTGACGGGAAAAAACGAATGTCGTTAACCTCCAACCATAGACTTTAATGGCGGCCACGATGTAGCATATCGGTAGAAGGTAGCGTTTTTTCGACCCTCCAACAGTTTTGCATCTCGATCGGTACATTGGTGTTACTAGAAATTCACATCCGTATTGACCTATTCTCGATATTTATTCATTTGTATCCAATTTTTGGCCCGCTTCACTGAACTAAGGCTGAGACCGTCCTGACCGCTAAGGCCGAGGCCTTTACGGCCGCTTGAGCTGCTCTACCACTGAAATAAGTTTAAAATATTTGCGATTGCTACACCCAATTTCCGCCAAGTTTGTTACTTCTGCAACGGCTACACTACTAGAGTTACCGTTATGTGGTCCGCTAGCTAATGCTATTTAAAACCTCGCTTCAAGAGGTGGATGTACATCAGGTGGTGGATTCTAGATTTTTGTGGTCTCCAATTTTTAAAAGGTGGTCGACCAAAATAATTTGAATAACCCACAAAGACATACATCGATCTATAGCAAGGTTTGAGGGGTTCAATACCCTGGATTCAAAAAGTGCATCGCATGCTACATATTTTATTTATAGTTTGATTTTTTTTTAATATTGTCTGGACAAGATCAATCACACAAAGTCGGAGTAAATGAAAATTCTTAAATTTGTGAGTTAGATGAATAGCTCAGCAAAACAAAATAAAACTAGGCCAAGTTTTCAATCATAATAAATATGTTTACTATATATAAAGTTGTGCATACAAAATTTTTTGAATACATTTTTTTCACTGGTGAGCTAACATTCTGCAGCCACCATTGCACAAAGAACTAAGTTTTATTAGCATAAAACAGAACAATAATAGAAATTTAAATTTTTTTGGCGAGGTAGTCACCTTTTCCAGTCCCTCCTCCGTTGAGAAATTAATTTATAAAACCATGATAACACGTGGCATGCTGATGTGGTATTACCAGTCTTCATGTTTGGCTGCATGTGCCCACGGTTCTGAGGCAGATTTGGAAAAGATGACTGATGAGTGGTCAGTGACAATACTTTGGCTCGCCACGTGGTAATTATTTCAAGAAATCCTTCCTCTCATCAAATTGACAAGTGTCTTACCAGCACCGCTACTTGGTGCTCCGAGGTCCGTCCAAGAGCACTATAGGGCATATGAGCTCACTCCGTGGAGGCACCAAGTGGTAAAGTACACCCTTAAATACAAATTTTTTTTCTTCTCAAAGAGTCAAATGAAGTTGCTTTTAGTGAGCAATTTTTAAACAAAACGTTTCTTGATTTGAAGTATATATCTCACTAATGACCTTAATATAAATAGTAATGAAATTACGCGGAAGTGTAAACTAGTCCTAGAGGGGGTGAATAGGACAAATAAAAAAATATTTAGATTATACCCTTTTTAAAAGCAGTCATGAAGCTAATTAACCTTATGTTGTGAGATTTGTTTATCTTAGAACAACCAACGAAAGAGGACTAAAAGGTTAGAATTTATATGACAAATTTTCAAGTAGATGAAAAGGTTGTTTTGCTTGAGTAAGAAAACAGTTATGCTTGATTCAAAATACAACCTCTTCCAAAATGTCACACACACACACACACACACACTCTTGAGCAATATAATTAAGTAGCAGAAAAATAAACAGAGACAAGACAGGTGATATACGTGGAAAACCTTAGGGTCCGAATAACCCTAAGACAAAACCACAGTCTAGTCCACTATTTTTTATTAACCAAAAAGAGTTACAAGTTGTGAAACAGATTACCTTAAGCCTTACCCTTAAGCGTTACCTATGCTCGCCAACTTACGATGCTCCCCGAGCTTCTTTCTGATTCAATAGTCTGCAACGAACCTCAAGTTCGATCTCCAGAATCAACTGGCTCCGAATGGACTTCTCGTCAATCCGGCCAACAGCAACAAGGCACGAACGGATCACCAAATGAATGATAAATGATGTGCGGTATGAATAGGACAATCTAAAAACGTTCGAATGAATGCAGGATGCAAGAACATTGAGACAGGATCGTCACAAACACTCAATATGAGTTGATGTGGTTGTCAATTCATGAAAACTATGATATCCAAAACCTTGTAATGATATGTTTCTGCAAAAAGGTTCGGTGGACTCCAAAAACATGATTAAGGAGTATTTATATGATTTTCTAGTAAACAGAACCCTAATCAAAATAGGAAATAAAGAATGGGGAATAATAGCCCATAAAAGAAAACAAAATCCTAGCCTCCAATCTTTTTCTATTCCAAGAAAAAAATCACCTTTAAAGATTTGTGTATGAAAGGAAAATTACGTACAATACCAAAGCTCTAAAATTGGTAACAAGATTCATTTAATATAAAAACTTGACCCAAACATGCACAACAGATTGATTTTAATCAAATTTAAGATTTTTGAACACAAATAAAATATTATGCATTATATGCCATGAATGATTTTACCTTGATAAACAAAATTGCTTCACAGGATCAAATTGGCGAAGGCAGGGGCATGAGCATCACACGAGAAACTACCCCTTATATAACCTATCCTATTACAATAAGTGAAAAGGAAATATCAATGCGTTTGGATAACTTCAAAAAGTGCCAAATAAACTAACAAGTAAAATTGACAAGTGTAATTTGCCTTTCTAAAGAAAGTGGCCGCATTTTATGAAAAAAAGTTACAAATATTATACTACTAGTAGTTGATTGACTGACCGACAATAACAGATGCACGCGTTGGTGGATTGTTTAGTGGAAGTGAGTGGGTGGCCAAATTGATTACACAAATTACAAGCCTAATTTGTGAGCTAGTGATCAACTTAATTATCATTCAGTTTGACAATGGGAGCCGAAGGTATTGCTTAGATCGGCTTTATGGTTCCACTCAAATAATTCAAATCGTTCTTTAATTTAAAATAAGTTCTTGAGTTGCTCCAAAAAAATAAGGTCAATTGGATGACGGTAAGCACTTAATGAATGTTTCATTGCTTCATAAAAAATTAGGATAAAAATTAATATCAAATTAATGAGGAGCTTAGTTTATTTGTATGGAATCAGACTCCAATACGACACTGATCTGTGCACCATTAATGGATTTCGTAGGTACCCATGGAATTATGGCTTATCATTACACAATTTGTTTTTTTCCGCAAAAACTTATCATTGACCCTTAATGGGACTGAACTAGTACTCTTCTTCGTCTGTGTCATTGATATTGATACTTGATAGTAAACGCACTTGACTTGTGAAGCAAATGGGATCAAAAGAATATGAAAGGTAAAGAGTAGGGCAGCCAAAGAGTCGAATTGAATTTTACCATGCTCAACCTTATTTATTAAGTTTTTAACGAATTTGAGGTCGAGCCCAGTGAAAACTTAATGAGTCAAGCTCGAGCTGAGTGGGCCTTAGCTTGACTCGAGTTCAAGCTTGTTCACGAGTCTTAACAGGCTAACAAAATGCTAATACAACCAAAAATATTTTGATTGTGAAGGTGTATGTATTTTATTTTCCTATACTCTATAAGAAAATAATCTCAATTTAAGAATAATGACAGCATGCAATATGTTTTTGTAAGAATTCTACATGAAGGTATCAAAATGCTAATGCTAATTGTAGTAATTAATGTAAAAAATCTACTAAGTCTTGGCTTGCGAGTCAACTCGAGCTAAGCCTCTATTGGCTTGTGCTCTGCTTGATAATGAAACGAGCCTATAGTTTAAGCTTGAGCTCGTTTATTTATATCTCGAATCGAGCTCGAACGAGTTTTTACAGAGCCGAATCTCGAACGACTCGTTTGCAGCTCTGTTTTTGCAGCACTAGTAATGAGGAATGATTTCCAAAGAAAGTTATGGAGACACCATATAAATGGTATATAACTCTTGACCTATGTTATGCATTTTTTAACGATTTAATGGTGTATTTTTATAATTTAATAAAGTTTTATATCTTTATCGGTCACCAATTTTTTTTTTTTTTTTTGTAATTATTCTCTTTGACCAACTTTCTTGCATCATCGACTATTTAGATACTGATGAAGAGAGTAAATTCTTTACACCGCCGGTGTAAACATTTGTTTCCTCCAAATCAATTGCATTGCACCACGTCGCCATGTTTTATTAATTGGAACCACTGTTTTGACACGTGTCGCAATGCAATTGATTTGGAGGAAACAAATATTTACACCGGCGGTGTAAAGAATTTATTCTCACTGATGAATGTTGGTTCTCTGGCTCCACATAACCAATTTATATGAGAAGTGGGAAAAAATAAAAATAAATAAAAGGTAGGCAATCGTCATTTTTATGATTGTAGATATTTAAGGAGTCAATTAGGCCATGACTAGTACATGCACATAGGTTTAGAAGTTGGCACGATACAATACGACACGACACAAGCAATATGTTAAATAATTTTTCTGGTTTTGAAAGACTTGATTGGGCAGGAGCATGACACGTGACAAATTGCGGTGCGCCTACAAACTCGGACGTCAAATTTTTCTAAATGACGTACACGTTAATGGCATGACACAGCTACAAATGAGCCGCGCTAAACAAATTACAAAACAAGTTCAACACTAGCCTTCCGCGAAAGGGTGAATTTGATGCCTTTATAGATCCTTGATCTCGTTCTAATAAACTTAGATCTTCATATATTCAGAGACTTTGGGGGGGTAATACAGCCATGATTAATAACAACAACCAAACATTGTACTATAATTGGAAATACCACCAGAATTAACCTGACAGAGTCCACTTATTCATTAAACTACAATTTACTCCACACACAATTACCTGTATCATGATCACCAGAACATAATATAAACTTTACTCATTCCTCCTCTCCGAGAGAGAGAGAGAGAGAGAGAGAGAGAGAGAGAGAGAGAGAGAGTCACTCTCTCTGAATGAGAGATTTGTGGGGGGATGAAATATTCTAACACTTGGGGATGGGAACCCCACAAGTGGAAGCGACTTTCTTGGCATTGGGAGAAGAAACAAACTTCTTGAGGTTGGGGTTCTTAATGTACTGGCAAAGGCAGGGCTTTTGCTGTTTGATCTTGGTGCAGCAGAGCTTCGAAGGGGGCTTCCCTGATGTGATTGCGGTCACGCATGGACTCAGCTCCGTTGGGGTGCATGTCACTGCCATTGACACCTCTGTTTCACACGCCAAAACCAGAAACACCACTAGTACTACTCCCATCACCGCCATATTGTATGATGCCTTCATTTTATTTGACGAATGGATGCCCAGATTATGAGAGAGAGAGAGAGAGAGAGAGAGAGAGAGAGAGAGAGAGAGAGTGGATGCGTGGTGTATTTGGCTTGGGTTTTGTCTCAATTTATAGACAACTCTTAAACCAACCGAGCTGATCACGAGTAGCTTGAGGCTCCGATCGACTCGTTAAGTAATCGAGCTGAGCTCGAGCAGTAAATGAGTCGAGCTCAATACACTAAAGGTCGGCTCTCTCAAAAATTAAGGACTCGGTTTGCTTACAAACGAACAGAGCTCGAGTTTTTTGCTCATTTAATAATGAGTCAAGTTCAAACACTACAAAACTCGACTCATTTGCACCCACAGAAAAAGGGGCAAGTGACCCGGGTAAAGTGAAATGAATTTTCTAGTCATCGTGTTTGGGTTGGACTAAAATGTGAATTGTTGTGGGTCCCTCTGGAAATATGCCGTCATGCCGATATATGAAACCACCATCAAAATCTATCATATCCTTGCCCTTAGAGCATGTGCACCAGTTGTGAGAAATAATGCCTGCGAATAGTACCAAATATTTACTTTACCTATTCATATTCTCCTCTTACACAACAGCAGCCTTCCTATTTTACCTACCCACACTGCACACCACTGCTGCCTACCTAGTCACGGGGAGGGAGAGAGAGAGAGAGAGAGAGAGAGAGAGAGACTAATATTTTACTTTTACAAATGCTACGGTTCATCGCCAAAAATACCGAACAAAAATACCAAATGTATTTTACCTAGTCTGTTGTACCCTACTTTTTTCACTTTGCATAGGTAAAGTACCTAAGATTGGGTGTTTAACTAGTCTTGTGTACATGCTCTTATTCCTGGAAAAAGTACTCTATACCGATCATTTCCTGTTCGAAACAAAATTTTCTATCTAACCATTAATGTTTTGATAAGTCAAGTGTCCGGCCTAGCTCACGGACAGCTCGACTAATTTTGAAAATCAATCTCACCTCCCACCAATTCTGGGACCCAAAATTAGAGCCTGAGCAAAACAACTCTGTATGGGTGGCTCCAAAAGAGTTGATAAGAGAGATTTCAAATCTGAGCCAAAGCAAACTTGACCACTAAGCAAACCCTTGCGGTTCAAACTACTATTAATTAACTTATTCACGTAATTTCACTAATGGCCACATTTGCGTAGTAGAATCTACTTCATTATTTCTTTAGCCTTTTCATTCTCAGGGAATTATAATGAATTGGCACAAATACTCCTAATAATCTTCCAATCAAAATGGAATATTGATGAAAATTGTTTGAAAAAAAAGTTAAAGACATCCGCAGCAAATTTTATGAAAACTGAACTTTACAACACTCTTCTTACAAAAAGAATGAAAAAAGGAAGCAGCACTTCTCCTTTTTTTTTTTTTTTTTTCCTTGAGATTTTTCTAATATAAGTCTGAAAAAAATCTTTGCTTTATGATTTTATCTCGTATCTAGTCAGTTGTGGGCTTTTTGCTGAACGGGGTCTTGGGCTTTTTGCTGATTTCTTTTCTTTTTGTAAGATTGATTTTTATACTCCATTTTATACCAAATACCCCTTTCCTTTCCCCTCAAATATTGTATACATCAACAGAGATTAACGGAATATTAGTAGGTTCACGGGAGGTTTCAGAGACTATCCACTACCCTAAATTCCAAACGTTCACGACGGAGTTCAAACGCTGGCCTCTTACGCGGAGATGACAGGAGTTACCAACTGAAACATGAGCCTATTGGTATTACCCCTTTTTCTTTTGACCCTGGGTCTAATGGAGTAAATCATTTTTTTGAAGTACATCTGTCCAAATGCATGTTGGCGTGCCTCGTGAGTCTATCATAATTCGGAGATGACAGGAGTTACCAACTAGAACATGAGCCTATTGGTGTTACCCCTTTACTTTTTACCCTGGGTCTAATGGAGTAAATCATTTTTTTGAAGTACATGCATCTATCCAAATGCATGTTGGTGTGCCTCGTGAGTCTATCATGATTCGGAGATGACAGGAGTTACCAACTAGAACATGAGCCTATTGGTGTTATCCCTTTCCTTTTTACCCTGGGTCTAATGGAGTAAAAAATCATTTTTTTGAAGTACATGCATCTATCCAAATGCATGTTGGTGTGCCTCGTGAGTCTATCATGATTCAGAGATGACAGGAGTTACCAACTAGAACATGAGCCTATTGGTGTTATCCCTTTCCTTTTTACCCTGGGTCTAATGGAGTAAATCATTTTTTTGAGTACATCTGTCCAAATGCATGTTGGCGTGCCCCGTGAGTCTATCATGATTCTCTCCAATTAGCAAAAGGAAAAATCATTAGAACTCCTAATTCTTAATGGGACCCAATTACCCACAATGATTATCAGTTAGTGGGCAGGCACGTGTACAATGATTATCAGTTAGAACCTGATCAAGCCTACGCGCAAGAGCTGATCATGAGAATTTCGGCACACTAATTTTTTTATTTTTGGTAAACCAGGTACTCCTCCTTCTTAGAAAACTAAGAAACATATACAACCCCGTTAACGTCATAGCTAAGTTGCAAATTAATACAGGTCGGAGTAATATCTAAAGTATGAAAAGCTAAAGAATCATTATAAGCCATATTGGCTAAAGCATGGGTGCATTTGTTTCCTTCCCGGTAGATGCATGTGATCAATCTTCTCCACTTCTTCATCAAGAATCTGCAATCATGTATAAGATTACTTGAAATTAATAAGTCGCGGTTGATCCAAACCCATGATTAATTGGACAACGGCTAGGGCATCCATGCATTTTCCACTTTGCGTGGAACAAGTTGCACGTTGAGAGCTAGCCAGTTGCAAACCATCTCTAAGAGCCCACAATTCCGCCTCCTGCAGGCTTTGCAAGAAACCTTCATGGCTTCATGGTCCTGTTGTAACCAATTAATCCAGTTGCCCGACGTGTCTGACCACCTCCAGCTGCTAGATTTATTCCTTTTTCGGCTTTCGCAAGCATCATCAGTGTTTAACTTGAACCAATTCGGGGGAGGAGGGCGCCACTGGACCGGAATAGAGTTCCTGGCACGAGGACGTGCCTCAGGGATTGCAATGAAATTAGTACCATTCTGTGTCAACCAATTTTTGTTCCTCTCTCTGGCATGGTCTTATTGCCCGTGTTTCTCAGAAGGTGAGAGCTGTGTTTTAATTTGGAATTAAGAACCATTAGACAAGATAGCATACATATTATACGCACTCAAATAAAAACACGAATTGTACCAATTTCTATTTATAGTTCTCACTCTCACCCTCATCACCCTTGGAATTCCCAGGGATGAGGGACGCTGCCAGGCACCCCCGTGCAAAGCGGGGGCAGAGTGGCCAATTCAACTGCTTATCTCGGTAATCGACGGCTCGGATGTTAACCGAGTAATGGACAATTCAGATTTATATGTGTTCAGATTTATTACGAGCCGTCCGTACTGAAATGAACGGCCGGATCGATTGCCCTGCACTACTTTGTAGGGATCTCACTCGGCAACATAAATAAAATTCACCTGATAAAAAAGTAAGTACTTTTGTTTTATCGACTCTTCGCCCTCCCACGTACGTAGCCCCTCCCACGCAGCCTCCTGACTCTCACTCTCATTCCCACTCCCACTCTCACTCCTCAGTCCTTGCATATTTTACATTATGATGATCCCTAGTGGAGTTGAAGAAAACTCAGGAAGTCGATCGTGCCGGCTGCCGACTCCCAAATGCACGAGGTACTCATTATTATTATTATTGCAGCAATGGGTTTCACACACCTTCTAATTTCTATAGCATGGATGGCCCACAATTCCACCACCGCCACCACTCTTGTGTCTTTCGGTGGTGGGTGTTGGCATGAATCCGCGTTGAGTAATGATTTACAAGTGTTGTAAATTCATTATTTTAATATTAAATTTTCGTACATCTTTTGGTGCTAGACTTTTACAAATTACGTATATATTTGTGTGAGATGCTTTTATCTTAGCATTTATTTGAGTATCCACTTGCAAGATCATATCTAATCTTGAAATTCTCACATCAATTTTAGGTGTTTGGATATCTAGGAACAAATCTAAAAGAATCAAAGAGTATATATAGCACATCTAGATAAAATCAGTAGCATATCTATCCAAGTGGATTTAGTCATTAATATAAGAGATATAGCTTGATTTATTTCTTTTTTCCATTTTGCCCTTATATGTATGTTCTGATGCCTATATAAGGCTCGCTTGAGTGGCTTCGTTTATGAGAAGCAATCCCAGCCAAAAAAGCCGAGAGTACGGAATACCAAGACTTTTCCAAAACACTTTTCCATACTCAATTCTTCCCTCTATCTTTGTTCTCTCAAAACCAGTGAGTTTTTAATATGTACGTGAGAGTCTTGGGCAAAGTGTAATGGTGTTCTTTTGTGGAGCTTTGGGTTCTCCTACTTGTGCAGGATAGGTTCGAACCATACGATAAATTATTGGGTTGTTTATATCCTAGAGGGGACAAATCAGATATTTTCTACTACATCGGTTTGTTACCATGGAGGGCTTGAATCTCCTTAAAAAGAGCGAGATTAGCGCGACTCAGTCTGTTAATTTGTCCATTATAATTTTATTCTTTGGTGTAAATTGTTGTAATTTTACCTCCAACAAGAAAAATTTTCCAAAAATATTTGAAAAGATAAATGAACAGTTTATATTCATTTTGATGTATAGTTCTTACACATCAAAGCAAATCAATCATTAGTTTCACTTTCCTAGACATTTTTGGAGAAATTTTTCCTGGATCCTAACATTCTTCGCATTGCAAACATGGAAGTTGATGTTTGTATTGTACTACCTATAAATTGATATTTTAATTCTTAATGAAGCAATACAATAGTAATATATATATGATCCTGATCAATCTCACAGTTCCTGATCAAATTTTTATGATCCGAACCGTTCAATGGGTGCAGAATGTGATTTTAAGTATACCCGCGTGAAATTAGCAAAAAAAATGACCGGAAAAGGCTTGATTTGAGCAGTTTTTATTTGAACCGTTTAATAAAAAACTGTATAAAACTGTTTGGATCTAGCCTTTCCCGGTCATTTTTTTTTGCTGATTTCTCACTAGTACCCTTAAAATCACGTTTTGATCACATTGAGCGGCTCGGATCGTCAAAATTTGATCGGGAACTATGAGGTGTTTTTTTAGGGTGTCCACCGGAACCGCCCCGTATATATAATGTCTAATGTTGTGCAAATTATTATTGTGTTTGTAACATTAAATTTTTTTTTTGGGGTAAATGTTTGTAACATTAATTACTCATGCATGTACGAATTGATCCCATTTGTTTTCATCGATCATTAGGTTGGACTGGAGTTTAAAGATTCTGTAATCATCGTTTCCCGCTCCAATATCATGCCCCTCGTGATTAAATAGGCCAATAAGTCCTCCTAAATACAGGGCTGACAAATTTAAAAGGATCATAAAATTGTGGAAATTTCTTATATTTTGACTGGAACAAAATGTATTATTCACCGTATTTCGGCCCCACTTTGCCCTAATTTTTTAGTGGCTACTTGGCGCGGTCTTTTTTGTTGGAAAAATTTCGGCATACAAAAAAAAAATAAAGAACAGTTTCATTGATAATTCAACAATTACATAATTGAAACGATATACAATTACAAAACAGAATTACAAAGAACAGATATGAACAGAATTCAAGAATCAAACCGAGTCCTGTGTGGTACCACAGTCTCCTTAAGAAATATTCGCCGCCTACCGTGGGTGTTATAGGCTGTGTTGGCGACTTTCTCCCAGGGTTGGCTCGGCTAGACCGCAAGCCGCCGGAACACCGCTGTCGACCGCCTTGGTGAACTGACTACCGCCTACCTCTCTCTCTTAAGAACTTTCAGAATGTATTGGAGTGCTCTCAGTTTGCTGTGTGTTCCTCCAAAACGTGATGCTTCAATTTATAGGGTGGAGGAGGGCTGAGTAACTCCTTGGAGATGAATGCTGCCATTCATTGCTGATTTGAATTTAGCCAATGAATTCAGTCAATGAATAGGGAGGTTACAGAAATTCATGCACCATCATGAGAAGGGTTACGGGAGTTACCGAATCCCACAATCAATACGTCTATTGATTGTGGTGCGTCCAGATTCAACGAACCCGAGACTGGTTGCCTCGAAAGACCCTTGAAAATCCCGGTTTTATTCACCCGAAATTCTATAAATTTCCAACATTTTTTACCCAGAACATCAACATTTGGAATTTTTTTCGTTGTCTAATCTGAACTTTTTTTAAACTTTGGTCTATATTTGTACACTTAATCAATTTCTCTCATTAAGACAAATAATGTCATCTAAAAATTTGACTTTAAAATCCCGTAATAAGAATTAAGAGAAAACAATCAAGAAGATCGCACGCTCCTCGTGCCCCAAACCTTGTTTTCGTTGAGAAGAGAGCATTAGACTCACGTTTGGATTCCGGTATGAGTCTACCCTTCTCATGTTTCTTGTTCATCCTTAGTGTTGCGGGTTTCGGCTTTATTTTTCTTCTCATTGTATTTGAATGGAAACCGTTGTAAGTTCCTGAAGGGTTTCTTGAAATGCAATCATGTGTTGCGCATTAAAAAAAAAAAAACCCAATTAAGAAGATCGAGCCAAGAAGCCGCCAAACAATTAGGCCAAATGGGGCTTCTTCTCCTAGTCGTGATTCAAGGTGGTATATATGCAATTCTACAATTACTAATAAACTTCCCATACATTTATGGAAATAACCATATAAAATTTTAAATTATTAACCATTTTTTCCGATTGGCCCACAAAGATATACGCACAATCTCGTCCATCTCCTAAAACCTCGCAAGCATCGATAAGAACCTACGGGATATTTTTTTTGTTGACTTTTGACATACACGTACAAGGATATGAGAATTTTGCCATAAGTTCAAGAATTCACATAGTTCCATCCTTCTCTAACTTCAAAATTCTACCTCTATCACGCCCAACCTTCTATCGAAGAACAATTAAACTATAGCCCAAAGTTTTGGTTGGAGAGAGAGAGAGAGAGAGAGAGAGAGAGATTATAACTATAGCCCACAGTTTAGGGGCAATCTTGTATCCGAACCTCGGCCCAAATAACTGAAGTGAAGATGGGGTTGGGCTAGCCCTGCGATGTCGGGATTGGACATGTCCGATCCGGATAGCACTTGGCACAAATTGAACTTTAACTAACCTGCCTGGAGTCAGTCACACCTATTTCCATTGATGTTTTTCTTTACTTCATGATAGGGTGTTAGTACGCTGGAATAGTTAAACAAAAATGTTATTCACACAACAATCAGGTCAATGCCATTCTATTATTAACACACTGCATTTAAGTGCTCACTAACGACCGCTTGAATAATACTAGGGGACGGAACCAGGATTTTTTTAACGCAGGGGCCGAACTACGAGCAACTTAAGATTTTAAAGCCGTGAGTGCGCGTTCTTTTTGGTTCCTTTTCAAAGAGTAAACCCAACCGTGAGAGAGAGAGAGAGAGAGAGAAAGAGAGAGAGAGAGAGAGAGAGAGAGAGAGAGAACGTCAAGTTTGTGCTGTGCTTCCAAAAAAAACCCTAAATTAATTTTTTGATAAGAATGTCGTGATAACTGGTAAAGGCATAAAGCCCTAAATTATTGGGGAAACAAATTTTCTATTTTAGTGGTGGGGACCACCCATGTATTTTGTTGTGTTAGTCACGTGAGATATTGAAGAAAGGGTTGTTTTCACTTTCCATTTTCTGCCATCACTGCGGGCCACCATCTTGACCTTATAAAAAAATACTGAAACAACGGGGTGGCCAGGGCCCCCCTATGCCCATTGGTGGATCCGTCTAGCTCGATTTGGGTCCAATATTAATCATGTTAATTTACTGGCAAAATTTTTCCAGCCAACTACTAGGATAATTAAGCTTGGCCTAAACTAGTTTTTTCTACAGGCACTGACTTTCTTTTGGTACAAGAAATAGAAGTGCAAGTATGTTGAGGGGCCCTGACTTAATCGATGTTTAGTGATTTTTTTGGTTATGGTTTTTCTTTTATTTTTTTGAATTAATCTTTCACGTAGATTAAACGGGAAAAAAAAGCACAACAATATATAGGAGTCGACATTGGAAAAAATCCATAAAAAGAGAAAAAAAAAGATAGTGAATAATTTTTTTTTTATTAATCTAGCATGTACCAGTTGGTAACGAACAGTTCCAGACTATTACTATATTTTTAGTTTTAATTTTCTTTTCAACAAATGTATGTTTTGTGCTAAATTTTCCACCGGAATCCAGGGTATAGTAGTATTAATTTGTAATTCCTCCTTTAAAAATGATGCAAGGAAAATACCACTTTTTTTTGTTTGTTTTGATTGCCTGTACTTTCAGGGTTGTGTTTGTTGTCTAATTCACTGCGTGCAGTTGTCCAAAATCCCCGACGTTGCCAAATAATTAGTTCGCTGATCCATGAAAGAATGTTCTTTATTTTTCGATCAGCTGATAATTCTATAAATAACTGAACTTAATCATTGATAAACTTATTTTCTTTGCTAGTAATTTTTTTTAGCTGTTGGTCAAAATATTTGATTTTTGAGGCTCTTCTCCATGAGAGCAATCAGAAAAATAAATAAATAAAAACAAGACAAAATTTGAAGAAATTAAGAAATAACAAAAATAGTCAAAAAAAAAAAAATCGATTAGTTTTAGATTTTTTTTTTTGTCTTAGATTTTTTTTTTGTCTTTACTTAAACTTTTTATTAAAAGTAACATTTTCCTTTTCTAAATTTTCATGGTCAAGACAAATGCATAATCCCAAAAAGGAAAAAAATGGACAAAATTTCAAAATATTCAAAAAGTAATCGAAATAATTTGCTTTGTTTGGATTGGAATTTGAAATTTTTTTTGAAAAATTGTAGGGATAATGAGTAGAAAGAGATAGAGAGAAAAATATTGAAAGTAGGAGAATCTACGAGGAATCTAGAGGGAATTTTTTGAAAAATTCTTTTTGAGTTCCAAAGAGAACAAGGCATTGAATTTTTTCCCAACGGTAACAAGGGGTATCCGTGCCTAATCTTTCAAGACTACCCAAATTCCTTACTCATTTAGGCTATTGTGTTATTGAACTCAACCGAGCTAGCTAGTGAGAGAGAGAAATCACCATCAACATCAAAATTAAAATGAAGGCCTCAAATATTGGAGTGTTTATTGTGCTAGTGCTGGTCATGGGCATGGCCGCAATTTGCAACATACTAGCACTGAGCCCATGAGCGTTTGGACGCTATAACAAGCGGGGCAGCTCCTTCGGATAGGTGTTGTAGCGATTTGAAGGAACAAGAAGCTTGTGTTTGCAAGTTCGCCAAGGACCCAACCGTTAAGCCAGTAAATTACCTCTCCAAATGCCATCAAAATTGCTACCGCTTGTGGGGTGGCCATCCCCACGTGTTAATTGGATATGTCCTACATATTCCTCCCTCTTTATATGTTTACCTATATGAATAAATGTTTCTTATTGCGTGGCGTGCGCAGTAACTCCAGGCAATAAGAACGTAGAGTGTAAGTATATACGAATAAATGAGTTCTATGGTACCGATGTCATCTGCTTGGATTTAGGGATATGCCCCAGTGGTCTTGTTCCCCATCTTGTTTCAATAAAATCTTAACTTACCAAAGAAAGTATTGGTTTGAATGAGGGTACTATTAACAAGATCATCTTGTTCGCTGCATTACTCTCTCTCTCTCTCTCTCTCTCTCTCTCTCTCTCTCTCAACCTTACGTATAGTGTGCCTTAAAAAAGCCTCTATGTCTTACATTTTAGTAGTGCCTTAAACGATGAGGTTTTGACAGAGTCACAAAGGGTAATTATGTTTATAGTTAGCGTGAACGTAGATGACATACGCGACCATATAATTAATTCTATCGAATGTCAATGAACTAACAAATGGATAAAGCAATGAATTATGTTCATGCTCAATGTGAACAAAGCTCACATGCTTTGTATGCGATCAAATTTCCATGTTCAATGTTATATAGTTTCAATTTTTTTAGTTAAATTGATCGCAATATCAATATTATACACGATATTCCTGACTAGGATGAAAGTGACAAGGAGAGCAGAGGATAACGAAAGGGAGACAATATTGATCAATAACACAAAACATAGAGTTAAAATACCCTAACAACTTATTAAAATTGAATTACTCAACACTAGAAAATCCAATGTCATTTGAAACTTATTCTTTCTCTCTTTCCAAATATTCCAAAGCAAATCATAAATAAAGATAACAAATCTCTCTCTCTCTCTCTCTCTCTCTCTCTCTCTCTCTCTCTCTCTCTCTCTCTCTCTCTCTCTCTCTCTCTCTCTCTGAAACACCCTAACAAAAATGATTTCTCTCATACCCCAAATTACAAGGTTTGTAAAGAAAAGGAAAATTGATAACTTCGCGTAAAAAAATAAACTCTTAGGCATGTAAATACATAAAAATAAATAAATAAAACTATCTAACTAGCCAATTTGGAAGAACTAAATAAAACACATAATTTATTTTTGTCAACTATCGATGAACTATCAAGCAGATAAATTAATGAACTATGTTCATTGTCAATGTGAACATAAGATCACACGCTTTGTTTTTCCTCTATAAATTGAGATCCAACACAAAGCCAATTAAATGCACATCCATAACCAAGTACTCCCTCTTCAACTTTTGGGCATCCCAAATTTTAGTTGAGGATATAGTGGAAAAAAAAATGAGGGCATCACAAATTAATGTAGTGTTAGCAGCGGCAGCGGTAGTGCTAGTGGTGGTGTTGGGCTATGAAGCAGAGGTGTCCATGGCGGCTGCTGCAGTGACATGCAACCCAGAACGACTGAACTCTTGCACGCAGCGCATCTCGTTCGGCACCCTTCCTTCAGCCGACAACCCTCCTTCAGCCGTCATCGGAGTTAGGGAGACCCGGGATAGATTCAAGTGTGACAGAGAAGGGACAACCGGTAGAGATCGACGTCTGCTGAGAAGCAGCGACTATGAAATACATCATAGAAGTCCCCCGGTTAATAATTGAGGTTCCGCTTTCACTATTTGAGACCTCTAACAACATTGTCTATGTACTTAATCTATAATGTTATATATATATATATATATATATGTAATATACATCTTGTTTGATAGATGTCAGATAGTTCTATTAGACAAAATTGCCAAAATTATATAAAACATTATATATTGAAAGATATAGACAATTTTTTTTTTTCTGAAGGGCACGTGTGTTGAAAATGGACAATAAATTTGGAACGGAGGGATTATGTTACCTCTCCTAATGCCAAGAAAGCTGCTAGAGCTTGTGGGGTTCCCGACCTCAAGTGTTAATTAAAGTATTTGGTATTGCGTACAACGTGGTTGGAGGTGTGGTTGGTAGGTGTGTATCTTTTATTTTCCTTTATGATAATTATGGTATTGATAATAAAGGCAAATAATTTGGACATCGTGGAATGGGGGTATTCCTTTGGTCAGCGTTTTCCGCCTTTGCCCATACGTCTTTGTAAAGTCCTGCTATTGCTTTCTAGTTTCTGTTGTTCATCTAATTCAGTGGGTAGTGGCATGTTTGGATTTGGAAGGCTGTCAAGTGTTTGTTTTAGTTGTATTTCAAGGCAATAAAATTCTGTTCCGAAAAAAGGCAATAACTCTCTCTCTCTCTCTCGAGATCGATCGATCGATCGACAGTTTTTTATCACTCTTTTTCCTAATTTGCTAAACACAGAGGCTAGGGATCCAGGGGTTTCAAACGTGTAGACAACCTTTACCCCCAGAGTCTTTGGTTGGTTGCAAAATGAAAATTTTTTTTTTTGAACGGTAAAAGAAGAGTTTTAATAATATTTGAAAATGTTACAAAGATTGAAAAGATCATGAAGAAAGGCTTCACAACAAGAGAACCCAAACCCTTGACAATCATAAGCTAAATACGAACCAAAAACCGAAAGAAAAAAAACAATTAAAACACCCTTGATTCATAAGCCAAACATGAACCAAATACTATCACTTATTTTTGTGTTTTATGCGGGTTTTTTTTTTCAAAAAACACATAAAAATAAGAGTAACTAGTAACTATTGATGCTAGTTACTTCCTCCGTCCCTCTTACAAAAATACGATTTATTTGCATTGAAATAAAAAAAAAACTAATATGAATTTTTAATTCACTGCGAACAAATTGAAAAAATTGTACCCACAAGCACTTTATTAATTTTTCGATCAAAATTGCACATCTTTTTTTAGGAGACACTTAGTATGTATTAATATTCTATACATCCACAAACAGTTACTCTGTCTATTTCAAAATGATTGTTCAGTCCGCAAGATGATGACTTAAAAGTAAAACATTTTTTTTGAAGAAAAATTCCAAACTTTATTTAAAAATTAAAAGACCCGATTGATATCTAGTAAGTTGTTAAGAACAAAAAAAGAATTTTCTTGCAAAAATTGAGTTTTTCTTTTAGAACCCATTTTGTAGACCGGAAAAATATTTGGGACGTGTCCAAACCCGGCCCAAATAACTGAAGTCAATTAATGGGGTTGGGCTAGGCCTGCGATCTCGGGATTGGACATGTCCGATCCGGATAGCACTTGGCACAAATTGAACTTGAACTAACCTGCCTGGAGTCAGTCACACCCACTTCACGTATTTCCATTGATGTTTTTCTTTCCTTCACGATAGGATGTTACTACTCTAGAATAGTTAGATTACTATTGCAAGTCAACGTCATTCTATTGACACAATGCATTTAAGCACTCGCTAACGACTATTCAGGGCCGGCTCAAGACTTTCGGGGGTTGGAAACGAACTCTGGAAATGGGATCTTTATGCATTTTTCCGTTGAAAGAAATCAAAATAGCAAATTCGAAACGAATTGATAAAGAATATGTAATTGCTATGGAATGTGCTTTACTATTCCAAAGTTCAAACTAAAGGTACACATCTCTCTTAAAAAAATTGCACTTTTACACTTCTGAATGATAAAGTGTTGTCAAATACAATCTCCAAGTAAGTAAAGGCGATAAGTTTATTTTACCAGTTGTTTCTATCCCATAACGGTTGTGTAAGCAAAAAAACTAGGCAGGTCCCGTTTCAGTGGGACCCGTCTGTATGTGAGAGGGTGTGGTTGAGATGTGGTTGGGCGTGATGTGCCTCTAGCATTTTGAAAATATATATTAGGTGAATCTAGCACGCCTACGTGTAAGAAATGTAAGATGGCTGTTTGTTTCTGAAGTTGGGCCTAACACTTCGGTGGGCAAGTGTTGAATAATCATTAATTCCAAACATAACGTATAAGGCCAATCAAATGTGGGGCTAAAAGCAGTCGCTTCCCCGGCCGGCTTATCCCATGAGCTGGTACTGCGACTGCTTGAATAATAGCTCTGGGTCCAATATTGATGTTTAATGGCACAATTTTTCTACAGTCACTGACTTTCTTTTGGAACAAGAAATAGAAGTGCAAGTATATTGAGGGCTCCGACTAATCAACCTTTAGCGATTTTTATGTTATGGTTTTTTCTTTTATTTTTTTGGAATTAATCTGTTATCTACATGAAAAGGGGAAAAAAAAAAAAGCATAACAATATATACTAGTTGACGTTGAAAATGTCCACATATAAAAAGAAAAAACAAGATAGAGAATATTTTTTTTATTCTAGCCATTATCAGTCGGTAACAAACGGTTCCAGGCTATTTTTAGTTTTAACAGTATTTTCAATAAATATATATTTTGTGCTAAATTTTCCACCGGTATCCAGGGTATAGTAGTATTAATTTTTAATTCCTCCTATAAAAAATGATGCAAGGAAAATACCACTTTTGTTGTTTGTTTTGGTTGCCTGCAATTGTCCAAAATCCGCGACGTTTGCCAAATAAGTTCACCGATTGATGAAAGTATGTTCTTCAATTTTCATGTGATAATTCTAAATATAGGCAAAGGTTGAAGTAACTAAACTTGCCGATATATATGTATAGACTATAGATATAATTATATATAAATATATTTTAATATGATGCAAGCACAGTTTTTCCCCCTTAAATTTTCTTCTTTTGTCAATTTGATGGGGGAAATCATTGAAAGTAAGAGGATATTTTAACCCATTGAGGCCAAATATACTAAGGGGTATCCATGCCAAATCTTTCAAGAGAGTACCCATATTCCTTACCCATTTAGGCTAAAGTGTTTCAAATCATTCCCCTATAAATTGAACTCAAATTTACCAATATCGACATCCCAAAACAACTCTTACATTTCTCTCTCATCTAACCCTTACCAATCAACCTAGCTGGTGAGAGAGAGAAATCAACATCAAAATGAAGGCCTCAAACATTGGAGTGTTTATTGTGCTAGTACCGGTCTTGGGCTGCTACAAACCTCAAGTATCCATGGCCGCGACTTGCAACATACTAGCACTGAGTCCGTGCTTGAACGCTATCACAAGCGGGACAACTCCTTCGGGTACCTGTTGTAGTAATTTGAAGAAACAAGAATCTTGTCTTTGCGAGTTCGCCAAGAACCCCCTTGCCAGCCAGTACATTACCTCTCCTAATGCCATGAAAGTTGCTACCGCTTGTGGGGTGGCCATCCCCACATGTTAATTGGATATGCCCAACATATTCCTCCCTCCCTCTTTATATGTTTGCCCATATGAATAAACAAAACTTATTGCGTGGAGTGCACAATAAGAATGCAGAGGGAGAGTGGGTAAGTAAATACGCATAAATGTGTCCTATGGTACCAATATTGTTATCTACTTGAATTCAGGGATATACCCCAGTGATCTTGTTCCCTGTTTTGTTTCAATAAAATCTTAACTTAATTACCAAAGAAAGTATTGGTTTCAATAAGGGTACTACTAACAAGATCATCTTTGTCGCTTCATTACTCTATATGTGTGTTTTGTGTTCACCACACGAGTTGTCATCGTTAGTCTTTGAATAGCCCTTATTTTTTAGCCCCAAAAACATCCTGGAAAATCGTTAAATTTGAAGACGTTAAATAAATTTCCTATCTTTATGTCCTTTTGAATCTGGTTCCTTCCCTTTTTTCCAATCTTCTCTCTTTTTAACGTCTCTCTATCTCTTTCTAAATATTTCAAAACAAATCAGAAATAAAGATAACATAGATTCCTCTCTATGTATTTCAAAAAAAATCATAAATCAAAACAAAAAAAGATGTCTCTCTCATACCCAATTACAATGTTTATTTTTTGTAAAGAAAATCAATAAATTTACAAAAAAAATTATTTTCATAGCCATGTAAATACATAAAAATCAAGTATTTATCTAGCAAATAAAAGGAAGCATTTAAACAATATATAATATTTTTCCGTTTATAAATGTTATAGTTAACGTGAACATAGATCGCGTACGTACGTGACTGAATAATAAATTCTATCGAATGTCAATGAACTAACAAACGGCTGGATAAAGTAATGAATTATATGTTCATAGTCAATGTGAACAAAGCTCACATTCTTTGTATGTGATCAAATTTACATGTTCAATGATTTATAGTTTCAATATTATAGTTAAATTTAAAGAAAATTGATAAATTCAGGTACGTAAAAAAAAAAAAAAAAATCTCTATATCCATGTAAGAGCATCCACGTCTGCAGGGTCACTACTCGACGTACCCTGAAAACTATAGTAACGAGCAAAACTCAAAAAAACTCCCAAAACCTACGTTTACCAACCTCGTTGGAATAACTAGAAGAATAGATGGAGTTACAGGCCCTCGTTGAAACACACGAGGGACTGTTCACGGGCTACGGGCTACTTATTATTTTATTATTCTCGATCTGGAGCAAACATAGGTTGCGTACCAGTCGTATGATGGGAGAGCTTGATGTACTCCCAATTCTTCTTGACGGCGTCGGTGTGAGAGGCTGAGGAACTGCCGGAGCGCCTCCGAGACCTTGAGAATACCAGTGGGTCGGGTCGGTTCCGGGGCTCTGAAGACGGTGACAGAAGCTTCTTCTTGGGAGGCGACCGCGGTGGCTAGGCCAGGGGTTGATTGGCAGAGAGGAGCTTGATGAAGTGGTTTGGTTTGCTAATTGCTGGTGAAGTGTCGAGTTCAGTGAATATCAGGGGAAGAGAGTAAAGTTAGACACAGAGTGAGGAGTAAAGTTAGAGATAGAGAAAACATGGGTTAAGTTTTGCTCTCTATTTTTTTTTTTGTAAGAATAAAGAAACAATATTTTTAATGAGATATTTTTGATATAGAGAGTTTGATGCAGAAAACATTTTTAAAGTGAGAGCTAAAGTAATAAAGTGAATTCTTTGGGTATAATTTGGTCCAAATTAAAAATAAAAGCAACTATATCTAGCCAACTAAAGAAAGAACTAAATAAAACCTTATTAATTTTTCGTCAGTTATCGATGAACTATCAAGCAGATAAATTAATGAACTATGTTCGTTGTCAATGTGAACATAAGATCACATGCTTTGATGCTTTCTAATGGCTTTGCTTTCCTCTATAAATTGAGATCCAACCCAAGCCAATTAAATGCACATCCATAACCCAGTAGTACTACTCCCTCTTCAACTTTTGGGCGTATAACAAATTGTAGTGAATGATATAGTGGAAAATAAAAATGAAGGCATCGCAAATCAATGTAGTGTTGGCGGCGGTAGTGCTAGTGGTGGTGTTGGGGTATGAAGCAGAGGTGTCCATGGCGGCGGCTGCAGTGACATGCAACCACTCACAACTGGACTCTTGCGCGCATCCCATCTTATTCGGGACCCCTCCTTCCAAACTTTGCTGCACCAAGATGAAGCAGCAAAAGCCTTGCTTTTGCAAGTACGTCAAGGACCCCAGTTTGAAGAAATATATCAAATCACCTAATGCCAAGAAAACTGCTAAAACTTGTGGGGTTCCCGTCCCTAAGTGTTAAAAGTATTTGGTATATTGCCTACGATGTGGTTGGAGGTGTGATTGGTAGGCATGTATGATGTATCTACTATTTTCCTTTACGATAATTGTGTGGTAGTGGTAATAAAGGCAATAATTTGGTTGTGGAATGGGGTATCCCTTGTGGATTAAAAAAAGAAGAATGGGGTATCCCTTTGATCGGTTGTAAAGTCCTGCTATTGCTTTCTAGTTTGATCTTCAGTTGGTTGTGCCATGTTTTGGTTTGAAAGGGGCTGTGAATCGTTTGTTTTAGTTTGGTTTCGAAGCTCCCCGAAACATAGTCCTGGGGAGCTTTACTTTTTTTTTTATCAGCAAAAAAAAAAATTTATTAACTCATAACACGAAATACAGAGATAATAGGGGCTTGGATGCACCGGTCTGACCACCCAAGAATCTCTTCTCCAAACCATATGGAGGAAACTGATTTAAGCCCAATAGGCTGAGCTCAAACCAGAGGAAAAACCCTAAAAGGAAAAAAAAAAAAAAAAACCAATGGTTTGTAAGGAACCAACCCAACCCAACCCAAAACAAACAGTCCAACCAAACACCTAAAACCTTAATCCTAACTTTAATTCTAACTGCTTCATCCGCAACGCCATACCGCCGCCGCCTCAACCACCACATCATCAAGGAAAACCTGATTAATACACTCCAGAGCTGATTGAATAACATGATAGCTATTATCACTACTACTGATATTAGCTTCGGCAATTGTATTCGCACTTCAGTTGGCATCCCGATACACATGGTAAACCTTTGCTTTAATCCGGTCCAACAATATCTTGCAATCAGATAAAATGTTACTCAACTCATGATTATCCAAATCTTTCTTGTTAATGAGCTGCACCAAAGTCATAGAGTCCGTTTCTACAAGGATTCCTAACAAATTAGGATCCAATGCAAGTTGCAAACCATTCCGGAGAACCCAACATTCCACTGCAGTGCTAGAGGAAGCAGTAACATTTTTCCTTCGAAAGCACACCATGCACCCAATTACCAAGGCTGTCACAATAAATAAGTCCACCAGCCGCACCAGTTGATTCTTTTGTTTGGTTATTATTATTAATAAACTCCTGTCCGGAAAAAGACAATAGAATAGCTTGGTTATTAATAAAGTCTCTCGCTGTGAAGGACTTGTCGATGTTGACTGGCTAACTTGGTTGAATAGGGGATAAAGACCGACAATTTTTTAACACTCTTTTTCCTAGTTTGCTAAACTCATACCTAGTCCCTAATAAATTATTATCATTAGTCTTTGAATATCCCCTATTTTTTAACCCCCAAAATACCCTGACAAATCATTAAATTTGAATAAGAAAAACGTAAAATAAATCTGCTATCTTTTTTGGTAAACAAATAAATCTCCTATATTTATGTCCTTTTGAATCTTACTCTTTCTAAATATTTCAAAGCAAATCATGCATAAAATAATGATCTCTCTCTCTCTCTCTCTCTCTCTCTCTCAAAAAAGGTCATAAATAAAAATAAAAAGACTTCTCTCTCATATCCCGATTACAATGTTGGTAATTAAAATACATCTGCTAAAAAGAATAAAGGCGAAATACATAAACACTCCCTAAATTATTACTTTTTTCCACGGAGACCCCCTCACATTTAAAATCAGTCATACAGACCCCCTCAACTATTGGAAATGAAAAAATGCTAACTCCGTTAACGGAATGGAGGAAATGACTAAGATACCCTTTTTTATAAGGCAAAAGTACATAAACACCACTTCAACTATCACTTTGTTCTACGTAGACCCCCTAACATTTATATTATACCCTTATTCTATCAATCGTTGTTCTAATCTTTTTTTTTTCATTTTATACAATTTCTTTTTTCCTTACATCAATCATTTTAAAGAGAACCTTATGTATATAACCCTAAAATTGTATTTTCACTTATTTCATCCATAAAAGATTGGATTCCACCAAAAATAGTGCGAAAACCGGGGTGTGGCGGCAACAAGTGCCTCAGTGGTTCTTTTGCTGAGAAGAAATGAAAAGGGAAGAATAGGAGGGAAAGGAGAGAGGTGTGGGAGAAGAGAAATGGAAGAGAATGGTGGCAATCGGCGGCGGCCATGGTGGCTACTACGTTGCTTTTTCCATCTTTTTTGTAACTTGTTTTTTTTTTTTATAGGCCTTTTTTGTAACTTGTTTGGGTGAGAGAGAGAGAGAGAGAGAGAGAGAGAGTATGTATTGGAGGAGAGAGAAAAGTTCGTCGGAGTGGGACGAAACTAGTGGTTAGTTGGTGAGGGTATAGAGAGAGAATAGCTTAGATGGAGAAGGAGAGATTATATGCGATTGAGAGGGAGGAGGAGAGATTACTTTTGCTGGTTTTGGGTTTTTGATTGGAGGCTGTTTATAGAGGGGAGAAAAAGAAGGGTAAGAGGAGATGTATGTATATAATGCAAAAAAGGTATTTTTGTCTGATTTATGAATGAGGGGTTTAATTATCACAAACGATTTTGAGACAGAAGGGTGTCCTTGGGTAACGGAGATTAGTTGAGGGGGTTTGTATGGGCGATTTTAAATGTGAAAGGGTCTTCGTGGGAAAAAGTGATAGTTGAAGAGGTGTTTATGTCCTTTCGCCAAGAATAAAATTGATAAATTTGCCTGAAAAGAAACTTTATAGCTATGATAATTTGAATCATCAATCATGGTAATTATACAAATCATGGAAGAGAGCTTAGTCATAACCAATTACATTCCTGCAGCTACAAGGCGCTGAAAGACTTCAAGATTAGACTGGACTTGGTAATCCTCTTTTTGGTTAGAATGTGTATGAAGCCTTTGGTAAAGTTTTTATGAATTTCCGAATTACCCAAAAAAAAAATCATAATCATCAAGGAAATTATCTAGCAAAAAAGAGAGGTTGATTTCAACAAACGTAATTCATTTCGTTGAATATGGATGAATATTTACCAAACTGATAAACTAAATTACGTTCATATAATATAGTCGATTTGAACATAGATCACATGCTTTGTACCTGATCAAAATTCATGTGTTTCTCGATTTCTGGCTTCTAATGTTTTGTAGTTGAATTAATTTGGATATCATCTGACCAAGGTTAGTATATTTGACCATAATCGCATTTTAAAGTAATCAACGCCGTACGAAAGACAAAATAATTAAAGCATTAAATTTCAATCCTCTTACAAGTCTTTCTCGATTTTTTTTTTTCCAGTTATAAGGATGCAATTGATACGTAAAAATTTTATAGGGACAAAATTCAAAACTTGGTGTATTTTGTAGGGACCAAAAAAGCTGAAAACCCATTAAATCATCTTGCCTTGCAGATTTTAATTTCTTCAATAAGGACGATGCAAAAAATGAAAATGAATGACACCTTGTCACCACATTTTTTCAATTTTTTTTTTCCCTACTTGAAATGCCTAGGTTAGTATGACATATTTCCTAATTTCACTTGAACGTGTTCTTGTTTCTTTCCTCATTTTCGCTCTTTTATTTAGTTAAGTGCAAACAAACACTGTTTTTTTGTTTGGTAACCTTGCACTTTTGTAAAATGATGTCCGCGCGAGTTTGCCTACATGGTACACCTCGATTAATTCTGGGGTCCTAACTGAAGTTAACAACTAAGCAAACCTCCGGTGGCATCAAGGCTTGAAATGTTTAGCTTTTTTGATTTGAACTTATGACCTTTTGACGTCAAGCTTTTTAATTGCTTTCCCACGTCCATTTGACCTGAATGCCAGTTTCTCCTACATTTGTTGTCTCATTAGGCATCCATTACTTTCTAATGACTGTAAATTTTTATCTGTAAATTGAGATCCAACCCAAGCGAAATGCACATCGATAGTCCCAAATTCAAATTTTCCTCCATAAAATGAAGGCATCTCAAATTTAAGTGTTAGCAGCAGCAGTGCTGGTGCTGGTGTTTGGGTATGAAGCAAAGGTGTCCATTGCAGCTGCAGCAGCAGTGATAGGAGTACATAAGTTTATATATAGAGAAAAACATTTTCACTGAGCTTTCCCTGAACAATTGTTTATGGAGGTAAATCTCGAGTATCCAAAGTATTTTGGACAGTCTGGATTCTAATGAAATTAACTTTCTTTCCCGAAAAAGTTTCATTAGAATCCGGACTGTCCCAAGCCGAAACAGATGGCCAAGATCGCGCAGCTCCGTGAACGGCCTATTTGCAGCGGTTCCGTGAATAAGTCTATCTCAAGTGTATATCACATGCATGATGCAAGCACAGGTTTTTGCCCCTTAAGTTTTCTTGGTTTGTCAATTTGATGGGGAAATCTCTAAAAGTAAGAGGATACCCTAACCCATTGAAGCCAAATATACTAAGCGGTATCCCTGCCTAATCTTTCAAGACTACCCAAATTCCTTACTCATTTCGGCTATTCTGTTTCAAATCATCCCACTATAAATTGAAGCCAAAATTCCAACATCCACATCCCTAAATCACTCGTTACCTAGCCGGTGAGAGAGAGAAATCGATATCGAAACCAAAATGAAGGCATCAAACATTGGAGTGTTTATTGTGCTAGTACTAGTCTTGGGCTACTACAAACCTCAAGTATCCATGGCTGCGTCTTGCAAAATACTATCGCTGAGCCCATGCTTGGACGCTATCACAAGCGGGACAACTCCTTCCGATAGGTGTTGTAGTCGTTTGAAGGAACAAGAAGCTTGTCTTTGCGAGTTCGCCAAGGACCCTGACTATAGCCAGTACATTACCTCTCCTAAGGCCATAAAAGTTGCTACCGCTTGTGGGGTGGCCATCCCCTCATGTTAATTGGATATGCCCAACATATTCCTCCCTCCCTCTTTATATGTTTGCCTATATGAATAAACACGTCTAATTGCGTGGAGTGCACAATAAGAATGCAGAGGGAGAGTGGGTAAGTAAATACGCATAAATGCGTCCTATGGTACCAATATTGTTATCTACTTGGATTCAGGGATATGCCCCAGTGGTCTTGTTCCCTGTTTTGTTTCAATAAAATCTTTAACTTACCAAAGAAAGTATTGGTTTCAATGAGGGTACTACTAACAAGATCATCTCCGTTCGCTTCATATATATATATATATATATATATATATATCTCTCTCTCTCTCTCTCTCTCTCTCTCTCTCTCTCTCACATTTTTGTGTGTGTGCGCGCATGTGTTGTCATCATTAGTCTTTGAATAGACCTTATTTTTTATCCCCAAATAATCCTGGCAAATCGTTAAATTTGAAGACATAATTAGAATAAATTTCCTATCTGTTTCTCCTTTTGAATCGGGCCTTCTCTCTTTTCCAATCTTTTCTTTTTGAAACCGTTTTGATGTAGAAGAAGTATCTCGCAAAAGTATGCATGGAGGACAACAAGAAGAATTTTTTTATGGTATGTACACCAAAGTGTTTTGGCATATGGCATCCCAAAAATGAGTTTTGATGAGTATTCCATATGGAATGGTAATTATTTTAGTGCCGTAGTAAGTATTTTACATTAAAATACTTATCACCATATTATTTTTGGGATATCATACACTAAAAAAATTTGGTGTACCATAGATAGACTCCAACACGGAATACCCTTTAACTTCATGGACAAATGAGAGAGAGGGGGGTGGTGTTCCAGTATTGCCCCTTAAAAAATAAGTACATATTTATAATTTTCAAGCTTAAAAATAATAGGTTTACTGAAATCAAAAAATATACAATATGAATTTTGATTGATATATCAAACTCTGCAAAAAAAAAAAATTGAAAAACTATTTTTGTAAGTCTATTATTTTTAAATTGAAAATATGCCCTTATTTTTTAAATATTTATTTGAGAAAATAGAATGGGAGAGAAATTTAAAAGGATATACAGTATACGGAATCCTAGACCAAGATGGAAAGAGCTAACAAAAAAATGGTTTGTTCTCTCTGTTCGCTAGCATTAATCACAAGCTACTATATTTTCAGATTGGGCCACGTAATCAACAGCCCAACAACACAAGTTTACCCAACTAACCAACAAACCGGCACCATCCTTTATGCGATTATTATTAGAAAGGTTAATGGTACAGATTTTAAATCTGTATCAGCACGTACAAAATTCATTTGAACCCGTTTTGGGTCTCAAAAAAATTATCAGAGCCACTCATTTTATTTAAAATATTTTATTTATGGCCTTTTCAAAAAATAAGCTCAATCGCGTATTATTTAGGACGTCTACAAAACATCTCATTTTGTCTTGAATTTTGGGACAAAATAGGACCTTTCGTACCGATTATTTTTTTGAAACCTGAACGGTCCCAAATAGGCTTTGCACGCATTGGTACAGATTCTAAATCTGTACCATTAGCACCTCTGTTCTGCTATGTCTACGTCAAAATATTAATATGTATATATATGTTTACATGGGAATTTTTTTTTTGGTTGCCCTGGCCCCCGGTTGCCCAAACCCGAGAGAGAGAGAGAGAGAGAGAGAGAGAGAGAGAGAGAGAGGATATGCCTTGGGGGAGGAGGAGCCGAGGAGGTGCCTCCCCCAGCAGAAAAACCCTATTCTGGTGTGGCAAGGGGAGGGGAAGCGTCCTAGAGAGAGAGAGACGTTCCACTTTGCAAACCATTTGTTCTTCTTCTTCTTTTTTTTTTAAAATTATGTTTATAGTTAAAGTGATCAACGTAGATCGCATACGCGACCAAATAATTAATTCTATCAAATGTCAATCAAACTAACAAACGGATAAATTAATGAATTATGTTCTTCATAGTAAATGTGAACAAAGCTCACATGCTTTGTATATGATCAAATTTACATCGTCTATGATTATAGTTTCAATATTTGTTTACCATCTTAATGTCCCACATCGACTAAATATGAAATTGGCCATGTTCATGTAAACTCTTGGACATCCTTCTTTTGTGAGCCGGTTTTCAAGGATGAGTTTTATACAAGGATTTGTATCATTGGTATCAGAGTCAGCCACCATGTCGAGTATGAGCTCGGACGCACCGGTGCAAGTATGGGCTTGTATGGGTGTGACTTTGCAGTTTGACTCCCAGTCGGAGTCGCAACTTGTTGATTTGGCAAGAGTTTTTTTTTTTTTTGAAAAGGATTGGACGAGAGAGTTAATTACATGCCAATAGAGTGATGGGCCACCGTGGATGTCAACTACAAAGCGTGGTGATATGTTACAATCCTAATGTCTCACATCGGCTAAATATGAGCTTAGCTATGTGCATATAAGCTCTTTGGCACCCTCCTTGAAACGTGGTGATATGTTACGATTCTAATATCTCATATCAACTAAATATGAGCTTGGCCATGTGCATATAAGCTCTTGGGCACCCTCCCTTTATAAGCTAGTTTTCAAAGATGAGTTCTACCCATGGGCTTGTATCAATATTGTTGTTAAATTGATCGCGATAGCTTCTGACCAAGATCAAAATAATACACGATATTCCTAATTAGGATGAAAATACAGAGATAATTAAAATACCCCAACAACTTACTAAATTCGAATTAGGGGGTGTTTCCACTAATAAAAACCATGAAAAAATTAACGCATTTTACCATTTCGTTTCACTAACAAATTTTTTTTAGTATTTTACCATCTCGTTTCCACTAACAAAAAATTTGTCAACAAAAACTTTTTTTGCTACAGTAGCTGTACTCACAAACCTATCAACTTATTCACTACCGAAAATAACTTGATATTTCTCAACAACTTATTCACTACCGAAAATACCTAACAATTTTTCAACCACAAATAAAAATCTACAAATTTTTCACTGCAGAAACACACACTCAACACAAGGAAATCTAATGTCATTATGTCCTTTTGAATCTTATTCCTTCTCTCTTTCCAAATATTCCAAAGCAAATCATAAATAAAGATAACAACTAACTAACTCTCTCTCTCTCTCTCTCTCCAAATTACATGGTTTGCAAGAAAATTGATAAATTCGTTTAAAAAATTAAACTTTATAGCCATAAAAATACATAAAAAAAAAAAAGAAGAAGAGGTAACTATCTAGCCAACTAAAGGAACAACTAAATAAAACATACTCCTTTTGTCCATTTTTAAGTATTCCACTTTGTAACTCCAACTTATTAAGAAAATATCATCATTACACATTTTACATCAACTTTTACCTTCATTTTTCCTGCTTGCCCTCTATGAAAACATCATTACACTTTTACTCACTAACTTTTCAAAATGGAATCTACATTTAGGGACAAAATGGAAAATTTATCAACTTTTACCCACTAATTTTACAAAAACCCTGCTACAAGTTCAACAACAATTGTACAGCAGCCAGGTACAGGTCTCGTTTGCGCCCGTTTCGGGTCCTGCAGAGATAATCAGAACCGGTCATTTTGTTTAAAACATTTCGTTTAGGGTCCCTGTAAAAAATCATCTCAATCCGATATCGGAAAGAGTGTTTATGAATCATCCAATTTTGCTTCAAATTTTAGGCATATCGGAAATGGTGTTTTTGAATCATCCAACTTTGCTTCAAAATTTAGCCTAAATTTTGAAGCAAAGTTGGATGATTTATAAACACTCTTTCCGATATCGGATTGAGATGGCTTTTTACAGGGACCCAAATAAAATGTTTTAAGCAAAATGAGCGGTTCCGATCATCTTTGCAGGACCCGAAACGGGTGCAAACGAGATCTGTACCTGGCTGCTGTACAATTGTTGTTGTACTCCTATCTTTACTCTTTTACAAAATAGACACTAAAAGGACAATCCAAAATGAAATACTAGACTTTAAAAAAAGCTACGGAGGGAGTAGTAATTAATATTGTCAGTTATCTATGAACTATCGAGCAGATAAATTAATGAACTACATGTTCATTGTCAATGCTTTACAACTCTCTATTGGCTTTGTTTCCTCTATAAATTGAGATCCAACATTTGTAAGTAGCATACATCTGCGAAATGCATGTCTTCAGAGCCTCAAACCAAACACACACATACAAGAGAATACAGGGAAAATTCGCTCTATATAAATCACATATATAAAGTTACCAAAAAAAAAAACTCTTCGAGAGCCAAAACTGGCTCACAACCGGGAGCCATACCGGTTCCCCACTCTACTTCACCCTCTCAGCACTCTACATTGCACACACCACCAAGTACAAGAGAATACACTGTTGAATTGTTGGGATTATTTCCCTTAATCAATCCCACCCGCAAACGAAAGCGTAAACGAAAAATTAAATACGCAATAAATAAGGCACAAAGAGACCAACCAATATACATGGTTCTCCAAATTCGAGTACGTCCACGGGAGAGAGAAAGCAATTTCCACAATCACCAAAGATTTACAAAGGGTTTCCAAAGAGATCAAACAATCTCACACACCCCCTAAATGTATCCAACCAAATACAACAAAATAGTGGAAAGATCTCACCTAACTAGTGCTTTTCAAACCCTCCAAAGGCAGCTGAATTTGGAGCCTGAAACTGAGAACAAATCTACCCCAAATGAGCCCGAAGTAGCTGTTTCAAATCTGCTTCAACGGAGAAGAAAGATGGCTGCCCCAAGCCTTCTCCTTAGTCAGCGTAGCACACTCACACACTGATGCACTCACGGCTTTCACTTCTCCACTGAAAACTCACACAGCACCAAACCCCTTTTTCTTTTCTTTTTTCTGATCTTCATCTCTCACAAGTTTTGAAACCATCTACCGAAAAAACAATATACCCCTTTTTGTTCCCAAAAAAAAACCTAGTAATATTGGACTTCCAAACACAAAACACTTGGGCCAAAATATTGGGCCTATTTTCATGGGCAAAAAACCAACATGAATTTTATAAGCCTATAAGGGGGAAGCCAATTTGCATCCACACACCAAATTGGGTAAGGCACACAATCCAAGCCTTATTCAATAATACACCTGCTATTTCCAGAGCAACAAATGCTCCTGAGGTTTCCAAAAGATCAAGGCTTCTTGCCTTGGTTTGTGAGCCAATTCCTCACACAAAAAAACTTTATGGCCCTGACAAATTTGAATCATCGATCATGGTAACTATATAAAAATTCATAATAATCAAGTAAATTATATGTCTAGCAAACAAAGAGAGTCATTTCAGCAAACGTAATTAAATTCCTTGGATCAATTACCAAACTGATAAACTAATAAATTATGCTCATAGTCAATTTGAACATAGATCACATGTTTTGTACGCGATCACAATTCACGTGTTCATTGATTTCTGGCTTCTAATGCTTATTAGTTAAATCGATTCTAATATCATCTGACCAAGACGAATATATTTGATAATGATCTCATTTTAAAGTGAGCAATGCCTTTAATATAGCAATAATTAGTTTAGTTGAATATCGATGAATTATCAAAACGATAAACTAATGAATTGCGTTCCTCGTCAATTTGAACGAACCGTTCTACACACACAGCAATCTGTGCACAGATTGTGCACAGATTTTGGTGTGGGGCCCACCACGGGTCCCACACAAATCATCCGAGCCGTTCATTAAAGGTAAAACATTTTTTGAAGGGCCCCTGTAAAAAATAAGCTCAATCCAATACCTACAGGTGCTTCATCCAACGATCTAACTTTTCATTCAGATTTTCGGATAATGAAAAGTTATATGGTTGGATTGAATACCTATAGGTATCGGATTGAACTTATTTTTTACGGGGACCCTTGAAAAAATATTTTACATTTAATGAACGGTTCGGATGATTTGTGTGGGACCTGTGGTGGGCCCCACAACAAAATCTGTGCACAATCTGTGCACAGATCTGCTGTGTGGGTAGACTTTCTGAATTTGAACATAGATAGATTACATGCTTTGTACGTGATCAAAATTCACATGTCTATTGATTTATGGCCTCTAATGTTTTTTCAGCGCAAACAAACAAGGATTTTGTTTGGATGTTTCCTTGCATTTTTTTTTAAGACGTCCGGACGAGCTTGCGCACACTTCAATTAATTATGGGGTTCTAACTGAAGCTAACGACTAGGCAGACCTCCACTCTGGTGGCATCAAGATTTGAAATGTTTCGCCTTTTAAGATACGAATTCACGACTATTTGTGAGAGCAAACCTTTCATAATTGTTTTCTCATGCCTATTTGACCCGAACGCCTCAGGATTAAGCTTCCCCTGCATTTGTTGTCTCATTAGGCATCCAGTAAATAGGCTAGCTACTTTCTAATGGCTTTAAATTTTCTTCTATAAATTGAGGTCGATCCAACCCAAGCGAAAAGCACATCCATAACCCACTCAACTTCAAATTTTCTTCCTCTATAAAAATGAAGGCATCTCAAATTGCAGTGTTAGCAGCAGCAGTGCTGGTGCTGGTGTTGGGCTATGAAGCGGAGGTGTCCGTGGCAGCAGTGACATGCAACCCAACAGAACTGAACCCTTGCATGCCGGCCATGATGTCCGGCGCCGCTCCTTCGGCCCTTTGCTGCTCTAAGATGAAGCAGCAGCAGCCTTGCTTCTGCCAGTACATGAAGAACCCCGGTTTGAAGCAGTATGTTAGCTCTCCCAATGTCAAGAAAATTGTTACCACTTGCAGGGTCTCCATGCCCAAGTGTTAGTTAATATAGATCCTCATATCTCTCTCTCTCTCTCTAGCTCTGACTGTGTACACATACACATCTATGTACTCGGATAATTTAGATGCAGAGGGAGGAGATTGTCTATGCTAAGCTAAATCAGGTATTGCCTATCATGTTCCGGTAATTAACAATAATGATGGTTCTACTAATAAAGGCAATAATTTGCTCTCTCTCTCTCTCTCTCTCTCTCTCTCTCTCTCTCTCATACGTATTTATAGAGTATATGCTAGCTTGGTCAGAATTTTGAATCGCTCAAGGTGTGCAGGATAGCTGATTTTGTAAAAATGGAATAATTTTGGGAACTAATCTCAGTGTCCACTGTCCACTATGTTGGCTCCATCATGTCACAACTCCGGTCACATAAGCCTTTAGTTGAACATTGTGTTTCAGCTATCAATCATCTATCTAAAGCTCTTGTTCTCGATATTTGCTTTCGCGAATTTTTGAAATTTGATATATTTTAAGAAAACGCTTACACGCTCCCACTACTGTCTGCACTCTTTACACACGTACGCGCGCTGTGTAACTTGGGTCAGAACATATTTTCCGTCCAACAGGAGTACTAGGATATTGGGTTCACCCATATAATTAACGTATCGATACCAATGACTCAATTACTTTCCGACTTTACCCTTGCTAATCTGTGCTTTAATTTGCTAAACACCATCAAGGATGGAGATCATAAGTTCAACATCTATCGGCATTGCCAACAAAAGATTTCTTGAAGAATCGAAGAACACACCGAGTCTCGAATTGGACATTAGACCAATAGAGAGGGCAATGGCGAATCCCAACGACTGCAAATTTGTTTCTGCTGGAAATCATGGCCAAGTCCGTCCCAATACGACGTTAAAATTTATTTTTGGTTTTGTTTTATTGGCATGTGTACTGATGCATGCCGCATAGATGTTTTATGCTGGTAATTAAACATACACGTAGCAACCCTGCTAAAATGCAAATTAGTTTGGATCTTACAACCTTTTCAATTGTACCATTTACGATGAGGAAAAAATTATACGTATCACATCCCGTTTTTTTTTTTGAATCAAAATGTCGGGTTACTGGTTACGTATATACATGTATTCCACTTCGGTATGTATTCAACAATTACAACACAGACACCAATGATTAACATGATTAAAAATACAATTTCGATACACCACCGAAAATGCGGTATTAGTACACGTTATGGAAATCACTCTCTCAAATCTCTGGTTCGTGTCGCCTCTTTTTAGCACACCCACAGCTGTGACACTATATGCACACTGACCAATATCCATTCTCCTTAATTCATGCTTTGTTACCCCAAGCCTAGTTATTTAATGCATTTTGGTAGTTTGTTGGTGTTTCTGGCCTTAGAGATTTATGGACGCGAAAACGTGCAATTTGAAAAGGCTTAAGGCCTGTTAGCATGAAGTAGGAAACCACAAAAGTGACCCGAGAGCGGAGGAAGGATTGCTGAATTTTCCGCCCGGGCGGATTTTAAAATTGCCCTGGCCAGCACCTGAAAAGAGCTGTGTTCTTTGAATTTTCCATCTGGACGGGTTTCAAACCCGTTCTGTTAGACTTAATCCCATATCATTCATTTAAGTCACCCAAATTTGGTTAATATATTCTAGAGGTTACTCCACCTATAGCCAATTGATTTTAGGTTGGAACCCTCCAATAAATCTAACACGACTAGACGGTCATGGTTGACTCTGTTCCATTTTGGCGCATTTTTAATGTAGTTTTAGGAGAAAAAGTATAAATAGGAAGGGAAAAATTATTCTAGGGTTCCTAAGTTTTGTTCAGCAAGCTAGAGATAGGCAAGAGCATTCCTATGGGAGATTTCTTATGTTCTTGATGTGTTCTTCAATTCCAAGCTTGTTCTTCCTCTCCATGGCCGGCTAAACCACTCATCTAGGGGTGGATGAAATCTCACACTACGTAATTGTGTTCTTTTGTATAGATTAGGGTTTTTATTCGAATTAGATTATGTGTTCAGAACTTCTTTTATGAAGTCAATGGAATGGTTTTCACTTCTTTCGATCGATTGTTGAGTATTTGTATCCTAGGTTTTCAAATACCGTTCACATAATGGTTTTCATTGTGTCCGAGATGGATTATCCTCGGGACACAAACCGTGCCGTTAGGCGGATAAACTGTGCTAATGAGACGGTCCATTCAATGAAATAGTCCTTGCCAGTTGGTGGATTGTAAAAATCTACTTGTCTACTATTGATAGGGATTGTAAGCCCTAGCGATAATGATTTGCAATTCAAGTGTTAGTCCGGTCTATGCAATACATGGTTATGCTGATGGGGTAGATTCTAAACCCTAAATCCTTCTTGCATTGTTTCCAAACCTTTTAATTAAATTGCTCTTTAGTTTAATTAGTTTCTTAAAACAATCAAGCCAATCAATCAAAAATTTTCCTTCCGAATGAATCTAGAAGTTAATTGAATTTTTAGTAACCTAACCTCACTCTCCTGGAGGATCGATACTTGACATAGTCGCTATTCTAATGTTTTTTATATCAAACTCATAATGAATTATTTTTAACCTTGTTTTTTTTTTGTGTATCGTGATACATGAAAAGCATTCTATAAGACATGAGTGTCAATTTCATACGTACGTACGGCCGCACATGAAAATTCAAACCGAATATTCCCAAACGACTGAAATAGTCGTCGATCCAACATTAGCAGCTCCATGCAGACCTTTCTCTCACCATACTTTCCCTTTTCTGCTTACAGTGTCATCTTAATTCACTTGACTCTCAGTCTATTTCCACCACTTTCCTCCAATTTTCGTCTGCTAACTCTACTTTTCCTCCCTTTCAAAATCATTCGTATTACTAGGATACGTGTAAACGTGTAATATTCCTCACCAAACAAAACCAGACCACCCACCTTCCCATCTCTAGACATGCATTCCCCATCCTCCGCCGCCGCGGCCGCGATATTACCAATCCTCATCTCGGTCGCGTTTTCACCATGTTACAGCCAATTAGGGGACGAGCGATACTACACCTGCGTTCAAAACTTCAGTTGCGGTCAAACCAAAATTAGCTACCCCTTTTGGGGAGGCAATCGCCCCCAATTCTGCGGCCATCCATCGTTCGAATTGAAGTGCCAAAACAACGAGTATCCAACAATCGAAATCGACAACCGGGCCTTTCGCGTGCAAAGAATCAATCAATCCAGCAATACAATGACTCTCGCTAGCTCAGACCTCTGGGAAAGTTATTGCACTCAGGAGTTGCATAATATCACGTGGGATTACAAATTGTTCACTTTTGGGCAAACCAACCGGGTCCTCTTTTTATTCTACAATTGCACGTCAGAAGCGACGACAACTGAAATTCCACATACTTTTTCATGCGGAATAGGTGGTGTAGAGAGCCATGGGATCTACACAAACGAGTCGCTTTTTAATGCTTCTAAGAATTATCTCTCCACCTTGTGTACCAAGAGTGTTGAAGTGCAAGTTTTTCGGGAGACCTGGGACAAACTTCTGGAAAAACCATGGACGCTTCAAGATGGGTTGCGCGAAGGGTTTGAGGTGGAGTATGATGCCGATGAAGCCGCCTGTGCGAGGTGTGAGGGTTCAGGTGGGATTTGTGGATTGAATGTTAGAGTTTTTCAAAATAAAGTGTCGTCGTTTTTTGGTTTTGGAAAATTTCCTTGTTTCCTTAGAATGCTTTGTTTTCCTCTTTGTGTGCTTTGTCCCACATTGGATAGTTTAGAGAAGTTGGAGTGGTATATATTAGGAAACATTCCTAATATGAATAAATAATAATCTAGTGTGGTGCAGCCCTACGGTGCTTCGCATACCGGCAAAGCCGGTACGCACACGCGCGCGCGCGGCGTGGGCAGTGTGGCGTGGGTTGTGGTGCATTGTGGCGCTTTAGCGGCGCACTTTGCACTTAGCACACGTAGCAGGTGAGTCACACGGAGCGGTTCCGATCGGGTGCAACTCGAGCCTACGGGTGCGTTGGTTCGTAGAGTTGCGATCTCAGCCGTCGATCGCGAACGGGCACGATCCAACGGATTGGATCAAATCCGATTGGGTGTGAGCGAAACAGTACACCTGTTCGGTGTGACTGGGTGTGACTGGTCGATCTAGACCGTAGGATCTAATCCAACGGTCAGATTAGATCGGGTGCGTACCCATTCTCAATGGGTGCGTAGTGGCCTATAAATAGACCACTACTTGTCAGAATCCGTGGTTACACACATATAATCCAAATTTCTCCCACATCTCTCTCTATAGTTTCTAGCATTCATTCTGCGTTCTGTTTTGCTGCAGAAAATAGAACACAGTGGTTCTCGGTTCTTATACTCGTTCTAGCAGGTATTCTGTCCGTTTCGTTAGTGCAAACGAAAACGGAAAGAACTTCGAGTTCGGGCTTCGATTTATCTTGAAGGCAGATTTGCTGTAACCCTTTGCATACCAACTGGTGGGGGCAAATACTGTCTTTAGGAAAGCGATATCGTCGTGACTCGAAGCGTTTTACAGGTTTGGTGGAGATTTCGTCAACACAGCACGAAGCTTGATGGGACGTGCTGGCACGGCACAACCCGTTTGACACCTCTACGCCCACACTCCGTGCATGCCCAACTTCCCCTTTCTCGCTTAGCGCGCCTAACAAGATTACAACTAATATCAACTCGCGTAGGAATTAAGACTCAACAGCTTGCAGCGGCCAATATTTTCCAACATTGAATTCGAGCGAGTTTGCTTGCCATTGCCGCGATCATACTGATCCCGCGACCTGTCATAGTCGTACTGGTATGCAGCCCCTTTACTTTCTCATCCGCTTATTTCAGGTCATAGGGTCTGACTCTGTAATATATGATTGAGTGTTGGGGGCTTTGCTATGCTTTTTTTCAAAACTGATGTTCGCGATATTCCCCGTACTGCTTCACGACACTTGATCTCATACTATAAACAAAGCAATAGTACCCAACCCCATGTATTGTTCGAAAATGAGAACAACAGAGGAAAAGGGATAACGTATAGAAATGGGATTTTTTTGAATGTGTATCACTAGGTTCAGAATAGGCTGGGGCTAGAGTACCGGTTTTCCTACTAATACGGTGCATATCTGTTCTGGTGAGATGCCAAGTACTGTTTTTGAATTTATCATTCTTGGTGTAAATTCTCCACTTCAAAAAAAATTTAGCGTAACATATTGCATTGAAATACATATAGAAAAAAGAACCACGAAAATCGGATTCTCGAATGAGAAGATATTGGCCTCCGCTGTCCGGTTTGCACTATTGAGGCTACGTTTGGGTGAAAAGGGCACTATCATTCATTCTGTTTGTTGTTTTTGCGAGTTTTCAAGACTATTAGCTCCAAATTGCATTGAACTACATATAGAAATAAGATCCATGCACGAATATCAAACTCACGAGTGAGAAGATATTGGCCTCCATTGACCAGTTTGCTCTATTCAGGCTAAAGAAATTTAAAAAAAATAGTTTAGTTTGTTATTGACCAATACTAGTTGGTACCTTAGTGGTCTAGAATTGTTTGGTATTAACCGGTACCATTTGATATTGATCAGTATCAGCCGGTATTGCCAATACCAACCGAAATTTGAGCCAAGAAGAAATTGGAGATGTAAGGTACCGGATTTGATCAATACTATTACGGATTGGCTGGTGCGATACAGAATTCAAACTCGTGATCTATTCAAGTATTGGCTTCTTTTTTTCGGATCAACGTCAAGCAATTCATTCATCACCTGAAGGGAAAGATTTCATCACAATATACAAGAATAAATCAAAACTACCAAATCAAATACACGAGTTATTGCTAGAAGTACATAGGCTACAGATTCAAGGACACCTTGCCGAAGCAAACATACATTAGTGCCGGTACGTCCGTTACTCAGAAGTAGATCTAGGATCCCTAGCGGGCCAGCTCGAACCCTAAGTAAGCACAAGATAAAATCGTCAATCGGAAGCAGAAACCCAAACTGGCACTCCGGCGTTCATGATGAAGTTTTCGCTTGTATAGTGAAAAACTGATCATATAGCATAGAAAGAAGCATATTATATTAAAGTCCTTCCTGCATTGTTCTACTATCTTTCACTATTTTGAAAAATTGTAAGTAAAGAAAAGAGGGGCATCATCAATTTTCAATTAAGTTTTGGCAATATTACTTGTTGTTGACCACAAGGAAAGTCAAATTTCAAGACAAGTAATTAAAAATTCCGGATAATCCACTCTTCTTTGTGTTTAGAGGATTACAGTATAATTAAATTACGTTAGAAGGATATCCTTTAAACAGCAATTCGTGGAGACCGGGTTTAGGACTCCGTTATTTATGAGGCTTCTCCTCAGAAGATGAAAGCTTTGATCTGCATTGACTTTCGAATTGCAAAAACACAAAATCTTTAAGTACATCCGGCTGGGGTTGTTCACCGGGAATGTCCTCCAATGATGAAGTCAGTAACCAGACTCTCCCCAGTCTTATGGAAGGAAAAATTAGTCATAAGGACGGAAAAATAGTTTTCATCAAGGGGAAGGATGCTAGTAAAATAGTTTTCAGTGGAGGTCTTTCAACTTTTTGAGTTTTTTAGTCATAAGGTTTTCATAGGGTTTTAGAGTGCACTTTTCTATTATAGGACTTTAGTGTTTTAGACCCTTTCATATATAGATTACCCTAGGATTTTAGACATTTTCATAGGGTTTTAGGCACTTTCATAAACATAGGATACCATAGGATTTTAAGCACTTTTATAAGCACATTTGTCCTTATATTTGATTGCAATAGATGTTTGTCCTTGAATTCAAAAAATATAAATATAAATTTTTTTTGGCTAAGTCACTCTTTATAGAATACGCTTGGATAGTTCTCACTCACCGTCTCACCCTTTTGACCTTTGGCGGGATGTTTTACGATTGTTGAATATTCTTGTGATGATTCTGACTTTTCAAACTTTGCCTTTGTTGACTGTGCGTATTGCGAGTGTTATTTATTAATTACTAATTTCTATCCCCCCACAATTCATCTTTGAATTATGGCATCACATTTTGACTGATGGAAAATGAATCAACAACTGAACATTCCTACGGAAAACTCATCGACAGTCCTTATACTGTTTTCATGATTGTTGTTGCAGTGGATGGACGGAATGTGGGACGGAAGCTTGTTATAGGTAATAAACCCCACCGGCTAAATTTTTTCACGGTTTCTCTTAGGCCAAACAATGTCGAATACAGCAGTCTCACAATGTTTTTCATGTAGGATTGGGTTCTACTGGTGGGATTATGGTAATTATGTTGTTCTGGATTATCATCAAGAAACTCAAACAGAGTGAATATGCATTCTTTTGGAAACCTAAGACGGAGAACTACCGAAATATTGAGGCATTTCTAAAGAATTGTGGGTCTCTTTCTCCGAAAAGATACACTTATTCAGACATTAAGAAAATTACCAACTCATTCGAAACTGAACTAGGTAAGGGAGGCTTTGGTTCTGTCTTCAAAGGAAAGTCAGAAAATGGTTGCCTCGTGGCAGTGAAGGTTCTAAAAGGGTTGAAAGGCAATGGAGATGACTTCATTAATGAGGTCGCAACCATTAGTAGAACTTCTCATGTTCATATTGTGACTCTTCTTGGGTTCTGTTTTGAGGGTAGCCGTAGAGTTCTTGTATACGAGTTCATGCCTAATGGATCTCTTGACAAATTCATTAATGATGGTGGTTCCTTGACACATTGTACCAAGTTGGATTGGAAAGCATTGTACCGAATTGCAGTTGGTATTGCCCGAGGTTTGGAGTACTTACACCGAGGTTGCAACACACTAATTTTGCATTTTGACATAAAACCTCATAATATTCTTCTAAATGAGGACTTTTGCCCAAAGATATTTGATTTCGGCCTTGCTAAATTGTGCCCGCAAAAAGAGAGTATAATATCATTGTCGGGTGCTAGAGGAACAATAGGCTACATTGCCCCAGAAGTATTTAGTAGAAATTTTGGTGCGGTTTCACACAAGTCTGATGTGTATAGCTATGGAATGATGGTTCTAGAAATGGTCGGAGCAACAAAGAACACTAGTGTCGAGGTTGATCATAGTAGTGAAATTTACTTTCCACATTGGATATACAAGCGTCTTGAGCTAGATGAAGAACTGGGATTGCATGGAATCATGGATGATGAGGCAAATGCAAGTTCAAGGAAGCTGATAATTGTTGGATTGTGGTGCATACAAACTGATCCTTCACATCGACCATCGATGAGTCGGGTGGTGGAGATATTAGAAGGGAGCCTGGAGTCTTTGCAAATCCCACCCAAGCCTTTCTTGTCTTCTCCCCCAAGAGCACCGGTGGATTCTTCCTCTCCACTCACGTCATGACCTTGAGACAATGCATTCGTGCTTCCAGGGAAAAGGCAAAATTTCCACTTCCCATGCATGATAACAAAATGCACCAGTGAAAATAAGGTAAGTTAATCTGCTTCATAAAATACACCTTGTAATTGAATAGCTTGATTCCAAAGGATTTTCCTCATGTTGTCAAAATCAACAGTACTTTGATTAGTTCCAAAAAGTGTGAAGCTCTTTTTAGCCCAAAGGTAAGCTAGTGTTTGCATACATTTTTTGTGATGATACTATATGGCATATGCTATTGGCAGTTTATATCGATCTGCAACTGCACATGATTAATGTACCTGATGATTTACTTCTAAAGTTTGGTTTTTATGTATCATAGATGTTTGTTTATATATCATCTGATACCCCTTCAGTTAATGAAATTAGGTATTGAACGCTCTCTCTGTGCGTGTATGGTTGCAGTAACAGATTTTGACATGAATTAATGATTTTTTTTTTTCTTTTTACACTAGTCTTCCTTGGATCCGGCTATGATCGATGTCCCTATCCGGTTTTGGGGGCATCCATGCTCATATTTGCCCTCAACTGTTGGATCCTTCATTTTTTAATCCAACCATATATTGGTTGAATTCTTCTCATGTAAAGTGTGGTCATATATTGTGGTAAGTGTGGCCATATATCATCATAAATATGGTCATACATATTGAGGGAATCAAATCAGAATCACAAGGTCAAAAGAATATGGAATGTGAGGCAATCAATTCACAGTCACAATATCAAAGGAATAAAGCATGTGACAAAATGTGCTAAGAGAACTAGAAGATCTGTTAAGCACTAATCATGGGTAGATTGTGAGAATATTGTGAGGCTGATTTACAGCTCTAGTATCAAGCATGTTTCCTTTTTCATAGGAGCCAAAAGTCAATTCTTTTGTATATTTAACTTGTATATTGACTGAGCTATGTAATGTATCAAAAACATTCTCTCTGAAATAATACATTTTCAGAACTTCTTTATGGTATCAGAGCCTCTCCTTTTGTAAGGGAAATTATCTAGTTGTGTCTTTCTCCATTCAATCCACAAATGGCCAACGCCTCCTCAAGCAAGTACCCATATCCTTCAACCCTTAACATCAGTAACTTTGTGTCTATTAGGCTAAATCAGTCAAACTTCTTGCTGTGGAAGACCCAATTCATGGGACTGATTGAAAGTCAAGAGATGATGGGCTTTATTGATGGAGGATACCCCATGCCGAAGGAACAGATTACCTCAAATGCTGAAGGTGCAACTGGGGTACGTAATAACCCAGATTATGTCCAATGGAGGCGATCAGATCGATTGCTCCGTGGGTGGATCACCGGAACATTGTCTGAAGAAGTCTTAGGCCTAGTTGTTGGCCTAGAGACATCTGCTGAGGTATGGTCAGCCTTGTTGGAGTCTTTTGCTCGTGATTCACAAGAAAGAGAATTCTACCTAAATCAAAAATTACAATTCCACAGCAGGAAAGATTGCAAATCCATGGCTGATTACATTCGCATCTTTAAAGAAATATGCGATGATTTGGCAGCAATTGGGCAACCGGTTCATGAGAGGCAAAAAGTGTTTGGCTTATTAAAAGGCCTTGGTACTGGTTACGAGTCTTTCATCACCACAATGATGAAACCTCCTGTTCCTACATATAAGGAGATAGTTCCTTTGCTTCAAGGACATGAAACTATGAAAACGTTTCACAATCCTGAAGTTTATGTTGGCGAAAATCCTAATGTCGCGTTCGTAGGACATCGGCATCAAGGATCAGAAGGAGGAAAATACTTCAAACGAGGGCAACAAGGGCAACAACGGCAAACTTCCTTCAATTCTAATGGGCGTGGATTTGTTCAAACAAGAGGATTCTCAACCCGAGGTGCAAATCACAACCACCCACCAGCAACCATTCACAATGGACCCCCAAAACAGAAGCAGAAAGGTGAAGATGGTGCAGTTATGTGTCAAATCTGCAACAAAACAAACCACACTGCCATTGATTGTTGGCAGAGGTTCAATCAAACTTACCAACCTGATAATGCTGCCCAAGCACTTGCAGCCATGACCATTGCAGATTCACAAGACAATGCGTGGTTCCCCGACACAGGAGCTACACAACATATGACAGCAGATCATGTTAAGCTTCGAACTTGTGCTCCTTACTTCGGTTCAGATAAAATCATGGTGGGAAATGGTGATACTTTAGACATTACGCATGTTGGAAATGCTTCACTTAACATGGGGGATAAGGAGATTAAATTGAACAATGTTTTAGTTGTCCCGGATATTAAAAAGAATCTCTTATCAGTTAGCCAATTGACTCAACAACTTCCTTATGATTTCGAGTTTTCTGCAAATGATTTTGTGATAAAGCACAGGGAGACAAAGAGGGTGATAGCAAAAGGCAATAGATCTGGTGGATTATATGCCTTGAAGCCAAGGAGTGATGAAGTTTTTTTCTCCACAAGGTTTCGGGTTGTCACTGATAATGTATGGCACCAGAGACTCGGGCATCCAAATATGCGAGTGGTCAAGTATCTCAAAAACAATAAGCTAATTTCCAGCAGTCAAAATAAGTCTCTTGATTTTATTTGTAGTAGTTGTCAGTTGGGCAAAGCTTGTCGACTTCCATTTCTATCTATTGAGGACCATTGTGACAATCCTATTGAAAGGATTCATTGCGATTTATGGGGACCAGCCCCAGTTGCTTCAGTTCAGAAATTCAAATATTATGTCATTTTCGTAGACGAATGTACACGTTTCACATGGTTCTTTCCACTAAGAAGGAAATCGGATTTCTTTCCATGCTTTGTGAACTTTCATAAATTCTTAAGGAATCAGTTTGGTGAGAATCCAAAAGTTTTTCAATCGGATGGTGGGGGAGAATTCTCGGACAAGAAATTTTTATCTTATCTAAGCGAACATGGGATCAAACACCAACTTTCGTGTCCTGGTGTGCATGAACAGAACGGAATGGCCGAACGAAAACATCGTAATGTTACTGAACTTGGTTTAACCATGCTCTTTCATGGTCATGTTCCAAAACGCTATTGGGTTGAAGCATTTGGAACGGCAACATGGCTTATCAATCGGCAACCAACAAGGGTGTTGAACATGTTGAGTCCTTTTGAAAAATTGTTTGGAAAAAAACCAGATTATGGATCCCTACGAGTTTTTGGATCACGATGTTTTCCTTATCTTCGAGACTATGCCAAAAACAAGTTTGATCCAAAGTCATTGCCGTGCATTTTTTTGGGCTACAGTGAGTTCTATAAAGGATACAGGTGCCTTTACCCACCCACTGGCCGGATATATCTGTCTCGGCATGTTGTCTTCGATGAGCAAACTTTTCCGTTTAAAGATCCAGGACCCTTATTTTCTGAATTTTCTGATCATGGTGAATTGGTTAGTTTTCATGATTGGGTTTCAGGTTTTGAGAAAGGGAGCAGCGAAACTGTGGCAACACACAATCAAGGTGGTCAGGTTAAACCTACTTATCCTTTCATCAATATCATCCAATCTGATTTTGAAGGTGCTGATGTTGAAGAATCTGAGACACATGCAACTGAACCTAATCGTGAGCCTACTCTAGAAGGCTCTCCTCTTGCACCTCTCCAAACACAAGCCATTATCGAACACTCTGCCCAACCTCAACATGTAGCAACTGATTCTCATTGTCCTTCCAATTCAGCAATTGATCAGAACTCCACTTCAAGCCCAGAGATTGCTCATCCAATGACAACTCGATCTCAGTTAGGGATTGTGAAGGCGAACCCCAAATATTCAGCTAAAGAATATGCACTCCTTTCCTATGATATTCCTGCTGAACCCAAGAGCATTAAATCTGGACTTCGTCATCCCGGTTGGTTTGCTGCTATGAAGGAAGAAATGGCCGCTCTTCGTCACAACAATACATGGGAGCTTGTTCCTCGATCACCTGACAAAAATATTATAGGCTGCAAATGGGTATACAAGACTAAATTGCATTCAGATGGGTCCCTTGAACGGTTAAAAGCTCGTCTCGTGGCCAAAGGTTTCAATCAAATACCAGGAATTGATTTCATTGAGACATTTTCCCCAGTAATTAAGCCAGCAACCGTTCGAATCATTCTGACCATTGCTCTTTGCCGAAATTGGGATATACGACAAATGGATGTAAAAAATGCCTTCTTACATGGAAATATTTCTGAAGAAGTTTATATGGAGCAGCCCCCAGGATTTGTTGACTTGCTCAAACCAAATCATGTATGCAAGTTACATCGAGCCCTCTATGGACTCCGCCAAGCACCAAGGGCATGGTTTGACAGATTTAGCTCATTTCTTCTTGCCAATGGATTCTTTTGCAGCTCTGCTGATTCTTCGCTCTTTATATGTCGGGGGTCTCATGGCATTGTCCTTCTTCTCCTTTATGTAGATGATATTATTTTGACCGGTGATAACTCCGCTTATTTAAAAGACTTCATGTTGAAGTTGCATCAGGAATTTTCTATGAAGGACTTGGGGTATTTGCACTATTTCTTAGGCATTGAAGTGCATAAATTTCCAGGTGGACTCCTACTCAATCAAAAGAAGTATGCTGCCGAGCTTCTTGATCGAGCGCAAATGGGCAACTGTAAACCACTTTCGACGCCAATGGTTGCTAAACCTAGCCTTCCACCTAATGGTAATTCTCCTTTCCCCGATCCTCACCTATATCGCAGCATAGTTGGCGGCCTTCAATACCTCACTTTTACAAGACCTGACTTGTCATTTAGCGTGAATTATGTTTGTCAATTTATGCATGCTCCCACAGAATTTCATTTCCAGTTGGTGAAAAGAATTCTTCGATATGTCCACGGCACTCTCGATCAAGGTCTACGTTTACTAGCGTCTAAATCACTTGAGCTATATGCATTTTCGGATGCTGACTGGGGTGGTTGTCCAACTACTCGACGGTCCACGACTGGTTTTTGCACATTCTTGGGTGCTAACTGTATTTCTTGGAGTGCCAAGAAACAACCGACGGTGGCACGATCAAGTACAGAAGCTGAATATCGCGCCCTTGCATCCACAGCTGCTGAAGTAACTTGGATCTCATACCTACTTCATGATATTGGTCACACTATCCAACAACCAGCAACTCTATTTTGCGACAATATTTCAGCCTTACATCTAACCATCAATCCAGTGTTTCATGCTCGTACGAAGCACATTGAGATAGATTACCATTTTGTACGTGAAAAGGTGGCGCAAGGTTTGCTCATTACCCGTTTCGTCACGTCAAGACACCAAGTTGCTGATATACTAACCAAACCGCTCTCTCGTGCTTCGTTTCATGCTTTGCGTGTCAAACTAGGCCTTTGGCCATCTCCCCGGCCTAGTTTGAGGGGGAATATTGACGGAATCAAATCAGAATCACAAGGTCAAAGGAATATGGAATGTGAGGCAATCAATTCACAGTCACAATATCAAAGGAATAAAGCATGTGACAAAATGTGCTAAGAGAACTGGAAGATCTGTTAAGCACTAATCATGGGTAGATTGTGAGAATATTGCGAGGCTGATTTACAGCTCTAGTATCAAGCACGTTTCCTTTTTCATAGGAGCCAAAAGTCAATTCTTTTGTATATTTAACTTGTATATTGACTGAGCTATGTAATGTATCAAAAACATTCTCTCTGAAATAATACATTTTCAGAACTTCTTTAATACATTGTGGTAAGTGTGATCTTAATAAACTATATGTAAATCCCGTTTGTGTAGTAAGTAGAATTGCAATTTTTTTCGGAAAAATCATTAAACCATCTCGTTTTTGTGGTTGCATGGTTTTGATTCAATGGCTGAGATTTAGCCATATTTCAATTTAAAAGTTCATATTTACAAGGGCATCGATCTATGCCTCCATACCACTCAGGGGCATGGAAGAAAAACTAATCTTCCTTCAATAGTGAATGTTGTTGACCACGTACAGGTGAAAATGCAAAGGAAAAATGCAAATAGGTCATCGGGACACAAATCCTAATTCCTAAGAACAGTACGTAGTCTTGATCATTTTCAAGATGAAGATTTTTGACAATCTCGTAGATTACCAGAAGGAGCCATATTAGCTCAAGAACAATTCCAGGCTGAACCGATCAAGCGATACGCATGCTATGTTCCAGAGTCAAAAAGAACACACTTAGGCTGCGTTCTCTTGAACTTAACTTAAATATGATAATTTTGTTCTTTGAATTTTTTTCGCATTTGTTAGTTTTGCGCCAAAAATTTATGGGTTATTGATTTGTCTCGACGAGATGAATCGGAAAAGTATTTTTTTTTTACTTTTACCCAAGTATTGTGAGAAATAACCAATTTTTAGCGAAAAAATTCAAATAAGGAAAAAATTATCATATTTAAGTTAAGTTCAAGAGAATGTAGCCTTACACCTTTTCTAGGGATTCGATGGTCCAGGAAGAGAGAAAAATATATTTATCTGGAAAAGCTAATTAAAAGGAATTTATCATGATTAATTTGAATTTATCATGATTAATTTTCACAAATCATGTTGAATTTGCACAAATTGACCATGAAAATTGAAGCCAAAAGAATGGTTACAACCATAATCTACCATGTAATATTTCTGCAACATGTCGAGTAATCGTTGTAGTACGTCTTGGAAGCCAAATGAGTGGTTGCAACATGGAGATGATGGCAATGACGTTCAGAATCTTCAGATCCATCAAAGAATGGTTGCCCCCTTGGATCACGAACTTCAACGCCGTCAACCGGAAAATAAGATATATACTTCAATATTAGTCAACTATAATAGCGTATAGCTTATAGATGACATTCGTACTTTTCAACTGCAAAATTACATAAAGTGCAGCCTGCACCACAGACTTCACCATCCTATAATTTATTTCTGTTATTCTCATTACGTTATGTAAACTCTAGTTTTTATTGGGACCCTTTTAGTGGGCTGTGAGATTGGTCTCCTAGGATTAGTCAAGAGCGCGTAAGCTGATCCAAACACCTAAGTTATCAAAAAAAAAAACATATGAACTGCGCTTTTAATGAAGTTCTTGAAGTTTTCTGATTGGAAAAATTCTGAACTTCCCAATATAAAAGTTATCCAAACATGAAGTCCTTAGTACTTAGCGTGCATTCTCCCTAAATCGATTTTGGTATTTTTGTCTTCATGGTGTTTGTGGACTTATTTGGTTTTTTGTGTTAAAAGACAGATCATTCTCCTTAAATTATTTTTGTCTACATGGTAGCTGTGTTAAAGAATACAAGACTTTTTTTCCGGGGAATAAAATAAGGAAAATGATCCTCTCTAGTCCTTTAAAGGGCCTGAATGGTCCTATCCGGACCATTTGCCAGCCGTCCCGAATCCGTTCTGATGATCGGAAGTGCTTATATTTTAGACCTCGTCGATAGCATTAGGCACATCAAAATTCATGTTAATCGGACCGTTTAATCTAGTTTCGAATTACATTTCGCTCAAGAAAAAAATATGCGTGAGATTGGGGAAGGGCCGAGCTATTTGTAACCGCAAATTTTCTATACGTAGCATGTTCTAAGCCTAACAAATATCCATAAACTTCCAAAAAATACCCTCTCCTTCCCCCTTCTCTCCCTCCCGCTTCTATCTCTTCTCTTCTCTGCACCACCACCAAATCCTCCATAACCACCATGGTCCATTTGATGAACTCACCGGCAACGTCACCAGCACCACCGGCGCCACCATTTTGCCCTTCTCCATCTCTCCCCATTTCCCTCTTCTCTGTCCGTTCACCATTACCACACCAGACGACACCACCACCACACCAGATGACCTAGAACACCACACCACATCACACCAGCAGCAGCATACCCTTCCTCCACCACACCCGTCGGCCACAACCTCCACCTCCATCACCAGTATCACCACCACCATCGGCCACAATCATCACCAACACACTACTTGCCAAAAAAATGATGAACACTGATTGGACATTCAGTCTCGAAAATCCCTACCAAAATCAAAAATTAACTTCTGAAAATGTTTACAAAATTTAGATTCTAAAACCCGAACACTTAATAATGCATGTTGAAGATGCGTCATGTATTTTTTTTTTTTTTTTGTGTGGTTAAAAATGCATATTTGACTATTAAAAACGCAAATTTCGAATGCGTCATGCTTTGTATAACACATTTCGTGAATGTGCGATTCACATCACATTTTGCTAATTCGCGATTAACATCACACATTTTGCTAATGCGCGATGGGATTGGTTCGTTGGTAAAGAAATGCGAGTTCATGAAATTGGATCGGAAAACGATGAACCCATTCGTTTGAGGGTCATCTGAATTATGTAAACAATACACTAATGGCCTAATGGGTTCATCGTTCACCAACAACACACTATTTTCCCCATCATTAACTTTTGCAGAGAAAATATATGTCACCGATTAATTTCATGTTCGTTGGCAGTACTCGTTTTCCCATTTCAAGAAGCATCTTGTAAATATATGTCACCGATTAAGAGGAAAAATTAATCGAAAAATGAAAATGTTGGTGGGAAGTGGAGCTTGAAACCTGCGGTTATGGAGGAAATGTGGAAGGGAGCTTGAAACCGATGGTGGTTATGGTGGAACCGGTGGGAGGGAGGGAGGAAGATGGGTGGGTTGTGTTTAGTAATTTTAAGGGTATTTTTGTCCGAAAGTGGTTTGTTTTAAAACAGGCTACGTATAAAAAATTTGTGGTTGCAAATAGCTTGGCCCTTGGGGAATTGGGGGTGGGGGAAAATTTGGGAGTACTCAAGCCAAAATCACGCCGTTTTAAATTTTGGAGTATCTTTGATCGGCAAAAATGAATTTTATTAAAAACGGAGAAAGAGGAAGGGAATCCAACAAATACTTGGATAACAAGGGCAAAGCCCAGAACACTTAAAGGTCTATTAGGGTCCATAAAAACAGGAAAAGAGGAAGGGGATCCAACAAATACTTGGATAACAAGGGCAAAGCCCAGAACACCTAAAGGTCTATTAGGGTCCACAGCAGAAAAAACATTAAGCTCAACCAAATCCAAAATTAAACAAATACAGCCCAAACACTCAAGATCTAGCCCAAGCCTGGATCGGCCCACCCAAACCATCCCACAAAACCCAAACTACACCGGTAGCCACTGCCACACAAACCACCGGAGCCCAACCCCGGCATTAAGCCAAACCGCCCTCTCCTAGATGTAGAGACCGGCAGCGGGAGCCAGGCTACGAAAGTGAAAACTGAGCAGCCAGGGCCTGAGGGCCAACCACCACCACAATCTGCTAAGGCATTTAGCCCGAAGGCCCGCGGCCCGCCCAAAGCTTGCTCGGCCCACAGGGCTTTTACCCGGCCCGAGCCCGTGAAATGAGCGGGCCGGTATAGCCCGTAATTTGTAATGGGCGGGCTGGGCCTATGAATTTTTACTCGGCCCGGCCGTAAGCCTTGCCCGGTAGTCCTCCCACGAGTCCACCCATTAGCCCAAAATCCCATAAAATCCTTTCTTTTTTCCCTTGCCCAAGGAAATTTAAGCCCGCCCAGCTTTTGACCCGCTTGTTGGCCCGTCCGGTGACCCACCCGGTTTTTTGCCCGCTAGCCCGTCAATTGGGCTAGCCCATGGGCCGGGCTTGGGCTTCAATTTATGGTAGGTAGCCCGGCCCACCCACCTCGCAAAAAAGTAAAAGCCTTGTCGGCCTGGCCTGTGGGCGGGTTTGGGTAGTGACATGGCGGGCTGAGCCTGCCCGGCCCGGCCCGATGATGACCCTTACAAGCTGCCATCATCGAACAATCCCCTGCACAAAACGATCTTCAACAATGGCAACATCATACCAGAAGAAGACGAATTGCCGGCCCCTCACCCGAATGAGAGCTCAGATAGGCCGCTGGCCGAAATTCGGCACACAAAGACGACCAAGATAAACCCATCCATGGGGACTGCAACCACCTCACCACCATCGGAGAGAAATCGACCCGATCAGACCGCCATCTTCGCCAATCGATTTTGAAAAAAAAACTGTAGACCCATCTCCTCATCAAGCACCAACTGCCAAACATAGCCCAGACCGTCGCCCACCACCACATGTTGCCACGCCGACGAGACCGCCTGCCAAACCCTAACATAGACCACCAAACCGTCGCCGGCCCACCCGATCTGCTGAGATACGGCACCACAGACCCACTGCACACAAGCCGCGCCGACCCCTACTGGCCGTTAGGCATTTTCGACTATGCCCAGGAGCAATAGCAGACAGGGGACCACATATCTCGTCTCCATTGGACGCCTGAGCCACCCTCGTCGTTAGGCCTAACCGTATACATCCAAAAGTGATATCTGGCGGGCGTCCGGCACCAAGGAAGATGAGGAGGGCGGCGACAGGGGAGCACAGGGAAGAAGAAGTATACCTGCAAAAAAAAGGAGGGGGAGAGATTCAATTTATGAGCAATAGAATTTAATCTCTTATCGAGAGTAAATCATAAACACCGGCAGTGTAAACATTTGTTTCCTCTAAATCCATTACATTGTGTCACGTCGTCAAAATAGTGATCCCAATCAATAAAACATTGTGACGTGGTGCAATGTAATTGATTTGGAGGAAATAAATGTTTACACCGCCGGTGTAAAAAATTTAATCTCTTATCTTAAATGGTTTAAAATTTCACTTGGCCACTTCTTTGTCCAGCTGCCGCTTGTATGTTATGTACAATTACCGGGGTTTTTGGAAAATGCCGGCAAAAAAATGCTGGGAAAAGCCTTTTTTCTTGTAGTGCTCAATGATGTTTAGCTAACTCACAATGTCACACTAGAAATCTAAATCAATCAAATGACAAAATAACTATGGAAACAATTTCCTTAAATACCCAAAAGAAGCTTGTCCTAAGCGCCTATGCCACAACCAAGATTTTCCAGATCCTTCAACCAAGATAACTTGAGCCAACGTATTTGAACTTTTTTGGTGTCAAATCAAGATGATAGAGCTTCCCCCTTCTAGTACCATAACCAATTGTCCTCTTGTCTGAATGTCCTTAAAAATACAAAGATTAGGCCAAAAAATCATTGGAAAGCGCAGGTTCTTTGAGTAACAGACAACAAATTATAGTTGAGAGAAGGAACGACCAAACCAAAATCTAAATTCAAATTTTTTGTGAGAGTAATTGAACCTTTTTCCAATAACAGGAGAGGGAGTACCATCGGCTGTGGATATTATTGGTTGTTTAGATGGTTTCATAGAATGAACATGTTTAACGTCAAAGGTCATGTGATCAGTAGCTCCAAAATCAATTATCCAAGTACTATTACTAATAGGTGCATAAGTATTAAGAGCCTTGCCAAGGTTACCTATCTTAGCAATCAAAGATGAGGCCTCCTGAGGGGTATTGTTGGGAGGTTCGGCAACAGCAACAGAAACATGGTGATTGGGCTTTAAATTCCGTTTGCTTGGTGCCTTGGCAGGATCCCACCATTCTGGATAGTGGATACCCAATCAGTTCATAGCACTGTGCCTTAGTATGTCCGGTTCCATTACAATTAGTACAAAAACGGTCTGGTCATGCAACCCCCACTTCATAGCTACGGTTCTGTGCTCCACCAGATGATCGATTTTGTTCATAGCTACGGTTCACGTGTTGTGCACAATTGGATATAGCGCTTCATAATTTCTGGTGACATAGATGTACACAACCATTTATGGACCCTTTGACTATCTACCTACCACTTCCCGTAGGAAGCATCAGTTTTATTCGGTTGAGGTGTTAGACCCACAATATACTCAATCTTTTCATGTTCTGCAATCTGTGTCTCCAAGATTCGAGACCATACATCAGTTGGATTCGATAAGAATGATGGATGGTTTGAAACTAGAGGTTTCGGATTAAATATGAATGATTGGGGATGATTCTGATTTGGCAGAGGTTTTTATAGATGATTCAGTGGTCATGGTTGTAATGAACGAATGAGGATACGGTTTGGTAGTGGGAGATAGAAAAGATGATACGGATTAATATGGGTGTGGCTCTGATACCATATGAAACAGAAGGAAATTACAGAGAATGTGTCGTAGGATTCTAACATAGTGGTTGTTTTTTCTCATTCGATCAGTGGACATAAATAGCCAATGTACAAAAGAGCTAATATAGGAAAGCATATTTACAAGATTCTATACAATCACTAATTGATACAATTGAGAGAAATAAGGAAAGAAATTGGGAGAGAAATCAAGTGTCTTGATAGCCACAAATCTTTGTGATTTTGTAACAAAATACATATAGAAACAAGAACCACGAAAATCAAATTCTCCAATGAGAAGATAAGGGCCTCCGTTGCCCGGTTTTCCCTATTGAGGCTACGTTTGGGTGAAAAGGGCACTCATTTTGTTCTATTTATTATTTTTGCAAGTTTTCAACACTATTAGCTCCGAATTGCATTGAAACTACATATAGAAATAAGATCCATGAAAATCGGATTCACGAGTGAAAAGATATTGGCCTTCGTTCACCGGTTTGCTTTATTCAAGCTAAAGAAATTTAAAAAGTAGTTCAGTCCGGTATTGACCAGCACTAGTTGGTACCTAAGTGGTCTGGTAATGTTTGGTATTGATCAGTATCAGCCGATATTGCTGATACCAACCGAAATTTGAGCCAAGACAAAATTGGAGATGTAACGTACTAGATTTGATCAATACTAGTACGTATCGGCTGGTGTGGTACGGAATTCAAACTCTTGATCTATTTCATTATTGGCTTCTTCTTCTTTTTCGGATCAACGTCAAGCAATTCATTCATCATCTGAAGGGAAAGATTTCTTCACAATATACAGAAATGAACCAAAACTACCAAATCAAAGACGCAAGTTACTACTAGAAGCAAACAAGCTACAGACTCAAGAACACCCTGTTGAAGCAAACCTACATTAAGTGCCGGTATGAGAATCTCGTCCGTAACTCAGAAGTAAATCTAGAATCCAAAAGGATTTCCAGCTCAAATCCGAAGTAAGCACAAGATGAAATCATCAATCAGAAGCAGAAACACAAACTGGCACATCGGCCTTCATGATGAAGTTTTCGCTTGTATAGTGAAAAACTGATCATACAATATAGAAAGAAGCATATTATATTATAGTCCTTCCTGCACTGTTATACTATCTTTCACTATTTTGAAAAATTGTAAGTAAAGAAAAGAAGGCCATCATCAATTTTCAATGAAGTTTTGGTCAAGGTTGTGAATCCCGTTCCGTACCGGTCGGTATGTACCAGATTGACGAGTAAACGGTACCTTGACCCTTCAATACCGGGCATTATCAGTTGGAACCGGCGATTTTGGACAATACCGGACGAGATGAGCTTACCGGAAAATTCGGCCGAAATTTTGCAGATCTGGGTAACGTCCAAATTAATTCTTCAAACCAGATTTTTACCTCAATCCGATGTATTCTGCCCCTCACTCTCGACTCAGATCTGTGCCTCTCGTCTATGGAGGTCTCATCTTTCATCCTCCTTTCATCTCTCACTAGGTTGCTCTCCAGATACGCCTGTGAAGCCGCCACCATTGGCACTCCTATGAGAGTTCACGCCATTTTTTGCACCCTATCAGTCTCTCTCTGATTGATTTCTGGTTCGGAGAGAGAAGAAATGGGGAGGGAGGGGTTGCTGCGTTTTGCAGGGACAGGGACTCGATGATGCAAGTGGCGTCTAAATTATGCAGTATACTCCTCAACTAGGTGCAGCTTTTAATTATTTTAGTGAGAGAATGTTGGGAATCTTGGGATTTCTTTAACCAAGACTAGAGGGGAGTTGAGTTTTGTTCACCCTCTACTTAATAGGGTGAACTTTACCCTCCTTCCTATTGGTTAAATGGTGTGGATTTTTTTACAAAGTGATGTCATGCTTACCAAAAAATGTATTGCATGAGTAAAACCTACATTATTTCAACTAATAAGAGAGGTAATGTGTACCCTCTTTTAAGGAGGAATTTTTTTGAGTTATAATTAAATATAATTGTTATATATATTGTAGTTGCAGTAAATTCGAAATGGTACCCGGTACCGGTATGTACTGTACCAATAAGAAAACCGATAATCTGTTCGAAACGGTATTCAGAACCTTGGTTTTGACAATATTTCTTGTTGTTGACCACAGGAGAGTCAAATTTCATGAAAGTAAAAATTCCGGATAATCCACTCTTCTGTGTGTTTAGAGGATTACAGTATAAATTAGGTTAGAAGGATAATCCTTTAAACTGCAATTTTGGCCGGGTTTAGGACTCCGTTGTTTACGAGGCTTCTCCTTGAATTCCCGCTCAGAAGATGAAAGCTTTGACCATTGACTTTTGAATTGCAAAAAGCCAAAAATTGTTAAGTATATCCCGCCGGGGTTGTTCACCGGGAATGTCCTCCGACAATCAAGTAAATAACCAGACTCTCCCCAGTTTTATGGAATACGTTTGGGTAGTTCTTACTCACCGTCTCTCCCTTTCGACCTTTGGCTGGATGTATTACGATTGTTGAATATTCTTGTGACGATTCTGACTTTTCAAACGTTGCCTTTATTGACTGTGCGTATTGCGAGTGTTATTTATTTCGATCCCCCACAATTCATCTTTGTATTAAGGCATCACAATTTGCCTGATGGAAAATGAATCAACAACTGAACATTCCTACGGAAAACTCGTTGACAGTCCTTCTGGTTTCATGATTGTTGTTACAGTGGTTGGACGGAACGTTGCTATAGATAAGACGCCCCGTCGGTTATATTTTTCCCCGGTTTCTCTTAGCCCAAACAATGTCAAATACAATAGTCTCACAGTGTTTTTCATGTAGGATTATGTTCTACTGGTGGGACTATGGTAATTCTGTTGTTCTGCATTATCATCAAGAAACTAAAACGAAGTGAACATGCACTCTTTTGGAAACCTAAGACGGAGAACTACCGAAACATTGAAGCGTTTCTAAAGAATTGCAGGTCTCTTTCTCCGAAAAGATACACTTATTCAGACATTAAGAAAATTACCAACTCATTCGAAACTGAACTAGGTAAGGGAAGCTTTGGTTCTGTCTTCAAAGGAAAGTTAGAAAATGGTTGCCTCGTGGCAGTGAAGGTTCTAAAAGGGTTGAAAGGCAATGGAGATGACTTCATTAATGAGGTCGCAACCATTAGTAGAACTTCTCATGTTCATATTGTGACTCTTCTTGGGTTTTGTTTTGAGGGTAGCCATAGAGCTCTCGTATATGAGTTCATGCCTAACGGATCTCTTGACAAATTCATTCATGATGGTGGTTCCTTGACATATGGCCAGTTGGGTTGGGAATCATTTTACCGAATTGCGGTCGGTATTGCCCAAGGGTTGGAGTATTTACACCGTGGTTGCAACACACGAATTTTGCATTTTGACATAAAACCTCATAATATTCTTCTAAATGAGTACTTTTGCCCAAAGATATCTGATTTTGGCCTTGCTAAACTGTGTCCACAAAAAGAGAGTATCATATCATTGCCAGATGCTAGAGGAACAGCAGGGTACATTGCCCCAGAAGTATTTAATAGAAATTTTGGTGGGGTTTCACACAACTCTGATGTGTATAGCTATGGAATGAGGGTTCTAGAAATGGTTGGAGGAAGAAATAACATTAGTGTCGAGGTTGATCGTACCAGTGAAATATACTTTCCATATTGGATATACAAGCGTCTAGAGCTAGATGAAGAACTCGGATTGCATGGGATTATGAATGATAAGGCGAATGCAAGTTCAAGGAAAATGATAATAGTTGGATTGTGGTGCATACAAATTGATCCTTCACACCGACCATCGATGAGTCGGGTGGTGGAGATGTTAGAAGGGAGCCTGGAGTCTTTGCAAATCCCACCTAAGCCTTTCTTGTCTTCTCCCCCAAGAGCACCGGTGGATTCTTCCTCTCCAGTCTCCACTCACGTCATGACATTGAGACACTACATTCATGCTTCCAGGGAAAAAGCAAAATTTCCACTTCCCATGCATGATCACAAAATGCACCAGTGAAAATAAGGTAAGTTAATCTGCTTCATAAAATACACCTTGTAATTGTATAGCTTGATGCCACAGGATTTTCCTCGTGTTGTCAAAATCAACAGTACTTTGATTAGTTCCAAAAAGTGTGAAGCTCTTTTTAGCCCAAAGGTAAGTTAATGTTTGCATACATTTTTTGTGATGATACTGTATGGCATATGCCATTGGCAGTTTATATCTGCAACTGCACATGATTAATGTACCCATATATACCGGATTATTTACTTCTAAAGTTTGGTTTTCATGTATCATAGATGTTTGTTTATATAGTATCATCTGATACCCCTTGGTATTGAACACTTTCGGTGTGTGTATGGTTGCAGTAACAGATTTTGACACGAATTCATACTTTTTTTTCCTTTTACAAGAGTCTTCCTTTGATCCGGCTATGATGCTCCTGTCCAGTTTTGGGGGCATCCATGCCCCTATTTGCCCTCAACTGTTGGATCATTCAGTTTTTAATCTCAACCATTGATTGAATTCTTCTCATATTAAGTATGGTCATATATTGTGGTAAGTGTGACCATATATTATGGTAAGTATGATCATGGTAAATTTTATGTAAATCAAATTTGTGTAGTAAGAAGAATTGCAATTTTTTTTCCGGACAAATCATTAAACCATCTCGTTTTCGTGGGTGCATGGTTTTGATTCAATGGCTGAGATTTACCCATTTTTCAATTTAAAAGTCCATATATACAGGGGCATCTATCAATGCCCACATACCAACTCAGGGGCATGGAAGAAAACCTCGTCTTCCTTCAATAGTATAGTGAATGTTGTTGACCACGTACAGGTGAATATGCAAAGGAAAAATGCAAATAGGCCATCATCGGGAACACACTTCCTAAGAACAGAACGTAGTCTAATTAATCATTTTCAAGATGAAGATTTTTGAAAATTTCGTAGATTAACGAGAAGGAGCCATATTAGCTCAAGAACAATTCCAGGCTCAACCGAGCGATATGCATGCTATGTTCCAGAGTCAATTGAATTTACAATTTCACAAGAGGATCGAGAACCTAAGAAAAGTGATAAAAGTTGCTCAAATGTGGAATAGATTGCATGTAATGAAGTTAAACACTGATAGAAGCAGCCGTGGGAATCCAGGACCTGCTGGGTTTGGAGGTTTTTTCCGTGAAGAGAGAGGGCATTGGGTGCTGGGATTTCTAGGACGCCCTGGAGGAATGTACAAGCCTTGAAGCCGAGTTTTGGGGGATTTTCAGAGGCCTGGAGATGATCCAAAATCATGAAATGGAGGCTATGGATATTGATACCGACTCGGCAACCGCCATTGCCATGATAACGGAGGAGTGCCCTGAGCACTCTCCCCACAAAGTGCTGATCAAAGAGTGTAATGCGCTTCTAGCGGCAATGAGATGTCTCCTCAAGCATACATTCCGTGAGGGAAAGCAAGTGGCGGATAGACTCACCAATTAATATGGGTAAGAATCAAGAGGATAAGATGGTATCACATGTTATCCCGCCCGACGACATTATTCTGCTGCTTGAGGCAAATATGCGGGGCGTGTCTTTTGAATGTCTTTAGTTTGTATTTTTTCCATTTCCAGTGTATCAAAAAAAAAAAAAAAAAAGAATGTATGTAATGAAGGTGCGTGTAGTTTATACATGCATTTCAAATGTGTGGTTATCTAGAAGGCTTAAAGAAAACACTTTGAGCCAATATGGATACGCTTAGAACCTTTTCTGGGGCTTGGATGGTCCAGGAAGAGAGAAAATATATATTTATTTAGAAAAGCTAATTAAAAGGAATTTATCATGATTAATTTTTACAAATCGTGTTGGATTTGCACAATTTGACTAAGAAAATTGAAGCCAAAAGAATGGTTACAAGTTGTAACTTACAACCATAATCTACCATGAAATATTTCTGCAACATGTCGAGTAATCCTTGTAGTCTCGAATCCAAATTAAAGAGTGGTTGCAACATGGAGATGATCGCAAGGACGTTCAGACTTCAGATCGATCAAAGAGTGGTTGCCTCCGTGACCACCACAGAATCAGATCGATGGCAACAACGATGCCATCAGCCAGAAAATGAGATACTTCAATATTAATCAACTGCCATAGCGTATAGCTTATAGATAACATTTGTACTTTTCAACTCCAAAATTACATAAAGTGATAAATTTATGGACTGAAGGAGCGTGTTGTGCACGGCAAATTGCCGCCGTTCCGGTCTTGCTCCAATAATCCGAATCGTTCACTTTGTAGAGCTCGTCGTGTAGAACAAGTGTACCAAAAATCAGCTTGATCGGATATCATTAAGTGCCTCATCCGAACATTATTATCTTGAAACGAATGGATCCGAAACACTAGATGGAATCCACTATTTTTTTGGTACACTTAATAATTTCAAGACAATAATGTTCGGATGAGACACTTAATGAAATCCAATCGAACTGATTTTTGGTACACTTATTCTACATGGCGAGCTCTACGAAATGAACAATTTCGATCATCGGAGCAAGACCGGATCGACTACAATTTGCCATGCACAACACACTCCTCCCTTCCTAAATCTATATCATTTTAATTGCTTGTGCCATGCAGGAAAAGAAGACTTGAGGAAAGTAACATTTTTTTCCAACATACATGGCCAAAGATTTGAACGCATGACACTTGGAAATTAAAAGGAAGGAACAAGCTCTAGCTATTACTAGTTGAGACCAATAGTACGATTTTTCATAATGAAGACTTTGACATATATATATCTAACTAAAATTAACTTGGTGCCCTTTTCTGAACCAAAATCTAGAGGGTCGAATTAAGCGGTTGCTTCCTTGGCCCTGCCCCAGAGCCAAACCTTGCAGCTTACACATACTTCACCATCCTATAATTTGTTTCTATTCTTCTCATTACGTTAGGTAGACTCTAGCTTGTATTGAGACTCTCTTGGTGGATAGTGAGATTGGTCTTTTATGATTAGTCGAGGGCGGATAAGCTGATCCAGACACCTAAGTTATCAGAAAAAGATGTAAACTGCGCTTATTTATCTTTAATGAAGTTCCTGAATTTTTCTCATTAAAAAAATTCTCAACTTCCCAATATAAAAGTTATCCAAACATGAAGTCCTTAGTCGTTAGCGTGCATTCTCCCTAATTTATTTTTGTCCCTAATTTAAAGAATACAAGACTTTTTTCCGGGGAAAAATGTAAGGAAAATGATCCTCTCTAGTCCTTTAAAGGGACTGTACGGTCCTATCTAGGCCATTGTTGGGCCCTTCCCGAGTCCGTTCTAATGATCGGGAGTGTTCATATTTTTAACCTCCTCAATAACATTAAGCACGTCAAAATTTATGTTAATCGGATACCGTTTAATCTAGCTTCAAATTACATTTATCTCAAGAAAAAAATATCGCACCACTAGATAAAAGCCAATGTCCGCCAAGATAAATGTAATTTGAAACTGGATAACACGATATCCGATTAACATGAATTTTGATGTGTCTAATATTCTCGATGAGATCTAAATTATCAACGGTCCCAATCATTAAAATGGACCCGTGAAAGGCCCGGAATCGACCCAGATTGCAGAGGACGCTGTTCCAGAAAATAATCCGTAACTCCAATAGTTTATCAGAGGACCGAGGATCAAAAAAAAAAAAAAGAAGAAGAAGAGGACGGGGTCAACAGGTAGCCGTGTGGTTTCTTTCTCTCTCTTACGAATTCAAAGGACTGGTCCTCACTCTTCACTTTGTATTATTTCTCGTACTAAAGAAACTTGACTTTACACAACTGTTCAACTTTGTTTGGTACCCAGCTACTCTCAGTTAATGACTCTTTCTTTCATGAATGAAAGTTTGGTACCCAGACTCTCAGTTAATGACTCCTTCTTTCATGAATGGCCCAACATTTTGTTCAAAGAATGTCTAGGTTTTCTAACTTCAAATTCAATTTGAGCCATTCGTGCTGAGATAATCGGCCGAATTGACCGCTCTGTACTTGCTCGGTAGGGCATCCCCAGGTGCATTGCCAAGAGGCCTTTGTCCAAATGGATCAAAGGTGCTGTACTACCCTTTTTTTTTTTTTGAACGGCAAAAAAAAATTATAATCTTTGAAATTGTTACAAACGTTAAAGAAACCAAGGTTGACAGTATCGATCATATTCTTAAATCTAAGAACAATATTCATAAATCTAAGAAGAGATATAAGGCTAATCAAGAAAACACCTATTAGGACAAGTCTACACTCATAATGTAATACGGAGTACCCTCCTTTCCCAAGATTTTTCTATTGAATTATTATCCTCTCCATATTTTTAGAATTGTCACTCTTTTTTTATTATTTACTTTGGTAATTATATAGGAAATAGTTTCTACGTCTGTAACTGGAAACAAAGTTATAAATTTATATGAATAAAAACTAAGAATGTATGTGTATAAAATTAGGGGTGAGTATGAACCGAATTGATTGGATTTTAGAGTAAATCAATCCCTACGGATTACCAATTTGGAGAAACAAACAAATCATAAAACTCATAGAACCAAACCATTAAAATGCGGTTTGGCTTCGATTTTGAATCACGATTCACTTAAAACTGAGATATCATCTTCGAAAACTATATATGTAAGTACTTAAAATTGAGATAAATTAAACCAAAGCTCATATTGAAACCAATTCGATTTGTATACACATACAATATAGCAATGAAACAACTACTGAAAGAGAAGATAATGTCTAGCAAAGAGTGCTTATCGTTGACTGGGCAAGAAAGAGATTGCTTTTCAATTTAAGTTTATTTATGTTAGGTTTTTATATAATAGGATCGAATATGTTCTTTTCATCAAATGTAAAAATTCAGAATAATTAGGCCCCGTTCCAGAAACTTTCATAAAAAATAAGTACTTATTTTGAAACTTCTCAAAGAAAAATAAGAAAGGTCATTCCACAAAACTCAAATAAAAAGTTTATTTCACATTTTCAAACTCAAAAATAATGTAAATGAAAAAAAAATTCAATTTTTTTTGCACCGTATTAAAGATCTCAATGATATCTATCAAACAAAATCCATATTGATAAGAAAATTATTTGCGTAAGCACATGATTTTTGAGCTTGAAATTGCCTTCTTAAAAAATAAAGAGTTGTGCTATGAGTAATGGGCGCCGGGGAGGGAAATCGTACCGACGGCCGCGCCAGGCCGTCTTCGGCCACCGGACGGCTGATCCGAGCCGTTCAAAAATTATTTTAAAAAAACCGAGTGGGCCAGCTTGGGAATCAACAGCATCCGAGGTGTGTAGGATGTTTGATCCGAGCACCCCTTTTTCGTGTGTAGGATGCTTGATCCTCTCTAGTCCTTTAAAGGGGCTGAACAGTCCAATCCAGGCAATTTTCGGGCCCTTCCCGAATCCGTTCTAATGATCGGGAGTCTTCATATTTTAAACCTTGTCGATAACATTAGGCATGTCAAAATTCATGTTAATTGGATATCGTTTAATCTAGCTTCGAATTACATTTATCTCAAGAAAAAATATCGCAACACTAGATAAAAACCAATGTCCTCTGAGATAAATGTAATTCGAAACTAGATTACACAATATTCGATTAACATGAATTTTGATATGCCTAATGTTCTCGACGAGGTCTAAATTATCAACGATCCCAATCATTAAAACGGACCCGTGAAAAGCCCGGAATCGACCCAGATTGCAGAGGACGCTATTCCAGCAAATAATCCGTAACGCCAATAGGTTTATCAGAGGACGGGGTCAACAAGTAGCCGCGTGATTTCTCTCTCTTATGAAAGCATCCAGATGAATTCAAAGGACATAACCTCACTCTTCACTTTGTATTATTTCTCGTACTAAAGAAACTTGACTTTACACAACAGTTGAACTTCGTTTGGTAGCCAGCTACTCCAATTAATGACTCGTTCTTTCATGAATGGCCCCACATTTTGTTTAAGAATGACTAGGTTTTCAACTTCAAGTTCGATCCGAATCGTCCGTGCCGTGATGAACGGTCGGATAAGCAGTTCTGCACATGCTCGGCAGGGAGCTGCCGAGCAGCATCCCTAGATCCCTCGCTAAGATGCCTTTGTCGTAATGCCCTTATTTCCCAAGATTTTTCTAATTGAATTATTATTCTCTCCATATTTTTAGAATTGTCACTCTTTTTTTATTCTTTAATTACTTTGGTAATTATATAGGAAATCCTTTCTATGTGTGTAACAGGAAACAAAGTCATAAATTTATATGAATAAGAAACAAAGAATGTAGGTGTATAAAATTAGGGATGAGTATGAATCGGATTGGTTCGGTTTTAAAGTAAATCAAAAATCAAACCAATCCCTACGGATTACCAATTTGGAGAAACGTACAAACAATCTATAAAAACTCATAGAATTAACCACACCAATCCAAACCATTAAAATGCGGTTCGGTTTCGACTTTGAATCACGATTCGCTTGAAACTGAGATATTGTTGTAACGAACGCTATGAATGCAAGCTAAGAACGAGAAATTGAAAACTAAATAAGAAATCACAAAGACACAAGATATACTTGGTTCCCCGAGACGGGTAAGTCCACGGGCGAGGAGAGAGAGGATTCACTAACCAACGTAAAGAAGAGATACAAAGAGCCGGCTGTAATCCGTAACTCTAGAAAGGCCACAATATGAAAACCCAAAAGATACTTTAGAAGTTCCCCAAAAGTCCTATTTATAATAGGCTACAAAAACGGGAAAAAACATAATTAACCAATGTGGGACTAAAGAATACAAGGCATTCCCAATAGTTCTCCACCTTGACTTGAATTCCACTGAACCAAATCACTAATTATAGCTCTCCCCTTCTAACCTCTCACTCGCCAAATGCCCCCGAGGGGCAATCAACTGCAAATACCAAGCAAGCCCAAGCAATGCTTGAACTTGACAACCAAAACCGATTTAGTCAACGTATCTGCTGGGTTATTTGCCGTACCCACTTTCTACACCTCAACTTGCTTCTGTGAGATGATATCCCGAATGAAGTGATACCTGACATCGATGTGCTTGGTGCTCTCATTAAACATCAGATTTTTAGTCAAATGTATAGCACTCTGCAAATCACAAAATACTGAATTCACACCCTGTGCAAGACCAAGCTCACAAAGCAAACCTCTCATTCACAATGCCTCCTTCACAATTTCAGCAATGGCCATATACTCTACTTCTGTTGTAAACAACGCGACTATAGCCTGTAAAGTGGCTTTCCAACTAATGGCACTTCCGAACAGAGTAAAGACATAACTCGTTAGAGACCTCCTCTAATCGTGGTCACCGGCAAAATCCGAATCAACATAACCAACGGCATGATCACCAGAATTGGCAACTCCAAATAATATACCAACACCTGCAGTTACGCACAAATACCGTAGTATCCATTTCACAGCCTCCCAATGTTTCCTGGACGCCCCATATAACAACTAATGACACTAACTGCGCGTGAAATATCAGGACGAGTTACATACCATAACATACAAAAAGCTCCCAACTGCACACGAATATGGTACTTGAGACATATACTTCTCCTCATCCTCCGACTGTGGTGACAACTCAGCTGAAAGTTGAAAGTGTGCTGCCAAAGGGATACTGACTGGCTTCGAGTTCTGCATGGCAAAGCGCTCAAGCACTTTAAGAACATAAGACTTCTAATTCAAAAATAATTTGCCAGCTATTCGATTTCTACAAATCTCTATATCCAAAATACGTTTTGCCGCACCCAAATCTTTCATCTCAAATTCACCACCTAACTGTTGTTTCAACTTGTTGATTTCTGATACACTTTTGGCAGCAATAAGCTTATCATTAACATACAACAGTAGATAAACAAATGAACCATCTGGAAGTTTTCGAAAATACACACAACTGTCATACTCACTTCTAGAATATGACTGGCTTATCATAAAAGTATCAAACCGCTTATACCACTGCCTAGAGGATTGTTTGAGGCCATACAAAGACTTACGAAGTAAACAAGCATGATCCTCCTCACCAAAAATAACAAATCCCTCAGGTTGACGCATATAAATCTGTTCCTCAAGCTCGTCATGCAAAAACGCAGTTTTGACATAAAGTTGCTCTAACTCAAGATCATAACATGCAACAATAGCAAGTAAAGTGTGAATGGAACTATGTTTTACAAATGGTGAAACTACCTCATTGTAGTCAACACCCTCTTTCTGGCTGTATCCTTTCGCCACTAGCCGAGCTATGAACCGAGTGTCTTTTACCCCTGGAATACCTGGTTTGCGCTTGAAGACCCACATGCACCCAACAATCTTCTTCCCTTTCAGCGGTTCTACTAACTCCCATGTCTGATTCTTCTGAAGAGACTCAATCTCTTCATTCATAGCAACAGACCACTATGTAGACTCAGCGCTCGAAACAGCTTCCGTATAGCTGGAAGGCTCCTCATACTCAACTGTCTCAGTAACTGATAAAGCATAGGCCACCATCTCAGAATAAGCCGAATCCGTTTCAGGAGACCGAATCTCCCTCCTTGGCCTATCTTTAGCAATAGTGCGTGGTTGCTCAACTAACGCATCAACCTTTGTATCTAAACTCTTGAACTCCTCTTCAATTGACTTATCAATGTGGTTCTTTCCTGAGTCAAAAGACTCACCCAAAAACTCCACCTGCTTTGGAACACTCTGTTCCTGAACTATATCACCAACCTGCTTAGACCCCTTAATCATAGAGTTTTCATCAAAAGTAAAACTCTTCTGATCAAAAACTTTGAATCTTTAGGACAGCACAATCTGTACCCTTTCACACCTGCCTGATAACCCAAGAAAATACACTTCTTGGCCCGTGGCTCTATCTTACCCTCAATCATATGAGCATAAGCTGGACACCCAAACACACGGAGCATAGAGTAATCGGCTTGATGACCTAACCATACCTCAAAATGAGTCTTACACTCAATAGCAATCAACGGTGACCTGTTCACCAAATAGCATGTCGTGGAAACGACTTCAACCCAAAATTCTTTGCCCAATCTGGAATTGGACAACATACAACGTGCCTTCTCTAAAAAATTCCTATTCATTCATTCAGCCACACCATTCTACTGAGGGGTTTTTCTCACTGTGTGATGCCTTACAATGCCCTCATCACTGCAAAACCTATCAAACTCGCCAAGACAAAACTCCATTCCATTGTTAGTTCTCAAACGTTTTATTTTCTTACCAGTCTGATTCTCAATCAAAGTTTTAAACTGTTTGAACGTATTAAAGGCGTCACTCTTATGTTTCAACATATACACCCAAACTTTATGAGAGAAATCATCGATAATACTCATAAAATAACGAAAACCACCTTTAGAAGTTACCTCTGCGGGACCCCAAAGATCCGAGTGAAAATAATCCACCATGCCTTTGGTGCGATGAACAGCTGTACTGAATTTTACCCTGCACTGCTTGCCGTAGACACAATGCTCACAGAAATCCAGTTTCTCAATTTTCTGGCCATATAGCAAACCCTGTTTGCTCAAAATTTTCATCCCCCTCTCGCTCTTATGCCCAAGGCTCATATGCCACAAACGAGTCAAGTCTGAATCTGAAACCTTGGATGCAGCAATCGTTGCTGTAACACCTAGAACTATACTGCCCTGTAGTGTATAGAGGTTACCACGCTTCTGACCCTTCATCAGTACCAATGCACCCTTCGAGACTTTATAAATTCCACATTCACCGAGGAATTTGCAACCATGAGAATCAAGAGCATCAAGAGAGATAAGATTTTTCTTCAAATCCAGAACATGTTGAACCTCAGATAAAGTCCTAACAATACCATCATGCATTATAAGCTGAATCGTTCCTGAACCAACAGTCTTACAGGCCATGTTGTTGCCCATCAAAACTGTACCACAATTGACCGCCTCATAAGTAGAAAACCACTCTCTATGCGGACACATATGGTATGAACATCCAGCATCCATAATCCACTCGGTATTAAAGCGAGAATCGCCCTCTGTAACTGATAACACGTTATCTGACTCATCTGAACTCTCAACAATTTCAGTAATTACTTTACCCCCTTTCTGATCTTCTTTTTTCTTCTCCTTGAGTTTTAAACAGTCACTTTTCCATGAGTGCCCGAGTTTCTTGCAATAATTGCACTTTCCCTTCCTTTTACCTGATGATCTAGATCTTCTCCTATTACTCGACTCCTCCCTTTCTGATGTTCTTCCCCTAACAAACAATTCCTCCGCATGTGCATCACCCTCACTTGACACTTTTTTCCTTAATTCTTTCGAATATAGGCTGGTCTTAACATCCTCAGTAGATTTCGTGTCTTTATCATACAATAGGATTGTAACAAAGTGCTCATACGAAAGTGGTAAAGAACATAGCAAAATTAGGACTTGGTCCTCATCCTCAATTTTACTGTCAATATTTTTCAAATCCATAATAATACAAGTGAACTCGTCTGAATTATCCTTAACAAGTATACCTTCTCGCATATGAAACGTATAAAGACGTTGTTTGAGATATAACCTGTTGGTGAGCAACTTCGTCATATATATGCCTTCCAACTTCAGCCAAATTCCTGGTACTGAAGTTTCTTCTTCCACCTCGTGAAGAACGTCATCTACCAGACTCAACTGAATAGAACTCAGAGCTTTGGCATCCGTATTATCCCAATCTTCCTCTTTGATTCCAGAACTAGTCTTTCCTTAACAAAGCTTTATGCAATCCTTGTTGGGTTAACAGAGCCTTCATCTTTACTCTCCAAAGACTGAAACTGCTGCTCTACCCATCAAACTTCTCAATCTCGAATTTAGCCGCCATAGCCACAATCGGAAACGAAACCCTAGTTTTGCAACCTAAGGCTCTGATACCAGTTTGTTGTAACGAACGCTATGAATGCAAGCTAAGAATGAGAAATTGAAAACTAAACAAGAAATCACAAAGACACAAGATATACGTGGTTCCCCAAGATGGGTACATCCACGGGCGAGGAGAGAGAGGATTCACTAACCAACGTGAAGAAGAGATACAAAGAATCGGATGTAATCCGTAACTCTAGAAAGACCACAATATGAAAGCATAAAAGATACTTTAGAAGTTCCCCAAAAGCCCTATTTATAATAGGCTACAAAAACGGGAACAACATAATTAACCAATGTGGGACTAAATAATACAAGGCATTCCCAACAGATATCATCTTCGTAAACTATGTAAGTACTTAAAATTGAGGAGATAAATTAAACCAAAGCTTATATTGAAACCAATTCGATTTGTATACATACAATATAGCAATGAAAGAACTATTGAAAGAGAAGATAAATGTCTTGCAAAGAGTGCTTATTGTTGGCGGGGCAAGAAGACAAATTTAAGTTTATTACGTTAGCTTTTTATATAATCAGAATAATTAGTCTCGACAGTGAAGGATAGGGAAGTGGAATGGAGTATTGAATTAGAAAATTAATTAACTATAGCTTAACGTATAATAATTTGGTGTAGCGAAATTAAATTATATGTAGGAATAGGGTGGTGGACTTGAGTAGTACATTAGATAACTATTGGCTGTGGCTTAGTCAATGTTTATTTGGGGTGCATCTAACTTATTGACTGTGACTTTAACAGAACAGTCCAACTTTGTTTGGTAGCCAGCTACTCTCAGTTAATGACTCGTTCTTTCATGAATGGCCCCACATTTTGTTCAAATAATGTCTAGGTTTTCTAACTTCAAATTCGATTTGAGCCGTCTCTGTCGAGATGAATGGCCGAATCGGCCCCTCTGCATTTGCTCAGTAGGGCATCCCTAGGTCCAATCGCTAAGAGGCCTTTGTCCAAATGGATCAAAGGTGCTGTACTACTTCTTTTTTTGAACGGCAAAAAAAAAAAATCTTTAAAATTGTTACAAAGACTAAAAAAATAAAGATTGACAGCATCATATTCTTAAATCTAAGAACAATATTCCTAAATCTAAAAATAATCCTGTGCTTATATACATGAGACAAAATGACAATCAAGAAAACACTCATTGGGACAAGTTCACACCCATAATGTAATACCCTTGTTTCCCAAGATTTTTCTAATTGAATTATTATCCTCTCCATATTTTTAGAATTGGCACTCTTTTTTTTTATTCTTTACTTTGGTAATTATATAGGAAATGCTTTCTATGTGTGTAACGGGAAACAAAGTCATAAATTTGTATGAATAAGAAACTAAGAATGTAGGTGTATAAAATTAGGGGTGAGCATGAATCGGATTGGTTCGATTTTAAAGTAAATCAAAAGTCAAACCAATCCCTACGGATTACCAATTTGGAGAAATAAACAATCCATAAAACTCATAGAATTAACCAAACCAATTGAAACCATTAAAATGTGGTTCAGTTTCGATTTTGAATCACGATTCGCTTGAAACTGAGATATCATCTTCATAAACTATGTAAGTACTCAAAATTGAGGAGGTAAATTAAACCAAAGCTTATATTGAAACCAATTTGATTTGTATACATACAATATAGCAATGAAAGAACTATTGAAAGAGAAGATAATGTGTAGCAAAGAGTGCTTATAGTTGGCTGGGCGAGAAAGATATTCACGACAGTGAAGGATAGGGCGGTGGAATGGAGTATTTGATTAGAAAATTAATTGACTATGACTTAACGTATGATAATTTGGTGTATTTAAATTCAATTATAATTTAGGAATAGGGTGGTGGACTTGTGTATTACATTAGATAACTTATTGGTTGTGGCTTAGCCTATCTTTATTTGGTGCGTCTAAGTTAAAAATGTACTCTAATACCTATAGATATTTATTTATTTATTTATAGATTGTTCGGATCGAATTGGAACAAAAATCGTTGACATATATCCGTAGACCAAACTATTGAACACGATTATTAATTTTTTAAAATTAGGACCAAACCGGTTTTACAGTTTCGTCCCACCCTAATATAAAATAGAGTGAAAAATAAATGTACCCGACGACCAAGTGCATCAGTCATAAAGAATAATGCCGAGTGCACACAATTTTGTTTGATAACTCAAGATGTCATAGTGAACAACTTTTCATTGCCTACGCACCAAATTAAATTATTCTCACAAAGTCCTGAAGCCTAAATTTAGGGAGGGACAATTTTGTAATCACGCAGAGCAAAGACCATATATATGTTTAGCTCCCCCGTCAGAGTCCAACGTTTGATGAATTCAAACACACCAATTTTTCCACCATGCCTGAGCCTCTCACCTTCTTCTTCCTCCTCCTCATCCCTCTCTCCTCCCTCTTCTTCTTCTCCAAGACCTCCCACGGCAACGCGCTCGCCTCAAACTGTCCCTCCCACGAGTGCGGCGACGTGAAAATCGACTACCCTTTCTGGTTACAGAGCCACGCAACCGCCTACCAGTACTGTGGCTACCCTGGCTTTAATCTCACTTGCTCGTATCAAGAAACCATACTTAACCTCCCAGGGGAATCCTTCTACGTGAAAAACATAAGTTATGCCGATTATACCCTCACCCTCGTCGACAAAGAAGTCTCCAGCCAAACATGCCCCCGGGCGCGTCAAAACGTTACACTCCAAACGTTGCCCCTGTCATACAGCAGCCTTGACCTGAACCTTAGTTTTTACTATAATTGCAGCGGCACGGGAATCGAGGCTGATCCCATAGAGTGCTTATCGTCCGGTGAAAATGAGTCCTATGGTTTCGTGTGTGGGACCGAGCCAACGAAGTTTGGTAATTGGTACGATTTTTGTGAGGAGAAGGTGGTGGTGACGGTGACTGACTCCGAGATCAACGAGACGATGGGGTTTGACGGAGCCATGAAGGACGGGTTCGTGCTTGATTGGCGGCAGGCAGCGGCGTGCGGCGCGTGCGAGGCGTCGGGAGGGCGGTGTGGGTACAATATAGTGAATTATGACTGCTTGTGCTTTTGCTCCGATGGATCCCCACGCACTAACGCCACGTGCAAAGGTATGTCTGTTTTTGGAGTATTTTCGATTTTAAATTTAAAAGGATTGTGGTTATAGTGGGGTGATTATGTTTAGGCTGTTTAGCGTTTTTCTCTTTAGCTTTTTAGCTATGCTAAAAAAGTGGAAGGGAGCGACCAGCGTAGAAACCTCCTTAGGCATGATCATAGAAATTCCGAATCCATCAATGCAATATTCAGTTCAAATCATAGTTACTATACGTGAAAACATGACAATAAACACTACTCTTATCATCGGGGAGACTCAAATCCAAGCCTCCGCTAAGAGGTGTGGTGGCATACCCTGCCAATCCACGCTAACCCATCGGGCGGTGTTTAGCGTTTGAATCTGGTCATTAATTCTGAATTCTTTTCATAGTTTAATCAGAATCATGGCTAATTGCTATCAGGTGATAATTGTCAAAACTTGGTCCCGTCACGTAGGCCCCACGTTTGAACGAGGAAGTAATTTTTCCTCTCTTTTTTTTCCAACGGTTTGGGGGTGTTCTAGACAACTGACACAAACCTCTACTAGATCCTCTTCTTGGTCCTGTCATTCATGTTGGAAGTAAGAAATTAACAAAAAATTTCTCTCTTGCGACTTAATCCCAAAAGATGAATCCTGATCAATTTGTAGAGATTAAATTCACCAATCATCCTGATTAATATTCGGAGCTGTTTTAATAGTCCATATAGTTACCCAATGCAGTGAGAGCTACCCTTTGTCCTGATCGTCGTATCCGAATGACAAGTGGAAAAGGAGTGCAAGTGGACAAGCAGCAGACCTGGAGGGGCGTTTTCATTGAGGGCAAGACTATTTGCAATCACAAATTTTTTATACGTAGTCTGTTTTAAAATAAATCATGTTGGACAAAAATACCCTCATTTTTTGTTGACAAAAATACCCTTAAAATTACTACATGCAACCACAAATAAATCATTGCACAAGGGAATTAAGCACACCTCAGTCACCTCTCTCTCCCCGTCATCTTCTTCTCCCTCCTCACCCTAAACCCATTCCATCCAATGTTATTTATACCGTTTCGTACCGGCCGGTACGTACTGTTTTTGACAAAATCCAGTACCCTACACCTCTAATTCCGTTCCGGCTCAAATACCTGTCGGTACCGGACAAATACCAGACAGTACCGGACTACTTTTAAATTTATTTTTTCCTTCAAGTACCGGACAATACCGGTCAATACCGGACGGTACCGGGCAAATACCGGACGGTACGGGGCAAATACCGGACGGTACCGGACAAAAACAGGATTTTTTATTTTTTATTTTAAAAAAGTGTATATTATATTATAAATTCTTTTTAAGTAGAAAAATAACACTAATAGCGACTAATCCGAAACAGTACCCGGTATTTGACTGGTACCGGTACGTACTGTACCAGTAGGAAAATCGGTACCCTGACCGGTACGGTATTCAGAACATTGATTTCATCTTACTCTCCAATTTTCGAAGACGTGGTTGAATCAATGACAGCCGAGTTATTTCGAACTGTTAACGGTGTAAACCTAAGAAAAATGAAACACAATCCACTCTTCAAAATCCTACATTTTCACCCCGGCCAAATAAAACCCCAGGTAAAAGAAGAATAAAACCAAAAAGCATTTCGAGATAAAGGAAGTTATTACATTGCGAGAGATCTCTTGGGCGGCGACAACGACGGCCCTCTGGAGACCTTAGAAAACGGACAACAGAGAGAAACCCCAACCACTGTCTCCCAACCACCCCATCCGCCGCCATTCATATATGCACTTTTTTCTAAAAGCGTGATGTTAATACCAGGAGAAGACGATAACGAACCAGTCCATTGCGCATTATCAAAATACGTGATGTTAATAGCGCATTCACGAAATGTGTTATATGAAACATGAAAATGCATTTTTACAAAAAGAAAAAAATATGACGCATCTTCAAGATGCATTGTACAGTATTTGGATATTAGAATCCAAACTTTCCAAACATTTTCGAGTTTCAAAATCTAAAATTTTCGAGAATGTGTATCGACATGCCAACAAAATTCTTTTTTTGAAGGAGGTAGTGTTGCCCGTATAAAGGAGGCGGTGATGGCGAGTCTAGTGGTGGTCCAGCGCAAACCTTTTGTTTGGGAATTGCGCTAGTAGTGGTAGATATGAGAGAACGCAGACCTTTCGTGGTGTTGGTATTGTGCTCTGGTGGTGAGGTGTTGTGGTGGTGAATGGTTGGGAATAAAACTGGTGGTGTGGCGTGGTGGCGATGGAGGAAGAGAATGAGAGGACAACACAGAAACGGGGAGAGAGAAGGGGGCAGGGAGTAGTTCAAAATTGGGAGAAAAAATTAGGTTTGGGATAGGAAAGGGAATTTTGGGAAGTTTAAGGATATATGTTAGGTTACATAAATTGTTATACGATTTGTGGGTTAGGTTTAGAACAGGCTACGTATAGAAAATTTGTGATTGCAAGTAGTCCGGCCCCACTAATTTCCACTAATCTATAAGTTATCGATTACATATTTTTTATTTTTTATTTATTCAAATTTTTTCGCATTTGTTAATTTTGAGTTAAACTTTAATGCTTTCTACATTTCTTTTTAAATGTCCCAATTTGAAAAACACGTAGTTTTAGAAAATAACTTTTTCCTCTACTTTACACTTTTTTCATCAATTTTTCCCTCCACTTTACACTTTTCACATTAACTTTTATCTCCACTTTTCAAAATTATCATTCACCTTATACTTTAAACATTAACTTTTACCTCTACCTTTCAAAATTATCCTTCACTTTTTACTTTATACATTAACTTTTACCTCCACTTTTCAAAATTATCATCCACTTTATATTTTATACATTAACTTTTACCTTCACTTTCCAAAATTATCAGGAAATGATTTTGCCACTCTGTTTTTTTGTTAACGTCACTCCCCTGCCATTGTATTTTTGGTGCGCAAATGTATTTTTGCACCAAAAATACACTTGCAGAAGAGTGGCGTTCACCAAAAAGGGTGTGGCAAAATCAATAGCCATTATCATTCACTTTATACTTTACACATTAACTTTTATCTCTACTTTTCAAAATTATCCTCCACTCTACCAATTAACTTTTCAAAGTGGACACTTATTTTGGGACAACCCAAAATGGAATAGTAGTCATTTAAATAGGGACGGGGGAGTATGTATTAGTGGGTTCGTCTCGACGAGAAAAATCGAAAAATTAAATTTGTTGTTTCAAAAAGTGCTTGTGTAAAAGTCAAAAATTTTACTTTTCTGATACCTCTTGTTAAAATGAATCAATAATATATAAAATTCTGGAGTAAAATTAATAAATACGAATGTGTCAAAGTGTCAAAGAAATAAAGTGTGTGGTAGCAGAAAGTGTCAAAGTAACTTTTCTGATACCTCTCGTTCCTATTTGTTTTGACTCCTTTGAGCTTCAAAGTGTCAAAGAAATCCTTGCAGTACAACTAGATCTGTCAATGAGCCGGATTCGATCCGGATTCAACAGATTTGAATCCGATACGAATTAATTTGATAAAACCCGAATCCGATAGTAGTAATCTGAACCCGAAAAATTCGAATCCGATCCGAAAACTTTTTTACTTCAAAAATTTTAGCAAAAAAATATATATATTTTTAAAAATTACAATTTTAAAATAAAAATACAACTTCTTAAACATTTTTTTTTCAAAATAAAAAATTTATTGTTTTTTAAAAAAATTTTAAAAAAAATAAAGTTCGAATTCGGATTGATAACGGATTTAATCAGATCCATATTTGGATTACCGGATTCAAATTATCGGATCGAATCTAATCCATTGACAGGCCTAGGTACAACATAACCTCCATCCTCGGCTCCCAAATTGCATAGTAGGTAGCTATAAGCACGATCATGGAGGTTGACCTTGCCTTCTAGCTTAGCTTGCCTCAAAGCAAGAAATACAAAAACAATGATCGACTATTGGCACTAGTAGGGTTGCTCGCGGTCCCGTTCGGTTCGGATTTCTAGGAATCCGAGAACTGAACCACTAGTCACGATTTTTACAAAATAAAATTCATGTCCGGACCAAAAGTCCTACGGTCCGGCTCCAATTCGATTCGTGACTCGCGGATCTGTTACGGTTTTGTTCACGGATTTTATCAAAAATAAAGCTCAAGCATATATATCCCATAATAAAAGAGAAGAACGTTACATTCAGAATTAAATTTAACACCACCAGAAAGTACTTGTTACATAAACTACCAAAGCTTACTTCAGAAATCAAATTCAAAAGAATCTAAAACACTAGTAGGATTGTATCATTATAGTACCGGAAAAAAAAACGAACTACTGAAACTCAACTAAGGTTACCAATAATTTTTAAGAAAAAACTACGATTTACTCCTTATATTTTATATATATCTACACTATATTCCATTATGAAGATAAAATACTAAAATTGGTGGAAAAGGTGTTAACATTACTAAAAATTTATTATATAACTACACACATATATATTATTTATATAAAATAAATATCTCACGATCCGGTTTGGTTAATCCACGGTTTCATAATGAAAATCCGTGGATCGAACCGCGAGTCACGGTTTTTAATTTTTTAATCCGTGTCCGGATCATTAATCTACGGACAAAATCCAAAAAGTATGGATATCGATTCGGTCCGAACCGGTTTCACAGTTCACCGGATTTTTTTGAGCCGCCCTAGGCACTAGCAGTTGATTCAAAATCTCAGAATATAGCCTCCACGGGTATAAAACAGGCAAACAAGCACTTTTGGGATTGAATGTGGAAACATGGGGTGTGCACACTGGCACAAATTTCACAATCTATACATATAGCACCGTCTCATAATACATATACTGCTACTAGATAGTTTGAAAAGGAGATGAGATTGTGTGTATTTTTTTTTTGAAACGGCAAAACGAAAGCTTTATTAACTCAAAATACAAAGTACAAAGTTAAAAGGATTCTTGGATATACCGACCTGACCATCCAAGACCCTTATCTCCTAACCACTTAGAGGAAACTGATTTGAGCCCAACAGACTGAGCCCAAAACAGAGAAAACACGTATGCTTTTTTGTATTAAATTCTGCACAAATTGTGCACAGATTTCATTGTGGGGTCTACCACGGGTCCCACAAATCATCCGAGCCGTTCATTAAATGTAAAACATTTTTTCAAAAGGTCCTCGTAAAAAAAAAGCTCAATCCGATACCTATAGGTGCTTCATCCAACCATCTAACTTTTCATTCAGATTTTCGGATAATGAAAAGTTATATGGTTGGATCGAGCACCTATAGGTATCGGATTGAGCTTATTTTTTACGAGGACCCTTGAAAAAATGTTTTCCATTTAATGAACGGCTCGGATGATTTGTGTGGGACACGTTGTGGGCCCCACAACGAAATTTGTGCAAACATTGTATGTGTGTGTAGACTTTATGTTAGAATAATTAGTCTCGACAGTGAAGGATAGGGCGATGGAATGGAGTATTTGATTAGAAAATTAATTGATCAATTTTGGTGTACCTAAATTAAATTATATGTAGGAATAAGGTGGTGGACTCGAGTATTACATTAGATAACTTATTGACTGTGGCTTAGTCAATGTTTATTTCGGGTGCATCTAAATTACAAATTTATCTAATACCTACAGATATTTATTTATTTATAGACGGTTAGGATTAAATTGGAACCAAAGTCATTAACATAAATTCTCAAACCAAACTATTAACCACGATTTTTAATTTTTTTAAATTGGGATCAAACAGGTTTCACAGTTTTCTTCTCACCCCTATATAAATAGAATGAAAAATCATTCTACCCTACAACAAATTGCATCAGTCATAAAGAATTATGCCAAGTGAACTTTTCATTGCCTATGCACCAAATTAAACTATATCAAACTCATGAAGCCTAATCTTGTCAGTATGCAGGTAAGGCCCTTCAACCTGTGATCTGGGTTGGCTCTCCCACATCGGGAGTTTCGGTTAAATGTGTGTGTTTAAGAGGGTCCTCGTACCCCTCCCTAGACAGCAATTGCCTAGTGACCTAGGGGGTAAGTAGAATTTACTCCCCTACCTTTCCGTGTTTTAAAAAAAAAAACTCTTAAGCCTAAAATTTAGGGAGGGACAATTTTGTAATCACACAACAGCAAGACCATATATATAGTATAGTTCACCCGTCAGACTCTAAATGCTTGATGAATTCAAACACAAAATCATTTCTCCACCATGCCTAAACCTCTCACCTTCTTCCTCCTCCTCCATCTCTCTTCCCTCTTCTTCTTCTCCAAGACCTCCCATGGCAACATGCTCACTTCGAACTGTCCCTCCAACGAGTGCGGTGGTGTGAAAATCGACTACCCTTTCTGGCTATCGAGCGACGCAACCGCCTATCAATACTGTGGTTACCATGGCTTCAATCTCACTTGCTCTGATGATGGAAATACCATATTCAACCTCCCAAGGGAATCCTTCTACGTGAAAAACATAAGTTATTCCGATTATACCCTCACCCTCGTCGACGTAGAAGTCTCCGGCCAAACATGCCCCCGGGCGCGTCAAAACGTCACGATCCAAACACTGCCCCTGTCATACAACAGTACTCTAGCTTTGAACCTTAGTTTTTACTACAATTGCAGTGGCTTAGGCACCGGTGTTCTTCCCATACCGTGCTTATCCTCCGGTGGAAATGAGTCCTACGTTTTCGTGGCGGGGACGGAGCCGGCAGGGTCTGATTTTGATAATTGGTACAATTTTTGTGAAGAGAAGGTGGTGGTGACGGTGATGGAATCTGAGATCGATGATCAGTCGACTAACGGTATGATTTTGGGGTTTGAAGAGGCTGTGAAGGACGGGTTCGTGCTCGATTGGCGGCGGGCGAAGGCGTGGTGCGGGGCGTGTGAGGCGGCGGAAGGGCGGTGTGGGTATAGCATGGTGGACATGGACTACTTGTGCTTTTGCTCCGATGGATCCACGCGCATTAACGATACTTGCAAAGGTATGCTGATAAATAGAAAAAAGGTCTGTCGTTTTTGGTTCGTTTCAATTTAAATTTAAAAGGATTGTGGTAATGAGGGAAATTTGTGAACAAGTTCTTTACAACAGCAATCAATTATGACCTTCCAAAAGTGTTTTGAACAGTCTGGATGTTACTTTTGATCTGGAGAAGAGAAAACTCTAACCTTCTAAAACACTTTTGGAAGGTCGCAATTGGCTCTGTAAACAACTAATCACGGTTCCGCCGTTAAAAAGATTTTCTCTTATTGTTATAGTGGGGTGATCAAGTTTTAGTAGGAAACTAGATTTCTGTGGGGCGGGCTATCCTACAGGGCTGTAAAGCCGTTGATTCGGTCGGCTATTTTGGCAATAGACGGCTTGTATTTTAATCCAAGCTACGGACGATTCTTATCAATTCTCTTGAATTAAATCTGAGCTGTCGATATCAAAATAGACGACTGGATCCGCTATCCAATAGCCCTTGTAGTTTGGGCTGCTTACAGGATTTCCAAATTCCTTTAGTAGGCTGTTAAGCTTTTGGATCTGGTCACAATTTCGGGGTTAGGTGGGATCAGGTGATAATTGTCAAAACTTTATCCCATTACGTAGGCCCCACATTTGAACGAGGAAGTTTTTGTTTTGTTTTTTTCCAACGGTTAGGGGAGTCGGGACAACTTACGCACACCTCATCTAAATTCCCTCTGGTCTGGTCATGCATCCACGTCAAGACAGAGAAAATTTTCAATACAACAGTTATTTCAACTTATTTGTAATGTCTCTTTCAGATGAGGTGGTATCTACTCATACACGTGGCCTACATTATGTCAAAAAGCGTTACATATAACTTCGCAGGACTAGGGAATTTACAATAAATTTCTTTTTTCCGTTCTGACTCCAAAAAATGAATCATAATCAATTTGTGAAGAGTAAACCCACGAACCATCCTTGGAGTTGTTTAGTAGGGCCATATAGTTACCCAATGCAGTGAGAGCTATACCCTGTGTCCAGGTCGTCGTATCCAAGTGGCAAGTGGAAACGCAGCAGTCCTTAGTGCCATATTTCAGCATCTCCATTGATAACTTTTATTTGTACAATTGTGTGGCATCCCTATGGGGTGTGTCTAGAGTAATCTCAGATAAAAAAAAAAAAGATCTAACTTCAGTAACGATACGACGGGGCTTGTTTGTTTTGAGTCTCAAAATTCTTATGTATGGTCTCCGATATTTTCAGAAACCTCCCTCTTAAGGATGGTTTTCTTAAATGTGCTGCTAACTCCAACGGCCGATCGAGTTATGTGTTACAACTTACAATGTTGGTAGCAAAAAAAGGATGGGTCCACTCTCTTGAAAAACAACAGCATATTCATAACTTATCCACAAGGACTTAGGCATTGGGCCCAGCCTGGCTCCAAGTGCTGAAGGACATAGCCGTTGGGCCCTGCCTGGCTCCAAGTCCATTTGTAAGCAGTTTCTCTCTCAAAATGGCAAGAGATAATGCTGGGCCGGTCCTATTTTTGTAATTCATGGCCGGAGAGATCCTTCTCCTATAAGTCCAATGGCTGAGTAAGTCCTGTCCGTGTATTCTTACGTTACTACCCTCATGATGCCAGACAGCAGAAGCCCACAACCCAATGTTGACTGTCCATTCTCTCTCTTTTCCAATTGTGCTGTCTTTTTCTACCTTTCCCTTCTCTCTCTCTCACACACACACTCCCCTTTTTGTTTTACTTCTAAAATTCTTACCAAGTATAACTTTTATTTCATACATTCAATTTCTGCGAAAAAATATTTTTTGAAATCTCTTCAACAAGATCTATTAAACAAGTGCAATATTGAATGTGATATTATGTATGAAAAAAAAAATTAATTGTTTTGGTGTAGGCTCCTTTTTTTTTTTTTTTTTGCAGTATAATTTTAAAATGCTATAACTTTAATTATAAAATGTTAATTAACAAACAGATAAATTCGTTGTTAAAATATTGTTAACAACGAATTATTGTCCCGGTCACACATCTCGAACTCGTCGCCAATCTCCTTGTTGTTGCTGTTGCTCTCGCCTCCGCTGTCGCGGGCCGCGAAGTCGGTGAACTCTTCGAGGCCGATCACACCGTTGATATCAGCCGGTTCCTTGCTATTACTCTTGCTCTTGCCTCCACCACTGCGGGCCGCGAAGTCGGCGAACTCCTCGAGGTTGATCACGTCGTTGCCGTCCTTGTCGATCTCCGTCACAGCGTCGGTCAGGTCCCCCGAGGTGATCAGACTATAATTGAAGGAGATCAGATTAATCTCACTTTATACATAATTTGCTTTGTTTAATATTTTTACTTTATAATTTCACTTTATACATAATTTTTTGTTTATTTTTCATTTTTTTTAATATTTCAACGTACCCCTTGGTCATGTGTGTGGGTGATTCATACTCTGACAGCACACGTCATTTGCTGCAATATATCGATTGTTGCTACATATAATTTAGACAGAAGTTAACACTGTTAATCGTAAATTTAGACAGAAGTTAACACTGTTAATCATAAATTCATATAGAATTTAACACTAATAATCATAAATTTAAACAGAAATTAACACTGTTAATCGTAAATTTAGACAGATTTTAACACTATTAATCGTGGCATGATGGTGGTGGTGATGATGGAGGCGTGGTTTGTGGTGGTGGTGGTGGCGTGATGGTGGTGGTGGTGGAGAAGTGGCGGTGTTGGTGGCGGCGGCGGCTTGGGTAAATTTAGATATCATTTAACAATGTTAATTGTAAAGTTAGACAGAAGCTAACACTGTTAATCGTAAATTTAAACAGAATTTAACACTATTAATCATAAATTTAAATAGAAGTTAACATTGTTAATCGTAAATTAGGCAGAATTTAACATTGTTAATCACGGCATGGTGGTGGTGATGGTAGAGGTGAGGTGGTGGTGCTGGTTGTGGTGTGGTGGTGGTGGTGGCATGGTGGAGAGGTGTCGGTGTTGGTGGCGGCGGCTTGTTGGTGATGGTGGTGGCGGCGGTGGTACTGTTAATTGTGGTGTGAATTTATATGGAAATTAACACTGTGAATTTAGAAAAAAATTAACACTGTTAATTGTGGCGGCGGCGGCGGCGGCGGCATGGTGGTGGTCATTGTGGTGATGTTAGTGGTAATGATGGTGTTGGTGATGGTGGAGTGGTGGTGGTTATGGTGGCGGCGTGGAGGAGGTCAATATGGTGGTGGTGGTGGTATGGAGATGGTGGTGGTGGTGGCGATGGTGTTGGTGGCATCGTCGTCGTGGTGGTGGTGGTGTTGGGCCAACTGTTAATTAACATTGTTAATTGTGGTGTAAATTTATATAGAAATTAACACAGTTAATTTATACAGAAATTAACACTGTTAATTGTGGTGGAAATGGTGGTGGCGATGGCGTGGTGGTGGTTATTGTGGTGGCGGCGTGATCGTGATGGTTTTGGTGATGGTGGAGTGGTGGTGGTGGTTGTTGCGGTGTTGTAGTGGTGGCATTGTGTTGGTGGTGGTGTAAAAGGTTATTTGGACCGACTATTAATTAACACTGTTAATTGTGGTGTGAATTTAGAACAAAATTAACATTGTTAATTTAAATAAAAACTAACACTGTTAATTGTGACGGTGGTGGTGGCGGCGGCATGGTAGTGGTCATTGTGGTGGCGGTAGTGGTCGCGATGGTGTTGGTGATGGTGTAGTGGTGGTGGTCTTGGAAGCGACGTGGCGGTAGTCATTGTGGTGGTGACAGCTTGGTGGTGGTTGCATGGTGGTGGCGTTGACGGTGGTGTTGGTGGCGACATGGTGGCGTGGCGGCGGCGGCGGAGGCGGCATGGTGGTAGTGGTGGTGGCGGCGATGGTGGTATTTTTGTCTCTCTCCAATTGTCTTTTTTTTTTTCGAGGGGTATTTTTGTTAACAAAATATTGAAAAGGACCTACTGGACTATGGACTCTTTGGGTAGGACCTAGTGGGCTATTTTCCACTTGAGGAGGACCGGCCAGGAAGTTTCTCAAATGGCAAACCTATACGTAGGCCCATTATTAACTAGCCAAGTTTTTAGACTCCAAACGTGCTTAGATGTACACTTTAGAACACGGCTGATAATATTTTTCTACACCAGGTGGTACGTCCCGTTTTTGGAAGAAAACAGTACCTTGGTTAGAGAGAAATAGGGGCCACCAAGGTCTCCAAGTCTTCTTGCAAGGAACAAGTAGATACAGGAGGCCTGCGCCTCGTCGTTGAATTCCAATTCAATGCTAGCCGGTTGGTTCACTTATGTTTAAACTCATTCGTATGTTTGGTAATTGAATTATCATTCTCGAGTTTCAAATTCTGGCAATTGTACATATTATCATTCTCGAGCTTCAAATTCATTAGCCTACTCATTAATAAGACCTTGTTTCGCAATGTTTTTTATCAACGCATTGCCCACACATAAGTTCATAGAGTCTAGGTGTCAGTTTCTTGCCCAATACACTTTGGGGTCAACCAAACTTTATTCCTATTAAGGCCTTGTTGTACTAAATTTTTTGGCATTTTGTCTTTATTTAAATTTTTTTTCCACATTTGTTAGTTTTACGCCAAACTTTTATAGATTATTGATTCATCTCAACAAAAAATAACGAAAAACCCAAAAATGTTTAATTTTACCCAAATAATTTTAGAAATATCCAAGATAAAGCCCAAAAAGTCAATTTTTTAGACTTTATCTTGGATATTTCAAAAAATATTTGAGTAGAAGTAAAAAAAAATTTACTTTTTCGATTTCTCTTGTCGAGATGAATTAATAATCTATAAAAATTTGGCGTAAAACTAATGAACGCGATTTTTTTTTTTAAGAAGGACAAAACGCAAAAAAAAACCCCAAGCCTAAGTTTATTCCCATCATCGGCTTTCGTTCCTATGGATTTTGACTCCTTTGAGCTTCAAAGTGTCTCTAGGCACGGTCAAAATTAAGACCGTTGACTTGAGAAGAAATTTGACTGACCACTCACACTACGACACGTGGAGGGGTTGTGAGTTGGGAATGCGTGTTCATAGGTCAAAATCATAGTATTGAAAAACGATGTTGAAAATTGCTAAAAACGCGTTCTGAAATATTCTTTTGCACCATCAAAGAGTATCGGTCGATCTCAAATGTTCTCATACTAATTACTATACTACCATACATATATTGGAGCAACAACGAGAAGAGGCCAAGACTCCATCGAGCGGATATGATAGGTGCCGAATGGTGCAAAGAAGACTTATAATTTCTCAAACTCTTAATTAATTTTTGCTAACATGTTCTTTTTGGTGGATCATAAAAAGCATTTTAGATGACACGGGTAGTGGCAGAGGCAAGATTTGTACTCACTGTCTGAATCACATATATTTCCATATTAGTAACAAGAAAAATATAATCCATAATATATATTGCCACTAGCTAGTTTTGAAAGAAAATTGATTTTGTACTACACTTTTGCACGCAAGCGCTCTACTTTGTCGTTAAAAGTGGAGCGCCAAAATCAGCATCCTTTTGAAAAAGGGATGAGATTGTGTGTATTACGTAAGTGTTACTTAAAATTGTACCTACGACAAAAAAATGATTGATAATTTGAAACTTTAGGAGTTTCATTTTTGTACACTTATATAAGAACTTCATGAACTCTTTTCACTCAAGAGACTTGCAAAAGCCTATTGTATAAAAAAAATTCAAATTAACCGCAGAAACACATATAATTTGTTAGAATAAATGCACATACAAAATAATACCGCGATCAAATCGTGATCTTGAGATTGTGATTTGATTGTAATTAGGATGATTTTATTCCATAGTTAATCAGTATGATTTTCTTTTCATAGTTAGGCTCTCTCATAAATAGAAGCCTCGTTGTATGGTTTCAATAATCGAATTCAATAAAATAAAACTTGTCTTCATATTTAACATAATTAGTGAAAGTATTTAGAGTTGTGCAGGAGTCCGAGAACTCTGGCACGGTGCACCCCGCATGTCCGCCCCTGGACATGGGTGTCAACTTCTTACGCCTGTCTCACAGGAAAAGACTCGACCCAAAAATATCCCCAGACGAGTGAAATAGTCGTCTAAAACATTAGCAGCCTTACCTTTCTCTGTCAAAACAAACTGCTTACGACTTTGCGTTATCCTATATTAAAAACTTCCAAGACTCAGTCTCGTTCCATCACTTTCCTCCTATTTTCCTTCGGGTATCCATCCCTTCCTCCCTTTTGACAATCATTCCTATTTCACCAATCCAATCCTCACCATATTAACCAAACCATACCTCCCCCACCCCCCAACCTCCCCATCTCTAGACATGCATTCCCCATCCTCCGCTGCCGCTGCCGCCACTGCGATATTACTAATCCTCGTCTCGGTCGCGTTTTCACCTTGTTACAGCCAGTTAGAGGACGAGCGATACTACACCTGCGTTCAAAACTTCACTTGCGGCCAAACCATCCAAAACGTTGGCTACCCCTTTTGGGGAGGCGATCACCCCCAATTCTGCGGCCACCCATCGTTTGAATTGACGTGCCACAACAACGAGTACCCAACTATCAAAATCGACAACCGGGCCTTTCGCGTGCAAAAAATCGATCAATCTAGTCGTACGATTACTCTTGCCAGCTTAGACCTCTGGCAAAGTCACTGTACTCTGGAGTCGCATAATATCACGTTGGACGACAACTTGTTCACTGATGAGCCAAATAACCAGGACCTCCTTTTATTCTACAATTGCACGTCAGGAGATAGGAGAACTATTGTGAATAATTTTACGTGCGAAATAGGTGGTATAGAGAGCGTTGGGTTCTTTGCAGACGCAACGCATTTTGATGAGCTTGAGAATACTCTGTACGCCACGATATCATGTAACCATAGTACTGAAGTCCCAGTTCTTCGGGAGACCCTGCGCAAAATTTTGGGAAAATCAATGATGCTTGAAGAAGGGTTGCGCAGAGGGTTTGAGCTGGTGTATGATGCCAATGAAACCGACTGTGCGAGGTGTGAGGGTTCCGGTGGGATTTGTGGATCAGATTCGAGCAACTTTGCTTGCCATTGCCGTGATCGTACTGATCCCGTGACCTGTCGAAGTACTGGTATGCAGCCCCGTTACTCTGTCATCCGCTTATTTCAAGTCATAGGCTATGTATGATTGAGTGTTGGGGGCTTGCTATGCTTTTTTCGAAATTGGTGTTCGTAGTTACTCCCCGTACTGCTACACCACACTTGATAATACTATTAACAGAGAAATAGTTCGAATGAGATTAAAAATAACAGAGCAATAGGGAGAGCGTATACAAATTGGGTCTTTGTGAATGTCTATAGTGCCAGTATTGGCTTCTTCTTCCTTGTGAGGTTTTCGCTTGTATAGTGAAAAACTGATCATATAGTATAGAAACTATGTTCTATTACAGGTAAAAAAAATAATCCGGACTACCCGGTAAGGTAATCCACCGCTGTCCGGTAATGCAATAGGGAGCAGCCACGTCAGGGATTCTCAGAAAATTGCAGGCGTATTAAGTAGCTGCATTAATGCTTCGGATGTGTGTTCAGCTTTATCACGCAGCAAGGTGATGCTGCTGCATTTTTTGAGAATGGTTAACTTGGCTGCTCCCTGTTGGATTACCGGACAACTTGGTTAGTTACCGGGTAGCCCGGACAAAACTTTTTCTCATTCTATTGAAGTCCTTCCTGCAACTATTTTACTGTATTCCACTATTTTGAAAAATTGTAGTAAAGAAAAGAGGGCCATCATCAATTTCCAATGAAGTTTTGGCTACATTAGTTAATTCTTTTTGTTGACCATAAGGAAAGTCAAAACTTCCACTCTTCGAAAGTTAACATCATCTAATCTTCAAAAAATTCAGATCATCCAATCTTCTGAACTTTGAATTCCAGGGGTAACCCCGTCAGGTGTGTACATGCAGGCATCCTATGACTATTCTCTATCCTTCATTTGAACCAGTCAATTTTCCCATCTAAGAAAATGCAAGGAATATGCCTTCTGTTCATTTCATCATCAGCTTCCAAATTGTCAACTTTGTTCGAGCATTTCCCGTTGACAACATCCAGTTTCGGATGGGCATGCGATTTTGTTTTCCACGCTATTCCTAGACAACTTCTCGACAATTCTTGCAACCCAAGGGCAGTAACCAAATTCTCCTACCGAAAACTGGGAATGACCTCCGACGATCAAGGCAATAACCAAATTCTCCCCCGTTTTATGGACCAATACACTTGGATAGTTCTTACTCACCGTCTCTCACATTTGATCTTTGACGGGGTGTATTGCGATTGTTGACTATTTTTGTGACGATTCTGATTTAACAAATTTGACTTTGTTGAATGTGCATATTACGATTGTTATTTATTTCTATCCCCCCACAATTCATCTCTGAAGGCATCACATTCTGACTGGTTTTTATGAATTAACAACTGAATTTTCCAACCGAAAACTTTAACAGTCCTTATTCTGTTTTCATGATTGTTGTTATAGGGGGTGGATGGAACGTTGGACGGAAGCTTGGTATAGGCTATGTAATATACGGTTGAGTGTTAGGGGCTTCTCTATGCTAAAAAACGGAAATTCTATTCGCAAGGAAGATTTACAGGAACCATGCAAGAAAAAACATGTTTGGATCCATTTTGGATTCCACAAAAATTTAAAAAAATATCTATAAATTTTTTAATATTATTTTATGGGCCCTGTAGAAATTCAGCTCTAACAGATATCGGTAAGTATTACTTTTGGATTCTTATGGGCGAAACTGGTCAGTTCGCCCCTACGAATCTAAAAATAAACTTACCGATGTCCGTTAGAGCTGATTTTTTATAGGGTCACATAAAATAATATTTAAAAATTTATGGATATTTTTCTAAATTTTTATGGGATCCAGAATGGGTCCAAACGCATTTTTTCTTGCATGGTTCTCTACAAATCTTCTTTGTGAATAGCAGGGCTCTTGGGGGTATTAGTTATGAAGGGGTAATAAGATAGTATGAAGTATTATGTAAAAAAAGTGGGCTCACATTGATGTGGCGGGAGATTAAATAGTACTTCGTCCCAAAACCTTCCCTTAAATAATCCCCCGCTAGGGGTATTAGAGGGTACAAGAGAATTCAGGGCTTAGCTAATAGCCGGCAAAATATGTTCCCAAACTATGACTTAACCATGGATCCACAATCTTAAAAGGGGTATAACTAATACCCCATCGGTAGCACCCATCCAAATAGACTCATCTCATCATACTATAAACAAAGCAATAGTACCCAATCCCACGTATTGTTCACAGAGGAAAAGGGATAACGTATAGAAATGGGATTTTTTTGAATGTCTATTGCTAGGTTCAGAATACAGTATTGCCTAGGGCTAGAGTACCAACTTTCCTATTAATACAGTGCGTATCTGCTCTGGTGAGATATCAGGTACTGTTTCGAATTTATTGTTATTCGAATTTATTGTTATTCGTATAATTTCTCCGTTTCAAAAAAAATTTAGCTTAACATATTGCATTGAAATCAGGGACGGAGGGAAAGGGGGGCACGTGGGGGCACGTGCCCCCGCTCGATACTAAAATAATTTTGTTATATTTTTGTATATTTTGCATAATTATGAAATTAAGTGTGCTATTACACATAAACAAGTGCATATATCTTAAAAATATACATATAAAACAAGTTTTATGTTTCAATTTTGTCATGTGGTGCATTTATACTTGTTGATTTTCGAGCTATTTGTCTACCTGGATTGATTATTTCTTAATTGTACTTATTTTTAACCATCTAAGAATAATATTTTTAAATAATATCATTAATAAAACTATATCGATCATTCTAAAACTTGTCGATATTCATGTAAACGTACTCTCAAATTTTGTTTGAGATTTTATGCTTATTTTTACATAATTTAAGTGAAAGTATGTGTTATATATTTTTATAGTTTGTATTGCATGCCTTAATTATGTAACGATCTTATTGTGGTTAATTAGAAAAATAAATTTTCGCCACTATGATTAACAAGGTGCCCCCACTAGACGATATTTCTGAATCCGTCCCTGATTGAAATACATATAGAAACAACAACCATGCAAATCGGATTCTTGAATGAGAAGATATTGGCCTCTGTTGCCCGGTTGCCCTATCCAGTCTACGTTTGGGTGAAAAGGGAAATATTATTCGTTCCGTTCGCTGTTTTTGCAATTTTTTAAGGCTATTAGCTCCAAATTGCATTGAACGACATACAGAAATAAGAACCACGCAAATCGGATTCATGAGTGGGAAAATATTGACCTCCGTTGATTGGTTTGCTCTATTCAGGCTAAAGAAATTGTTGGGGTCCACCCATAGTGGTGGAGTTATTTTGTGTAACACCCTTAGTGCTGGGTGTTGAGTGTATTTACCCTTGGAGTCTCTTATATATAGTTGTAAACCCTATTAGGGTTAGTGTGTGACATAATGTGAGGGAGAGGGTGAGGCGAGCGTTGGGGGCCGAGTTGTGGCGTCCCGGAGAGGAACCAGCGTGTGGTTCTCGGAGAGTTTTTTCATCTTTATTGTATATTGTGTGAATATATAATCAAAAGGAGTTTTCTCTTTGAAATCACTACGAGGTTTGTGTGGATGGTGTCTCTCACGGTCCTAACAATTGGTATTAGAGCGGGGTTGAAGGAGAGGGTCACCCGAAAAACCATGGGTTCGATTTTTTGAAGAAAAAATGTGCTCACGAACGTCATGTTTTGTCACCCGAGGAGGTTGCACTGGTGATTCGAATGTGGCGGGCGGAGGTGGCGGATCTGTTCGTTGGAGCTCGGAGAAGGAGTCATCAACCGGAGGTTTTGAGCACATGGTTGTGTTCGTCTCATTGAGATGAGCACGGATATGTGTAGCTTGACGCCAGAAGACGCCGGAGTAAGCCACAATCGCCGGTCAAAGGCGGCGCATGGCAGCGGAGGTGTGGTTTTGCAAAGCCCGTGATCGTGGTTGCTCGAATTCAAGATTCGACAACAGGGTCAGGAGCGTCTTGGCAAGACGATCACGGGGGTGGTCGAACCGTCGTTGGACATCGCCGGAATGAGCCTCACGCGCCAGTCAAATTGGCGCGTGTCAGGCGAGTGAGATCTACTCTTGCGCGTGTGGTGCACGCGCTGGACGGATGCGCTGGACAGAGGAGAAAAAACTGCCAGCTTTCGAAAAAGGAGTAAAAAGAAGGGAAAAAACAAAAGGAAAAGAAAAGGGAGGCTGACGTGCAACCTTGGGCAGTACGGAATGCTGTGCAGGGAAATAATTCGGTGTAGCAGGTTCTCTTGGAGTATGCCATGTCACCATGCCACGTCAGCAGGATCAAGGCCACGCAGTCAGATTTGTTTTTCGCAATTTCGGAGCCGTTTGGACTCCGTTTTTTGCGTATGAGTAGTTGATTTTGACTATCTCGACGTTCCGGACGCAACCATGCACTCCGTTTTAGGATTGGAGGCTCCTAAGCTGGTGCGAGTGCTTAGTAGAGCATGAAATCGCGTGTTTGGAGGCGGTTTGGGTTGCGAGGAGGTTGTCTAAGCGGCATGGATGTTCGGTGATCCGTTGCGGAGCCAGTAAGTAGGTATACATTACATTCGGGCTAAGTTTCTCGTCAGGTACTGACACAGGCGCTTATTGGAGTGGTAGATCGATTCCGATGGAGATCCTGAATGCTGGGGAAAGCTAGGATTGGAACGGGAATGGACGAGTGGCAAGAAAGAGACCTGGGGAGAGCTGATGGGAGCGTAGGGAGTTGATGGAAAGTGGCGAAAAGGACGATTGATGGAGCAGACTTGTAAGGATCGAAGGTTGATCAGTGCAAACATGCGCAAAACTAGTGAGCAAGGATACACTCAGGTTGGTAGTGACACAGGTGCTTACTAGAGCGATGGTTTGCGGAGATGGTTAACAGTGATCGGAGGCAGTCTGGTTCAATCGGATTCGAAGACCTATCATCGGTAGTTGCAGTTATGATTTGGGCTACATAAGGATGATGATGGGCAACCAATGCAGGCTTGTTGAGAGTACATACAGATGGAGCTGATGTTTGGTACTAGACAAGCAGTATGAGTTTTTGTGATAATGAACAAGTGAAACAACAGTTGCAGAGACACATAGGAAGGGCACTAGAGTACGAGGAGTCATGACCTGAGATGTACAGGAGTGTCGATTATCGAATCAGATTGTGTGTGCAATAGTCTGCAGACGACAGGCAACTAGTTGTTGAGAGATGTTCATGGAAGCTCCGAATAGAGGGATGGAGATGGAGATTAGATGATGCATCACTGGGATCTATTCCTTTTGTGGATTTTGTGATTGAATTCTCTCCATTGTATGCGGCCGCATAAGGAGAGATGGAGTCACAGATTATGTCCTGAGAGGATGCAAGCACTCCGGTCAAGGGGGTGCGAGTACTCTATTGAGGGGGTGCTTAATATCGACGGAGATGTCGGTATTGCAGCTGGACAGTGCTGCAGGTTTAGCCTCAGAAGATCTAGTCTTGCAAGGAGACATTCAGTCAGGCGGGAACTTCAGTGAGGGGGTGCTAGCAGCTAGAGTTGGAGTGACACAAGCGCTTTGCTAGAGAGGCTGGATGGATGCAACGATTACCCACTCTGGGTGAAGGGGGTGATTGTTGGGATCCACCCATAGTGGTGGGATTATTTTGTGTAACACCCTTAGTGCTGGGTGTTGAGTGTATTTACCATTGGAGTCTCTTATATATAGTTGTAAACCCTATTAGAGTTAGCGTGTGACATAATGTGAGGGAGGGGGTGAGGCGAGCATTGGGGGCTGAGTTGTGGCCTCCCGGAGAGGAACCAGCGTGTGGTTCCCGGAGAGTTTTTTTATCTTTATTGTATATTGTGTGAATATATAATCAAATGGAGTTTTTCTCTAAAATCACTGCGTGGTTTGTGTGCATGATATCTCTCACGGTCCTAACAGAAATTTTAAAAAATAGTTTAGTATTGTCCGTTATTGTCCAACACTAGTTAGCATCTAAGTGGTCAGGTACCATTCGGTATTAACTGGTACAGTTTGGTATTGATCGGCATTCGTTTGTATCGCCGATACCAACTGGAATTTGAGCCGAGACGAAATTGGAGGTGCGAGGTACATGATTTGATCAATACTAATGGTACCGGCTGGTGCGGTACAGAATTCAAACTCTTGATCGTGTTGGCTTCTTCTTCAATGAAGTTTTGGCAATATTTCTTGTTGTTGATCACAAGTCAAATTTCATAAAAGTAAAAATTTCGGATAATCCACTCTTCTTTGTGTTTAGAGGATTTTCAGTATAATTAAATTACGTTTGAAGGATAATCCTTTAAACTGCAATTTGTGAAGACCGGGTTTAGGACTCCGTTATTTATGACTTATGAGGCTTCTACTTGAGTTCCCACTCAAAAGATGAAAGCTTTGACCATTGACTTTCAAATTGCAAAAAAACAAAATCGTTAAGTACATCCGGCCGGTGTTGTTCATGGGGAATGTCCTCCAACGATCAAGTCAATAACCCGACTCTCCCCAGTTTTATGAAATACGCTTGGCTTGGATAGTTCTTACTCACCGTCTCTCCCTTTCAATCTTTGGCGGGATGTATTACGACTGTTGAATATTCTTGTGATGATTTTGACTTTTCAAACTTTGCCTTTATTTTGACTGTGTGTATTGCGAGTGTAATTTATTTCTATCCCCCGCAATTCATCTTCGAACCAAGGCATCACATTTTGCCTGATGCAAAATGAATCAACAACTGAACATTCCTACGGAAAACTCATCAACAGTCCTTATACTGTTTTCATGATTGTTGTTGCAGGGTATGGATGGAATGGGCGACGGAAGATTGGTATAGGTAATACACCCCACCAGCTTTATTTTTTGCACGGTTTCTCTCATGCCAAACAATATCGAATACAGCAGTCTCACAATGTTTTTCATGTAGGATTAGGTTCCACTGGTGGGATTATGGTAATTATGTTGTTCTGCATTATCATCAAGAAACTCAAACAGAGTGAATATGCATTCTTTGGGAAACCTAAGACGGAGAACTACAGAAATATTGAGGTATTTCTAAAGAATTGCGGGTCTCTTTCTCCGAAAAGATACAATTATTCAGACATTAAGAAAATTACCAATTCATTCAGAACTGAACTAGGTAAGGGAGGCTTTGGTTCTGTCTTCAAAGGAAAGTTAGAAAATGGTTGCCTCGTGGCAGTGAAGGTTCTTAAAGGGTTGAAAGGCAATGGAGACGACTTCATTAATGAGGTCGCAACCATTAGTAGAACTTCTCACGTTCATATTGTGACTCTTCTTGGGTTTTGTTTTGAGGGTAGCCATAGAGCGCTCGTATATGAGTTCATGCCTAACGGATCTCTTGACAAATTCATTCATGATGGGGATTCCTTGACATATCGCCAGTTGCGTTGGGAATCATTGTACGGAATTGCGGTTGGTATTGCCAAAGGGTTGGAGTATTTACACCGCGGTTGCAACACACGAATTTTGCATTTTGACATAAAACCTCATAATATTCTTCTAAATGAGGACTTTTGCCCAAAGATATCTGATTTTGGCCTTGCTAAACTTTGTCCACAAAAAGAGAGCATCATATCATTGTCGGGTGCTAGAGGAACGGCAGGGTACATTGCCCCGGAAGTATTTAATAGAAATTTTGGTGGGGTTTCACACAAGTCTGATGTGTATAGCTATGGAATGATGGTTCTAGAAATGGTTGGAGGAAGAAGGAACATTAGTGTCGAGGTTGATCGTACCAGTGAAATATACTTTCCACATTGGATATACAAGCGTCTTAAGCTAGATGAAGAACTCGGATTGCATGGGATTATGAATGATGAGGCGAATGCAAGTTCAAGGAAAATGATAATTGTTGGGTTGTGGTGCATACAAGTTGATCCTTCACACCGACCATCGATGAGTCAGGTGGTGGAGATGTTAGAAGGGAGCCTGAAATCTTTGCAAATCCCCCCTAAGCCTTTCTTGTCTTCTCCCCCAAGGGCACCGGTGGATTCTTCCTCTCCACTCACGTCATGACATTGTGACAATGCATCCATGCTTCAAGGGAAAATGAAATTTCCACTTCCCATGATCATAAATTGTGGAACTTAATTCCAAAGGATTTTCTCATGTTGTCAAATCAACAGTACTTTGGTTAGTTGTAAGAAGTGTGAAGCTTTTTTTTTATCGGTAAAAGTAATATTTTTTTATCGATAAAAGTAACATTTTATTAGTGTGAAGCTTTTTTTAGACCAAAATATTGTCAATTAATGTTTGTATACATTTTTTGTGATGATACTATATGGCATTTGTGATGATACTATATGGCATATGCCATTGGCAATTTATATCTGCAACTGCGCATGATTAATGTACCCATACCTGATGATTTACTTCTAAAGTTTGGTTTTCATGTATCCTGGATATTTGTTTATATAGTATCATCTGATACCCCTTGATTGAGGAATTTTTGAGTGCCGAGCGGGTATTGCTTACGTGGTACCCGCTCTCTACGCATCCGAGTCGTCTGATACATTTTTGGATAGCTCGGATTAAAACACTCTCTCTCCTCTCACCCCAACACTTTTTCTCTCCTTTTCTCTCTCCAAATTTAAGCCGTTCAAATACGTAATGGACGGTTTGGATGCGCAAGCGGGCACCACGTGGTACCCACTCGGCACTGAAAAATTTTCCCCCTTGATCAGTTAATGAAGGGAAGGGGTATCGAACACTCTATGTGTGTATGGTTGCAGTAACAGATTTTGACACGAATTCATACTTTTTTTTTCCTTTTACACGAGTCTTCTTTGGATCCGGCTATGATGTCCCTGTCCGATTTTGGGGGCATCCATGCCCCTATTTGCCCTCAACTGTTGGATCCTTCAGTTTTTAATCTCAACTATTGATTGAATTCTTCTCATATTAGGTGTGGTCATATATTGTGGTAAGTATGACCATATATTACAGTAAGTGTGATCATAGTAAACTTTATGTAAATCAAGTTTGTGTAGTAAGTAGATTTGCAATTTTTTTTCCGGACAAATCATTAAACCATCTCGTTTTCATGGGTGCATGGTTTTGATTCAGTGGCTGAAATTTACCCATTTTTCAATTTAAAAGTCTATATATACAGGGGCATCTATCAATGCCCACATACCAACTCAGGGGCATGGAAGAAAAACTCGTCTTCCTTCAATAGTATAGTGAATGTTGTTGACCACGTACAGGTGAAAATGCAAAGGAAAAATGCAAATAGGCCATCATCGGGAACACACTTCCTAAGAACAGAACATAGTCTAATTAATCATTTTCAAGATGAAGATTTTTGACAATTTCGTAGATTAACGAGAAGGAGCATATTAGCTCAAGAACAATTCCAGGCTCAACCGAGCGATATGCATGCTATGTTCCAGAGTCAATTGAATTTACAATTTCACAAGAGGATCGAGAACCTAAGAAAAGTGATAAAAGTTGCTAAAATGTGGAATGGATTGCATGTAATGAAGTTAAACACTGATAGAAGCAGCCGTGGGAATCCAGGACCTGCTGGGTTTGGAGGTTTTTTCCGTGAAGAGAGAGGGCATTGGGTGCTGGGATTTCTAGGACGCCCTGGAGGAATGTACAAGCCTTGAAGCCGAGCTTTGGGGGATTTTCAGAGGCCTGGAGATGATCCAAAATCATGGAATGGAGGCTATGGATATTGATACCGACTCGGCAACCGCCATTGCCATGATAACGGAGGAGTGCCCTGAGCACTCTCCCCACAAAGTGCTGATCAAAGAGTGTAATGCGCTTCTAGCGGCAATGAGATGTCTCCTCAAGCATACATTCCGTGAGGGAAAGCAAGTGGCGGATAGACTCACCAATTAATATGGGTAAGAATCAAGAGGATAAGATGGTATCACACGTTATCCCGCCCGACGACATTATTCCGCTGCTTGAGGCGAATATGCGGGGCGTGTCTTTTGAATGTCTTTAGTTTGTATTTTTTCCATTTCCAGTGTATCAAAAAAAAAAAAAAAAGAATGTATGTAATGAAGGTGCGTGTAGTTTATACATGCATTTCAAATGTGTGGCCATCTAGAAGGCTTAAAGAAAACACTTTGAGCCAATATGGATACGCTTAGAACCTTTTCTGGGGCTTGGATGGTCCAGGAAGAGAGAAAATATATATTTATCCAGAAAAGCTAATTAAAAGGAATTTATCATGATTAATTTTTACAAATCGTGTTGGATTTGCACAATTTGACCAAGAAAATTGAAGCCAAAAGAATGGTTACAAGTTGTAACTTACAACCATAATCTACCATGTAATATTTCTGCAACATGTCGAGTAATCCTTGTAGTCTTCGAATCCAAATTAAAGAGTGGTCGCAATATGGAGATGATGGCAAGGACGTTCAGACTTCAGATCGATCAAAGAGTTGTTGCCTCCGTGACCACCACAGAATCAGATAGATGGCAACAACGATGCCGTCAGCCAGAAAATGAGATACTTCAATATTAATCAACTGCCATAGCGTATAGCTTATACATGACATTTGTACTTTTCAACTGCAAAATTACATAAAGTGATAAATTTATGGACTAGAGGAGCGTGTTGTGCACGACAAATTGCCGCCGCTCCGGTCTTGCTCCAATAATCCGAATCGTTCACTTTGTGGAGCTCGTCGTGTAGAACAAGTGTACCAAAAATCAGCTTGATCGGATATCATTAAGTGCCTCATCCGAACATTATTATCTTGAAACGAATGGATCCGAAACACTTTATGGAATCCACTATTTTTTTGGTACACTTAATAATTTCAAGACAATAATGTTAGGATGAGACACTTAATGAAATCTAATCGAGCTGATTTTTGGTACACTTATGCTACATGGCGAGCTCTATGAAGTGAACAATTTCGATCATCGGAGCGAGACCGGATCGACTGCAATTTGCCATGCACAGCACACTCCTCCCTTCCTAAATTTATATCATTTTAATTTCTTGTGCCATGCAGGAAAAGAAGACTTGAGGAAAGTAACATTTTTTTTCAACATACATGGCCAGAGATTTGAACGCATGACACTAGGAAATTAAAAGGAAGGAACAAGCTCTAGCTATTACTGGTTGAGACCAATAGTACGATTTTTCATAATGAAGACTTTGACATATATATATCTAACTAAAATGACTTGGTGCCCCTTTCTGGACCAAAATCTAGGGGGTCGAATTAAGCGGTTGCTTCCTTGGCCCTGTCCCAGAGCCAAACCTTGTAGCCTGCACATACTTCACCATCCTATAATTTGTTTTTAGTCTTAGACTCTAGCTTTTATTGGGACTCTCTTGGTGGATGGTGAGTTTGGTCTTCTAGGATTAGTCGAGGGCGCATAAACTGATCCAGACACCTAAGTTATCAGAAAAAGATGTAAACTGCTCTTATTTATCTTTAATGAAGTTCCTGAATTTTTCTCATTGAAAAATTTCTCAATTTCCCAATATAAAAGTTATTCAAACATGAAGTCCTTAGTCCTTGGTGTGCATTCTCCCTAAATTTGTTTTGTTTTTTTTGTCTTCTGGGTTTTTGTGGACTTATTTGGTTTTTAGGTTAAAAGACAAATCATTCTCCCTAATTTATTTTTGTCCACATGGTAGTTATGTTAAAGAAGTACAAGACTTTTTTCCGGGGAAAAAGGTAAGGAAAATGATCCTCTCTAGTCCTTTAAAGGGGCCGAACAGTCCTATTCAGACCATTTTCGGGCCCTTCCCGAATCCGTTCTGATGATCGGGAGTGTTCATGTTTTAAACCTTCTCGATAACATTAAGCACGTCAAAATTTATGTTAATTGAATACCGTTTAATCAAGCTTCGAATTACATTTATCTCAAGAAAAAAATATCGCACCACTAGATAAAAGCCAATGTCCGCCAAGATAAATGTAATTCGAAACTAGATAACACGATATTCGATTAACATGAATTTTGATGTGTCTAATGTTCTCGACGAGATCTAAATTATCAACAATCCCAATCATTAAAACGGACCTGTGAAAGGCCCGGAACCGATCCAGATTGCAGAGGACGCTGTTCCAGAAAATAATCCGTAACGCCAATAGTTTATCAGAGGACCGAGGATCAAAAAAAAAAAAGAAGAAGCAGAGGACGGGGTCAACAAGTAGCCGTGGGGCTTGTTTCTCTCTCTTACGAAAGCATCCAGATGAAATTCAAAGGACTTTGACCTCACTCTTCACTTTGTATTATTTCTCGTACTAAAGCAACTTGACTTTACACAACAGTTCAACTTTGTTTGGTACCCAGCTACTCACAGTTAATGACTTGTACGTTCTTTTATGAATGAAAGTACCCAGCTACTCTCCGTCAATGACTCGTACGTTCTTTTATGAATGAAAGTACCCAGCTACTCACCGTCAATGACTCGTACGTTCTTTTATGAATGAAAGTTTGGTACCCAACTACTCACCGTTAATGACTCGTACGTTCTTTTATGAATGAAAGTTTGGTAATTGGTACCCAGCGTACTCACCGTTAATGACTCGTACGATCTTTTATGAATGGCCCCACATTTTGTTCAAAGAATGTCTAGGTTTTTTAACTTCAAATTCGATTCGAGCCGTTCGTATCGAGATAATCGGCCGAATTAACTGCTCTGCACTTGCTTGGTAGGGCATCAGCCAGGTCTATCGCCAAGAGGCCTTTGTCCAAATGGATCAAAGGTGCTGCACTACCTTTTTTTTTTTGAACGGCAAAAAAAAAAATTTATAATTTTTGAAATTGTTACAAACATTAAAGAAACCAAGGTTGACAGTATCGATTGTATTATTAAATCTAAGAACAATGTTCATCAATCTAAGAAGAGACAAGATGCCAATCAAGAAAACACCCATTGAGACAAGTCTACACCCATAATATAATACGGAGTACCCTCATTTCCCAAGATTTTTCTAATTTAATTATTATCCTCTCCATATTTTTAGAATTGTCGCTCTTTTTTTTATTCTTTACTTTGGTAATTATATAAGAAATACTTTCTATGTGTGTAACTGGAAACAAAGTCATAAATTTATATGAATAAAAACTAAGAATTTATTGGTATAAAATTAGGGGTGAGTATGAACCGGATTGATTTGATTTTAGAGTAAATCAAAAATCAGACCAATCCCTACGGATTACTAATTTGGAGAAACAAACAATTTATAAAACTCATAGAACCAAACCAATCCAAACCATTAAAATGCGGTTTGGTTTTGATGTTGAATCACGATTCACTTGAAATTGAGATATCATCTTTGTAAACTATGTAAGTACTTAAAATTGAGATGATAAATTAAACCAAAGCTTATATTGAAACCAATTCGATTTGTATACATACAATATAGCAATGAAACAACTATTGAAAGAGAAGATAATTTCTACCAAAGAGTGCTTATCGTTGGCTAGGCAAGAAAGAGATAGCTTCTCAATTTAAGTTTATTTACGTTCAATAGGATTGAATATGTTCTTTTCATCATATGTAAAAATTCAGAATAATTAGTCTTGACAGTGAAGGATAACGGTGGTGGAATGGAGTATTGGATTAGAAAATTCATTGACTATGACTTGACATATGATAATTTGGTGTATCTTAATTAAATTATATGTAGGAATAGGGTGGTGGACTTGTGTATTACATTAGATAACTAATTGACGATGGCTTAGCCTATGTTTATTTGGTGCATCTAAATTACAAATGTATCTAATACGTATAGATCGATATTTATTATTTTATAAACGGTTCAGATCGAATTGAAACCAAAATTGTTTACATATATTCATAAGCCAAACTACTGAACAAGATATTAATTTTTTAAAATTGAGACCAAACCGGTTTCGCAATTTTCTTCTCACCCCCATATAAGCAGAGTGAAAAAATTCATTGTACCCTACAACCAATTGCATCAGTCATAAAGAATTATGCGAAGTGCACACAATTTTTGGTTTCTCTGGTCAGGCTTTAGTCCCCGGAGTCACCAGATCTAGTTATCCAAACTGGACGGCTGATGTGGACTCTATTTGTGAAGAACTCCTCCTTTTTGTGAAGCGTTTCTCTCCAGTTTCTTGCCGGTTTTTGATGGGATTTCGTTCGTTGATTTTGGGATCCGATTGTCAGAATGCTGGCTGATGATCAAGGGATTGCAATGAAGGATTGTGTGAGGCTCTGGAGTGAAAAGTTTGTGAATCTAGACCTCTTGGTTATTGTCTCTTTTTGGGATTAATAACCCTCTTTGATTGTATGCTTATTTCGTATGAATGAAATCTCCTCTCATTTTGGTAAAAAAAAACTCAAGATGTCAAGTGAACAACTTTTCATTGCCTATGCACCAAATTAAATTATTGATCTCCCAAAGTCCTAAAGCCTACAATTTACGACGGGACAATTTTGTAATCACACAAAGCAAAGACCATATATATGTTTTCACCAGTCAGAGTCCAATGTTTGATGAATTCAAACATAACATATTTCCATCATGCCCCTGTTGGGAAACCGAATCCCCAAGACCCAGTAATGACGCGTACAGATTAGACAACAAAAATTGTAAAATCCTATAAAGGGGAATTAGGGTTCTACCTCAACTCCCTGCGACACAAACGCTGGTTGAACTTGTTATAGCACGTCTTGCTATAAACCACGAATACTGCTCGACCGTACCTTACGATCTTCTACCGTATTCCCCACACGTCTAGAACACGAACCGAGTGTGGACTCTTTCGTGATCTGTTTGCTCTCTCTGATCCTGCCTCTATTTACTGAATAATAGAAAAACCTCCATCTGACCTAGAGAGCATAACGTATATATATATAGGGCTAACGATAGGGACCTAAGGAGTAATAAGTCTGGGCTCCCAGTGTAAATAAGAAAACCTAATCTCACCAAGATTCTACTTCTTATTTCACTAATTATAATTCACCCCACTGCAGAATTATAATTGCACTCCTGTCCTTATCTCAATTATATTACGAGCTCCATGATATTAAATACTTATTAATCTCCCCACATTAAGATTACAGATACCCGTTGATTAAAATAAATTACTAACAGCCCCAACCTTTCACCTTCTTCCTCCTCCTCCCTCTTCTTCTTCTCCAACACCTCCCATGGCAACTCGTTCGCTTCAAACTGTCCCTCCAACAAGTGCGGCGGTGTGAAAATCGACTACCCTTTCTGGCTATCGAGCAACGCCACCGCCTATCAATACTGTGGTTACCATGGCTTCAATCTCACTTGCTCTGTGTAGGGAAGCGAAATATCCGAAGGTCTGAAAGGTTCTAAGAGCTTAGCCGAGCTTCGATCCCACTCCGAAGGATGGCATATTCGTTTCGTTCGAATAAGACAGTGGTAGCATCTTATTCGTTCGGTAAAGCACTCCGTCTTCCGTTCTTCTTTTCTTCTGTTATAATGGCTTCACTCGAAGACCGCCACTCCAGAACCTTCTAGAAGCTTCCAAAGAAACGTGGGGGAGTCTCTCTGATAGGTGAGGTGACATCTTTGATTGATGTGACCCTTCCTGCTCTGACTGGGCGGCTCCCCTTCTCCCAACAGGCGGCAGTCAATTAATGCCTCTGACTTATGACGTCATCCGAGCACATGGGCGTAAGAGACAGCTTGCACCATACTTACTCCCTTCATCCTAGCCTATAAATATATGGGTACTTCCACCAAGTAAAAGGTTCAGACTTCTAAACACTTTTCTTTCTCCTAGAGCATATTTCTTACAAAACTTCTCTCCTCCTAGCTCCTCTTTCTGACTAGATCGTCGAAGCTTCTTCCCGGAGGAACAACCCCCTCCGGTTCCACAGGTACACGACGTCCGGTGCCACGTCACTCGGTTCAAACAGGTCAAGGTGGACGAGAAGAAATCAGCCCCCCACAATTGGCGACTCTGGGGAGACCTATCAACCTAGCATCGTGGACCTGATTTCTGTCCCCATCTCGACTCTACTATGCTCCTCTCCCTCACCCTCACCTTCTTCCTATGGCTCAACACCTTCCTCCTCCTGGCCCGAAGAACTTCACTCTAGGGCTGTCCGGGTACGGATCCATCAACCATGAGCAAGGGCATACGACACTCCCACACCAGTCAGTCTCTCGACAGCTCTCGTTTCCCCCAACAGAGCTGGATATTGCCCTGGCGGAGCAAAAGCGCCAAGCAGCCGTTATTGCCATGCTCCAACAACGTTTGGAAGAGTGGGATGGTAACCAACTTGTCACGCCTGCCAACGTCCACCCAACCGGACCTAGCCAACCGGCGGAGCGCCGCAAGCAAAGCAGAGGGTCCCATCAACCCCGAACCACAGACTTAGCAGCCACCGAGAGATGAACTGTTTTCGAGCGTCTTGAACAAAATGCTCGGCCGCAACCAACGGCCTCACGTCCTCGACTGGAGAGTATCGTCCGAACGGAAAGCACTCGATCTTCGGCAACCCAGTCCACGGCAGGAACACAACGAGCAGCACCCTCGGGCCAAGGGCGACGCTCGTCCAGACATTATTCAGACTTGAGAAAGGAAAAGCAGCCCGTGGATCTGAACGATTCACCTCGGCGAAGCTACCACGGCGAATTTCCCGAACAATCAGTACCGCCAAATCAGGATTCCGAGTATCGCCGGGGGGAGAGGTATACCGAAGGCTCGCGAGGCCGTCGTAAGGTTCCAAGTCAGGACAGACGCTCGGAAAGAGATAACACCATCACCCTCTACGATCAATTTACGGGACTTCCGACAGTATACCAACCGGTAGCTGAAGCAAAGGAACTTCGGCATGTTCGGCCAGAAGGATCCGTGCAGGCCCAGGAGCTAGTGAGGGAACTAAGAGAACGACGGGGATACCAAGCCGAGCATCCTCGGCAGCACCATCGTGAACGTCGGAAGACTCCCGAGTCTCGTCAAACCGTGCCACCCACAATAGTACAACCAAATCTCATTCCAGAAGATAATTCGAAGCTCAGGAAGGCAAAAGATTCCCCCTTCGTGGACGCAATACAGCAGGAGCGACCCCCGGATAGATTCGTGATGCCAAAGCTCAAACGCTACGGGGCTAAAGAGGACACAGTCGCCTTCGTCTGCCGCTTTCGACAAATGATGAGCCTTCACAACTTCTCCGATGCACTTATGTGCAAAATATTTCCCCTCTCATTAAGTGAGCCAATCATGCTCTGGTACAATCAACTGAAGCCAAAGTCTATCACATGCTTTAACGAACTCGAGTTGGAATTCACGAAAAGGTTTATAACCAGCAACATTCAGCCGAAGACGCTTTCAATGCTGGTCAACATGCGAAGAGCTGCGGGGGAAACTCTTCGGCTGTATATTGAGCGATACTGGGAGGTCTACAATCTTATTCCTGATTGCGATCAGGGAGTGGCGACCGAGTCATTCATGAACGGCCTGGACCCAACTTCGGCAATGTATCGAGAAAGACTGCATCCATGAAGAGGCGATGGCCGAGCGTAACGCGCCAAAGGTCGCCGAGCCTTCTAAGGCACATGCCGCGGTTAAAAAGAGGTGGTAAATATTGGGCAGACGTCAGGAGGGAGTAAGCCGAACAACGGAAATCGAACCTCGCAACGTCAACCACAATAAGTAATGCAACTAAAGCGTGAGCCGAGGCCCGACGAATACGTTGCCGAGCGGACTACGTTCACCGAGCCCATTTATAAGCTCCTCTCCATCATTGGGAAGCTCTCATTCTTCTCTTGGCCTACTGGGCTCCTCGGAACGAATGGCCAAGGACCTGGGATGTGCTCATACCACAAGGAGCGGGGACACTATACGACGAAGTGTCAACCTTTCAAGCGATACTTAGAGGAGCTTGCTGCAGCTGGGCACCTCAATCCGTGGATTGATACTCGGAAGAGTCCACTACCACCACCCCTTCCTCTTCTAGGTGGCCATGTTAGTGTCATTCAAGGTATGGCTTCCGAGGGAAGAGTATCTGAGTTGCAGTTAGAGATCAACATGGCTGTCACTGCTCTTTCGGTATGTAACGTGGGTTCCTCGATGAAGAGAAAGTTCGAAGATCCGAACGACAATGGCCCAATTGCTTTTACATCTGAAGACTTGACAGGAATTCAAATGCCACACACGGATGCCCTCGTCGTTACGGTTATCATTGACAAATCGACCATCCAGCGGGTGTTGATTGATCAGGGGAGCTCGGCGGATGTGATGTTTTATTCGACTTTCAAGAGTCTCGGGATGTCCCCAAATCAGCTTTGGCCAGCAACAACACCTCTCGTTGGATTCACAGGTGCGCTGGTTTGGCCACTCGGTTTGATCAACCTCCTTGTGAGAGCCGGTTCCCGAGTGATTGACGTCGAATTCATAGTGGTTAGCTCCCCTAGCCCTTATAATGTAATCCTCGGTCGAGCCTGGCTACACGGGATGCAAGCAGTGGCTTCTACCTATCACTAAGTTGTGAAGTTCATCGGCTGGAACGGTAGACAAGAAAGCCTCCGAGGCGATCAAGTGCAATCCAAGAAATGCTATATCAGTACAGTCACGACGAAACAAAGCTGCTTGGAGGTGCAGTGTGTGGAAAATGGAGAAGTTGAAGTGCTTGAAAAAGTGGGATTACCAGTCGAGCAAAGGTCAACCGAGGAACTGGTTCGCATGTCAATCACGGAGGACGGCGCCCGATACTTCCTCATCGGCAGTTCTTTGTCCGAGGAGGAGTGAAAGGAGATGTTTGATTTCCTCACTCGACACATTGAGGTGTTTGCCTGGACTCCTCAAGAAATGCCGGGCGTAGATCCCTCGTTTGCAACCCATTCTTTAAACGTCGATCCGAATAGAAAGCCGGTGGTACAGAAGCTTCGGCATTCGTCTGCACTTCATGTCGAGGCTGAGGTGGATCAATTGCTGAAGGCCGGGGCAATACGGGAGATTCTTTACCCCACCTGGCTGGCTAACCCTATAGTGGTTCCGAAGAAGAATGGGAAGTTGAGGGTGTGTGTAGACTACACAAATCTCAATGACGCTTGCCCAATGGATAGGTTCCCCCTCCCTCGGATTGAACAAATGGTGGATGCAACTGCTGGGTGTGAACGACTAAGTTTCATGGATGCGTATCGAGGATACCACCAAATTGCCCTTGCCGAAGATGATCAGGAAAAGACGGCATTCATTTCCCCTCGGGGCGTTTACTGCTATAACGTCGTTTTGTTCGGACTGAAGAACGCCGGGGCTACCTTTCAACGAATGATAACGTCAATGTTTCCAGGGATGCTCGGACGAATTTTGGAGGCTTATATCGATGATCTTATGTGCAAGAGCAAGTTTGCTCGGGATCATCTTCAGGATTTGAGAGAAGTCTTTGTAGTCTTGAAGAAACGAAAGTTACGACTTAATGCAGAGAAGTGTGCGTTCGGAGTCAGCTCAGGGAAATTCCTCGGTTACATGGTCAGTCGCCGAGGCATAGAAGCAGGTCCGACGCAGCTTACTGCCGTGCAAAACCTTCAAGCTCCAATGACTATCAGGGAAGTTCAACGTCTTACTGGAATGGTTGAGGCACTGAATCGGTTTATACGACGCTCGGGGGACCTCTGTCGTCCGTTCTTCCAAGCCATCAAGACGAGCCGACGAAGATTTGTGTGGACTGAGGAATGTGAGCAGGCTCTGCAATCATTGAAAGACTACTTGTCACATGCTCCTCTACTCGTGAAGCCTCAACCTGACGAAGATCTGTACTTGTACCTTGCGGTTTCGGATCATGCCACCGGTTCAGTGCTTGTTCGGAAAGAAGGGGTGGAACATCAACCGATCTTTTATTCAAGCAAAACGATGACAGACTCTCAGACTAGGTATCTGCCTATGGAGAAGTTGGCATTGTCCCTCGTTTCGTCTAAAACGAGCCTTTTGTCGTACTTCCAATGCCATAGGATCGTGGTCCTTACTGAGTTTCCTCTCAAAGCAGTGCTTCGGAAGACTGATTCCTCCAGTCGGATTCTCAAGTTCTCACAAGACTTGGCCAACTACGACATCCAATTCGAGCCAAGGACGGCTATAAAAGGACAAGCATTGGCTGACTTCTTCGCCGAGCTTACACCAGGCTTGCAAGATGAAGCCAACGCCTTAGCTCTCGCGGAGACTGAAGCTCGAATTGCTGCAACCGAAGCCCACATGGAGTGGATCCAACAGCCAATAGACGCTCGTCGCTCGAGGTATACGCTCGGCACGAAACGACCTATTCATGAATGGAACTTATTCTCAGGAGATGCTTGGCGAATGACTGTGGATGGAGCCTCAAACGTCCATGGGGCTGGGGCTGGAATAGTTCTTGTATCCCCCGAGGGAACCGTGCACGAAAATGTGGTCTCGATCGGTTACAGAGCGACTAACAACTAAGCCAAATACGAAGCCTTGATCGCTGGGTTGCAACTTGCCCTTCGACTTGGTGCGGATTCTGTTCACGTGTTTTGTGATTCTCAGTTGATTGTGGGCCACCTGAATGATGATTACCAAGCGAGGGATGAACGTATGAATGCCTACGTGAGCCACGTCTTGGCTTTTCTCAAGCAATTTGGACGCGTGGAGATCCAATGGAACGCTCGGGAGCATAATGCTCATGCTGACGCCCTTGCAGGCCTCGCTTTGGTTTACCGAGCCTCGGGCAGTCGCACTATTGTGTTTGACGAAATAGACACTCCGAGCTTTGAACTTTCGGGTACTCCTGTTGCGGCCATATCGTTCGGTTCAAGCCAACTGGATGCCATAGTGTTGTACCTTCAGAATCCAACGCTGCTGATGAGCGCCCAATATTGCAGATATTTGGTGCGACTAGTCCCGTTTATATTGTTTTAACTTGCGTTTATTTAGCTTTTATTTGATATTACTCGTAAGGTAGTTTGTTTAGTGTTACAGGTAAAACGTGCAAATAAGGCTTGTTTTGACGCCATGGATGGCCCAAGTGCTTCCAAGTACCTGAAGACCCTGTCGGCCCCTTAAAATCTGGCTAAGTATAGAAAAATGACTTTTCATAAAAGTATTGATTTTCGAGATAAAAAAATGGCGGAAATTGATCCTTGAATTTTTCTAAGAGTAACTACAAAGTTGCAAGATTTTATTCGAAGAGCAAGGTCGTGTTCCGAACCATTTTCTCTTGAGAAAAACGTTCAGATTTCCGTTTTGTACTAAAAGTGAGGGGTTGACATTTTGATTTAATTGGAATCTTGAAATTCTGGTAATGTCATTGTTTCCGAATGGGGGGTACTTTTTTATTTTCATTAAATAAATTAAAGTAAAGGAAAGGTAAAAGAAAGATTTAAAATGCAGCATTTACTTAAGTTTAGAGAATAAAAATATAGTGCTGTGAAGCTGTGGAAGTTGCTGGGAGCCGTCGGGTGCTGAGTTTTGTAGGCTGGGCTGAAGACTGAAGATAACCTCCTGGTATCGATACAGCCTTAATCTGTATCGATACTAATTAGCTTCGTGGCAAGGCAGAGTGTTCCGTATCGATGCGGCCTTAATCCGTATCGATACGGGGAAGCTACGTGGAAATGGCCCTTCTTGATTTAACAGCGTGGTATCGATACTTTGCTTAATCTGTATCGATACCATGAGCCTTCGGCTAGATATTTGTTGCTTTTTGGACCTTCCATTTATGAAATAGTTGCTACTTATAGTATGTTTTTAGGATATTTGTTGGGAGAGAAGATGAGTTGTATAAATACTCTTCTCCCTTACTTTAGTTAAAATCCACTTTTATGCTTTAGGTTAGGTTTTCTCCATAGCTTTCTTAAGCTTTCTTAGTTTAATTATTCAAGAACTTCTTAAGGTAATTGTTGTTCATTAATTTTCCGTTTATTAAAGTTGTTTGTATGGTTTGGATCTTCCTTAATATCAAGTTTGTTTTTGGTTTCATCGGTTAAAAATCATGCCTCATTTTTATGCTTTACTTTGTGCTTTAGTTATGTGTGAGTAGTTTTCTTGGCTAAGTCTTGGGCTAATCTTTCCCAATGACTTAGGTGGTTATTTGGTTCTCAAACCTTCGGGCTTAAAATCATGGTTTTCGGAATCAAACTAACTTAGCCATTTCGGTCTAAGCGAGGGGTGTTAACTCCTTGGTATGTTGTTTAGTCAAGCGGTCTTGGCAAGCGGCATATTGAGGGCTCGTGGCCTCCTACGTGTTAGATACATTAGAGAAAATAGGTTGGTTTAGTTCCGACTAATCACATCTTTCAATAAATGCAGTCGTTAAAGCTAAATCTTCCGGGCGTGAGCCCGCGGTCGTGAATCTCGCTTGAATTTTATTGAGAACCGGTAACATCCTTTGTCAAGGGGTAGAAGATCCTTAGACTTGCCTCTTCTAAGTTAATTAAGCATTTTCCTAGTCTTTTGCCTTGGCATTTCTCTCCTTTTAAAGCAAAACCTAGTTGGCCGTCTTAAACGCCACATTCTACCTTTTCAACCTACAATCCGATTAAGCTATCATCGAATTCCCTGTGGCACGATCCCGGTCTTACCGGTTTATTATGCTACCGACGATCTAGCCCTACGCTTGGGGTTTTCTCAACCTTATTCGAAGGCGAGGTTTGAAGGCTAAGCAGCTGCCTGCAGACAGGAAGGAAGCTCATAAGGTACGATGCCGTGCCGCTAACTACTTTTTGGATCCCAATGGACATTTATACCGAAGAACATTCACCGGTCCGGACTTGAAAGTGGTGTATGAGACCCAAGTGGAAGGCGTTCTAGACGAGCTTCACTCGGGTAGTTATGGGGCTCACTCAGGTGGACGCAGCGTAGCGCAACGAGCTTTAACTCAACGGTATGGTGGCCAAAGATGGTGAAACAATCCGAGGAATACGTGAAACGCTGTGTTCGGTGCCAAAAGCAAGCTTCCCTTATCCACCAACCAGCTTTCCCACTCAAGCTGATCACAAGCCCCTGGCCTTTCGCAGTATGGGCTTTCAACATTGTGGGCAAACTGCCCAAGGCCCCGGGGGGCTTAGAATATCTGCTGACCGCCACGGACTTATTCACTAAGTGGGTTGAAGCCAAACCGATGGTGAAGACGACCGCGGCGGACGTGGAACGGTTCATTTGGAAGCATATCATCTCGAGGTTCGGTGTTCCATACGGTATTCTTTCGGACAACGGTTCTCAATTTGTGGCCGCTGCTCTTAAAGCATTCTATAAACGATGAAAGATCACCACCCAGAATTCCTCGGTGGCGTACCCTCAGGGCAATGGTCAAGCCGAAGCATCAAACAAGACCATCACTCGGGGGCTTAAGCGTTGTTTAGAGCGGAAGCTCGGATTGTGGGTCGAAGAGCTCCCTCATGTCTTATGGGCTTACCGCACCACGCCTCGACGTTCCACGGGTCGTACCCCGTTTGCAATGGCCTACGGCATGGAGGCCGTTCTCCCTCTCTCCACGTTGATTCCAATAGCTCATACAGAGAATTTCAATCCGGTGGCTAACAATGCACTCGTGGGTGCTGAATTGGACTTCGCCGCAGAACTACGTGACAATGCCAACCTTCGGCATGCAGCATATCAGCAAGAAGTAGCTAGGGGCTATAACAAGAACGTTCGGTCTCGGCCATTTAACGTTGGGGATCTCGTTCTTCGGATGGTTGTGGAAGCGAGCAAGTTGACGAAGCTCAAGGATCCCTACGAAGGTCCTTACCGAGTGATTGAGAAGATCGACCATGGAGTTTATAAGCTTGCAGAGATAGATGGCACCCCCATACCTAACCCTTGGAACGCTCAGAAGCTCCGGAAATTTCACGGCTAGCTGTTGTTTCATGCTTAGTTTTTCTGTAACTTTTATTCTTTCATTGTACCTTATAAGCCTTTGGGCCTTGTTAATAGAAGTATCCTTTCTTTTCTACTCATTGTTTTTCTTTCGCCTTGGGTATTCCACCTAGCCCGTCTTAAGCCGTTGGGCAAGCAATCTTACTCGTTCGGGCGAAATCTTCATAGCCCTCGGCGTTATTCTCGTTTGGGCGTAATCCTTGTCGCCCTCGTACTTCTATTCGTTCTTTTCCCATACGTTCCCCTCGGTTCCCTGTTCTCTTACTATTTGTTCAGATTCCCGTTTCTATCCCTTGGCAATCCTAACAGACAGGGGGCTACTCTATGGGAATACTAACGGGAACATGATGACACATGAGCATGAAGCATGCAACTGTTGGATTTACATTTTCAGTCGCAACTTATCCGAACGTCACAATTGATTCACACAGGATCAATAAAATAAACCGAACAACAGTACTTGAAAACTTTTCAACAATCCAACATCCACATTTCAGGTGATGCAATACTCCATTGTTTTTACAAAACACAAATCTCCTTCGAAACCAAGCTGCACCTGGCAAAACATGTTCAAAAAAAAAAAAACAAAAAAAACAAAGCGCCCAGCACATCTTAAGGGGCTTCCTTCGGGAAAAGAGGCAATGTGGGGTCAACTGCAGGAGTTGGGGCAGTGGCAGCCTTGGTAGGTGTATCTGTGGTCTCTACGTTCGGACCAAGCTGCTGCTGCTCATCCTCGGGCTGCTGCGCTTCGGCCAGATTCCGAGGAGGAACCTCAACAAGCATTCTTCGCTCGTCGTCAGCCTCCACACCGGCGTCATCGAAGCCTGTATTGTAGCCCAGCATAAAGCTTGCTTTATGCTGTTCTTCAAGCATCTCAGCCTGGGCCTCGGCGAGCTCCTCAGCAGCAGCTTCTTCAGCGTCGAAGTACCCCTTGTCGTACGCCTTCTGAAGCTCCCCTTCCATCTTTTTCTTCATCTCCTCCTTCCCAAGAGCTTTTCCTTTGGCCAGGCCTTCATCCTTCCCCTCCGACCTGGTCTTTTCGGCAGCTTCTTGCATGCCTTTGACCAGCTCGTTGAGGGTGATCACTTGCGTTTCCAGAGCCTGGCGAGCTGCCTCAGATTCCTCCCAGCTCTTCTTGTACTCCTCGGCTGCGTCCTTGTTGACTTGTAAAGACTGCAGCAGTTGTTTCCTCTTCTTCTCATGCTCATTGCGGTGAAGGTTCACGCTCATGATTGATTGGGAGGCCTGAGGACGAATAAGTGTATTATGATAAGCAAACAAGCAAAGGAAAAAGCGAACTATTATAACCGAAGCGACTTACCCTTGCAGCATGATAGTAGTACTCGGTGAGAGCAGCTTTTAGCGAGGGCGGGGATTGGATGTCCCTCGGCAAGCCCACCCTGGACAGGAGTGTCAGGGCGAGAGACGGGTCTTCCCGCAGGCTGTCAGACTTCAACACCTGCTTCTTGTCAGCGGTGATGAAGCTCAGCACCCAGGGGACGCTTTCTTCACTCGTCTCCTTCCCCTTTGCCGCCACACTTGCCACATCTCCAGCCTCCATCTGCACCGTTGTCTTTTGTTTCTTGCCAGCCGGGACTTCCTTCGGCGACAGAGGAGCAGGAGGAGGACGTTTCTGAGTCGGAGGGGGAGGCACCTTTTTGCTCGGAGCAGAGCTTGAGGCCTCTGGTGCTCCAGCTTTCTTTGAAAGGCCCTTGGCCTTGTCTCTCTCTTTTGCCTCCATCTTTTTCTGAAGCACGTCTTTCATGCTTCGTGGAGGCATGTCCTCTTCTTCTTCGGGGGTTGTTCCTTCGGTAGGTTTCGCGAATGAGTCCCCGAAGAGGCCTGTTCTCACTCGGAAGAAGTTCTTCGGGAAGTTCTTCGGGAGTGGCTTCTTCCTTATCCGTTTTCTTCTTTCAGATACGCCCCCCATAGGCTGCTTTGTACTTAAGGATTGTAGGGGCGTCTCTTTCTTCCCACGGGATGGTGAGAAGGGTAGCGGCAAGCTTGCAATTCCTCGCAACTCGCAGAAACTCATTGTTGATTTTTGTTGTATCTGTTGAACAAAAGAAAATGAAGCAATCAGTCCGAAGAACAATAAGTATTAGTTTACAACGAACGAAGCAATTCAAATTAAAGAGAACGATGAGACTACGATTTCTTACGAGGTCCGCCCCTGCGTGTGGCAACTTCGAATTGCCCGTACTCCGCTGGGGGATACTGATAATTACCCCGAACTTCAACGTAATCTGAGGCCCATTTCTCGGAATCATACATCCCTTCTGGGATTATCTTCGCCATGTTCCTTCGGGAGCATAGGTAGTAGCGGGAATACCTGATGTTCCTTGACATCGTGTAATTTTCAAAAATATGATGGGCTTCGAGTGGATACATCTTTAGCTGGGCGAGCTTTATGATCGAATGGATAATGCGGAAAGAATTGACGCTCAATTGGGAGGGGGTTAAGGTGAAAAGGTACAGGATCTCCGGAAGGATCCTGTGCATCGGAAACCTAAGACCACCTTCGGTAATGGCCATTAGGGGAACAGTGATATGTTCGTCACTGAATCTTATCCGAGGGCTAGGGACTGGAGTGATGACAACATCGTCCGGGATTTTATAATCCCGTCGGAAAGACCTCATTCCTTCTTCACTTTCGAAAGATTTCCAATAAGGACACGGGTCCTTTCCTGTTCGGTCAGGAATGACATCAGGATCTAGGGGGACTATCTTCCTCTTCTTCTTTTGAGGTTTAGACGAAGATCCAGCGGCACCTTCTACACCCTCGGCCTGGCTCGACGAAGCCGTGGCCGTCCCTATCTCGGCAATATCTCTGTCGGACGCCGTTTCTTCGGCCTCATCGTCACCTTCCACTTCTCCCGTCGGGTTGTCTTCCTCCCTCTCCGAAGGATTGTCTTCTAGGTCGACTATTTCACTTTCTGGGGGCATCGTTCGGAGAGGAGTGACGTGGGCGGGGAGGTCAGTTCCTGCGGAATCTCCAGAACCCTCGCCCTCTTCCCGAACGCGATAACTCCGAGCTAGAGTGAAGATAGCATCAGTAATCGCGAGGTTCGAGCCCCCAGTGCCTAAAGCTGCGCTGTCTACCGAACGAAATGACTCCCCAGACGAAACTGAAGCAGAAGTATCCATACCTAAAAATAAAAGTGCAAGGGGAAAAACCGTCAGCGAGTTGCATGGTCAAGTCCTAGTGTGCCTATGTTCGGTGAAAAGATATGACCGAGTGAACCGATTCTTCCGAGAGACGATTAGTCAAAGGAGAAGTTACAGTGAAAACTCCAAAGTATGGGAAAAATACTCCTATGTGTGCTCGGAAGAACACATGTTGAAGATGCATCTATGTTCGGAAGAACACATGAACACCTTCAACCTTCTCTACAGTGCACAGGCGAAAAACCAGACGAAATGAAAGAAAAATGGCCCTAAAAGCGTGTATCGACAACTGATATGCAAGAGAAGTGCGAGAAATCAGAAAGATACCTTGAAATCAAAGAAAACTCTGGGTTAAACGCTTCAAACTCTTTGAAAATCTACAGATTGCCTGAGTTTCAGAAAATGGGAATGGCGTCGTACTGTTCAAACGTCTGAGAGGAGGAAGAAAAGTGATTTTCTCTCTCCTCTCTCCGTCTCTTATACCTAAGGCGGAATTCGAAGTGGTGCCGAGCCCCCAGCCGTAGGATTTGGGCGGGAGATTGATGTGACCGCTGATGTGTGACACGTGGAGATTGATGGGGTGCGCCGTATCGACATCCAATAGCAGAGTGACATGTGGTGTCATTTGAAGCTAGCGGTTGCAGAAGCATTAAATGAAGGTAGCAGGCCTGACGATTTGATACCTTTCTAACGTTTCACTTACAAATGACGTTCGGGAAACCTGGCTGTGAACTTGCTTCGGCTATTAATCTTCGACTGCTACTCTTTCAACTCCTCCTTCCCTGCCGAAGGTAGGAAACAGGAGTTGAGGGGCTATTGTAGGGGAGCGAAATATCCGAAGGTCCGAAAGGTTCTAAGAGCTTAGCCGAGCCTCGATCCCACTCCGAAGGATGGCATATTCGTTTCGTTCGGATAAGACAGTGGTAGCATCTTATTCGTTCGATAAAGCACTCTGTCTTCCGTTCTTCTTTTCTTCGGTTATAATGGCTTCACTCGGAGACCACCACTCCAGAACCTTCTAGAAGCTTCCAAAGAAACGTGGGGGAGTCTCTCTGATAGGTGGGGTGACATCTCTGATTGATGTGACCCTTCTTGCTTTGACTGGGCGGCTCCCCTTCTCCCAACAGGCGGCAGTCAATTAATGCCTCTAACTTATGACGTCATCCGAGCACATGGGCGTCAGAGACAGCTTGCACCATACTTACTCCCTTCATCCTAGCCTATAAATAGATGGGTACTTCCACCAAGTAAAAGGTTCAGACTTCTAAACACTTTTCTTTCTCCTAGAGCATATTTCTTACAAAACTTCTCTCCTCCTAGCTCCTCTTTCTGACTAGATCGTCGGAGCTTCTTCCCGGAGGAACAACCCCCTCCGGTTCCGCAGGTACACGACGTCCGGTGCCACGTCACTCGGTTCAAACAGGTCAAGGCGGACGAGAAGAAATCAGCCCCCCACACTCTGACGATGGAAATACCATATTCAACCTCCCAGGGGAATTCTTCTACGTGAAAAACATAAGTTATTCTGGTTATACCCTCACCCTCGTCGACGTAGAAGTCTCCGGCCAAACATGCCCCCGGGCGCGTCAAAACGTCACGATCCAAACACTGCCCCTGTCATACAACAAACTAGACTTAAACCTTAGTTTTTACTACAATTGCAGTGGCTTAGGAACCGGTGTTCTTCCCATAGCGTGCTTATCATCCGGTGGAAATGAGTCCTACGTTTTTGTGGTGGGGACGGAGCCGGCGGGGTCTGATTTTGATAATTGGTACAATTTTTGTGAAGAGAAGGTGGTGGCGACGGTGATGGAATCTGAGATCGATGATCAGTCGACTAACGGTCTGATTTTGGGGTTTGAAGAGGCTGTGAAGAACGGGTTCATGCTCGATTGGCGGCGGGCGGCGGCATGGTGCGGGGCGTGTGAGGCGTCGGGAGGGCGGTGTGGGTATAACTATGTGGACGAGAACTACTTGAGCTTTTGCTCCGGTGGATCCACATGCATTAACAATATTTGCAAAGGTATGCCGATAAATAGTAAAAAAAGGTCTGTCGTTTTTGGTTTATTTTCAATTTAAATTTAAAAGGATTGTGGTTATAGTGGGGCGATCAGATTTTAGTAAGAAACCGGGGATTCTGTAGGACAAGATTATAGAGCCGTTGATCCGGTTGTCTATTTTGGAAACGGCTTGTATTTTAAAAAACAAAAGTTTCACAGAAATATTCCAGGCCTTCCACAAATTTCGATTAATATTTCTACTTCCTACATTCTCATAACAATGAGAGTTATTACCTATTGTCCTCCTGCAAAACTGGCGCTGAGTTAAAACTTGTGTTGCGATTCCTTTATGCGTCCAAAAAATTTTAATTTTCGAGGATTCTTCTTATTTTTTTTACCCCTTATAATACTTCAACAAAAAGGCATGATTTTTAATTTTTGCTTTAAGAACTTGAAAAGTCAGAATTGGCGGTGCTGTCCTAGCCGTCGTATCCCACCGGCGAGTGAGAAAGCAGCAGACCTTAAAGCATTTCAGCATCTCCATTGATGATTATTCGGTTGTGGGTTTGGAATATTTTTGGTAATGAGTGAGAAGAGAAAATAAGGTAATCATTGGGAATATGGGTAACGAGTTGAGAGAGAAATGAGATTAATGATTGATGATTGAATATAGGGTTAATAAGTGAAGAGAGAAATGAAAGTAATGATTGAAAATATAGATAATAAGTAGACGTGGGCTTGGAAATTTTTTTCAAACCGTGCAACCGAACAATTTATTGTACCATTGTTTGGCATCTCTATTGGGTGTGTGGAAAGAATAATCTTTAGGTCCAAAAAAGTCTCCAACTGCATTATTCATTGGGTAATTTGTGACAACGTAAAAAACCGGGTGGGGGGGTTGAAAATGAGTCCACTCTCTTGAAAGATGACAACATTTCGTCAATGATCCCGTTACGACTTTTGGTCTTGAAAAATAAAAACAAGTGATGTAGGAAACGCTGCCAGTGCTGTTTTCCTCGAAAAGAACAAAACTAAATATCGCAAGCATGTCACGACTGAATTACAGTTTAAGTTTGTGTTAAGGTCTAAATGCCTCAATTTGACTTCTTTTATGATAATTGTGTACAACCTAAGGGGTACGACCGTACATGGTTCGCCTTTAACGAAAAATGACTTAAAATTTTTCAACCGTGTAAAAAATGGAAAGAAAATGAGATAAGACAAAATTTAAGAAAACTCCATTAACGGTTTAATGAAGTTTGAATATAAGGGAATGAAATAAAATCTAGTCTGGGCTAGATTAGATAAAAACTTTATTGGAAAGAAATAAAATTTAGACTAGACTAGATTAGATAAAAACTTTGTTGGAAAGTAAAGACAATTGAAGATAAATTTGAGTAAGGGCTGGGGGTTTGATAGTCATGGACATTTTCTAAAGTCTTCATTCTAGTATTTATAGGCAGAAGCTCCAAGCCAGCTTAAGTTGCTTCTGTTGATCCGTGCATAGCAGCCTAGTGTCCTACTTCAGGCTTGAGCTACTTCTGCTGAATGGTTGCCATGTGTCTTGCTTCAGAATTGAGCTGCTTGGCCTAAGTCTGTGCATGGCTGCTAAGTGTCTCAAGCCTTGCTTCATGTAAAAGAATAACGATTGTGCAAGCCTTGAACTGCTTGGGCTGCATGATCTATATGAATGCCATGTATCCTAAGTCTTGCTTTATGTTGAAGAATAATAGTTGAGCAGGCATTGAGCTGCTTCTGCAAGCATGACTGAGCTACTTATACAGACATGACTGCGCAGCTTATGCCCTTCTCAAAGAAGGCAATTAGTTGAAGGCCCTTTTTGTTGACTTTTCATCCTTGGGTGATGGGGCCCATATTTTTATTTCTTACTTCTCACCCTACCATATTTATTTGGACCTCTTTCTTTGCTGGGCGAATAAATCTAAAAATTAACCCAGACCTGAGAAATGAATCTGGACCTTAACTCATTGTGCCAAGGCTTGAAAAACTAGTCCGGTTGCGGCCTTCGCACAACAGGAGATCCGTGCCCCCATCCAGATTAGTCCTCAGCACTCGCCCCCACCCCATGGTTCCTTTCCGCTATGTATGGTAGTCCTATTCACTCTAAACGCGAGCTTCTGTGGGATAACCTTCGCACCATTGCCTCTAGCTAGCCACTCACTCCCTCGAATGATGATCGGAGTGTACCCTAAAAAAATGTATACATGAGCATATTTTTTTGGTCCGGATCAATAAGGTGGTGTTTGGTAAAAGTTTTGAGGAAAGTTTTTTGGATAAGAAGTGAAGAGAGAGATAGAGAGTTGATGGTAATAAGTGGAGAGAAAACTTATTGAAACCATGGGGAGAGAGAGAGAGAGAGAGAGAGAGAGAGAGAGTAGTTATGGGAACTCCACTCTGTTCGCTTTTGATTTTCCTTCTCTCTAAGCACAATCTACAATAAGTTTTCTTTTTAATTACTACTCTCATTAATCTATCTAAATGTGTCCACTCATTGCCAAAAAAAATCTTCCTCAAAATCTAAACCAAATATTCCTGACCAAAAGACTTGCCCAATTAATTCTCTTGACTCAGTCTCTTTCCATCGCTTTCCTCCAATTTTCTTTTGGTAACTATATACTTTTCGTCCCTTTGAAAATCATTCGTATTAGGATAAATGCAATATTCCTCACCAAACAAGACCAGACCTCCCACCCGCCCATCACTTGAGATGCAATCCCCACCATCCACCACCACCACCGCCACAATATTACTAATCCTCGCCTAGGTCGCTTGTTCACCATGTTACAGCCAAGTCTACGAGATATATATGCTACACCTGCGTTCGCAACTTCTGGTGCGGCCAAAACTTCCAAAACGTTAGCTACCCTTTTTGAGGAGGCCATCGACCCCATTCTGTGGCAACCCATCGTTCGAATTGAAGTGCCAAAACAACGAGTACCCGACTATCGAAATCGACAACCGGGCCTTTCGAGTGCTTGACATCTATCAATCCAATCGTAGAATTACTCTTGCCAGCTCAGACCACTGGGCAAGTCATTGTACTCGGGAGTTGCAAAATATCATGTTGGACGACAACATGTTCGCTTATGGGCCAATTAACCGGGGCCTCCTTTTATTCTACAATTGCACGTCAGAAGAGAGGAAATCTATTCCGAAAAATTTTACGTGCGACATAGGTGGTGTAGAGAGGGTTGGGTTCTACGCAGACGTGACACTTTTTAATGAGCTTGAGAATTCTCTGTACGCCACGATATCGTGTAAACTGGGTGTTGAAGTGCTAGTTTTTCAGGAGACCGTTGCGCATAGGGTTTGAGGCACTTCAATTTTTTTAGTATTTGAGTTTGACTAGGACTATTTTTTAGCCCAATATCATAAAAAAATGCCCATCCAACATGCAAATAAATGCCCAAAAACTCAAATGACCCAAAAATTCGGTGGCATTTTTGTAAATAAGAGAACTATTGTTCTTTCAATTCTTAATTTTAGCTGCAGCTTAATTTTGACTTTAAAGTTTCAATGTATAACTAGTGCTCGGTGATTTTTATTTCCCTCATAAACTCCTAGCTACAATATATTTTCCAATTTTCTCCCCTCTCTCTCACCCGTCATCCTCTTCTTCATCCTATCCGTTTGTTCAACTCTCCATATTCTCCTTCACTAATTATTACTCCCTCTGTCCCTAAATAAATGTCCGCTCGCAAACCTAGTCCTTTAAAAATATGTACTTTTTTGTTAAAAGATTTAAATTTTTTCACAACTTAAAAGAACTCATTGATATCTATTGACTTGTGAAAAAAAAAAATTTGATTCTTTTTATAAAGAATGCATCTTTTTAAAGGTCTAAATTTGCTGAGACTCAACGTAGTACTATTTTCATTTATTTTCTCTAACAAGTTTTCTTGCACTACTACAAAATGACATAAAGATCACGGTCCAGAAACTAAGAAGATCTCACTTTTTGAAAAAACGTAATAAAATGTTATGGACTATAGTTTTAATCTCAGTTATATGAAAAAACTGAGATGAAAAGATTTTTTAATCCCAGTAATCTAAAAAGTGAGATTGTAACTTAAAGAATAGATCTCATTTTCGAAAAACTGAGATTATTTATGAAAGAAAATATATCTCGTTTTAGAAAAAACTGAGATGGAAAGATTTTTTAATCTCAGTAATATAAAAGTGAGATTATAACTTAAAGAATAGATCTCGTTTTCAAAAAACTGAGATAAAAAGAACCTTTAATCTCAATCATCTAAAAACTGAGATCGTAAGTTAGAGAATACATCACATTTTTTTTTTATTTGGATTGCAATGAAAACTCTTGTATAGAAAAAGTTGAAGACCGCTTAACCCTTAATAGACTTTGCGCGCGATACAACTAAATAAATGTTACGACCAACTTCCAAAATTCCATCCTCTAACCTCATTCGTCTCTCTCACTCTCAACCATTCTACAAAAAAGATTTCGTCGCCAAATGGGGCACCTTCGGCAATGAAAATATATTTCATTGCTTAATCGGTACCTTTGATGACAAAATTTATGAAAGTTGGGTTTTGTCGCCAAATGTATTTTGAGTATAACTCTAGACTTAAAATTCTGATTGAGATAATTCAAATTGGATTTGAACAATAACACAAAGGGCTACAACTTTCATGTTTATCAAAATTGCTAATTTTAATATTTAAAGGTTCAAAATGACGTTCGAAATATATTTTAATGTTAAACGCATATGTTATATATTAAATATTTCAATTACATATTGAAAAATGTGTGTGGTGCAGTTGGTTGAAGCTTCTATGCAAAACTCAGGGGACTTGGGTTCAAAACCCCACAAGAGAAATAAAGTGGGATTTTTTTCCTTTTTTTCCCTTAGGAAATCGCCACTTTTAACCTCGGTTTTTCCAAAAACTGAGATTATTTCTCTCTAAACAACCACGGTTTATAATAAAACTGAGATGTAAAGTGGTTAAAGGTCACGGTTTTGTCATTTTAATCACAAATTTTACTTTTTAGTCACAGTTTTAATGAGTTTTAATCACGGTTTTGATCACGTGGTTAAAAGATATGGACTTTTAGTTACACCTTGATAGACCACGGTATTGAATGCGAGATTAAAAGTGAAAGATCACACTAAATGACCAAGATCTTTATCTATTTTTGTAGTAGTGTTGGTGGTCACATAGACTGTTAGGTTGTGTTTCTGTAGATGTGGATTTTAAGTGAAGGAATTTGTCATGAGGAACTTTTGCTTCTAGAAAAGCAAGACGAATAGTATTCAAGTGCTATTCATGCGTTGTTGAGATAATATGCATTTGTCTATTTGAAGACTTTGTATTTTGTGTTCGTATGTAATAATTAGTAGAACTTTATACGGTTTGGCTTTCTCGTATTTTGATTGTTGCTGTAAAAATTGTTAAGTGTTAGGGGCACACTTTTTTTAATTTGGCCTTGGGCACTCAAAACCCTTGGGCCAGCCCTGCCCCAACCCCATTTATTGTTCGAATGAGAATAACAGAGGAAAAGGGATAACGTATAGAAATGGGATTTTTTTTGAATGTCTATTGCTAGGTTCAGAATACAGTACTGCCTAGGGCTAGAGTACCAATTTTTCTACTAATATAGTGTGTATCTGCTCTGGTGAGATACCAGGAACTGTTTCAAATTTATCGTTATTCATATAATTTCTCCATTTCAAAATACATATAGAAACAAGAACCATGCAAATCGGATTCTCGAATGAGAAGATATTGGCCTCTGTTGCCTGGTTTGCCCTATCCAGGCTACGTTTGGGTGAAAAGGGCAATATCATTCATTCCATTTGTTGTTTTTTGCGATTTTTCAAGGCTATAAGCTCCAGATTGCATTGAACTACATACAGAAATAAGAACCACGAAAATCGGATTCACGAGTGGGAAGATATTGACCCCCGTTGATCGGTTTGCTCTATTCAGGCTAAAGAAATTTTAAAAAATAGTTTAGTATTGTTTGTTGTTGACCTGCACTAGTTAGTACGTAATTGGTCCGGTAATGTTCGGTATTAACTGGTACAGTTTGGTATTGATCAGCATCGGCCGGTATTGCCGATACCAACTGGAATTTGAGCTAGGACGAAATTGGAGGTATAAGGTACATGATTTGATCAATACTAATACATACCGGCTGGTGTGGTACAGAATTCAAACTCTTGATCTATTTCAGTATTGGCTTCTTCTTCATGATGATGAAGTTTTCGCTTGTACAGTAAAAAACTGATCATAAGTCCTTCCTGCAGTGTTTCAATGAAGTTTTGGCAATATTTCTTGTTGTTGACCACAAGGAAAGTCAAATTTCATGAAAAGTAAAAATTTCGGATAATCCACTCTTCTTTGTGTTTAAAGGATTTTCAGTATAAAAATTTCGGAGTACGTTAGAAGGATAATCCTTTAAACTACAATTTGTGGAGACCGGGTTTAGGACTCCGTTATTTATGACTTATGAGGCTTCTACTTGAGTTCCTGCCGAAAAGATGAAAGCTTTGACCATTGACTTTCGAATTACCAAAAAATAAAATTGTTAAGTACATCCGGCCGGGGTTGTTCACTGGGAATGACCTCCGACGATTAAGTCAGTAAATAGACTCTCCCTAGCTTAATGGAATACACATGGATAGTTATTACTCACCGTCTCTCCTTTTCGATCTTTGGCGGATCGCCGGGATGTATTAAAATTGTTGAATATTCTTGTGATGATTCTGATTTTTCAAACTTAGCCTTTGTTGACTGTGCGTATTGCGAGTGTTATTTATTAATTACTACTAATTTCTAAACCCCCACAAGTCATCTTTGAATTAAGGCATCACATTTTGCCTGATGGAAAATGAATCAACATCTGAATTTTTCTACCGAAAACTCGCCGACAGTCCTTATTCTGTTTTCATGATTGTTGTTGCAGGGGGTGGATCGAATGTGACACGGAAGATTGCTATAGGTAATACGCCCCACCGGCTAAATTTTTTCACGGTTTCTCTTAGGCCAAACAATTTCGAATACAGCAGTCTCACAAATGTTTTTCATGTAGGATTTGGTTCTACTGGTGCGAGTATGGTAATTTTGTTGTTCTACATTATTATCAAGAAACTCAAACGAAGTGAATATGCATTCTTTTGGAAACCTAAGACAGAGAACTATCGAAACATTGAGGCATTTCTGAAGAATTGTGGGCCTCTTTCTCTAAAAAGATACACTTATTCTGACATTAAGAAAATTACCAATTCCTTCAGAACTAAACTAGGTCAGGGAGGATTTGCTTGTGTCTTCAAAGGAAAGTTAGAAAACGGATGCCTCGTGGCAGTGAAGGTTTTGAAAGGGTTGAAAGGCAATGGAGATGAGTTCATTAATGAGGTCGCAACCATTAGTAGAACTTCTCATGTTCATATTGTGACTCTTCTTGGGTTTTGTTTCGAGGGTTCCCATAGAGTTCTTATATACGAGTTCATGCCTAATGGATCTCTTGACAAATTCATTACTGATGGCTGTTCCTTGACACATTGTACGAAGTTGGATTGGAAAGCATTGTACCAAATTGCAGTTGGTATTGCCCGAGGGTTGGAGTACTTACACCGAGGTTGCAACACACGAATTTTGCATTTTGACATAAAACCTCATAATATTCTTTTGAATGAGGTCTTTTGCCCAAAGATATCTGATTTTGGCCTCGCTAAACTGTGCCCACAAAAACAAAGTATCATATCATTGTCGGGTGCTAGAGGAACAGTAGGATACATTGCCCCAGAAGTATTTAGCAGAAATTTTGGTGGGGTTTCACACAAGTCTGATGTGTATAGCTATGGAATGATGGTTTTAGAAATGGTTGGAGCAACAAAGAACATTAGTGTCGAGGTTGATCACACGAGTGAAATATACTTTCCACATTGGATATACAAGCGTCTTGAGCTAGATGAAGAACTCGGATTGCATGGAATTATGGAGGATGAGGCAAATGCAAGTTCAAGGAAGCTGATAATAGTTGGATTGTGGTGCATACAAACTTATCCTTTAAACCGACCATCGATGAGTCGGGTGGTGGAGATGTTAGAAGGGAGCTTGGAGTCTTTGCAAATCCCACCCAAACCTTTCTTGTCTTCTCCCATAAGAGCACCTGTAGGTTCTTCCTTTGAACTCACGTCTATGACATTGTGACAATGCATTCAAGCTTTTAGGGAAAAGGCAAATTCTCGACTTCCTATGATCACAAAATAAGTGAAAATAACGTAAGTTAATCTGTTTCATTAAGTACACCTTGTAATTGTTTAGCTTAATTCCAAAGGATTTTCCTCATGTTGTCAAATCAACAGTACTTTGATTAATTCCAAATAGTGTGGAAGCTCTTTTTAGCCCAATTATTGTCAGTTAATGTTTGCATACATTTTTAATTTCTGACGATACTATATGGCAAATATACGCCATTGGCAATCTATATTATAAACGGTTTTGCTAACAAGCGCCCCCGGAGCACAAATTAAGGTGCAACAAATATGGTATATTTTCCAACATTTCCTAAAAGAAAGTACAACAACAATTATAATTTTCTTTTCCCTCCACTTCATTTTCTATTTTTTAATCTCTTTCCATTTCGCTCCCCCGCATTTTCCTTTTCCACTTCGTCTTCTAGTTTTGTCGTGGACCATTTTTTCCACTTCATCATGCTCTAAGATTTATCAAGTATAGGATTAGCAGGTCACCAAAACCCAATCCAAGCATCTAACATAAAAATTAAATGACAAAAAAATACCATGGCAGGATATAAATAAAATGCGATATTTATAATTTATTTTTTTGCAAAATCCTACAAGAAAAAAGTTCCTCTCATTGATCCAAAACAAGGTGATGTTTAAGAAAAGAAAAAAGAAAATACATGATTCAAAAAGAGTCATCGCCTAGTACTTCAACAAAAATATAGATTCAAGCAAGATGAATACCTTGTTGTATAAGTGGAACCCCGGCCCCTATCGGTTAGTCATTTTATGTTGCAAGATGCCATGGGGAGGGTTTGGTTTAGGGATTGTCCTAGTTACTTCCAAAAACAAAGGTGATTCTCTAATCTACATCGGACTAATACGGACTTACGAGAATAAAATATACAAATCAATTACTTGAATACTTTCCTTGTGATATTTGTGCATATTCCATATTTATTACACCTTTCATATTTATTATACAAAAACTTGTGAATATTCTATATATCTATCGCATGTTAACTTGTGCCCCGGGGGCATTGGTTAGCATTTGCCTATTATAAAACAGAGCGGTTTCTGTTGAAAAATGTATAGGCATATAAACGAGAGTAAAGGGAATATTCTCATAATAAATTTATCATTCTCTATCCTCACTTTTTAGGCATTGTATCTCTATGTAAAATATAAGAAAATATCTCAAAATGGTAACGCTTTGTGGAGATCACAACTATTCCATAGAGTAGTCAGAGATACATTCCACCATCCGCTAGTTCATATCTACAACTGCACAGGATTAATTAATGTACCCATATATACCTGATAAAGTTTGGTTTCATGTATCATAGATGTTTGTTTATATACCATCTGATACCCTTTCAGTTAATGAAATTAGGTATTGAACACTCTCTGTACGTATGTATGATTGCAGTAACAGATTTTGATATGAATTAATGCTTTTTTCCTTTTACATGAGCCCGTCCTCCTTGGATCCGGCTATGATGCCCCATCCGGTTTGGAGGCATCCATGCCCCAATTTGCCCTCAACCATTGGTTGAATTCTTTTCATATTAAGTGTGATCATATATTTTGGTCAGTGTAACTATACATTGTGGCTATATATTATGGTAAGCGTGGTCATATATTGTAATAAGTGTAATCATAGTAAATTGTATGTAATGCCAGTTTGTGTAGTTAGAATAGCAATTTTTTCGGAAAAAATCATTAAATCATCTCATTTTTGTTGGTGATTTTGATCTAATGGCTGAGATTTGCCCATTTTTCAATCTTAAAGTGCATATTAATTTACAGAGGTATCGATCCATGGAGGAATTTTTGGGTGCCGAGCGGGCACCATGTGGTGCCCGAGCAGCGCATGCATCTGGGCCGCCCATTTCAGTTTTAGACGGCTCGGATTTGGAGAGAAAAAAAGGACAGAGAGTGGTGGGGTGAGAGGAGAGAGAGGGTTTCAATCGATTTGGGTTGTCCAACACACTTTTGGAAAACCCAGATGCGCTGCACCACATGAACACGGGGCCATGTGATACCCACCCAACATCCAAAAATTTCTTCGATCCATGCCCCCATACCACTCAGGCAAGGAAGAAAACTCGTCTTCCGTCGGCTTCAATAGTGAATGTTGCTGACCACGTACAGGTGAAAATACAAAGGAAAAATGAAAATAGGTCATCGGGACACACTTCCAAAGAACGGTACAAAGTCATTTTCAAGATGCAGATTTTTGACAATCTCGTAGATTAACAAGAAGGTGCCATATTAGCTCAAGAACAATTCGAGGCTCAATCGAGCGATATGCATGTCATGTTCCATAGTCAATTGAATTTCCAATCTCACAAGAGGAGAACCTAAGAAAAGTGATAAAAGTTGCTAAAATGTGGAATAGAAATGCATGTAATGAAGGTGCGTGTAGTTCATACATGCATGAATTTGCACAAATTGACCATGAAAATTGAAGCTAAAAGATAATGGTTACAGCCATAATCTACCATGTACTATTTCTGCAAGATGTCAAGTAATCCCGGGCCCTATAGTCTTTGAAGCCAAATGAGTGGTTGCAACATGGAGATGATGGCAGGAGCTTTCAGAATCACTTCAGATCGATCAAAGAGTGGTTGCCTCCGTGTTCGATCACGATTTGTGCCCCATGCACCACCACAGAATCAGATCGACGGCGACGACGACACCATCAGCCAGAAAATAAGATACTTAATTTGATATTAATCAACTGTAGTAGCGTATGGCTTATAGATGACATTTGTACTTTTCAACTGCAAAATTACATAAAGTGATCAATTTATTTCATTTTAACTAATTTCTTGTGCCATGCAGTAAAAAAAGACTCAAGGAAAGTAATAATTTTTTTCAACATACATGGCCAAAGAGTTGAACGCAGGACACCAGGAGAGGAAGGAACAAGCGCTAGCTAGCTATTAGTTGAGACCACTTTCTTGACAATTTCCTTGTCTTAAATTAATTCAAGCGTAGGGCGGAGATCAACGTAGCACAATATCTGATAAGACCGGAATCAAATCCACAAAATGGTGTTGTGTGTTGACTCAAAAACTCGGGTTGTTATAATTTAAGTGGGCTCTTAGATAGTAACCCCTTGTCAATTGATTGAGATTAACTAAAACCCAGAAATTGATTGTACTTTTCAAATAATTTAAAGAAAGGTACGGTTGTAGGGTTCATAGCACTCATAACCAGCCCAGACTCATCTGCTCCAATTGGTGTTCTTTAAAACGTTTGATTTTAGACTGAAAAAGATACCCCACAAGATTCGAACCCTTATGGTCTCCATTTACCAATGCGCAATGGAGAATGAGTTTTGGACCCCCATTCTCCCGTTCAGATGGACTCCGATAATGCCCAGATTCGTCTACAGGAAGTATTTTACCAATCTAAAATTGTCTTTTTCATTGTTTGAAAATAAAAGCAGTGCCCGGACTGGCCATGGTATACTAATCACCCCGCAACCCTACATATACGACTGCTAACTAATCATTGCACAAGAAACAGAAGAAATCTTAGTTTGAAACATGCTTCTATTACGCGAGATGAAAAATAAACAATAAATTAATACTAAGAAAACACAAACGAATAACTTTTATTAAGAACATAAATTAAAACAAATTATCGAAGTGCAAATAATTGAACAAAATTTAAAAACTAAACAATATTGAATCTCGACATTCGGCAGCCCCGTTCTTCGTTTCTGTTTTGCGTGAGAAAAAGATCTCCTCTTCCAGAGAAAAACCCTCCTCTTTATTTCTTTCTGTAGCCGAGTAATAATAACCATCGTGGGCCGGAATTGGCTTAGGCCTAATTCCTTTACTTGGCCCCACCAGCTAGTCAAATACTCCAATTGAATTGCAAATTCAGTAGCCTTGTCGGTGGACTAATTAAGTTCAGTACTTAACTCTTGACCCATATTCACCTTCAAATGCACCAGCTTCAAACATCGTTTAATATTCTAACTTTGCGCTTTTTTATCGAATCCTTCAACTACCTACAACACAAAAATTGAACATCAAATTCCGAGTAACAATATTAAAAAGACTTAGTAAAGATAAATTTGAGGGTGCTTATGTGAACATGTACATGCCTATCACACCCCCAACTTACACTTTATTAGTTCCGAGCAAAGAAAATAAAATGCAACTAAAGAAAACAAATTAAAATCGATAGTTCTTTTAAATTCCCAAGCGGCCCCAGTAGGACGAGTGAAGTTTTGTGAGAGTTTTCAGCTGTGATCACCCACAAAACACCAAGAATCCTTTCACATGAAATCCGAAAAAACCGTAAGCCAGCTCAATGATGTCTCAAACAATCCGTAAAATAACCCGTAACGCAAATAGGTTTATCAGAGGACGGGGTCAACAAGTAGCCGCGTGGTTTCTTTCTCTCTTATGAAAGCATCCAGATGAATTCAAAGGACATAACCTCACTCTTCAATTTGTATCATTTCTCGTACTAAAGAAACTTGAATTTACACAACAATTCAACTTTGTTTGGTACGCAGCTACTCTCAGTTAATGACTCGTTCTTTCATGAATGGCCCCACATTTTGTTTAAGAATGTCTAGGTTTTCTAACTTTAAATTCGATTCGAGCCGTCCGTGCCGAGATGAACGACCGAATCGACCGCTTTGCATTTGTTCAATAGGGCATCCATGGTGTAGACACCCCAATTTGGACCTATTAATTTTCTTTAATTTGTGCCCTCGTGGCTCCCCGATGATGAAACAGAATCAAAACAGGCCTTGGCTAAAGCTTGAACAATGTTTCTTGGTCTTTTGCAAACCAAAATCATCTTTTTCCTCGACACCCTGAGGGTAAAATGGGCACACATTTTAGCTTATAAAATATGTTTGAATGAAACTAATTGGGTTAGAAAGAGCACTCAACGAGCTTTCCAACGCTTCAAAAAACACCCAAAACCGAGTTCGGGAGTGTCCGTGGCGCCCTTCTGAAGTTGGGCAGTACTCTTGAGCGCTCTGGATCACTCCCGAGCGCTCGGGAACACTTCTGAGCGCTCGGGAACTCTGCCACAACATGTGATGAACTTAATCTTTGACCATGGCTTTTTCAGACTTCTCAGTCCTGCAGTTCAAACCTGAACGTGCCAGAAGCCTACCTGAGCCAGCAGGAATATTATCATGTTTGTTTTCCCTCCCAAAACCATATTCTCTTTATTTTTTATTTAATTTTTAAAATTCAAACATATTTTTTTACTCCCCTATAAATACCCCAATGTTCTACCACACAAAGGGCCACGAAAAATTCTCCCTCTCACTCCCTTATTTGCAGAAAACTTTGTTTCAAACACTCTCAAATATTTTTCAACTCAAACATTTTCCAATTTCCTTTTTCAAATAGTTTTCAAAGAAAATCCTAACTTCACAAAAGCATTTGAAGTCCTAGACTTCATATTTCCTACTGTTTTTCAGCCCTCATTTCAGCCTCCAAATCCATCCAAGAAGTCGAGTTCAAGCCAAAAAAAGGTATATACTTGGTTTTTCCAAGTTGTTTCTACTCTTCCTACTTCTGAGGGAGATCAGAGGCTCACACCAGTTCCCCATACTGGTTGTGAGTTCATTTGATCTTGGTTTAACAACAAGAGCAAAGAGATCACAAAAAGTTTTTCAATTAAACCTTTTTTTAGCTTCCTGGGTGCACTCCTAAGCGCCCAGGACCACTTGTGAGCGCTCAGTATCATTCCAGGGGGGCAAGACCGTCACAGGAGGCCTAAAATCACTCCCGAGCGCTCAGGACCACTCCTGAGCGCTCAAGAGTGGTCCCGAGCGCTTGGGACCATTTCTGGGCGTCCGAAACCACTTCTGAGGGCTTGGTTGGGGGCCTAAGACCATTCCTATGGGCCCAGGACCACTTTTAGGAGCCCAGGAACACTGCTGAGCGCTCAGGAGTGCTTTCAATGGTGTTGTTTCATTTTGAAGTACTTTTTTTCATTTTAATCTCTCATATCTCATGCATACTTTGTACACAATCACATGTATACACTCTTGTTTGTTGTTTTTATGAATATGCTAGCTGTTTTCATGAAATAAAATATTTTTGATAAATCCCGCAAACGTTTAGTAGAGACCGATTTTAAAATCGGGCGAAGGGGGTGCCGTAAAACCCTTCCCCTCTCGTAACGTGGCTTCCGAACCCTTAACAAATCTCTGGTTTTCAAATTCAATCAATCATTTTCAATCAAAACGGTTTCGGGTGGTGACTCTTCAATTCCTCATTTTTTCAAATCAAAAACTTTATTTTTCGGGCCGCCCGATCCACCCGGGGCTGTGGTAGCCCACACATGGGTCCATCGCTAAGAGGCCTTTGTTGTAATACCCTTGTTTCCCAAGATTTTTCTAATTGAATTATTATTGTCTCCATATTTTTAGAATTGTCACTCTTTTTTAGTCTTTAATTACTTTTGTGACATCCCACTTTTTCAGTAATAATAATAATATTATTTTTGACGCAAGTAATTAAATCTTTCATTTTTCTTTTCAAACTTCTTGCTAAATATATATATATATATATATATATATATATATATATGTTGGGTAGCTTATTTTTGGCATCAGTTACACGTATCGCTTAAAAGCCTAGGTTTGGTTAAACTGGGAATGGGTCCCCGCAAGTGATTAGTTAACGTAAAGAATAATGTTGGGTTGATTGTGTAATTAGATAAGATAAGTTTTAAGTTGGAACGTGGGCAGTTTATTAGATGAGAAAACATTGAAGGAGTAGGATTGTTTTTTTTTCTTTTCTCATTACCGAGAGCGAGAGAGAGCTGCGGCGGTAAAAATAGCGCCCACGTTGGGAGGGTTCCATCGTGAGTTTTGGGTTGGTAAGTCTCCTGATCACTTCTCTTTGAAATTAATTGATGCTATATTCATATATTAATGGAACATGGGTTTTCTTGGTGGCGTAGAGAGAGAGAGAGAGAAAGAGAGAGAGGTGCGTGCATTGGTGGTGTTGTATGGGTGCCGTGTGTACATGCAGGTGTAGGGGAAATGGAGGTGTATGTGTTAGATTTAATAGTTATACATACTTATAGTTTTATCTGTTTCTTTTATTTGTGATTCAGAATAGCCGATTAGTATCACGCTTCGTATTTGGTTGCATTCGTTCGGAAATCGAGGTGAGTGGTTAAGCATGTGATCCCTTCATTTGAATTCCCCTTGAGCCAATCTGTTATTGACAATTCGATATTTGTTGTGATCCGATAATGGATATTCTGATTCATGCTCTTATATTTATTGACGCTTGATGTACCCTTTGGCATACAAGGTTAATTGAGAATATTTGTGATTGATCGAGTGCCCTTACTTTTATTGTTGTCGATTCGTTGACTCCATAATTTTATTGTGACTCTGCAATGGCACGGGGAATAATCTTGGTGCAGGTGCCTCCGACTCGCCGTTGTTCTATTTGTATATGGGACCATGGATTATGTTTATATTTATTTAAGTCCAAGGAAAAGACCCGTGAGATATCGTGGTGACTTTGGCCGCTAGGGAAAAGATTTGTGAAATACCCTGTGACTGTAGTGCTCAACGGATAGGGAAAAGACTTGTGAAATACCCTGTGACCCTATTCCGGATCGGCTTAGGGAAAAGGTCCCAGGCGCCATCCTGTGGTGACTCTAAGTACGGTGTTGGATCCAACGGGCTAAGCCCTGAGTAAATATTTGGCATTTGGTACTTGGTAATTGGAAGATATGGTTCCCACTCCGGTTTATACTTCCGTTATCATTGTTCATCATTCGGATATTATTGGACTCATTGATTGATATAATTATTTTGGTGATTCGATGATTGTTCATATTATTCATTTATTTGTTATTCAACTGGTGGATACTCTTTGTTGAGTTGTTGATCATTTTGTTCAGTATTTTGTTTGCTGTTAGTATTCGTTGAACCATCTATCTCCCTTATTAATTTGAAACCACTTCTTGAAACCCTCATTATCGTTCGTTCAAAAGTATGCCATTTTGTATTATCACCCTTAGCATGCTTAACTACTCACTGAGCGCGTCAGCTGACGGATTTATTCCATATTATTTTTCAGGTTAGTTCATGGAGCATTATAGTGGACTCTGCGGCGTTGTCGGGACCTTGTGTTTGGACCTCTAGGGCGTCTGCATTTTTATTTATTTTCTATTGTCAAACAGTTTCTGCACTTTTATTTATTAGCTTCCGCACTTTTATTAATTGGCAGTTCATTGTTGAGTTTGGAGATTGGAAAATATGAGATATTGTCTTTTACTTAAGAAAAATATTGGTTTGGTGTCGAACATTTTATTTTAATAAAATATCCAGTTTTTCTTTTATTTGTTTCAAGTTGTTAAAATATTATTTTTAATTAGGCTTCGTGTCCCATGATTGCTTCATGGTACACGGCCGGTCATGCTCTCGGATTTGGGGCGTGACAACTTTGGTAATTATAAAGGAAATACTTTCTATGTGTGTAACTGGAAACAAAGTCATAAATTTATACTCCGTATTATTAATAAGAAACTAAGAACATAGGTGTATAAAATCAAGTCAAGATATGAGATTTATGCAGATGTATGTTACATACAAACATTCTAATCAGGATATGAGAGAGAAATCTTTTTGTTTTTTTATGACGTTTTGAGAGAGAGAAAGAGAGAGATCAGAGGGAGGGAGAGAATTTTTTATTTATGATTTACTTCGAAATATTTAGAAAGACATAAATGTTTAAGAGTGAGAAGACTTATTTTAGGTTTACTTATTCAAATTTAATTATTTTTTTGTTGAAAAGTAAGCTTGGTTGAGAATCATGAAAAATGTTGATATATCCTAGTAACCTTTGAAGGCAAGTGCGCATCTATGTTGATAGCAAAAGCATGTGTGAAATTAAGGCTGGAAAGGAAAAGTCTCCAAGCATGGGCTTGGAATAGTTATACTATATGCCTATAAACGGTTGCTCTGGCAGTGTTTAAATGTGTGGAAAGTGAAAGAGCGAGAAGAAAGGGAGAGACGTGAGAAAGAACGAGTTCCTGCGGAGGAACTCCTCCCACCACCATTGGATGTGAGAAATAGAGATGTGAGATGTGAGCCCTACGTGTAAATTGGGTCGAACGGCAATTGAATGATTAATTGACACGTCATTGAAATCAGAGAAAAGTGGGACTCCAATTTAATGAGCCTCTTCCCGTCTAACCAGTGTTGGAACCAAGTTTGATTTGCACTTTTCTCTCTCTCTCTCTCTCTACATGTACGTTTGTACACACACATGTGTGTGTACTCCTTTGATGATTTTGTAAGGTCTATTTTGGGTCTCAAAAAAATTATTCAAATCACAATTCATTCTTGAAATATTTTTTTATTGATTCTTGTAAAAAAAAATCTTAATCTGATGTTCGTAAGAACTTTTTCAGTATTTATAGGAGCCTTTTGAAAATCATTCGTATTAGGATAAATACAATATTCCTCACCAAACAAAACCAGACCTCCCACCTCCCCATCTCTAGAGATGCATTCCCCATCCTCCGTCACTGCTACCACTGCCACCGCCACCACGATATTACTAATCCTGGGCTCGGTCGCGTTTTCAACATGTTACAGCCAAGAGGACGGGCGATACTACACCTGCCTTCAGGACTTCAGTTGTGGCCAAACCATCCAAAACGTAAGATACCCTTTTTGGGGAGACGGTCGCCCCCAATTCTGCGGCCACCCATCGTTCGAATTGAAGTGCCAAAACAACGAGTACCCAACTATCGAAATCGACAACCGGGCCTTTCGCGTGCATGACATCGATCGATCCAGCAAAACAATAACTCTCGCTAGCTCAGACCTCTGGGAAAGTTATTGAACTCAGGAGTTGCATAATATCACGTTGGATGACAAATTGTTCACTTATGGGCAAATCAACCGGGACCTCTTTTTATTCTACAATTGCACGTCAGAAGCGAGGACAATTAATATTCCCTACAATTTTACGTGTGAAATAGGCGGTATAGAGAGGCTTGGGTTGTACACAAACGAGACGTTTTCTAATGGGATTCAGAATTCTCAGTACACCATGATATCGTGTAACCAGAGTGTTGAAGTGCAAGTTTTTCGGGAGACCGAGGACAAGCTTTTGGAAGGATCATTGACGCTTCAAGAGGGGTTGCGCAGAGGGTTTGAGGTGTCAGCGTTCAGGTGGGTTTTGCGGATCGGATTCGAGCGAGTTTGCTTGCCATTGCCGCAATCGTACTTATCCAGCTACCTGTCAAAGTCCTGGTACGCTGCCCCTTTACTTTCTTGTCTGCTCATTTCAGGTCATAGGCTCTGTATAATTGACATTTAGGTTGTGTTTGTTTTGATATAAAATGTTTTATAATGTAAAATGTTTTTCATGAAAATGTTTTTTTAGAAAATAAATTTTAAATTTTTATTTTCTGATGTTAATTTGGTTGTCAGTTGAAAATATTTAGAAATCAACAAAATAGTGTAGAGAGAGAGAATGTGGCTTAAACGGTGGAGAGATTTGAGAATATTTGAATTAAATGTGGGTCAAAACTGATGGGGGCTCCGATGAAACTGGTTCACTCCTTTCTTGACCGTGGTTCAAGAATGGCTCCTGACTTCCACCTAGCCTGCACAAAGAAGCACGACTAAAAGACCACATTGGAGGATCTCTAGAATGGCCCTCCAGTGCAAGGATGAGCACAGTTGCTCAGAGATGAAAGCCAAAAACTAGGGTATTATACCTATCTAGGGTTGGCATAATGGGGTATTTATAGGGCGCCCCCCCCAACCCCCCCCCCCCACCCACCCCCCCCCCCCCCCCCCCCCCCCCCCCCCCCCCCCCCCCCCGCGTCCTCCTTAGCTTGGCCTCCAAGACTGTACATGTGCTTGTCACGCGTCGGTTGACGCCACCATTCCGTCACGCTAGGGTTTCGTAACCGTTTATATGATGAACTGGCACCTCCATGTGCCCTCATTCTTATCCAAACTCGTAACTTCGGATGACATCATGGTCATCATCATGGCTATGGTTGTTCCCACATGGGTGAGCTTGCAGCATGGCCCCCACGTCCGTTCAAGGCCGAACGTGGAGCCCGCCGTCAAATGGTCGACATGCTCGACAGATGATTCCTTCTGATTTCTGGAGAGTCTCTGCCAAACGTCCGGACAAGCTGAGCCGAACCATCAACAAGGTTGGGATCGCACGGACCGTTCGCGTGAGGCTCGATGTCTACCGGCGCAGGCACGAGCCGTTATTTCGACCTGCTACAACTGACTATCGATGAAACTAAGCAGTAAGAATTGCAGTAGAAGACAACGGGTTTATTTCTAAATATAGCTTATAGAAAATTTAAGGGTAAGTTATTTTCATCCAATTGATGAAAAAATATTTTATGTGTAAAATATTTTCCTAATATTTTATACAACGAAACACCGAAAAATAGGTAAAACATTTTACCGGAAAATACTTACGCCAAACAAACGGAGCCTTAAGAGATTAGGCACGATTTTTCCAAGATCAGCGCACATGAAACTCCCCATACTGCTACACCTGTCCGGGCACTTCTTAACCTTCTCATACTGCTATTTAAAAACCATGCCTTTCATATATAGACTAGAATGTAGCGATACCACCGCAAGAAACTTCATTCGCCAAAGGACTACTAGTCGGAACCACTAACTAGAGTGGTGATTAGTTCGGAGAGCTAAAGTTCCCGAAGAGATGCTAAAACTTGACCTGCTTTTGCTTCCATAATAAGCACGGTTTTAAATTAATTTGGACGACATATTAGTGCAAGCAGTTGGAAAACTATTCCTGTCAGGCACATGACAAGTTTGGTTTCACGATGGTGGGAAATTTTTTCGTACAAACAGGGGCGGGTATACAAATGAACACCCTAACCTTCCAAATTTTTTGCCAACACCTGTGGTTAACACAGGGGTGGAGCTATGTTGGGAGCTGGGGAGCCCGACTCCGAGTTTTAAAATTTTTATTTTTTATATACCTGATTTTAAATATTTTAGATAATCATTCACGTATAGGTATTTATAATCTTAATAATTTTGGTTTAATTTAATAAAGAATTATTATTTTACATTCTCATTTCTCAATTTCTTTTATAAATAAAAAATAAACACATGACTGCTAAAGTAGCCTAAAAAGTGAAATAATTGGTATAGTTTAACTGCATTAGGCACACTGACAATACACGAAACATGTACTTACAGAATACACAAATTAAACTCAGCCCCATACTTAGATCTCAAACCCCAACCTTTACATTCAATTGTCGAACACACACACCGCTCCCCATGTCTCCCATCTCCCTCTTTGCTCCTTTGTCTCCACAATTTAAGTTTACAACTCCAACAAAAGGAAGACCTTCGGGAACTTCTGATTGCATGATATCATCCCCATAGGTCTCTGTTTTCTGTCGACTTGCGGAAGTCCTCTTTCTCCTTGTAGCAACAATTTTTCATCTTTCTCCTTGTTTTGAAAATTAATACCCGTCAAGGACATGCAGAAATCATTTGTTAATATTGAAAATGTCCTTGGAGAGTATTAATTATCAGAACATGTCTTTAGCCGTCATTTTCCCTAAAATTAAAACAACTATGGTGGGTTCGTTGATCTTTATAAACCATGGGTTTCTGTAAGAGAGAGTGTAGAGAGATTGTGTTAGAGTACTTCAGCGCTGTAGTCTGTGTATAGTACTGAAATATTCTGGTTAGATTAGGGCCATTAGGCCAATGCCCGCATGACTTTGGGGAGTTCTGATGCTTAAACAAGAGAGGAGGTACTAGCATATCTGGGTATATTAATTAATTCTTGTTCATGCATTCAGATTCAAAATGTGCAAAGTAAAATTATTTTATAGCCTTGTTCATGCACCATTCTTTCTAAACTCATCTAACCTATTTTTTTGTTGTTGTCTCTCTTTAACAATTTTTACAGGAAGAAGTAACTTTAATAAAGCATTGACTCTCGGAACAGGTATTGTTCATGTGCTTCATTAGCTTAAGTTTTTCATTCAAATGATCAACAGAGATATTTTGTTTTCCTCTTCCCATTATACTTTTCTAGCTAGATATTTCAAAGTATTAGGGAGATAATTAATGTAGAACTATTATTCATACCTTGTTGTTTAATTTTGAATTGTGCTTCAGTTGTTCCTGCTGCTGGGATTATGGTGATTATATTGTTCTGCATTATTATCAAGAAACGCAAACAAAGTGAGTATGCATTCGTTTGGAAAACTAAGACAGAGAACTACCGAAATATTGAGGCATTTCTAGAGAATTGTGGGCCTCTTCCTCTAAAAAGATACACTTATTCCGACATTAAGAAAATTACCAATTCTTTCGGAACTAAACTAGGTCAGGGAGGCTTTGCTTGTGTCTTCAAAGGAAAGTTAGAAAACGGATGCCTTGTGGCAGTGAAGGTTCTGAAAGGGTTGAAAGGCAATGGAGATGAGTTCATTAATGAGGTCGCAACCATTAGTAGAACTTCTCATGTTCATATTGTGAATCTTCTTGGGTTCTGTTTCGAGGGTTCCCATAGAGTTCTCATATATGAGTTCATGCCAAATGGATCTCTAGACAAATTCATTAATGGTGGTGGTTCCTTGACACATTGTACCAAGTTGGGTTGGGAAGCATTGTACCGAATTGCTGTTGGTATTGCCCGAGGGTTGGAGTATTTACATAGAGGTTGCAACACACAAATTTTGCATTTTGACATAAAACCTCACAATATTCTTCTAAATGAGGACTTTTGCCCAAAGATATTTGATTTTGGCCTTGCTAAACTGTGCCCACAAAAAGAGAGTATCATATCATTGTCGGGTGCTAGAGGAACAGTAGGCCACATTGCCCCAGAAGTATTTAGTAGAAATTTTGGTGAGGCTTCACACAAGTCTGATGTGTATAGCTATGGAATGATGGTTCTAGAAATGGTTGGAGCAACAATGAACATTAGTGTCGAGGTTGATCATACGAGTGAAATATACTTTCCACATTGGATATACAAACGTCTTAAGCTAGATGAAGTACTCGGATTGCATGGAATCATGGATAACGAGGCAAATGCCAGTTCAAGGAAGCTGATAATAGGTGGATTGTGGTGCATACAAACTGATCCTTCACATCGACCATCGATGAGTCGGGTGGTGGAGATGTTAGAAGGGAGCCTGGAGTCTTTGCAAATCCCACCTAAGCCTTTCTTATCTTCTCCCCCAGGAGCACGGGTGGATTCTTCCTCTCCACTCACATCATGACATTGTGACAATGCATTCATCCTTCTAGGGAAAATGCAAAATTTCCACTTCCCATGGTCACAAAAAGCGGAGCTTAATTCCAAAGGATTTTCCTCATGTTGTCAAATCAATAGTACTTTGATTAGTTAATCCAAAAAGTGTGAAGCTTTTTTAGCCCAAAAATATTGTCTGTTAATGTTTGCATAAATTTTTTTTGATGGTACTATATGGCATATGCCATTGGCAATTTATATCTGCAACTGCACATACCTGATGATTTACTTCTAAAATTTGGTTTTCATGTATCATAGATGTTTGTTTCTATATATCATCTGATACCCCTTCAGTTAATGAAATTAGGTATTGAACACTCTCTGTGTGTGTATGGTTGCAGAAACAAATTTTGACATAAATTAATACTTCTTCTTTTTTTCTTCTTATTACACAAGTCTTCCTTGAATCCAGCTTTGATGCCCCTATCCGGATTTTGGGGCATTCATGCCCCTATTTTCCCTCAACTGTTGGTTGAATACTTCTCATATTAAGTGTGGTCATATATCGTGGTAAGTGTGACATATATTATGGTAAGTGTGGTCATACTTTGTGGTAAATGTGATCATAGTAAATTGTATGTAAATCCATTTGTGTAGTAAGTAGATTTTGCAATTTTTTTCGGAAAAATCATTAAACCTTCTTGTTTTTGTGGGTGCATATGCTTTGATTCAATGGCTAAGATTTACTCATTTTTCAATTTAAAAGTCCATATTTACAGGTGCATCGATCCATGCCCTCACAGCACTCGGGGGCATGGAAGAACAACTCGTCTTCCTCCAATAGTGAATGTTGTTGACCACGTACAGGTGAAAATGCAAAGGAATAAAGCAAATAGGTCATCGGGAACACACTTCCTAAGAACAGTACGTAGTCTAATTAATCAATTTCAAGATGAAGATTCTTGACAGTCTCGTTAGAGATTACAAGGAGCCATATTAATTAGCTCAAGAACAATTCCAGGCTCAACCAAGCGATATGCATGCAATGTTCCAGAGTCAATTGAATTTACAATTTCACAAGAGGATCAAGAACCGAAGAAAAGTTATAAAAGTTGCTAAAATGTGGAATAGAATGCATGTAATGAAGGTGCGTGTAGTTCATACATGCATTAATTTCAAATGTGTGGTCATCCAGACGGCATAAAGAAAACACTTTGAGCCAATATGGATACGCTATTAGAACCTTTTGTGGGGCTTGGATGGTCCAGGAAGAGGGAAAAATATACTCTATATTTATCTGGAAAAGCTTAAAAAGAATTTATCATGATTAATTTTTACAAATCGATCATGTTGAATTTGCACAAATTGACCATGAAAATTGAAGCCAAAAGAATGGTTACAATTACCATAATCTTCCATGTGGTAATATTCTGCAACATGTGGAGTAATCCGTGTAGTATTTGAAGCCAAATGAGTGGTTGCAACATGGAGATGATGTCAAGAATCTTCAGATCGATCAAAGAGTGGTTGACGATCTGTGCCCCACCACCACGGAACCAGATCGACGGCAATGATGACACCGTCAGCCGGAAAAAAAGGTACTGTAAATATTAATCAGCTGTAATATATAGCGTATAGCTTATAGATGACATTAATTTGTACTTTTCAACTGCAAAATTAGATAAAGTGATCAATTTATATCATTTTAATTTCTTGTGCCGTGCAGGAAAAGAAGGCTCAAGGAAAGTAACAATTTTTTTCTACATACATGGCCAAAGATTTGAACGCAGGACACTAGTATGATGACCTTTGAGGGACGAAGCGGTTGCTTCCTTGGCCCTGCCGGCGCCCCAAAGCCAAACCTTGCAGCTAGGGGTGTAAATGAGCCGAGCCGAGCCGAGCTCGAGCTCGGCTCGTTTGCTTAACGAGCCAAAAACTCGAGCTCGAGCTCGGCTCGAGCCTTAACGAGCCGAGCTTAGTCATTTACTAAACAAGCCTCTTTAATCGAGTCGAACCTCCCTTAACGAGCCAAGCTTTTGTTGAATGAGCCGAGTCAGTAAACGAGCCGAATAGTCAAGTCGAGTCTTAACGAGCCAAGCCGAGCCCGCGAGCTACTCGATTCATTTACAGCCCTACTTGCAGTTACAGCCTGCACATACTTCACCATCCTATAATTTGTTTCTATTATTCTCATCACGTTATGTAAACTCTAGCTTTTATTGGGATCCCCTTAGTGAACTGTGAGATTGGTCTTCTAGGATTAGTTGAGGGCACATAAGTCTAGACACCTAAGTTATCGAAAAAAGATGTGAATTGCGCTTTTAATGAAGTTATTGAATTTTTCTCATTGAAAAAATTCTGAACTTCCAATATAAAAGTTATCCTAACATGAAGTCCTTTAGTACTTAGCGTGCATTCTCCCTAAATTTGTTTTGGTATTTTTGTCTTCTGAGTGTTTGTGGACTTATTTGATTTTTACTATGTTATAAAAGACAAATCATTCTCCTTAAATTATTTTTGCCTACATGGTAGTTATGTCAAAGAATACAAGACTTTTTTCCGGGGTAAAAAATAAGGAAAATGATCCTCTCTAGTCCTTTAAAGGGGCTGAAAAGTCCTATCCCGGCCATTTTTGGGCCCTTCCCGAATCCGTTCTGATGATCGGAAGTGTTCATATTTAAACCTCGTCGATAACATTAGGCACGTCAAAATTCATACTAGTCGGATATCGTTTAATCTAGCTTCAAATTACATTTATCTCAAGGAAAAATATCGCAACACTAGATAAAAACCAATGTCCGCCAAGATAAATGTAATTTGAAAATAGATTAATACACAATATCGAATTAACATGAATTTTGACATTCCTAATGTTCTCGGCGAGGTTTAAATTATCAACGATCTCATTCATTAAAACGGACCCACGAAAGGCCCGGAATCGACCCAGATTGCAGAGGACGCTGTTCCAGAAAATAATCCGTAACGCCAATAGTTTATCAGAGGACAGAGGATCAAAAAAAAAACGAAGAGGACGGCGTCAACAAGTAGCTGTGTGGTTTCTTTCTCTCTTATGAAAGCATCCAGATGAATTCAAAGGACATAACCTCACTCTTCACTTTGTATTCTTTCTCGTACTAAAGAAATTTGACTTTACACACTACAAGAAAAATGAAAATTGGCGACGAAAAAGTGGCGACGAAATTTAATTTCGTCACTAAATGAGTATATTTGGTGATGAAAAAATAAATTCGTCACTGTTTTGACAACTTTCGTGGCGAAATAATTTCGTCACCAATTATACATGTTTAGTGACGATAAAAATATTTTTGTCGCGAAAGGTACCCATTTGGTGACAAAATATATTTTTCGGCACCGAAAGCTTAAAAAAGGTGACGAAATTATTTTTCGTCGCCAAAGATAATCATTTGGTGACAAAAAATATATTTCATCGCTAAATGAGAGCAATTTAGTGACGGAATATTTTTTTCGTCACCAAATGCTTAACTTTCATCACCATTTTAACGCTTTCAGTGACGAAATTTATGAATTGCGCTTTGTCACTAAATGTATTTCAGACATAACTCTTTACTAAAATCTCCGATTAAGATAATTAAAATTGGGTTTGAACAATAACTCAATTGCCTACAACTTTCATGTTTATCAAAATTGCTAATTTTAATGTTTAAAGGTTCAAAATTACATTCGAAATATATTTTAATGTTAAACATAGTATGTGTTATGTATTAGATATTTCAAATATTTATTGAAAAGTGTGTGTAGAGCTGTTGGTCGACGCTTGTGCGAAAAAATCGAAGGACTCGGGTTCGAAACCCAGTAGGAGTAAGAAAGAAGGATTTCTTTTTGCATATGAAAACATCTTTTGCAACGAAAAATTTCGTCACCGATTTCTTATATTGGTGACGAAAATTTTTGTCACCGATGTGATCTATCGGTGATGAATTTTTTCGTCGTCAAAAGCACAATAAACGAGAAAAAAAATTTCATCACCAATTATTCACTTTTTGGTGACGAAATATTTCGTCATCAAAAGGCACTATAGGTGACAAAAAATAGATTTCGTCACCAGGTAGGAATTCTCGACAACCTTTAGTCGACAAATTTTTTTTCATCACCTATATTATTTGTGACGAAAAACATGCAATTTATGACGATTTTCATTCCTCACCCAATTGAATTTTTCTTGTAGTGACACAACAGTTCAACTTTGTTTGGTACCCAGCTACTCTCAGTTAATGACTCGTTCTTTCATGAATGGCCCCACATTTTGTTCAAAGAATGTCTAGGTTTTCTAACTTCAAATTCGATTTGAGCCGTTCGTGCCGAGATGATCGGCCGAATCGACCGCTCTGCACTTGCTTGGTAGGGCATCCCCAGGTCCATCGCCGAGAGGCCTTTGTCCAAATGGATCAAAGGTGCTGTACTACCTTCTTCTTTTTTGGAACGGCAAAAAAAATTTATAATTTTTGAAATTGTTACAAACATTAAAGAAACCAAGGTTGACAGTATCGATCGTATTATTAAATCTAAGAACAATATTCATAAATCTAAGAAGAGACAAGATGTCAATCAAGAAAACACCCATTGGGACAAGTCTACACCCATAATGTAATATGGAGTACCCTCATTTCCCAAGATTTTTCTAATTGAATTATTATCCTCTCAATATTTTTAGAATTGCCACTCTTTTTTTTTATTCTTTACTTTGGTAATTATATAGGAAATACATTCTATGTGTGTAACTGGAAACAAAGTCATAAATTTATATGAATAAAAACTAAGAATGTATGCGTATAAAATTAGGGGTGAGTATGAACCGGATTGATTCGATTTTAGAGTAAATCAAAAATCAGACCAATCCCTACGGACTACTAATTTGGAGAAACAAACAAATTATAAAACTCATAGAACCAAACCAATCCAAACCATTAAAATGCGGTTTGGTTTCGATTTTGAATCACGATTCACTTGAAATTGAGATATCATCTTTGTAAACTATGTAAGTACTTAAAATTGAGATGATAAATTAAACCAAAGCTTATATTGAAACCAATTCGATTTGTATACATACAATATAGCAATGAAACAACTATTGAAAGAGAAGATAATTTCTACAAAAGAGTGCTTATCGTTGGCTAGGCAAGAAAGAGATTGCTTCTCAATTTAAGTTTATTTACGTTAGGTTTTTATATAATAGAATTGAATATGTTCTTTTCATCATATGTAAAAATTCAGAATAATTAGTCTTGACCGTGAAGGACAACGATGGTGGAATGGAGTATTGAATTAGAAAATTCATTGACTATGACTTAACATATGATAATTTGGTGTATCTTAATTAAATTATATGTAGGAATAGGGTGGTGGACGGTCCTGTTCAGTTGCCAAGAAAGTACAGAAAAAGATGGAAAAATCAATTTTTCCGTAACTTTTGTAGTGTTTAGTTGGCAGGAAAGTAGTGGGAAACATGTTTTTAAGTTTTCTTGCAAGATTTACTTTCTTGCAAAAGTGATCCGACCAAAAGCATAGGATTTTGCGTCACGGCAAAAGTTTTCTCCATTGTGGGCCAAAATAATTAGCGGGTAAGAAAAAAAAAAGTGAATTACGCCAATACCAAAAAAATAAGAAATTAGGTTCTTAGATAGACACTTGAGATTTACATGAGCAACAACAATTTTGACTACTATAGTGCTTTCTGAGATAATTGTTTTGGAAAAAATAGTTTATTTTTTTTGGAAGTATTTATTTATTTTGTCATTAGTCTTCTATTTTGTTTTGTACGAACTAATTTTCAGTGAGTTTTTGCATCGGTAACTAATTAAGCATGGTTGTTTAATATTTATATATTTAGTTATCATCTACTTATTTTTTAAACTTCATTTGTACGGTTGATTATCAGAGAATGTCAATTTAAATGGGGGATTTGCATGCCCATTTAGAATATAGCAAATTGAATAGGGAATTGCAAGTCGATTTTTTCATTTCATGTTAAGGTTTTGCATTAGATAAAATACATTTTCCGTACGTGTTAATTTTTGAAATATGATAGCCTATTATTTAGTTCTCAAAGTTACTTTTATTTAAAATTAGCCACGGGAATAAAAATAAAGAAGTTTCTCATAAGTGTCTTTTCCCAGCAAATGAACTACTAAATTTTAGTTTTCCTGCAAAAAAAAGTTGTCAAATGAACACACACAGGAAAATAGATTTCTTTTTCCTTTATTTCACTTTACTTAACTTTTCCTGAGAATAACTTTCCGGTATAACATTCCTGATAACTGAACGGAGCCGACAATGGCTTAGCCTATGTTTATTTGGAGCATCTAAATTACAAATGTATCTAATGCCTATAGATTGATATTTATTATTTTATAAACGGTTCAGATCGAATTGGAACCAAAATTATTGACATATATCCATAAGCCAAACTATTGAACAAGATATTAATTTTTTAAAATTGGGACCAAACTGGTTTCGCAGTTTTCTTCTCATGCACCCTCATATAAGCAGAGTGAAAAAATTCATTGTACCCTACAACCAATTGCATCAGTCATAAAGAATTATGCCAAGTGCGCACAATTTTTGGTTTCCCCGGTCAGGCTTTAATCCCCCGAGTCATTAGATCTAGTTATCCGGACTGGACGGTTGATGTGGACTCTATTTGTGAAGAACTTCTCCTTTTTTGGAGCATCTCTCTCCGGTTTCTTGTCTGTTTTTGTTGGGATTTCGTTCGTTGATTTTGGAATCCGATTGTCAGAATGCTAGCTAATGATCAAAGGATCACCATGAAGGTTTGTGTGAGGCTTTGGAGTGAAAAGATTGTAAATCTAGACCTCCTGATGATTGTCTCTTTTTAGAATTAATTAATAACCCTCTTTAATTGTATACTGATTTCATATGAAGGAAATCTCTTACCATTTTGGTTTTAAAAAAAAAAACTCAAGATGTCAAGTGAACAACTTTTCATTGCCTATGCACCAAATTAAATTATTGATCTCCCAAAGTCCTAAAGCCTAAAATTTACGGAGGGACAATTTTCTAATCACACAAAGCAAAAGACCATACATATGTTAGTTCACCAGTCAGTCTTTTGTTTGATGAATTCAAACCCAACATTTTTCCACCATGGCCCAACCTCTCACCTTCTTCCTCCTCCTCCTCCCACTCTCCTCCCTCTTCTTCTTCTCCAACATCTCCCATGGCAACTCACTCGATTCAAACTGTCCCTCCAACGAGTGCGGCGGTGTGAAAATCGACTACCCTTTCTGGCTACAGAGCGACGCAACCGCCTACCAATACTGTGGTTACTATGGCTTTAATCTGACTTGCTCTGATGATGGAAATGTTGTGCCCCAGGAGCCACTCACACACACAATACACACTGATTTCAGAGGAAAAACTCCATTTATATATATACTCACACAATATATACAAATTTGAAAAAACCTCTCCGGGGAGAGCCACAACCGGCTCCCCCTCTCAGGACCTCACCCTCTCAGACTCTCATCAGCTCACCCACACCTGCTCAACCTCTCAAATACATTAGTATTTATAGGGAGAAACCAGGGAAACATTCCAAGAGCATTAACTGCTCTTTGCACGCCTGAGATATCAAAGGTCCAAATTGGTTGCTGGCATTAATTAGCCAGCCACTGTTCACGCATGAAGTCTCCCAGAAGATTTTCCAAGGCTGTCATCCAGCAACCTTTCTTGACTTCAGGGATCTCATTCACACCACACATGTGGTGAATTTCCAACAATCACCCCCTTCACGCATGTGGGGTGTCGTTAATTCCATTTAGCCTCTCTATCAAGCGCCTGTGTCACTCCAAGTCTAGCTTCCAACACCCTCACACCGGAGTACCCATGCCCGACTGAATGTCTCCTTACTTGACTAGATCTTCTGAGGCTAATCTCGCATCACTGTCCGGCTGCAATACCGCCACTCTAGCAATTCCTGTGTACCAGAGCACCAACACAGCTTTCCTCTGCTCACACCAGAGGTTCCGTTCACCAAATGGTCTCACACACCATCTGGGAAGAGGCTGACTTCCGTCTCTGTTAACACACCGGGTCCCCCGTCGAGCTACGCCGTACCTGCAAACCGAGATACACAACTCGCGAATCGGAGACGTCTTCATTCCTGCTAGATCTTCGTGGCTCATACCAACTTCACCGCCGATATAACGCACCCCCTGACCAGAGTGCCCGCATCCAAAACCGGATGCTCTCCAATCCGTCATCCACGAGAACAATGTCTACATCCCCTAAAAATAGTGTCTGCATTCGGCCTGTGCACTTGGCCGATCTCCAGCAGAACCCGACGGAGCTCAACCAGCTCAACATCCCTGCCAATCTCTCTAGTATGCCTCCACATCTGAACTCGGATGACCCACTTGCCGTCAACCATTGTGAATTCCCAGGAAAGAATGGTGGGGACTCGGCCTCCTTAAAAACCATTCTCCTTCAACCCTTAGGTTGTTTTGCCAGAATTCACAATGTTTGCAAGTATTCCGCAACAGAGTCCATTTATATCGCGCTCCTCTGCTGCATGAGCGCCTGCATCACTCTTCCGGATGCCGATAACCGCGTCCGACAAACCACGAACGCCTGTGCCCAGTCACAGGACACAAAATCGTGACTCCATCTCTCTTCCTCATACGGCCGTATATTCAAGAGAGGATCCAGTCACAAAATTCCACAAAAGAAAGAGATCCTGCAAAGCTTTGTCTTCATCTTCATCTCAATTCCTCTGTCCGGAGCACCAATGAACACTCTCCAGCAAGCTGTTGCAATCATCGTAGCTACTATCCTGCACACCACTAGATTCGTTCCCAGGCACACACATCAGTACGTCTCAGGTCGCGACTCCTCGTACTCCTGTGCCTATTCCATGTGCGTCCGCAACTGCTGCTCATTCAGTTCATTGTCAATATACACCCATACTACTTGACCATGCCCGGCATCAGCTCCATCTGCCACTGCACTCCACAAGCCTGTATAGATGGCCTCTCATCTGTTAGACAGAAAATCACCATCCAGTCAGCTCCTCCTGCAGCCCGAATAAAAACTGCATCTCCAAATGATAGGTCTTTCCAAATTGATCCAGACTACCTCCGATTCCTATTGATCATTTCCGCAAACACCTCGGTTGCCTTGATCAACTTCCAATCTCTTCGAAGTCTGTAAATCTTCCTGGTGGGTAGCTTCTCCAACACAGTTCACCACTTCCGCCATTTTTCGTCATCTCTCTCAGGTCTCCTCGGGTCTCCTCCTGCCATTCGCCTATCATCGTTCCATTCCAGGCTTTCCCATAGCATTCCTGGATCATCCATCGATAAAACTGATCAATCGCCCTAGTAAGCGCCTGTGTCACTGCCAAACCCGAGCTCTTCCATACCCCCAAACCGGGATATACTGCTCGAATGAGTGTCTCCTTGCTTACTAGCTCCGCAACAGATCACCACCAAAAAATCCTTGCTGAATCAAGCCCTCTCACAACCCAAAGCATGCTCCAACCATTCGTATCCTGCTCAACTAAGCAATCGCATCAGCTTAGGAGCCTCCACACAAAAAATGGAGCATGGGGTTGGATCCGAAACGTCGAGATAGTCAACATCGACTACTCTCACGCAAAAAACGGAGTTGTATCGACTCCGAAATCGCGAAAAACACCATGGATCCTTCCTCCAGCAGATCTGACCCTTTTGAACCTTCTGACCCTTTTGACCCACAAGGGGTCAAACAGGTCACACCCAGGTCCACCTGACCCCTCTTGATGACGTGGCGCACCTGCCACGTGGGATAATTTTCCATTTCTCCTTTTCTTTCCACCGATCTGTTCTTCCACGCAAAACAGATTCAGAAAAGAAAAAACAGAGCACACCAGGGCTCTGCTCCGGCAACCCGTGTGTGAACCTCGGTACTCCAATCTCCGTACCGATTGCGTCGTTGGACTCGTCTGACCGTGAGGAACTCGAATCTGTGATCAAAACACATTTTCGAGCAGTTTCATTTTTTTTTTTCAATTTCAAACCAGTGAGTTTGAATACGTTTTCCGGTGACCCTCTCGCTCCGCCTGTGCTCTGATACCAATTGTTGTGCCCCAGGAGCCACTCACACACACAATACACACTGATTTCAGAGGAAAAACTCCATTTATATATATACTCACACAATATATACAAATTTGAAAAAACCTCTCCGGGGAGAGCCACAACCGGCTCCCCCTCTCAGGACCTCACCCTCTCAGACTCTCATCAGCTCACCCACACCTGCTCAACCTCTCAAATACATTAGTATTTATAGGGAGAAACCAGGGAAACATTCCAAGAGCATTAACTGCTCTTTGCACGCCTGAGATATCAAAGGTCCAAATTGGTTGCTGGCATTAATTAGCCAGCCACTGTTCACGCATGAAGTCTCCCAGAAGATTTTCCAAGGCTGTCATCCAGCAACCTTTCTTGACTTCAGGGATCTCATTCACACCACACATGTGGTGAATTTCCAACAGGAAAAACCATATTCAACCTCCCGGGGAAATCCTTCCAAGTGAAAAACATAAGTTATTCCAATAATACCCTCACCCTCGTCGACGTAGAAGTCTCCAGCCAAACATGTCCCAGGGCACGTCAAAACGTTACAATCCCAACGATATTGCCCCTCTCATACAACAGGCTAGACTTGAACCTTAGTTTTTACTATAATTGCAGTAGCGGCTTAGAAACCGATGTTCTTCCCATACCGTGCTTACCATCCGGTGGAAATGAGTCCTACGTTTCCGTTGGGAGGACGGAGCCGGCGGGGTCTGATTTTGATGATTGGTACAATTTTTGCGAAGAGAAGGTGGTGGTGACGGTGATGGACTCCAAGATCTACGAGTCGACTGACGGTTTGATCTTGGGGTTTGGAGATGCTGTGAAGGACGGGTTCGTGCTCGATTGGCGGCCGGCGGCGGCGTGGTGCGGGACGTGTGAGGGGTCGGAAGGGCGGTGTGGGTATAACATGGTGGACTACTTGTGCTTTTGCTCCGATGGATCCACGCGCATTAACAATATTTGCAAAGGTATGCCGATAAATAGTAAAAAATGGCCTGTCGTTTTTGGTTTATTTTCAATTTAAATTTTAAAAGGATTGTGGTTATAGTGGGGTGATTAGGTTTTAGTAGGAAACCAGGAATTTTGTGAGGCGGGCTGTCTTACAAGACTGTAAAACCGTCGATTTGCATCTATTTTTGACGATAGATGACTCGTATTTTAATCAGAACTGAGGATAGTCTTATCGATAAGAGCTCGAATTAAATTCGAGTTGTTGATGTTAAAACGGACGACCGAATCGGCTATCCTATAGTCTTTAGTGCGGCTGCGTACAGGATTTCCAAATTCTTTTGAATCTGGTCATTCTGAATTCTTTTCGTAGTTTAATCACAATTTCGTGGTAAATTGGGATCAGGTGATAATTGTCAAAACTTTGTCCCAATGCGTAGGCCCCACATTTGAACGAGGAAGTTTTTTTTTTTCCCAACTGTCGGGGTGTCAGGGAAAACTTTCGCGCACCTCATCTAAATCCCCTCTGGTCTGGTCAGAAAATTTTCAATACAACAGTTATTTCAATTTATTTATAATGTCTCTCTCACATGAGGTGAGACCTAAACATACATGAGGTCCACATTATGTGAAAAGACATTACACATAACCATTCCATTAAAGATGTTTTCGTCGAGACTAAGAAATTCACAATAATTTTCTTTTTCTCGGTCTGACTCCAAAAAAAGGAATCCTAATCAATTTGTGAAGAGTAATAAACCCACAAATCATCTTTGGAGTTGTTCCATATAATTACCCAATGCAGTGAGAGCTACCCTGTGTCCTGGTTGTCTCCAAGTGGCAAGTGGAAAAGCAGCAGGCCTTAGTGCGATATTTCAACATCTCTACTGATCACTTTATTTATTTATTTTTTTGAAAGAGTCATTTATTCATCGTCAGCCCATCGGGCAATACAGATTTCAGAAAAGATATAGGAAAGAACCAAAGCTACCTAGACTTCGATCTCAGGCACCTACTGCCGAAGCAGTCCCGGCAAAATCGCCGGTACATAAGAACCAATCTAGGTCCAGATAACAGAGGATCAAAAGATCCACAGCTCAAACCCTAACAACTAAACACCGCTGAAAACTGCAGGCAAACAACAGCATAAACAACTACAAGCAAACTGCTCTAAGAGCAGCCTTCTTCCAGCTGACACGCTGCGCAGCCAAAACAACACCACCGGACCACCACCAACCCTTGATACACCACCGAAACAGCCATCAGCCCCAAACAGACACCACCAACAACGGACCATTCCTCAATAGGCGCCGGATTATTTGCCCACCACCCGCCGGATCTGGGGGAGACCCAGACCGGAAACCCACCGGATCTAGGGGAAACCCAGACCGGTAACACAACCGGACAAGCCGGGAGATCTGGATAAACCGGAAAAAAAAACAAAAAAAGAAGAAAGAAAAAACACTCAATCCACCTACCCATCTCCCTTATTCAGCCGCAACACCGTCTACCGCTGGGCCGCCCACCACAGCCTCTTTTCTTGCTCCGACTTGAACCAGGAGAACACACCGGACATCATGGACGAGCACCGCCATGAAAGCCGGATCTCTGGGTCAAGAAAACAAAACAAAATCAAGCTAACATGGGAGGACGGGAGAACAGAGGGGAAACGGCAGTGGGAGGTCAGGAGATGGGGGAGGGGAGGAGGAGGAGGGGAGGTGGAGGAGGAGGGGCCAGCCCCCACCCCCCAGGAAAGAACCCTAGCCGCTGCAAAAGTTAGAGAGAGGGCAGAGGAAAAGTTAGAGAGAGAGGCGTGGTTCCCACTAGAGAAAAAAAAAAACCACCATCTTTTTACTGATCACTTTATTTGTACCGTTCGTATTTCCGGTAATTGAATTATCATTCTCTGAGTTTCAAATTCCGGCAATTGTACATATTACCATTCTCGAGCTTCAAATTCATTAGCCTCTTCATTAATAAGGCCCTGTTTCGCAATGTTTTTTTATCAACGCATTGCCTACACCTAAGTCCATAGAGTCTAGGTGTCAGTTTCTTGGGCTATATGATGAAGTATACGGTGTCCAATACATGCACTTTTGGGGCAACCCAACTTTATTCCTATTAAGGCCTTGTTTTTCTAAATTTTTTGGCGTTTTGTCTTTATTTAAATTTTTTTCACGTTTGTTAATTTTGCACCAAATTTTTATGGATTATTGATTCGTCTCAACGAGAAAAATCAGAAAATCCAATAATGTTTAATTTTACCCACATAATTTTAGAAATATCCAAGATAAAGCCCCAAAAGTCAACTTTTTGAGCTTTATCTTAGGTCAAAACATATTTGAGTAAAAGTAAAAAAAATTTACTTTTCTGATTCCTCTCATCGAGATGAATCAATAATCTATAAAAATTTGGTACAAAACTAACAAATGCGATTTTTTTTTTTTGAATAAGGACAAAACACCAAAAAATCCCAAGCCTAAGTTTATTCCCATCATCGGCTTTCGTTCCTATGGGTTTTGACTCCTTTGAGCGTCAAAGTGTCTATAGGCACGGTCAAAATCATGACCGTTGACTCGAGAAGAAGTTTGATCGACCACGTACTCACACTATGACACATGGAGGTGTTGTGAGATTAACATGTGGCTAGCAACTGCCACGCAGAGAGAGGTTTAGTGCCACGCAACGCGAGATGGGCCCCGCACAACTGAACAAGCTCGCAAGGGTAGAGAGGCCCGGGAGAGCCATCGCGAGGGCAGATAGACCCGCAAGGGTCCCGCGACATAATAGGTTCCCGTGGCATGGGTCCGCCGACTGACAGAGTCCGCCGCAAGATGAGTCCAATGGAGGTTTCGGTCTCTACCTATAAATACCAGTGTTGGTATTCAGAGAGGAGAGGATGGACAAGTGAGAGAGAGAGAGAGAGAGAGAGAGAGAGAGAGAGAGAGAGAGAGAGAGAGAGACAGAGATACACACACAAAGAGAAAGAAGAGACAGACAAATCTCCTCTAGAGAGTGCAGACAAATTTCTAGAGAGAGTCATCTCCTCTAGAAAGAGAAGACAATTTTCAGAGAGAGAGAAAGACCATCTTTCTGAGAAGATGGAACTACGTTTGACCTAATTCCCGGTATACCAGGATATGTAGGCAGCCTAAATGACTTGGGCTCGGTCACACATTTCATGCCTCCTCCTTGACCTCTCTAGATCACTCATCTCTTCTCATTCCTAATCATCAATCAACTGCACCTCTCCATCTCACGTAGATTCACACATCAGCTAACCCTACAAGAACATGAACCTATAGTGTCAAGTAAATCTTTGCAGACTTGCAGCACGACATGTAGTGGGCCAAAATATCCGAAGGTTCGGGGGGTTCGTAGGGGTCAAAAGGGTTATGCTACTCTTCGAACCCACATATAGTTGTCTTAGTTCATCTGTGAGATGAGTTACTTTTTGGCACCTCGTGATACTCTTTTCCCGGAGGATGAAACGGATCCGGGATAGTCTGCCGAGCTTCAAAAGTCTCATCCGAATGTTGTGGAGCTTTCTTTGTTTGGTATCCCTTTCTATCGTTCGGAAAGTACTAATCTATCCTTGGATCTACGTTTGTTCGGATGAAATGCTATCGTTCGGATATGTGACTATTCATTCCTGACACTCAGAGGCCGCTATTCTAGAACCTTCTAGAAGCTTCCAGTGATACGTGAATTGTCTTCTTTGATAACTGAAGTGACATCTTTGATTGATGTGACTTGTCTGCACTGTAACGCGGCTCAACAATCCTCAGAAGCGGCGTTCATTAAATACCTCTGACTCATGACGTCATCCGAACGTGGAGAAGCACGTGGGTGGCAGAGCCATCCTGTTTAACACTCCACATATCTTTGCCTATAAATAGAAGAGAACCCCTCCCAAGGAAAGAATCTGTTCACTTAATTACTCCTCTCATCCCTAACATATTTCTTACTAAACATCTTCCTTCTCCACTTTCTAACTAGATCATCAGAGCTTCTTCTTTTGGAGTCGAATCTTGAAACACCGCGTATGGGGTTCTATCCGAAGTGTCTATAATAGTTGGGAATGCGTATTCATATGTAAAAATCACACTAGTATTTAAACAACGTTGAAAATTGCTAAAAACGCGTTCTGCAATATTCTTTTGCACTATCAAAGAGTATCCGTCAATCTCAAATGTTCACATACTAATTACTATACTACCGTACAAATATTGGAGCAACAACGAGAACGGGCCAAGACTCCATTGAGCGGATATGATAGGTGCCGAATGGTGCAAAGATACAACTTCTCAAACTCTTAATTAATTTATTTTAACTTGTTTTTGTTGGTGTATCATAAAAAGCATTTTAAATGACACGGGTAGTGGCGGAGGTAAGATTTTTACTCACTCAGCAGTGCCCGAATCACATATATTTTCATTAGTAACAAGAAAAATATAGTCCATATATAATATATACTGCCACTAGCTAGTTTTGAAAGAAAATTGATTTTTCGCGCTCCACTTTTGTACACATTCATTCCACTTTGTACATGAAGTTACTAGTAACTTCACGTTAAAAGTGGAGTGCCAGAATCAGCATCCTTTTGAAAAAGAGATGAGATTGTGTGTATTACATTAGTGATATTTAATTAATACTCCCTCCGTCCCGATTTGTTTGTCCCATTTTTGACTTTTTGAGAGCACCTCTAAAACAATTGTCTATAATATTCAGTTCGTAATGTTTTTGATAAGCAATATAGATGTTGTTTGGTAGATCTCAATTAGTTTTATTATACAAAATCATTAAAAAAAACATTATAAAATGTAAGATATAAGTATATTTTTGTAAGATAGGAATTTCGACAATTGGACAGACAAATTGAAACGGAGGGTTATTATACTTACGGCCAAAAAATGATTGATAATTTGAAACTTCAGGTGTTTTATTTTTTGTACACATATATAGGAACTTTAAGAACTATTTTCACTCAAGAGACTTGCAGAAGCCGATTCTTTAGAAAATTTTCATAACCTCAAAAACTAATATGATCAATGAAAGTATTCAGAGTTGTGCAGCAGCCCGGGAACTCCGGCACGGTGCACCCCGCATGTCCGCCCCTGGACATGGCTGTCAACTCCTTACGCCTGTCTCACAGGAAAAAATTCCACCTTAAAATATCCCCATAGGAGTGAAATAGTCGTCTAAAACATTAGCAGCCTTTACCTTTCTCTGTCAAAACAAACTGCTTACGACTTTGCGTTATCTTACATCAACAATTTCCAAGACTCAGTCTCGTTCCATCACTTTCCTCCTGTTTTCCTCCCCTTTGACAATCATTCCTATTTCCACCAATCCAATCCTCACCATATTAACCAAACCATACCTCCCCCACCCCCCAACCTCCCCATCTCTAGACATGCATTCCCCATCCTCCGTTGCCGCTGCCGCCGCTGCGATATTACTAATCCTCGTCTCGGTCGCGTTTTCACCATGTTACAGCCAGTTAGAGGACGAGCAATACTACACCTGCGTTCAAAACTTCACTTGCGGCCAAACCATCCAAAACGTTGGCTACCCCTTTTGGGGAGGCTATCACCCCCAATTCTGCGGCCACCCATCGTTCGAATTGACGTGCCACAACAACGAGTACCCAACTATCAAAATCGACAACCGGGCCTTTCGCGTGCAAAAAATCGATCAATCCAATCGTATGATTACTCTTGCCAGCTCAGACCTCTGGCAAAGTCACTGTACTCGGGAGTTGCATAATATCACGTTGGACGACAATTTGTTCACTGATGGGCCAATTAACCGGGACCTCCTTTTATTCTACAATTGCACGTCAGGAGATAGGAGAACTATTGTGAATAATTTTACGTGCGAAATAGGTGGTATAGAGAGCATTGGGTTCTTTGCAGACGCGACGCTTTTTGATGACCTTGAGAATACTCTGTACGCCACAATATCGTGTAACCAGAGTGCTGAAGTCCAAGTTCTTCGGGAGACCGTGGGCAAAATTTTGGAAAAATCATTGACGCTTGAAGAGGGGTTGCGCAGAGGGTTTGAACTGGTGTATGATGCCAATGAAACCGCCTGTGCGAGGTGTGAGGGTTCAGGTGGGATTTGTGGATCAGATTCGAGCAAGTTTGCTTGCCATTGCCGTGATCGTACTGATCCAGTGACTTGTCGAAGTAGTGGTATGCAGCCCCGTTACTTTCTCATCCGCTTATTTCAAGTCATAGGCTATGTATGAATGAGTGTTGGGGGCTTCGCAATGCTTTTTTCAAAATCGGTGTTCGTAATTACTCCCCGTATTGCTACACCACACTTGATAATACTATTAACAGAGCAATAGTTCGAATGAGATTAAAAATAACAGAGGAATAGGGAGAGCGTATACAAATTGTGTCTTTGTGAATGTGTATAGTGCCAGTATTGGCTTCTTCTTCCTTGTGAGGTTTTCGCTTGTATAGTGAAAAACTGATCATATAATATAGAAACCATGTTCCATTAGAGGTAAAAAAAAAAATAATCCAGACTACCCGGTAAGGTAATCCACCGCTGTCCGGTAATGCAATAGGGAGCAGCCAAGTCAGCGATTCTCAGAAAATTGCAGTCGTATTATGTAGCTGCATTAATGCTTCGGATGTGTGTTCAGCTTTATCACGCAGCAAGGTGATGCTGCTGCATTTTTGGAGAATGGTTAACTTGGCTGCTCCCTGTTGGATTACCGGACAACTTGGTTAGTTACCGGGTAGCCCGGACAAAACTTTTTCTCATTCTATTGAAGTCCTTCCTGCAACTATTTTACTGTCTTCCAATATTTTGAAAAATTGTAGTAAAGAAAAGAGGGCCATCATCAATTTCCAATGAAGTTTTGGCTACATTAGTTAATTCTTTTTGTTGACCATAAGGAAAGTCAAAACTTCCACTCTTCGAAAGTTCACATCATCTAATCTTCAAAAAATTCAGATCATCCAATCTTCTGAACTTTGAATTCCAGGGGTAACCCCGTCAGGTGTGTACATGCAGGCATCCTATGACTATTCTCTATCCTTCATTTGAACCAGTCAATTTTCCCATCTAAGAAAATGCAAGGAATATGCCTTCTGTTCATTTCATCATCAGCTTCCAAATTGTCAACTTTGTTCGAGCATTTCCCGTTGACAACATCCAGTTTCGGATGGGCATGCGATTTTGTTTTCCACGCTATTCCTAGACAACTTCTCGACAATTCTTGCAACCCAAGGGCAGTAACCAAATTCTCCTACCGAAAACTGGGAATGACCTCCGACGATCAAGGCAATAACCAAATTCTCCCCCGTTTTATGGACCAATACACTTGGATAGTTCTTACTCACCGTCTCTCACATTTGATCTTTGACGGGGTGTATTGCGATTGTTGACTATTTTTGTGACGATTCTGATTTAACAAATTTGACTTTGTTGAATGTGCATATTGCGATTGTTATTTATTTCTATCCCCCCACAATTCATCTCTGAAGTCATCACATTCTGACTGGTTTTTATGAATTAACTACTGAATTTTCCTACCGAAAACTTCAACAGTCCTTATTCTGTTTTCATGATTGTTGTTACAGGGGGTGGATGGAACGTTGGACGGAAGCTTGGTATAGGTAAGATGCCCCGTCGGTTAAATTTTTTCCCTGTTTCTCCTTGGCCAAACAATGTCGAATACAGGACAGCAGTCTCACAATGTTTTTCATGTAGGATTTGGAGCGTCAGGGGGTACTCTCCTCATCATGGGTGTTCTTTTCTTTCTGCATCAACGCCGGAACAAGAAACGTTATGGTACTCCGTCTTGGATCCCTCGAAGCATTTCTTTTTTTCCCTCTTCAGCGACGGATCCTGAGCAGGCCGGCGCTATCTACGGAGTCCATATTTTTAAGTACAGTGAACTCGAAAAAGCCACCGGCAATTTCAATTCTGAAAAGGAACTGGGAGATGGAGGATTCGGCACGGTATACCAAGGTAATACCAGAAACAAAACATCCCGTTAACACAAGAGAATAAAATTACTTGTATGCCAACCAAGATTTTAAATGACGGTACCAAGACACGGAAACATAACAATCATTGTATACCCGTATCAGGAGTGTCGAACGATACATAATGAGAATCGGTTGTAGTGGTTGTGAAATTTTAAAAACAAATTTGACCCAAAAAAAAATTAAGTGCCTAAATAACCTGTAACAGTCTTGCATCAGTCGTAAACTGGTCCGTAAATTGGAAATGGAGCAACACGCAACGGTAACCCGCAGTTACACACGTGGTTTTCAGTCTGACCGGTAATGGGGTGCAATGGTATCGGAAGGCTGAAACATCGTTACATTACCATGGCGTGAACTGTAATCTCACCCTCTTATCGGTATCGTGTAGTACAATTTTGTGTGTGTAGATTTTGGTTCTCTGTTGACAGCCAATGTGCTATGTACTTGACTAGGTAAACTCAAAGACGGGCGCGACGTTGCTGTCAAGAGATTGTACGAGCACAACTTCAAGAGGATGGAGCAATTCATGAATGAAGTCGAGATCCTCGCCAGGCTCCGACACAAAAACCTAGTGTCCCTCTACGGGTGCACCTCACGCCACTGCCGCGAACTCCTACTCGTGTACGAGTACGTTCCAAATGGCACGGTCGCAGATCATCTCCACGGTGGCCGGGCCAAACCAGGGTCGCTCTCGTGGACGATTCGATTGAGCATTGCTGTTGAAACTGCCAACGCGTTGACTTATCTCCACCATTCCGACGTAATTCACAGAGACGTGAAAACCAACAACATTCTCCTTGACAACAACTTTTGTGTTAAAGTAGCGGATTTTGGTCTGTCGCGCCTGTTCCCAACCAATGTTACCCATGTCTCCACAGCTCCACAGGGTACTCCCGGGTACGTGGACCCCGAATATCATGAATGCTACCAGCTCACAGACAAGAGCGACGTTTATAGTTTTGGGGTTGTTCTGATTGAGCTCATATCATCAAAACCTGCCGTGGACATCACGAGGCATAGACACGAAATCAACTTATCCACTATGGCTATGAACAAGATCCAGAACCATGCATTGCACGAGCTCATCGATCCATATCTGGGATTTGAAACCGACTTTAAGGCGAGGGAGATGATAAGTGAGGTGGCAGAGTTGGCATTTCAGTGCCTGCAAAGTGAGAGGGATATGAGGCCTTCTATGGAAAAGGTGCTGGAAACTCTGAAGGGAATACAAAGTGAGGATTGGAAACTGAGAAAACCAGAGGAGGTCGAAATCCTATCCGATGAGCTGGTGCTGCTGAAGAGTGATCCGCCGACACTTTCGCCAGATTCTCTAGCTAAGAGTTCGATCGCTCGTGGGAGCAATTCGAGATAGATGTACATGCCAATTCGGTGCAGCATCGGCGCTCATAAGGTCGTCTTTCGGGTGGCCGGGATTTCTTGAATGGTTATCTTTTTTCTAGTTCTAGGAATCTCCATAAGTTACATATTTATTGTTTTGTTTCATTAAGGTTACTGCATTGACAATCTTGAATTTATCGATCGAAACACGTTAACACAACCTTGAGCATTACAAAGGGAGAGGAAAAACAGAAGAAAACTAAGCCCATGCAAAACTACACTCGCAATGTGTTTTGTTTGTTTGTTTTGGCAACGGAGGAATAGTCCTACACTCAGGCCACTAAATAGACCCAACTACGCAACCCAAACTTCCAGAAGAGCTAGCGCGACCACACCATGCAAAACTGCACTTGCTATGTGTTTTTTTTTTTTTTTTTTTTTGGTCAGAATGATAGGAATTTTATTGATTATTGCAACCAAAAGAAACCTCATTAGAACTAAAAGAAGCAGCCATTGTTGGCCAAGGAACCAAGTGGGGGATAAGCTTTCCAAGTGCAGACTCTCCACCCCTGACACCCTTTCGCAATAGTACTTATTCAACATGGATGTAAGAAGAAAAGTAATATGGACCACATAATAGGTGCATATGATACACACCTTAGAGGGGTGTGTATTGAAGACTTTACCATTTTTTTTCCAAGTAATATATTTCATTTGTCATGCCACCATGAAAGGTACTAGTAGTACAACTCAAAATTCTGGTTGACTCACGCGGTAAAGCATACGGCAACCCCTTTATACTTACTTCATTTCGAGGGACAAGTACAATTTTGTGTTTCGGTCCATTTCGAGTATCCGCGTTGTAAGAAAGCTTGAACTGCTAAATTGTCCACGACCGGAAAGTAAATGAACATTTCGGCTAGACTAATCAGAAAATCGGTACATGTGTTATTAGTACTATTGTTGAAACGATTTTATATTTCATGAAATGAGCAGCAAAACAAACTGCAAATGCATTCGTACTAGAAATGTTGAGAAAATGGAGCGCCTATGCAGTCCAGTAGTATATCTTTGGGAGTTAGCTAAATCTAATAAGCACTACAATACAAATGCAAGCAAACTACCAAGAATATTAATTCACATGCATAAAAAATTTAATTGTGAAGTTACAGATGAAAACTGAGCAAATAAAACCGGAAGGAAAAAAATATGATGTACTGTTGCAAATTTGTTTAGCTGCTTCTGTATTGTTTTGGAGAAGATGAAGAAGAAGGGTAGTTTTGTCTTCTTCCATAGAAGTTTTAATCTTCTTTTTCATTCGTACTCTCATCACAAGCATGTGCACTACACCTTCCGTTAAGTTGGATGAAAAATGTAACGGAAGCGCTTTAGTCCAAAACCATGAGGAGGTGAATTGGTCATTTTTAAATGTTAGGGAGGTGATATGCCAAAGGCCCAAACCACGGGGAGGTATTCTATACTTTGCCCAAGAAACTAAGCAAGAGAAAAGAAAAAAGTAGGCACCTGGCATAGGACTTGGAGGGAGAAGTTTTTGTGCACATTTGCGCGCAGGGATCTTGTAAGAATAAGTCAATCCAAGTAGGATCGGCCCAGAAATTCCCCATGGCAAACCTATACATAGGCCCATTATTAACTAGCCAAGTTTTTTTGGCTCCACAAGTGCTTAGATGTACACTTTAGAACACGGTTGGTAATAGGGGGCCACCATGGTCTCCATGTCTTCTTGCAAGGAACAAGTAGATACAGAAGGCCTGCGCCTCGTCGTTGAATTTCAAATCAATGCTAGCGGGTTGGTTCATAATGTTTAAAACTCATTCGTATGTCGCGTACTATCATTCTTGAGTTTCATATTCCGGCAATTGTACATATTACCATTCTCAAGCTTCGAATTCATTAGCCTCCTCTCTAATAAGACCTTGTTTCGCAATGTTTTTTATCAACACATTGCCTACACCTAAGTCCATAGAGTCTAGGTGTCAGTTTCTTGGGCTAGATGATGAAATATACGGTGTCCAATACACTTTCGGGTCAACCCAACTCTATTCCTATTAAGGCTTTGTTCTACTAAATTTTTTGGCGTTTTGTTTGAAAAATCAGGATTCTCTAATAATTCGTAAAAAAATCCTAACAGTACGAACACGAATCACTAAGTAAAATTATTAGCAAAAACTACGCAAGCAATCAATTCCAAAACGCAGAGATATACGTGGAAAACCCCTGAATGGGTAAAAACCACGGGAAGGAATCAAATCACTATAATCATTATGCAGTTACAGATATACCTATCCAAACGTAATAAATCTTCACAACGTTCTAAGTATCACCTGCCGAGTCACACGTACACCACACCCAGTGATCTTGATCGCCACCGACCTTGAGTCCACAAGCCCTCTGATAACTAACGGAAATCTTCCTTCAGAAAACGACTCAAAAAAAACTGTTAGCTTCCATATGTTCTTCTACTGCCGCCGCAACCCTATTCTTCACGCTGCATAATATGTGGTCAGCTTTTACTTTTGTCGTGCTTTTATTTTATAAGGCTTTGCTCACAAACCTAGGAAGGAAAAAATATTCCATATATAGAACACATTTGTACGTTGCTTTTCTTTTACCAAAACAGAAGGTTTCGATTGTTAACCCGATGCATCTATCTGTCTTTGTCAAAATTCGTCTTATTGGAGTCGACTTTTTTTTTATCCAGAACACTCACTCTCAATTACAAATAACAATAATTCATTCGACTCTAATCATATACAGACTCACTAGCCTATCAAAAATATAAAATTACAACTCAATAAAAAATACGTGTTTTGTCATACGGAATTGCCAATACAATAAAGACTATGAAATTTGGTTCTTACATTGTTTTTATTTAATTTTTTTTTTCACATTTGTTAGTTTTGCGCTGAACTTTTATGGATTATTGATTCATCTCGACGAGAAAAATCGGGAAACACAATAATGTTTAATTTTACCCAAATAATTTTGAAAATATCCAAGATAAAGCCCCAAAAGTAGACTTTTTGGACTTTATCTTGGATGTTTCAAAAAATATTTGAGTAAAAGTAAAAACAAATTTACTTTTCCAATTCCTCACATCGAGATGAATCAATAATCAATAAAAATTTGGCGCAAAACTAACGAATGCGAATTTTTTTTTTTTTAAATATGAACAAAACGCCAAAAAACCCCAAGCCTAAGTTTATTCCCATCATCGGCTTTCGTTCCTTTGGGTTTTGACTCTTCAAAGTGTCAAATAGTCGGTAGCTATCAACTATCCTCCATCCTCGGCTCCCGAGCTGCATAGTTGGTAGCTATCAACACGATCATGGAGATTGTACTGACCTTGCCATCTAGCTTAGCTCGCCTCAAATCAAGAAATACAGAAACCATGATCGTTCACTGGGACAATCATTCCTATTGACAAATGAACTAAGTCCCGTTTCCATCACTTTCCTCCTAGTTTCCTTCGGGTAACCATCCCTTTCCTCCCTTTTGACAATCATTCCTATTTCCACCAATTCAATCCTCACCATATTAACCAAACCATACCTCCCCCACCCCAACCTTCCCATCTCTAGACATGCATTCCCCATCCTCCGTCGACGCCGCAACCACCACCACGACGACGATATTACTAATCCTCATCTCAGTCGCGTTTGCACCATGTTACAGCCAATTTGAGGAGGCCAAACCATCCAAAACGTTAGCTACCCCTTTTGGGAAGGCCCCGATGGCCGCGCGCCAAACCTGCGGCCACCCATTCTTCGAATTGAAGTGCCAAAACAACGAGTACCCAACCATCGAAATTGACAACCGGGCCTTTCGCGTGCATAAAATCAATCAATCCAGTCGTACGATTACTCTTGTCAGCTCAGACCTCTGGGAAAGTGAAAGTCATTGTGCTCGGGCGTTGCAAAATATCACGTTGGACGAGAACTTGTTCGCTTATGGGCCAATTAACCGGGGCCTCCTTTTATTCTACAACTGCACGTCAGAAGATAGGAGATCTATTCCCAACAATTTTACGTGCGAAATAGGTGGTATAGAGAGTGTTGGGTTCTACGCAGACAAGACGCTTTTTAATGAGCTTCATAATTCTCTGTACGCCACGATATCGTTTAACCAGAGTGTTGAAGTGCAAATTTTTCGGGAGACCATGGCCGAAGTTTTGGAAAAACCATGGACGCTTGAAGAGGGGTTGCGCAGAGGGTTTGAGGTGATGTATGATGCCCATATTGAAACCGCCTGTGGGAGGTGTGAGGGTTCAGGTGGGATTTGTGGATCGAATTCGAGCGAGTTTGCTTGCCATTGCCGTGATCGTACTGATCCCGTGACCTGTCAAAGTACTGGTATGCAGCCCCTTTACTTCCTCATCCGCTTATTTCAAGTCATAGGCTATGTATGATTAAGTGTTGGGGGCTTCGCTATGCTTTTTTCAAAATCTGTGTTCGTAATTACTCCCCGTACTGCTACACCGCACTTGATCATACTATAAACAGAGCAATAGTGCCCAATCCCATGTATTGTTCGAATGAGAATAACAAAAGAAAAGGGATAACGTATAGAAATGGGATTTTTTTGAATGTCTATTGCTAGGTTCAGAATAGGTTGGGGCTAGAGTACCGGTTTTTCCTACAAATATGGTGCGTATCTGTTCTGGTGAGATACCAAGTACTGTTTCGAATTTATCGTTATTAGTGTAATTTCTCCACTTCAAAAAAAAAAGGGAGAATTTTTTATAAGTCCATTATAGCATGTTTCTAACTTACCCAATCCACTTCTAAAGTTTCTAACACCTCTAATCCACTAAAAATTTCAATGACAAAAATAACCTATATAAAAGAAACAAGGACATTGTTTGGCTAATACAAAAAATACATTTTTTTATTTTTTTGATCTTATTACAACCACATAACCACCACCACCACCACCACGCCCCCACCACCACCTCCATCACCACCACCACCACTCCATCACCGCCACCAACACCACCACCGGCACCTCCACCACTACTACGCCCCCACCACCCCCACCACCAATCCGCCTCCACCACCATCTCCACCACCAATCCGTCGCGGCTGCCGCTACCACCACCACCACCACCACGCTGACGCTGCTGCTGCGACCACCACCACAACACCGCCACCTCCACCGCAATTACCACCACCACCACCACCATCGCCACCGCTATCACTCCACCACCACGCCACCACAACCACCACCACCACCACAACGCCGCCACCTCCACCACAATTACCACCACCACCACCACCAAGCCGCCGCTGCCACCACCACCACCATCGCCACCGCTATCACTCCACCACCACGCCGCCACCTCCACCACAATTACCACCACCACCAAGCGATCACCACAACCACCACCACCACCACTCCATCACAAGCACCGCCGCCATCGCCGCTGCCACTCCACCACCACCACCACGACCGAAATGACAACCACCACGCCATCACCACAACCACCACCACTCCACCACTAGCACAATGACCACCACCATGATGCAGCCACCACCACCACCATGCCGCCGCCACCACCACCACCACCACCACTACACCACCACCACTGCCGCCGCCACCACCACTACACCACCACTACTGCCGCCGCCACCACCACAATTCCACCACCTTGACCCACCACCACCTCCACCACCACGCCGCCGCTCCCGCCACCATTACCACCACCACCGCCACCACAACCACCACCACCACCACCACTCTACCACCACCACCAAGCTGCCATAACCACCACCACCACCATAACACCGCCACCACCACCACACCGCCACACAACCACCACCATCACCGCCACAACAATGACCACCACCATGCCACTGCCACCACAACCACCACCACTCCACCATCACCAACACCACCACTCCACCATCACCAACACTGCCACTGCCACTGCCACCACCATGTCGCCGCCGCCGCCGCCACCACAACAATGTCGCCACCAAAACCACTACCACCACCACCACCACGCCACCACAATGCCACCACCACCACAACCACCACCCCTCCAACATCACCAACACCACCACTCCACCATCACCAACACCGCCACAGCCACCACCACGCTGTCGCCGCCGCCACCACCACCATTTTTAGACTGCAAATTTACACTTTTAGACTGCAAAGTTTACAAAAGTGCCTTTATTTGAAGTCTAAAAGTGTAAATTTTCAGTCTAAAAATATTCATTTAATAATTCACAGTCCAAATTTATAAAAATGCCTAAATTTGCTGTCAAAGTCAGCATGGCGATGGTGTTCATATACAAAAGTGCCTTTATTTGCAGTCTAAAAGTGTCAATCTGCAGTCTCAATTTTCTCTGTCATTGGTGATCATTTAACAAATTTGCAGTCTAAATTCTCATTGGCATTAGTGTTCATTTAATAATTTGCAGTCCAAATTTGTGTGTAGACTATAAATTTGCACTTTTAGACTACAAAGTTTACAAATGTGTCTTTGTTTGTAGTCAAAAAGTGCAAATTTACAGTCTAAATTTTTTCTGGCGTTGGTGTTCATTTAACAAATTTGCAGTATAAAAGTGTAAATTTGCACTATAAAATTGCAAATTTGCAATCTAAATTCTCATTGGTGTTAGTGTTCATGTAATAATTTGCAGTCTAAATTTGTGTGTAGATTGCAAAATTTTATTTAGACTGCAAAGTTTACAAAAGTGTCTTTATTTGCATTCTAAAACTGCAAATTTGTAGTCTAAATTTTCACTGGCATTGGTGTTCATTGAACAAATTTGCAGACTAAATTCTCATTGGCATTAGTGTTAATTTAATAATTTGCAGTCTAAATTTGTGTGTAGACTGCAAATTTGCTCTTTTGGACTGCAAAATTTACAAAAGCGCATTTATTTGCAATCTCAAAATACAAATTTGCAATCTAAATTTTCTCTGCTGTAGGTATTCATTTATCAAATTTACAGTCTAAATTGTCATTGGCGTTAGTATTCATTTAATAATAATTACAATCTAAATTTGTGTGTAAACTGTAAATTTACATTTTTAGACATCAAATTTTACAAAAGTGTCTTTATTTGCAATCTAAAAATGCAAATTTGTAATATAAATTCTCATTGGCATTAGTGTTCATTCAATAATTTATAGTATAAATTTGTGTGTAGATTACAAATTTATATTTTTAGACTGCAAAGATTACAAAAGTGTCTTTGTTTGCAGTCTAAACGTGCAAATTTGCAGTCTAAATTTTCTCTGGCGTTGGTATTCATTTACCAAATTTGAAGTATAAAAGTACAAATTTGCACTCTAAAAATGTAAATTTACAGTCTAAATTTTCATTGGTATTAATGTTCATTTAAGAATTTGCAATCTAAATTTGTGCGTAAACTGTAAATTTAAATTTTTAGACTGCAAAGTTTACAAAAAGTGTTTTTACTTGCAGTCTAAAAGTGCAAAATTGGAGTCTAAATTTTCACTAGCGTTGGAGTTCATTTAATAAATTTGCAGTCTAAGAGTGCAAATTTGCAGTCTGAAATCTCATTGGCATTAGTGTTCATTTAATAATTTACAGTCTAAATTTGTGTGTGGACTGTAAATTTGCATTTTTAGATTGCAAAGTTTACAAAAGTGCCTTTGTTTACCGTCTAAAAGTGCAAATTTGAAATTTTATCTGACGTTGGTGTTCATTTAACAAATTTACTGTCTAAAAGTGCAAATTTACAGTCTAAATTCTCATTGGCATTAGTGTTCATTTAATAATTTGCAGTCTGAATTTGTGTGTGGACTGCAAATTTGCATTTTTAGACTGCATAGTTTACAAAATTGTCTTTATTTGCAGTCTAAATTTTCTCTAGCGCTTGTGTTCATTTAACAAATTTGCAGTCTAAATGTTCAAATTTGCAATGTAAATTCTCACTGGCGTTAATGTTCAGTTAATAATTTGCTTGCTAAATTCTCCTCGGCGTTGATGTTCATTCAATGATTCGCAGTCTAAACCCTAAATGCCTAAATTTGGAGTCTAAATTCTCCTTATCGTTAGTGTTCATTTAACAATTTGCAATATAAATTTAAAGAAGTGCCTAAATTTTCAGTTTAAATGTACAAAGTGCATAACCCCGGCGTGCCTAAATTTGCAGTCTAAGCAGTCTAAATGTATGAAGTGCTTAAATTGTTACCATTTACAATCAATCAATTTCAGAATAACGTATATTGAATAAAACGGAAAAATAACCACTTAACTTGTTACCATTTACTTGAACATACATCAAACAACTCATAACATTTACATTTTCACTTTGAAACACTTAACTAACAGTTTATAGCATTCAAAACCTATCAATGATTTTTCAGCATAAATGGGACTAAATATAAATGAAAATAGGACTAAATAGTAAATAATTTTTAAAGAATAGGTCACCATCTACAGCACAATTTAAAAATACGTCCAAACCCCATTAAAACGTAGATTAAGTTTCGGGTTGCCAAAAAACTACCTCAATACTTGAATTAAGGCTCAGGGAAGAGTATATGGGGGCCGCAGATCACTGTGGTGCTTCTGGAATCTCAAGGTGGTGTCCGGCGGGACTCCGCGGTGGCGGGTCGGAGCCACGTGGAGCTCAGTTGTGATGATTGTGAGCACAACAGTGGTGACCCGGTGGTGCTCGGCGGTGCTGATGAGGTCCGTAGATGGCGGTGGTGGTTTCGGTTGTGAGGAGGTGGCGGCCTTGGTGATCGGTGGTGCAAGGTTGTGGTGAGCGGTGATGAGGAGGTGGTGGTTCAGCAACTCGGTTCAAAACCGGAGGTGTTCTCAGTTCTGTCTTCCTCCGACGGAGGGAGTGTTTTTGGGAGAAACATGTCCACAGCTGTGGACGGAGTGACGGATAAGATCGAATACATGAGCGACGTGGCTGAAGTGCTCATTGACAAGACGGTCAAGGTCGTGGCGGCGACCGCCCCAGTGATTAGCGAGGTGGCGGTGGCTGCTGGGGATTCGGTTTTCCCCGTGGCAGCATTGCAGTACTTCATCGATAATGTTCATTATGACGTTGACAAAGAAGGGCAATTTTGTCCAGTCAAAAATTGAAGTTGGACCCGAGGTTTTAACAAAAAGAATGGGCTGGACTAGAGGTGTTTTGAAAGTATGAGGTAGACTGGACATGTTATAAAACTCTATAATGGACCTTACAACAATTCTTTAAAAAAAAATTAGCATAATATATTGCATTGAAATACATATAGAAACAAGAACCATGCAAATCGGATTCACGAATGAGAAGATATTTACTTCCGTTTGTTGTTTTTGCAAGTTTTCAAGACTATTAGCTCCAAATTGCATTGAACTACATATAGAAATAAGAACCACGAAAATCGGATTCACGAGTGGGATGATATTGACCTCCGTTGACCAGTTTGCTCTATTCATGCTAAAGAAATGTAAAAATAGTTCAGTATTGTCCGGTCTGGTACTGGTTGGTATTAACCGGCACCGTTTGGTATTGATCAGTATCGGAAGTATTGCCGATATCAACCGGTATTTGAGCCGGGATGAAATTAGAGGTGTAAGGTGCCGGATTTGATCAATACCAGTACGTAACGGCCGGTGCGGTACAAAATTCAAAGTCTTGATCTATAATGCTAGTATTGGCTTCTTCTTCATGATGAAGTTTTCGCTTGTATAGTGAAAAACTGATCATATAGTATTAGAAAGAAGCGTATTCTATTAAAGTCCTTCCTGCACTGTTTTACTATATCTTTCACTATTTTGAAAATTTGTAAGAAGTAAAGAAAAGAGGGGCATCATCAATTTTCAATTAAGTTTTGGCAATATTTCTTGCTGTTGACCACAAGGAAAGTCAAATTTCATGACAAGTAAAAATTCTGGATAATACACTCTTCATCGTGTTTAGAGGATTACAGTATAGATTACGTTAGAAGGATAAATCCGTTAAACTGCAATTCGTGGAGACCGGGTTTAGGACTCCGTTATTTATGAGGCTTCTCCTTGAGAACCCTCAGAAGATGAAAGCTTTGACCTGCATTGACTATCGAATTGCAAAAAAACAAAATCGCTGAATACATCCGGCTGGGGTTGCTCATCTGGAATGTCGTCCGATGATCAAGTCAGTAACTAGACTCTCCCCAATTTTATAGAAGGAAAAATTAGCCATAATGATGGAAAAATAGTTTTCATTTAGGGAAAGAACGCCAACAAAATAGTTTTCAGTGGAGGTCTTCCAACTTTTTGAGTTTTTTAGTCATAAGGCTTTCATAGGGTTTTAGAGTGCATTTTTCTATTATAGGATTCTAGTGTTTTACACACTTTCATATATAGGGTACCCTAAGGTTTTAGACATTTTCATAGGATACTCTAGAATTTTAGGCACTTTTGTCCTTATATTTAATTGCAAAAGATGATTGTCCTTGAGCTTAAAAAATGTAAATATAAATTTGTTTTGGCAAAGTCTCCCTCTATGGAATACGCTTGGATATTTCTTACTCACCGTCTCACCCCTTTGACCTTTAATTTGGCGGGATGTATTACGATTGTTGAATATTCTTGTGATGATTCTGACTTTTCAAACTTTGCCTTTGTTGACTGTGCGTATTGCGAGTGTTATTTATTAGTAATTACTAATTTCTATCCCCCCACAATTCATCTTTGAAGTAAGGGATCACATTTTTGCCTGATGGAAAATGAATCAACAACGTAACTGAACATTCCTACGGAAAACTCATCGACAGTCCTTATACTGTTTTCATGATTGTTGTTGCAGGGGATGGATGGAAAGTGAGACGGAAGCTTGTTATAGGTAACAAACCCCACCGGCTAATTTTTTTCGCGGTTCCTCTTAGGCCAAACAATGTCGAATACAGCTGTCTCACAATGCTTTTCATGTAGGATTTTGTTCTTCTGGTGGGATTATGGTAATTCTGGTATTCTGCATTATCATCAAGAAACTCAAACGAAGTGAATATGCATTCTTTTGGAAATCTAAGACAGAAAACTACCGAAATATTGAGGCATTTCTAAAGAATTGTGGGTCTCTTTCTCCGAAAAGATACACTTATTCAGACATTAAGAAAGTTACCAACTCCTTCGAAACTGAACTAGGTAAGGGAAGCTTTGGTTCTGTCTTCAAAGGAAAGTTAGAAAATGGTTGTCTCGTGGCAGTGAAGGTTCTAAAAGGGTTGAAAGGCAATGGAGATGACTTCATTAATGAGGTCGCAACCATTGGTAGAACTTCTCATGTTCATATTGTGACTCTTCTTGGGTTCTGTTTTGAGGGTAGCCATAGAGCTCTTGTATATGAGTTCATGCCTAATGGATCTCTTGAAAAATTCATTCATGATGGTGGTTCCTTGACATATTGCCAGTTGGGTTGGGAAGCATTGTACCGAATTGCGATTGGTAGTGCCTGAGGGTTGGAGTATTTACACCGTGGTTGCAACACACAAATTTTGCATTTTGACATAAAACCTCACAATATTCTTTTGAATGAGGACTTTTGCCCAAAGATATCTGATTTTGGCCTTGCTAAACTGTGCCCACAAAAAGAGAGTATCATATCATTGTTGGATGCTAGAGGAACGGCAGGGTAAATTGCCCCGGAAGTATTTAATAGAAATTTTGGTGGAGTTTCACACAAGTCTGATGTGTATAGCTATGGAATGATGGTTCTAGAAATGGTTGGAGGAAGAAAGAACATTAGTGTCGAGGTTGATCGTACCAGTGAAATATACTTTCCACATTGGATATACAAGCGTCTTAAGCTAGATGAAGAACTCGGATTGCACGGGATTATGGATGATGAGGCGAATGCAAGTTCAAGGAAAATGAAAATAGTTGGATTGTGGTGCATACAAATTGATCCTTCACACCGACCATCAATGAGTCGGGTGGTGGAGATGTTAGTAGGAAACCTGGAGTCTTTGCAAATTCCGCCTAAGCCTTTCTTGTCTTCTCCCCCAAGAGCACCGGTGGATTCTTCCTCTCCACTCACGTCATGACATTTGTGACAATGCATTCATTCTTCCAGGGAAAATGAAATTTCCACTTCCCATGATCACAAAATGTGGAGCTTAATTCCAAAGGATTTTCCTCATGTTGTCAAATCAACAGTACTTTGGTTAGTTCCAATAAGTGTGAAGCTTTTTTTTTATCGGTAAAAGTAATATTTTTTTATCGGCAAAAGTAACATTTTATTAGTGTGAAGCTTTTTTAGACCAAAAATATTGTAAGTTAATGTTTGTATACATTTTTTGTGATGATACCATATGGCATATGCCAATGGCAATTTATATCTGCAACTGCACATGATTAATGTACCCATATATACCTGATGATTTACTTCTAAAGTTTGGTTTTCATGTATCATAGATGTTTGTTTATATAGTATCATCTGATTCCCCTTGATCAGTTTATGAAATTAGGTATTGAACACTTTCTGTGTATGTATGGTTGCAGTAACAAATTTTGACACGAATTCATACTTTTTTTTCCTTTTACACGAGTCTTCCGTGGATCCGGCTATGATGCCCTTGTCCAGTTTTGGGGGGATCCATGCCCCTATTTGCCCTCAACTGTTGGATCCTTCAGTTTTTAATCTCAACTATTGATTGAATTCTTCTCATATTAAGTGTGGTCATATACCGTGGTAAGTGTGACCATATATTATGGGATGTGTAATCGTAAATTTTATGTAAATCGAGTTTGTGTAGTAAGTAGAATTGTAATTTTTTTTCGGACAAATCATTAAACCATCTCGTTTTCGTGGGTGCATGGTTTTGATTTGAGATTTACCCATTTTTAAATTTAAAAGTCCATATTTACAGGGGCATAGATCAATGCCCTCATACCAACTCAGGGGCATGGAAGAAAAACTCGTCTTCCTTCAATAGTGAATGTTGTTGACCACGCACAGGTGAAAATGCAAAGGAAAAATGCAAACAGGTCATCAAGAACACACTTCCTAAGAACAGTACGTAGTCTAATTAATCATTTTCAAGATGAAGATTTTTGAAAATCTCGTAGATTACAAGAAGGAGCCATATTAGCTCAAGAACAATTCTAGGCTCAACCGAGCAAGCGATATGCATGCTATGTTCCAGAGTCAATTGAATTTACAATTTCACAATGGGAGAACCAAAAAAAAGTGATAAAAGTTGCTAAAATGTGGAATAAATTGCATGTAAATATGTAATGAAGTTAAACACCGACAGAAGCAGCCGTGGGAATCCAGGACCTGCTGGGGTTGAATGTGTTTTTCGTGAAGAGAGAGGGCATTGGGTGCTGGGATTTCTAGGACGCCTTGGAGGAATGTACAAGCCTTGAAGCTGAGCTTTGGAGGATTTTCAGAGGCCTGGAGATGATCCAAAACCATGGAATGGAGGCTATGGATATTGATACCGACTCGGCAACGCCATTGCCATGATAACTGAGGAGTGCCCTGAGCACTCCCCCACAAAGTGCTGATCGAAGAGTGTAATGTGCTTCTAACGGCAATGGGATGTCTCCTCAAGCATACATTCCGTGAGGGAAAGCAAGTGGCGGATAGACTCGCCAATTAATATGGGTGCGAATCTGTAGACACCCCATTCTGGACTGTCCAGATTAGTCCTTTTACTTTCTTTATTGACCCGATGATGATAAACGGTCGAGAACAGTTCAGAGTCGATGGAAGGTCTTGAGCTTTGAGCGTTGGACCCTCCTCTTTCAAACCATTTCAAGCCTCTTCAACCCTCTCAAATCCCGAACCAAATAAGCCTCAGCAAAACCATACCTTGCTTACGCCACCTCCTCCTTGGCGTGCGCCAAGTATCTGACACGTGTCGGCCATCGACCGTTGACTGAGTTTGACCTGGCGCACGGCAGGTCGAAGATGGCGTACGGAGGGTCTTGACTAGTCAAATCACCGCTTTTACAGCACGCGACCGAAACCTTTGCGGCCCCAAAGTACAGGGGACAGTGCCCCTGATGATTGTTTTCGTCTGGCCCGTCCCTCTTTCACTCCTACCACCTAGTCCCATGTATTTAATGCATGGGAAGCTCCACACTCAACCCTAACCAGCCCTAACCAGCCCTAAACCCAGCTGATTAGCCCTGGTTTCCAGCCCCTCTCTCCACCATAAATACCCCCCCCCCCCCCCGTGCATTCATTTGCAAGGGGTTAACCTCATTACTCTCTAAGTCCACTCCCTCTCTTCTCTCTTGCTTTTGCTCTCCCATTGTAAGAGTGAGAGGCAGAGAAGCTTGACACCCCCTCTCTCTACTGATCAGTGATTATACAGCCTCCATCTTCAACAAAAGCTCACCACCATCCTTCTTCTCTCTTGCACCAAAGGTATACCACCTTTGTGCTGCGTTCTGTTTTCAACCCCTGAGGGGAACCAGAAGGGTTCTGGCTAGTAACTGATACTAGTCCAGGCCCCTCTCTGGTAAAATAACTCAATCGAAAAGGACAATACATGGCGCACGCCAGCTTAAGAAGGCCGTACGCCACCCGTGGCTGTATGTGCACAGCTAGCGTGGGGATCATGAACTGTCCAATTATTGCTCGTTTCCTTTATGTCATCACCTTTTAGCATGCTAATAACAAGTCTATTGCTCTCTGTATTTTAGAACTATTCAAATGTAGTTTTCAAAACTGGTACCCATTTTTATTCTCAAGGCCACTGGGGTATGTCTGGTCATGTTCCAGAACCCAGATGATGTAAAGCCAAACACTGGTTCACATGCAGACCTGGCGTACGACTCCCACAGAGTGGCGTACGGCATGTTTGTTAAAGACCAGTGCCTGGCCCTTACATCCCAGTTCAATCATGGCCTCTTATTCCTCCCCACTCTGTTTATGGGGTCTGTCTTGCTGTTTTCCTGGCTACTCGTCATTCCTTATGTCTGTACGTATGTATAATCCATATTATAAACTGCGTGGTTTGCCCTGGGTGTGCACTGGTCCCTTCCAGAGCCCAGAGGATTGAGAGCAGGAGCTGTGAGGAATCATCAGAGTAGTGTACGCCAGCCTTAAGGTGGCGTGCGCAGGGTGTGCTGGCGTGCAGTGGCTTTGCCATGGCGTGCCAGCATGTCGCCTGCTCACGCACCCGACGGGCAGCGTACATCATCCCGTTGAACTTCTGGCAGTGCTTGTTCTCAATCTATGTTCTTACATTTAATTCAATTCAAGCAAGCAAATCATTATCCATAGACATTTTGTCATATAAACTGCAACTTGTTACAGCTTTTAACCCCTATTAACTGTTCCCCCGCCCTAACTGGCTAAAAATGATCAAATGAGAGAAAAATGCAAACGTTTTTACAAAATGCCTGAGTAGAGACCGATCTCCGGATTGGGCGAGAGGGGTGCCATAAAACCCTTTCCCTCTCGTAACCTGGCTCCCGAACCTCAGATATCGAAGGTGACGACGGACCAGTCTACGCCTTTTCAAATCAAATCAAACCTTTTTCAAATCAAAGCAAAACGTAGCAAACGTTCTCGAGTTCGGTTCCTTGGGTATTCTTCCGCTAAAACCCGAGTGGCGACTCTGAATCGAAACGTTTCGCCGCGCTATTTTCTAAAAAGGGCCGCCCCCCAAACAAATATTCATTCGAAACCGAAATCGGGCGATTTTCGGGGCGTGTGCCCACAGTGGCGACTCTGCTGGGGATCATTGGATTGATTAATATTTAGGCATTAATACATGAATGAACAATCTTCAAAAGTCTGGCAAAACAGTACGCTCCGCGCTGCTGAAGAACGGAATGGTAACGTAACAGGATCTCAGCATCCGACCAATCCGAACTGGGGCTTTATTATTGTTCACTTGTGTAGTTTTGTCCAAATATTGATTAATAAAAGTGAGCCAAGCTTCAAAAGGCATTTCCAAAATTTTGCATTTCTCTCTCATTTAGTCAAACTTTGGCGTTCTTCATTTGCATCGATGTTGGATAAGCCCCGTTGAGGTGTTTTGGGTAACCGGCACAGTTTACTGGAGCCCGGGGTCTTCGAATGCCCAACAACCTTGGACGATGATGAGTCGTAATACCGTTCGACCATTGCTTTGCTGCACGCATTGCAATGGGAGGTATACCACGGCTCTAGTCAGAGGGACCCCTTTCAGCCAAAACCAGCCTCGTCATGCGTACAAAGCACTAGAACCTTTCAACCTAAGACAGGAACCTACAGGGTAGGATTACTTGCATCTAACCCCCATAAACTGTCTATGTGTTACTGTTTTCCTTATCGCATGCCTGTACATACATACATCCCGTTATGCGTAGGAGCATGCTAGGGCGGCTTTTAGGTCTGTCTCGAGTTCGCCTCTTGATTGTTAGGACCCTGCCATGGACCAATGAAGAGTCGTGCATCTCAATGTTGCACGTTGTCAAAATCCAAAATCCTTGGGTCAGCGAGACTTTGGGAAATCAGGACTGTTTAAGTCTATTGTCTAAACTTGGTCGAAGTTTCAAATAGAAAATCAGGAACAACGGAAAAAATGTCGTGATACCCACACCATCCCAGGTTAAAGTGCTAATCACTTACACCATCAAGGCTCCGGCACAGTGCTGCTTACGCTATTTCGGTTATGGTATCACGCCATCTGCACCAAGTTGTTCCGACCTCCAAAGTTGAAACTTCGATAAAGGAGCGGTCAAAAGACTTAGGTTGTCTTGACATCCTTTAGTGTCCATCGACTCAAACAAGGATACACCGTCGAAAAGAAATCCGAGGATTCTATGGCAGCGTCCTAACAGCATGAGTTGGACTCCCTCTAGTGTTAGAGTCTAGGAGGACACCGACGACGTTGGCATGCTCATTTTCTTTCAATTCTGTTCGAAATAAACTGTTGCAGGCTGTCATTGAGCCCATCTATTTTGCTGTTTAGCTGAACCATGGGGAGCTTCGAAATCAAGAGCCAAACCTGCTTGGGACCGTCTACGGGGATTGTTTGAGGAATCGCTCTGGGGTTTGCTTTTGGGTCAGTCACAACGGAAGCACAGCTCTGCACTCTGTCAAAGGAGGATTCACCGCCGACCACTCCGCACAAATCTCCTCCGTCCTCTCCATCTCCACCTGTAACTCCAAAACCGATCAAGACAGAAGCTCTAGACATGGTAGATGTTCCTCCGCCGAATCTCACAACCATCCTAGCCGATCTTCAGCACAACCTTGCCATCATGCAACAAAGGGCTGACCAGGCCGATACCGCCATGGCCAATCTGCAGGCTCTTATCAACGAAAGGATCCCAGTCGCGAGGATAGAGGGCGAGCGGCAAGAACGCGAGAACTTAGCTGGGGAGGACATTCCAGCTGAGCAGCCTGCTGCAAATCCCGAAATGACTGCCCTGATCGCCAAAATGGCTAAACTGGAAGAGTCAGTTGCTAAATCCGAAAGGATCAATGCCGGAGGTTTAGACATGGACTGTCTCTGCCCCTTCCCGAATGCGCGCCTCCCGGAAAGGTTCAAGATGCCCGACTTTGCGAAGTTCGACGGGACGGGCGACCCGAAAACACACCTGCTGGCTTATCACGGTGCAATGAAACTGCATGGGGTCGAAGAGGAGGCAATGGCCCAATTGTTCCCTCAAACTCTGGCTGGCCCAGCTTTTCAGTGGTTCTTGTCTCTCGACGTTTCCAAACGCAAAACATGGGAAGACATTGGTGCAGCCTTTTTCGCCCAGTACAGCTACAACTCCCAACTTAAAATGACCACCCGAGAGTTGGAGTCCACCAAGATGAATCCAAAGGAGTCCTTTGCGGATTTTATCAAGCGCTGGAGGACTAAGGCTGCAGTCATGACCGATCGGCCGAGTGAGAAGGACCAGATCCGTATCATCTCCCGTAATCTGCTGCCCGACTTTGCTAAGAATCTGGTGCTCGTCCAGGGGGCCGATTGGGATACTTTCTTTGAATCCGGCCTTGCCATCGAAGAAGCTCTCCAAACTGGGGTTCTGCCGCGCAGCGACCCTCCTTCCTCCTCCTCGGGATCCAAAGCCAAACCTCGCGCTTACTCAGGGAGTAGCGCTGCTTTGTTCGGCAGTAACAGTTATGCCAACGCCACATCTGCCTGTAGCAGCAATACTCAAGACTCCAACCGCACTGCCGATGTCAATCAGGTCCAAGCCCCTCAAAAACCCTGAAACCGTAATCAGCCCCGGAACTTCACCAAGTTTGAAGCTCCACTCTTTCAAGTGCTAGAAAGGTTGGCCAAATCTGGGCACCTCAAGCCGCTGGATCCAACTCCACTGCCCCAAAATCCATCCCCTAGCCACAACCCGAGTGCTTTCTGCGCCTATCACCAAATGCCTGGCCATTACACCGATTCCTGCTACCGCCTCCGCCACGCAATCCAAGATTTGGTGGACAACGGCACTCTCCCGACCCCTCCTAAGCCTAACGTCATCACCAACTCCATGCCGCAGCACAACGGCCACCCTCAAATCAACCAAATCAACCTTACCTCCACTATAATCCAACCTAGCTCCACCATATTCAACCCCACTGACCATATAGCCCCGGAGCACCACCCGAAACCTGTTGTGACCATCCCGGCGGAATTCAGTGTCAACATGTTGGCGGTTGGCTGGGATATGGAAGACAAAGCAAGGGAATGGGCGGAACTTGCTAATGACTGGAACGAGCAGTACTTCTTGGGATTCCCTCAGGCGCCGGTTGTCGATCAAGCTCAGTTAGACCAATGGGAGGAAGATTGGAACGCAGCAAGGGCGGATCCACTCGATGGCCTGTCGCTGTTTATGCCTTTCTACCAGCCTGAACCCGCTGCGGCCGAAACCGAGGAGGAATACGTGTGGGACCCGGAGCCCGTTGCTGCACAGTTAGCCTGGAATCAGAACTTCAATATGGAGAAGGGGGAGGATGATCAGGATTTGGACAAGCAGTACTTGGATTGCTACAGCCAGGGAGAAATCATCCCTGACGTGCGTCGGCAGCTAGGGGAAGCATGGCCACTATTCGACTCCATCTCCAACGCCGTGCATGCAGGCGACCCGACTGTCAACATTGTGCCTGTAGAAATGCCGCGTCCGGTAGTGCATCCTAGGGATGATTGCTCTATTATGGTATTGAATGCACCACCCGATGACCTGTGGGATGTCGATGAGATCGTCGACCTTAACACAAGCCCGCTGCCTGCTGATTTCTGGGATGTCGATAAAGTGGTCGACATTCAGGTCGGGGATGAAATCTGGACTGTCGATACTGCTTTAGTGGACGGAGGCTTTTGGGATGTATCGTTCGTCACTAATCCAGGGATACCGTTCGTGGAAGCTGCCGCACAGGACCCGGCCCCTTGGGAAGGACAAGTCATGAGTGATCTGGAATGGGTTATGGCTTCGGACCAGGTTGCATCGATCGACAAGGGGAAACGCAAGCTAGAGGAAGTGCCTGCTGATTTCTGGGACTTTGTGGACACATCGCCTTGGTGGGAGGTCGCTAATGTCACTAGGAGTGGTTGAGTCTTCCAACCGCCCAATCTGTCGGGTGGAAGCTCGTCCAATCCCAGCGGTGATCAAAGACCCACTGTTCCCTCTGCGCCAAAGAACGCTCCGGCTATTCCTAGCGGGGTACCTGAAGAGGATGCTATCCTGAAACAACTGGAAAGGATTCCCGCCGCCGTCTCTGTTTGGGGTCTGATATCGTCATCAAAGGAGCATCGAGAAAGGCTGTCTGCAGCGCTGGCCCATCTTACGGTGCCAACTGATATCACCGCGGAGGCCATGGTTGCTCTAGTCTTGCCATTGCTTTCCAAGCATTCCGTCACTTTCACTGAAAAGGATCTGCCCATTGATGGAACTGCTCACAACCGCCCATTGCACATTACTCTCAAGTGCAGGGGACATTGGGTTCCAACCGTGTTGATCGATAGCGGATCTGCGATCAACGTCTGTCCGATGAGGGTTGCTTACCGTCTGGGGCTCACTAAGGCCGACCTCACGCCTTCCAATTTGGCAGTCAAGGCCTATGACAACACGCGCCGCGTAGTCGAGGGGACTCTCATGCTGAAGCTTGATGCCGAGGGTTTTGAAATGGACGTGGAATTCCATGTGGTTGACATCCCTGCCACTTTCAACCTGCTGTTGGGAAGGCCGTGGCGGCATAGAGCGGACATCATGGCTGTACCGTCGACTCTCCACCAGAAGGTCATGCTGGGGCTTCCTACCGGGACTCTAACTATCTGCGGAGACTCTGGGATCCGCCCACTCAAGGACGATGGGACGCCTGTTTTGGGAATCATGCACGGGGAAGAAGACTCAGACTTCGGGGGATTTGCTTTCGACACCTCCGGCTCAGTCCTGTCCATTGTCATGGATGACGACTTCATCATCAGCTCTGCTGCTCTCGAAATAATGAGGAAGATGTCATTCATGCCTGGCCTAGGACTCGGGATCAACCAGCAAGGGATCGCTGAGTTCCCCGTCTTTCCCTTTACCGAAGGCCGCTTTGGCCTGGGATACACTTCCCCTACCAAAAAGGCCAAACTAGGGAAAGACACGGGAAACCTCGAACCCTTTATGGTAACCCCGACAGCTATTTCGTCCGCGAAGGAGGAGGCACTGCTTATCTGGGGCAGGCTGAACCATTTTGGGATCAAGTGACTAGGACTTGGCTTACGGGTTTTGAGATCTTCGCTGCCGACACCTGGTCTGATGACGAAGAGGAAGTTGCAAATGAGGAGCTGGCTGCAAAGGAATTTAAGAAGCAGTTGGTCGCAATCAAGGAAAGGGCTGACTGGCTGGTCGCTTTTGATCAAGGGGGTCTAGAGGAGCTGTTCTCCCAAGTGGGTTTGGTTGGCAAGGAAGATGAGGCTGAAGTGCTGATGCTTGGGCCCGACTCTCCAGATCTTCTCAACGATCCAACCTCCCTCATCGTCGAAGCAAAGGGTAGTCTTAATAACTGCATTTTTACTCCCCGTTTAACATGCATTGACGATGTATCTGAATCTGACACAGAGTCTGTCGAGTCTAAGTCTAGCTCAGAGTCGGAGTTTGTGCCTCTCGGCCCTCCACGTCATAGCTTTTACTTTGAGTTTGAGTCAACTGTACTTGGCAACCCCTCTGGGTTTTATGAAATGAATGATCCTGCTTCCGACTACTTTGCTGACTTTTACATAAACTGTGTCGACCCCGACGATGAAGGAATCGACTTTGACGGGAACATCCCGGCCGAGTTGCGTTCCCTCATCGAAAGGGAAGACGAAAGGCATGCTCAGCCTCTAAAAGAAGAAGTAATTTCAATAAATCTGAAAGATGAGGATGACCCCCGTATGATGCAAATCGGTTCAAACTTATCCCCGGAAAATCACGCTGGTACAGTTAAGGCGCTCAAAGAATACTTCGAGGTTTTTGCGTGGTCCCACGCCGACATGCCTGGTATCGATCCCGAGATAGTACAGCACCGAATTCCGTTAATGCCAGGGGCAGTTCCTGTCAAGCAGAAGCTCCGAAGAATGAGGCCGGACTGGGTTCAGAAAATCAAGGAAGAGGTCACCAAGCAAATCGACGCAGGATTCCTGAGGGTTGCTGAATACCCCAAATGGGTTGCCAACATCGTACCAGTACCAAAGAAGGATGGACGGATCCGAGTTTGTGTCGATTTCAGGGATTTGAACAAGGCAAGCCCCAAAGATAGTTTTCCCTTGCCTCACATTGATGTGCTTGTGGACAACACGGCGGGGCATGCCTTGCTCTCCTTTGTCGACGGATTCGCAGGTTACAATCAGATCTTCATGGCCCCAGAGGATCAGGAGAAAACAACGTTCGTCACAGAATGGGGGACCTACTGTTACGTGAAAATGCCATTTGGGTTAAAGAATGCCGGGTGCACTTTCCAAAGGGCCCAAACAACTCTGTTCCATGACTTCATCCACAAGACGGTCGAGGTATATGTCGACGACATGATCGTTAAGGCAAAAGAGAAAAAGGACTATCTCCCTTCGCTCAGACAGTTTCTCGAGAGGCTTCGAAGGTACAATGTACGTCTCAACCCGCAGAAATGCACATTCGGGGTTACAACAGGCAAGATGTTGGGGTTTCTGATCACCAAGAGAGGAATCGAGGTCGACCCATCTAAGATCAAGGCAATTCTCGAAATGGAGCCCCCGCGATCTGAGAAGGGAGTGCGGAGTTTTCTGGGAAAAGTGCAGTTTATCAGCCGATTCATCGCCAAATTGACTCCGACTTGCGAACCGCTGTTCCGCTTACTCAAGAAGAATGTCCCATTCGAGTGGACAGACAAGTGCCAAGCCGCTTTCGAGTCAATCAAAACATACCTGCAGAATCCGCCAGTGCTGATGCCGCCTACGCCTGGACAACCACTGATTCTGTACTTATCTATAACACCAACGGCAATGGGTTGCTTGCTAGCACAGGAAGGGGAAAACAGAGTCGAGAAGGCCATCTACTATCTGAGCAAGAAAATGGTAGGAAGCGAGGAGCGCTATACCCCTTTGGAGAAGACATGTTGGGCGCTAGTTTGGGCTACCAAAAAGCTTAGACACTACATGCTAGCCTATTCGGTGAAGCTGATTTCTCGAATGGACCCCATCAAATATCTATTCGAGAAGCCAGCGCTCACCCATAAGCTAGCACGTTGGTTGCTTCTGCTGGCTGAGTTCGATCTCCAGCATGTCACGAGGAAGTCAGTAAAAGGCCGCGCTGTGGCAGAATTCTTGGCAGATCACCCAGTTGAGGGGCCAGAGGATGTGAACTTCAACTTCCCAGACGAGGATGTACTGACCGTAACCGAAGAAGTATGGACGCTGTATTTCGACGGAGCTGCTAATCAGAAAGGGTTCGGAATCGGGGTGTTGCTGATCACGCCCGCCGGCGCTCATATTCCGCTCGCATTCAAATTGAATTTCGATGTTACTAACAATCAAGCCGAGTATGAGGCCTGCATCGTTGGAATGGAGGCAGCAATTGCACTAGGAGTCGAGAAACTCGAGGTTATCGGAGATTCAAACCTGGTGGTGTCCCAAGCCAACGGAGATTGGAAGGTTCGCGAGGAAAAGCTGAAGCCTTATCACCAAGACTTGGAGGAACTGATTCCTCGTTTCAATAAGGTGACTTTCACTCATGTCCCTCGCTTGAGGAATCAGTTCGCCGATGCCTTGGCGACCTTGGCTTCAATGATCGAACTCCCGACAGGGGTCAAAATGCGGCCAATTGTGATCGAACAAAGGGACCTGCCCGCTTATGAATACATCAACGCCGTCGATGATGTCGATGATGGCCTACCTTGGTACCATGACATCTGGAATTTTGTGGAGCGCGGGGAGTTTCCCGCTGGGGCTACTAGGAAGGATTAAATCGCTTTGCAACGTTTGGCTGCTCAGTACATCATCCGTGGGGGAAAGTTGTATCGAAGGTCTCACTGCGGGATGCACAAGCTGTGTGTGAACGGTGCCGAAGCAACACGGATAATGGAGGAGATTCACGAAGGAGTCTGCGGACCTCACATGAGCGGCATCATGCTCGCAAGAAAAATCCTCAGGCAGGGTTATTATTGGTCTACCATGGAATCTCAATGCATTGACTATGTGCGACGCTGCTACAAGTGCCAGATCCATGCTAATCTGCAGCATGTTCCTCCAACTGAACTTTTCGGCATGACCTCGCCTTGGCCTCTCTCAGTATGGGGAATAGACGTCATCGGGATGATCAGCCCCTCTGCTTCAAATGGCCACAAGTTCATATTAGTAGCCATTGACTACTTCACCAAGTGGGTCGAGGCCGAATCTTACAAGACCCTGACAACGGTTCAAGTTGCACAGTTCATTCGAAAGAACATTATCTACCGGTATGGGGTCCCTCAGGCCTTTGTATCAGACAATGGAAGCCACTTCAAAGGTAGGGTTTTGGAGCTATTTGAGGAATTCGGGATTAAGATCCATCATTCAACAACCTATCGGCCGCAAACGAATGGGGCTGTCGAGGCTGCAAATAAGAACATCGAAATGATCATCAAGAAGACTGCCGAGTCTGCAAGAGATTGGCACGAACTGCTGCCATTGGCCCTCTGGGGGTACCGCACTTCGATTCGCACTTCCACAGGCGCAACTCCGTTCTCTTTAGTCTATGGAATGGGAGCTGTACTCCCCATCGAGCTTGAGATTCCGTCTCTGAGAGTCATGGCCGAAAGTGGGCTCGAGGAAGCTGAATGGTTGAGTGGGAGATTTGTCGAGCTCATGTTGTTTGATGAGAGGAGGCTCCGTGCTCTGTACCATGTTCAAGGGTATCAGCGTCGAATTGCCCGGGCATTCAATAAGAAAGTGAAGTCGAGAGGTCTGGTCGAAGGGGATATGGTTACAAAGGAGATCCGGGCTCCAGTGTTCGATCCTCGTGGGAAGTTCCGGCCGAAGCGTTCTGGGCCGTACATCATCAAAACCATCCTATCTGGGGGTGCTGCCAAGCTCGTCGACCTCGACGGCAATGAATTCAGTACCTTGGTCAACCTGGATCAGCTCAAGCGCTACTATCCCTGAGAGATGCTCGTTGGATCGAAAACCACAAGGGTGGGCGATTCCAAGCAAAAGTTAGAGCAGCCTGCTAGACCGAAAACCTAAGGAGGCGGTCTAGGCAAAAATAAATAGGCAAAATCAAAAGCTCGGTAGACCGAAAACCTGTTAAGGCGGTTCTAGGCAAAAGTTAGAGCGTAAAAGGAGAGGTAAAATACACGAGCGAACCCTTGCCTGAACTACGTTCTGACCTGATTCCCTACAAAGGGATACGTAGGCAGTCTCTCAATGAGACCCGGTCATATCCTATCAAGCTGATCCATGGTCTGACATTTTGGGTTCGCACCAAGGCTGAGATAGTTCACAAACTCAAAAGGCGGGCTGGAGTTACGTTGGAGAAGTCAAAAGGGGGAAACCCTTCATCTTTCAACTTTATTTGCAAAATTATTATTTCTAATATACAAGCTGAGCATAAAAGCCTAAAAAGAAACGAAGCATGAAAAACAGAACAAAATGCTTGAGAAGCCTAACGGCTCACAGCTTATTCTAAGTACAGCAAAGTGGTTTGGAGTCAGCCCATGTTTGTTCTTGCATGCACATCTGCTCTCAGCCACTGTCTATAGCGATTCTTTAGCCGAGGATCGAAATCTGGCATCTCCGCCTGGAGAATCCTCAGGCCCCAGCGCCTCTGATAACCACCCAGTGTTTGAGCATTGAAGTTGGGAAGACGGAAGCCCCCGGTACTGATTCGGGTGTTCTCCTGCGAAGCGCCCAGTTGGCGAAGGATGCGCCCGGGGATATAGAACGTGAAGCCGGTCAGCCCCGCGATGACCACCCTGTCAAAGCCGTCAGAATGGATGGTCATATCTGGAAGGTCCAACCAAGGACACCTCCAAGCAATTTCTCCGGGCTGCATTTCCTGCATGAACTCGTACCAGCCCTCCACATCCAAGTCAGGATACCGCATTTCCCTCTGATGAACCCGTTTTGGAAACAGGTTCCAGCCCGCTGCCGGTGGATGCAAAAGGCTCAGCTTGTCCGACAACCACAGCTGCATGAGTGATAAAACAAGTAAGGAGTCAGATAAAGCCTGAGCGAAAACACAAGTAAGGAACTAGGAAGCAGCCTAAGCCGAGTGTCGAGGTAAAACGAGAACGTGCGAGAAAACCAGAAAAAGGTGAGCTGAGTGAGTTTACCTGAAGCAAGAGTGGGCTCCCGCTGAAAACGGCCGATTGGCCTGTACTCACTAAATCCAAACCTAGGAGTGTCTCAGCCAGGACCAGGGGAATCACGTTCTTTCGATCCCCCATTTGAGCAGCCACGCTCACCAAGGAAGGACTGACCAGCCCGTCAGCAGGAACGAGCAAATAAGCCGCAAGCAGGCAGATAACCAAGGCGAAGCGCCGACGCGCTTGAACTTCGTCACTGTTCGGGCTATTCAAATCGACATCTGGACTGTACATTTCAACCAGCCGGATAACATTCACCTGGCCACCTTCCAGGATTGTGTTTGCCAGACCCCGGGAAATGCCAAGCGAGCTGGCCAGCAGTTTCGGCATGCTCACTTGATAGGGAGGAACGACGAGCGTCGGGGACGCGTAAGTGCGGAGGTACGCCTGAAATTCCTCCACGGTCGGGCACATCTCATCATCACCAAAGCGGAAGACATGGACGTCTGGGTCCCAGAATCTCAAGGCGGCCCACAGCAGCGCCGGGCGGATCGGCACATGTCGAAGAAAGCGGAAAGAAGAAAGCCTGTGGTATTGGAAGTTGAGCCAATCAACACCCAAAAAGGACACTAGCCAGGGCTTGAGCAGTGTTGGGAGGGGATTATCCATAGGCAAAGCAATGTATATGCTAGAAAAGAAAAGGGGAGTAATTGGTGCTGTGAATGCCCTGAAGGAGGCACCCCAGCTTTATAGGCTTTCAAATGACCGTTGTAAAATGCTTGGAGAATGGAGCCAATCAACTAGCCTCCAAGAGAACATCATACCAAGTACCCTGCCTCCCCTGAACTCTCAGAAACCGTGGGGAAGCCGTGTGGGGGTGAAAACAAAAATGCCCCCTGAAAAAGGACAGTCGGTCAGTCAAGTGGACCTGACTCACAGGAACTTGGCGTACGCCAACCTACAGCTGGCGTACACAGGGTTTTCACCATCCTGGCGTACGGGTTCAACAACCTGGCGTACGGTATGTTGGTGCACCAGAAATCAGTTTGCAGCAGCCACTGCCGTTGCATGGTCGTTTTTAGTTCCAAGGCTTGTTTTGGCTATTTCTTGATTCCTACAAGTTTCAAACATCATTTGGGACTGTAGCAAAGCATCGGATCCTAAAAGCCGCGCCCGTCGAAGATTCTGGACCCCCGAAGGCCCGTGTCAAGCCAAAATCGAGGATACGGAGGGTCGAATCTCGTTTTGTAGGGTTTTGCCAAGTTTTGTTACACCATACATGTCACATAGGACTTGTGTGACTGTACGGGAGTGTCGGTTTCAGTCCGGGACCATATCGAGTCGTCTTCTGCGTCTTATGTCCATTTTTGTGACATTTTTAGCCTTTTTTTCGGTATTTTCCTTATATCGGGACGTTTCTACCGGTTTCGATGGTTTGTACAGGTCATTGTACATCTCTATAGTCTATTCAAAGCGTCAGTTTCTTCCGTTTTGGAGAAATACGGACTTTGGTCTATTAATACCAATTTTCCCGTATCCTCCGCGTGTCTGGGGTATATATCGTATCCTGGGGCTTTTCTATACCTTTTTCTTCGAGCTAGATCCATTTTTGCGCGTGTGCAAGTGGCTGTGTCGATTCAGAACTATCATCAATGCATGTTAGATGTTAGGGGATGGTTTGTTCCTTAAAACACAAAATCCAATAACTAAAGGGATCAACAAACAGAAAATGCAGATATTATTTCTACCATGTATACCATGTCAAAGTCATAAAAAGCAAAAGGTGGGAATGTATCAAGCGGCACATCGGCCCGAGCAAAACTCAACATGTATCAAGGCACACTCGCCCAAAAGTCAAGAGGCACACAGGCCTTATATCCAAAGCGTCAAAAGTGTCAAAGTATCAATGTATCAAAAGTCAAACAGCAAAATGGACTAAGGCTCAGTGATAGCCCTCAGTCGTCGAACAAGTCCTCGTCATCCTCTTCCTCCTCGCTCTCAACTAGTTCGCGCGGGTCTATCCGGAACCGAGGATCGCCTGCGGAGTCAGAGCCACTGCTGAGGGACGTACTCTCCTCCTCTTCTTCTACTTCCTCTTCTTCTCTCCTCTTCTTTTGCAAAGGCCCCTCAGCAGGCCTCTTCTCCGCAGACCTCTTCCTCAGTTCTCGACGGAATGGGAGATCCTCACTAGCAGCCGCAATGTGTACTCCTCTCTGAGTGCTCGCTGCTGGTCGGGACGAGCTCGGTGCTATTTTCTTCTGAGGCGGTGGCCTCACACTCTTCCTCCTAGGAGCCGCCCTAGCCTGCCCCTGCATTGCATTTAGCTTGATAACATTTGTGCACATATTGCATATATATATATTGAAATGTGAAAGCAGGGCATCATTCTATCAAAGTTTCAAAGTCATACCTGAGGTCGCACAGTAGGAGCTGGAGCTGGAGGTGGATAGTGCAGCCGCAACTGGGCACCGCTAGCAATTCTGTGAAACTCCTTCTCCATGGCCTTCATCAGGCGCACCGCCTCTCGCACCCACTCCATCGGGGCCTGTGTTACAATCAGTGGTCAAGTCAGTTTGCAAGACAAGTATACGTGATAAAGTCGAAGCAAGGGAAATACAAAGGATGCTATAGTATCGTACCGGTCCTGTGATCTCCTCGGGCTCTCTCCTAGCAGGCTCGAACTGAACAGTGGCCTCCTCTCCCTAAGCATCCCGCACAGCCAGTGTCCAAGAAAGCCGAGAAGGCCCGTCGCCCTAGCAGGCTCACTCCTCTCCCTCGAGCGGGCAGCCCCGCCTTGCCCGCGCCTCTCCTCTCCAGCTGCTCTAGCCTCGGCCTTTATAGCTCCGTGCTCGATTACCCTAAGTGGTCCCGCCAAGTACTGCCTCTGATAGACAGCGTAGTCACGCTCGGGCCTTAAGAAAGCACTAAGGCCTGCTGGGACGGTGAAGCGCTGCAGCTCAGCCAGCGTGTACTGGTCCGTGTGTGAAGCGCGAGGCGGAAGTGGACCCGGCACCACAAACTCTGAAGCCTCAAGTGACTGTCGTGTCACTCGGTCCCCCAAGTACCACTGCCACCCGAAGATCGACTCCAGCAACACGCGGCTCGCGGCTACCACCCTGCTCCGGGAAAGGTACTCCGGCTCAGCCTCCGTGGTCCTCCAAGGGTCCCACTCCACCTGCAAGCGTTCAACAATCAAGCAACAAACAGTCAATCAGCGACAGCATTGAAACAATTCAAAGGCAAAAGTAGGTGATAAAAGGTTGTGTTCTACCTGGGTGCTCGACAGCTCGTCAAGGTACGCCCGGAAGGCCTGGAGGTTACCTCTTGCTGCCTTCTTGCGTCTGTACTGTGGCCCCCATATCAGAGCACGGGGAAGCATCTTCAAGTTCGGGCAGGAGTTCTCCGAAGGGTACATCTTCAGCACCTCGTATGCCCATAGTTGCAAGTTCAAACAATCAAAGCATCAGTACAGCAGTTGAATTTCGAAAGAAAGAAAAGTACTCAGAAAAGTAAAGGTTATGAGTCTATTTTTCTTACCTCCCACACCCTCCAAAGGCCAGCAATCGCCTTCTTCCGCCGAGAGAACTCACCCATGAAACTGTAGCACGTCCCCAGAGCAGCGCCTCCCCAATCGTACCTGGCTGCCGTGCGCAAGTCAAACAAGGCCGGCAAGTAGGCCAAGTGCACCGTGGACCTCTTGTTAGGGAACAGCGACGCCCCGAACAGGTACAACAAGTAGGCCCTCGCCATCTGCTCCTCCTCCTGCTCCGAGTGCGGGACCCTGTCCTTCAAACGCCAATGGAACTGGTCGTGGGTGAACGTCTCCGAGATACCCACGGGCACAAAACCCAAGAACCACTGCAACGCCTCCGGGTCTCTGTGGATCCCCGTGTCGAATGGGATAGGCTCCCCTCCTACCCTCAAACCTGTCAGAGCAGCAAAGTCCGCCGGAGTCACAGTCATCTCCCCGATCGGAAGGTGGAAGGTGTTGGAGGCATCCCACCACCTCTCAGCCAGCGCCGTGAGCAGGGCGTGATCACTGAGCGTGGCCGTCTGCGTAAGGATGAACGGCCTGAACCCCGCAGCATCAACTAAGGACCTAACCCGCTCGGGCAGCCCTCTGTACAGCTCAAGGGAACTAGCAGGACCACCGTGCCCCCTTGTACCACCTCTCGTCCTCTGCACACCATAAAAGCAAAAGAACAAGAGCTTCCGTTAGCATGCATACTATAACAGGCAGTCGAATCAAGGTTCAATTCAAAAAGGCATTCAACATTCTATGTTCAAATTCAAGGTCCGTGTTTATCATGAAGTCGAAGCAAGTTATTTCAAAAGCATGATATTCTATGTACGCACGGTATCCTACTCAGTCGAATCAAAGGCATTGGCATTCTATCAGTCGAATTCAAATTCCGAAATATCAACAAGTCGAGGCAACCTACAGTCGATTCAAGCTCGTTATCACGCATTTCTGTCAGAATTCTAGCACGTCTACAGTCGAGTTCAAGTATTTTCTACCCAAAATTCCACCTACCAAGTCAAGCTATCAGGCATGCATATGTCACTATGCTATCAAATATCATGCACAAGTAAGCTAAGTACAAGAACAGTAATAAAGGACTACAAGGAAATCAAAAGTGGAGTTCAAAGGAATACCTGCGCCCAGTCCACCGACAGGTGCCACTCCGGGTCTCTCAGCACGAGCTCTGCGTCGTAATCATCGCGTCGGGGGATGTAGCTCTCAAACCCGGACGGTATGAACAAATGTGGCTCCGGGGGAACATAGGCCCCTGCCTCGAAAGCCGGGCGGCCTGCAGCCCGCATCGCCTCTGCCTGTGCCACCGCTCGCTCGCGAGCTAGGCCACCCTCCTCCTGGGCCTGCTCGACTACCTCAGTCTCCCGTACAAAAGCGTCCTCCGCCGCCTTGGCCCTCTCGGCCTCAATCCGCAGGCGCTCTTCCTCTTGAGCCTGCGCAATCTGTCTCAGTCTGTCCTCCCGGGCTGATATCACCGTCTCCACCACCATTGGGTTCTCGCGCAATAGCCGGTCAAGTATCTCCTCTGTCACAAACTCTGCGAAGTCCCCGCGCGTAATGGGAACATGCGCCGAGGACCCCGCCGCTGGTCTGAACTCTGCCGGCCCTGTGGGTGCCTCAATGGGAGCCTCCTCCTCCATCATTAGACCTTTACCCCGTGCCGGATCCCTCACCGGCGTCTCCGGCCGATCGCCATGGTCACCACCATTACCGCCACCACTGCCACCGCCGTGGGTCCCTGTCAAAATCAGGCCCGTGACCACCAACCCCTCTACACCACTCTCTAAGCCCAACCGACTCACTCGTGGACCCCCTGCGTCAACGACGGACGGCGTACGGTCAGTCGACCCTGGCGTACGCCGCCCGTCGCCGTCGACCACCTCTGTTGCATGGCCGCTATCTCCACCATCGCCGTCTCTATCCTCTGCACCAATACTCGACGAACCCCCTGTCGACGACTGATCGTCGGTTGGAGGTCCCATGGTCCCGATTTCCCCCCGTGCTCGCCGCTCCTCCTCTCTACCAACGCCATTGCCGCTGCCACCGCTGGGCTCTGCCATGGAAGACTGTGGGTGAGTGGGATATGGTGGAAGATGAAGGAATTTGAGAGAGAAAGGGAAGTTTGAGAGAGATTGAAGGATTTGGGACTTCAAAACCGAAGAATGGCGGTTTCTGCACTGCCAGAGGAGTTTATACGACATGGGGCGAGCCGGGCCGGGTCTGGGCCTGGATCTGGACCGGGCAATAAAAGATTCCTGGCGTACGCCAGGGTGTGGTAACCGTACGCCACCCTATAATGGGCCGTGGGCCCAAAAGGCCTTGGATCAAAGTTCCCTCCTCAAATAAAGTCCTGGATGGTCCAATGCTTATTTATACCCCTGGTGGGTTTACTCCCCAAGCAGAGTCCCGTCCAATTTCGATTCAACGACGGTCTACCCGTCCAATTTCAAATCAACGACGGTCCACCCGTCCAAATTTCAATTCAACGACGGTCCACCCGTCCAATTTTAATTCAACGACAGTCCACCCGTCCAATTTCAATTCAACGACGGTCCACCCGTCCAATTTTAATTCAACGACGGTCCACCCGTCCAATTTCAATTCAACGACGGTCCACCCGTCCAATTTCAAATCAACGACGATCTATCCGTCCAATTTCAAATCAACGACGATCTATCCGTCCAATTTCAAATCAACGACGGTCCACCCGTCCAATTTCAAGTCAACGACGATCTATCCATCCAATTTCAATTCAACGACGGTCCACCCGTCCAATTTAAATTCAACGACGGTCCACCCGTCCAAATTCTGCCCTCCGCAGGCAGTAGTCTTTCTCAAGTAATCCGTCTGGCTGGACTCACCGATCAGGTTCTTTAGGGTTCATGTCTTCTTTATCTTGCTCAGGATAGCCGAGAGTAGGGTGTCTAGACAACCTTTGACGTTACTTGTCTCCACTCAACCAAATGGTGCTCCAAGTGCCGTCAAAGGGGGGCTTCTGTAGACACCCCATTCTGGACTGTCCAGATTAGTCCTTTTACTTTCTTTATTGACCCGATGATGATAAACGGTCGAGAACAGTTCAGAGTCGATGGAAGGTCTTGAGCTTTGAGTGTTGGACCCTCCTCTTTCAAACCATTTCAAGCCTCTTCAACCCTCTCAAATCCCGAGCCAAATAAGCCTCAGCAAAACCATACCTTGCTTACGCCACCTCCTCCTTGGCGTGCGCCAAGTATCTGACACGTGTCGGCCATCGACCGTTGACTGAGTTTGACCTGGCGCACGGCAGGTCGAAGATGGCGTACGGAGGGTCTTGACTAGTCAAATCACCGCTTTTACAGCACGCGACCGAAACCTTTGCGGCCCCAAAGTACAGGGGACAGTGCCCCTGATGATTGTTTTCGTCTGGCCCGTCCCTCTTTCACTCCTACCACCTAGTCCCATGCATTTAATGCATGGGAAGCTCCACACTCAACCCTAACCAGCCCTAAACCCAGCTGATTAGCCCTGGTTTCCAGCCCCTCTCTCCACCATAAATACCCCCCCCCCCCCCCCCCCCCCCCCCCCCCCCCTTGCATTCATTTGCAAGGGGTTAACCTCATTACTCTCTAAGTCCACTCCCTCTCTTCTCTCTTGCTTTTGCTCTCCCATTGTAAGAGTGAGAGGCAGAGAAGCTTGACACCCCCTCTCTCTACTGATCAGTGATTATACAGCCTCCATCTTCAACAAAAGCTCACCACCATCCTTCTTCTCTCTTGCACCAAAGGTATACCACCTTTGTGCTGCGTTCTGTTTTCAACCCCTGAGGGGAACCAGAAGGGTTCTGGCTAGTAACTGATACTAGTCCAAGCCCCTCTCTGGTAAAATAACTCAATCGAAAAGGACAATACATGGCGCACGCCAGCTTAAGAAGGCCGTACGCCACCCGTGGCTGTATGTGCACAGCTAGCGTGGGGATCATGAACTGTCCATTTATTACTCGTTTCCTTTATGTCATCACCTTTTAGCATGCTAATAACCAGTCTATTGCTCTCTGTATTTTAGAACTATTCAAATGTAGTTTTCAAAACTGGTACCCATTTTTATTCTCAAGGCCACTGGGGTATGTCTGGTCATGTTCCAGAACCCAAATGATGTAAAGCCAAACACTGGTTCACATGCAGACCTGGCGTACGACTCCCACAGGGTGGCGTACGGCATGTTTGTTAAAGACCAGTGCCTGGCCCTTACATCCCAGTTCAATCATGGCCTCTTATTCCTCCCCACTCTGTTTATGGGGTCTGTCTTGCTGTTTTCCTGGCTACTCGCCATTCCTTATGTCTGTACGTATGTATAATCCATATTATAAACTGCGTGGTTTGCCCTGGGTGTGCACTGGTCCCGTCCAGAGCCCAGAGGATTGAGAGCAGGAGCTGTGAGGAATCATCAGAGTAGTGTACGCCAGCCTTAAGGTGGCGTGCGCAGGGTGTGCTGGCGTGCAGTGGCTTTGCCATGGCGTGCCAGCATGTCGCCTGCTCACGCACCCGACGGGCAGCGTACATCATCCCGTTGAACTTCTGGCAGTGCTTGTTCTCAATCTATGTTCTTACATTTAATTCAATTCAAGCAAGCAAATCATCATCCATAGACATTTTGTCATATAAACTGCAACTTGTTACAGCTTTTAACCCCTATTAACTGTTCCCCCGCCCTAACTGGCTAAAAATGATCAAATGAGATAAAAATGCAAACATTTTTACAAAATGCCTGAGTAGAGACCGATCTCCGGATTGGGCGAGAAGGGTGCCATAAAACCCTTCCCCTCTCGTAACCTGGCTCCCGAACCTCAGATATCAAAGGTGACGACGGACCAGTCTACGCCTTTTCAAATCAAATCAAACATTTTTCAAATCAAAGCAAAACGTAGCAAACGTTCTCGAGTTCGGTTCCTTGGGTATTCTTCCGCTAAAACCCGAGTGGCGACTCTGAATCGAAGCGTTTCGCCGCGCTATTTTCTAAAAAGGGCCGCCCCCCAAACAAATATTCATTCGAAACCGAAATCGGGCGATTTTCGGGGCGTGTGCCCACAGAATCAAGAGGATAAAAGATGGTATCACATGTTATCCCGCGCAATGACATTATGCCGCTGCTTGAGGCGAATCTGCGGAGCATGTCTTTTGAACGTCTTTACTTTGTGTTTTTTCCATTTCCAGTGTGTCAAAAAAAAAAAAAATGAATGTATGTATGTAATGAAGGTACGTGTAGTTTATACACTTCAAATGTGTGGTCATCCAGAAGGCATAAAGAAAACACTTTGAGCCAATATGGATACGCTTAGAACCTTTTATGGGGCGTGGATGGTCCAGGAAGTGGGAAAATATATATTTATCTGGAAAAGCTAATTAAAAGGAATTTATCATGATTAATTTTCACAAATCGTGTTGGATTTGCACAAATTGACCATGAAAATTGAAGCCAAAAGAATGGTTACAACCATAATCTACCTTGTAATATTTCTGCAACATGTCGAGTAATCCTTGTAGTCTTCGAAGCCAAATGAGTGGTTGCAACATGGAGATGATGGCAAGGACGTTCAGACTTCAGATCGATCGAAGAGTGGTTGCCTCCGTGTTCGATCACGATCTGTGCCCCACCACCACAGAATCAGATCGACGGCAACAACGACGCCATCAGCCAGAAAATGAGATACTTCAATATTAATCAACTGCCATAGCGTATGGCTTATAGATGACATTTGTACTTTTCAACTGCAAAATTACATAAAGTGATAAATTTATGGACTGGAGGAGCGTGCTGTGCACGGCAAATTGCCGCTGCTCCGGTCTCGCTCCGATAATCCGAATCGTTCATTTTGTAGAGTTCATCGTATAGAACAAGTGTACCAAAAATCAGCTTGATCGGATATCATTAAGTGCCTCATCCGAACATTATTATCTTGAAACGAATGGATCCGAAACACTAGATAGAATCCACTATTTTTTTGGTACACTTAATAATTTCAAGACAATAATGTTCGGATGAGACACTTAATGATATCCGATCGAGCTGATTTTTGGTACACTTATTCTATATGGCGAGCTCTACGAAGTAAATAATTTCGATCATCGGAGCGAGACCAGATCGACTGCAATTTGCCATGCACAGCATACTCCTCCCTTCCTAAATTTATATCATTTTAATTTCTTGTGCCGTGCAGGAAAAGAAGACTTGAGGAAAGTAACATTTTTTTTCAACATACATGGCCAAAGATTTGAACGCATGACACTAGGAAATTAAAAGGAAGGAACAAGCTCTAGCTATTACTAGTTGAGACCAATAGTACGATTTTTCATAATGAAGACTTTGACATATATATCTAACTAAAATAACTTGGTGCCCCTTTCTGGACCAAAATCTAGAGGGTCGAATTTTTTTTTTGAAAGAAAGCCCATTTCATTAACAGCCAAAATAGGCTAAAACAGCGAATCCATCCAATTACAGAGAAAAGGAACCTTCATCAAAGCTATCACCGAAGGAATAGCACTAAGCACAGGTGACCCAGGGGCAGCGGAAAAAACCGCAAAGCTAGTCACTAGACCTGTGCGCGACTCACCTCCTCAAAGGGTCGGGACACGAGGGGCCAGCCATCTAACCACTAGCCACCCCAGCCAGATAAAGGAAACCTATCAGAGATAAACTATACAAGCCGATGGAAAGAGGGGTAATAAACAAACAAGAAAGATAACAAGGCTATCATGGACGGAATCCACAAGCACGCCGGCCACCTCCAGCCGAGAGGAGCCACCCGGTGCCAACGATGGAGGTACCGACTAATCTCGAACCGGAGGAATGGAGAAAAACATCTCCGGCAAGCCTACGCTGGCACGACAGGCTCCGAGCACGGAAAACGAAGTACAAATCCCGGGCAGGATCTTCGATCTCCGGTCTCACGACGCCGAAGGCCGTGGAAGCTCCCTTGCCGATCACCCCCTCTGCTGACGACGAATCATGGCCTAGGGCCATGCCCCGGAACCTTTTTCGTCACCACCAACTCCCTCTCCAACTGCCGAAGGACCACCCAGCAACCGGATTAAACGCCGGATACCGACCCCATCCAGCCACCAAACAGTACCACACCAGAAAAATCGAGATATAGCAGCGAACAACACACAAAACTTTATTGCCCACCATCACCACCCACCGGATCTGGGGAAACCAGACCGGTACAAATCCGGATTGAGGAGACCAGCCGAAGAGAACAGGAAAAAACACTGGCAGAGAAAAAACGGAAAAACGAAAAAAAAAAAAACCCCAAATAACCCACCTCCCCAACCACCGGCAACCACCACCACTGCCGCCCGACTTCCTCAGCTACCAGGTCCGGTGGCCGAGGGGAACCGGAAAAGAAAGAGACCACAAGGCTCCAGCCTGGATCTCGACTCCCGAGCCACACCCGAATCACAACCCAAACCAGAGAGGGAAAGAACCAGGAGAGCAGAGAGGAGAGGAGAGGAAAGAGATGGGGGAGGAGCCGGGAGGGGGAGGAGGGGAAGAGAGGAGGCGGCGGCCCCCTCCCCCCCGGCCAAACCAAAATTTTCAGGAGCTGTTGCTTCCTTGGCCCCACTACAAGAAATCATGGTTTTCCCGGCGTTTTTTAAACCCCGGTAAAAGTGGAAAAAACGCCGGGAAAAGTCTTCCCGGCGTTTTCCGTGAACGCCGCGACTGCCCTAGTCGGGAATACTTTCCGGCGTTTACAAAACGCCGGGAATAGTCCCGGCGTTTTTTCCAGCGTTTAATAAACCCTAGGAAAAGTTTTCCGGCTAGAAAACATACCGCTCCAGCAAGGGCTATTCCCGGCGTTTAATAAACCCCGGGAAAAGTTTTCCGGCTAGAAAACATATCGCTCCGGCGAGGGCTATTCCCGGCGTTTAATAAACCCCGGGAAAAGTTTTCCGGCTAGAAAACATACCGCTCCGGCTAGGGAATTCCCCACGTTTAGTAAACGCCGGGAATGGTCCTTTTTTTTTTTTTTCCAGATACCAATTTTACCCATTTACTCTTATTCACCTGTATATTCATAATTCATTAACAACCGCTTAACATATAAGTAATAAATAACAAATACACACATTCAAATTCATTAATAATCCATAGGATTGAAACATCTAACAAAAAATTTAGCAACATCCCAACATCGTATTACATCATGTCCACAATCTACATTCACACAAAGCACTAGGATAAAGAAAAAAAATTCTTCAACCATGTAACTATAGTATTGCTTCTGCCAACCATGGATGAGAGTCCCGGACACCCTAAGAATCATATAGAAAAAAGAAATTAGTTTAAACTGATGGCGGAGAAATAATAGGAAAAAAGTTAACAGAATAAAGGAAGGCTTACATTCCTAAAAAACATGGTTATTTGCAATCTAAACTAGCAAAACTAGCAACTCAAGTCTTTAATCTCTTTCCAGTGGAAGACTCTCGAGGAAGAGCCACCTACAAGAGGTAGGCAGACGTGCTTAAAATTTTATAATTGACCTGAAAGGAAATTAAATTACATTTATGGAAAATTAGCTGCTCATTTCTCAGTACCACACAAATGGATACACCAGAACATACACCTATAATCTACCTTGATTCCATTGTACCCAAGAAGTTCAAACCCCCTGCAGTTCCACAATTGCAATTTTCCAATGAAATGAAACTCAAGTACACTGCATCATGTATGTTCTCCATCAGTCTAAAATCTAAAACATTAAACTGGTAACCATATTTTGTTGCAATGCAGAGAAATGGATATAGAAAACAATTGACTAATAGAGTGACACCTTATAAGGACAATCGTCTCTCGCTTCTAATTCTGTAATTCATGCGGCATGCTTTTACTAAAGTTTACACCCCAATGGTTGCCAAAAAGCCCCGACAAAATTGAAGACTCTTGCACATTATAATTACTCTAAAGCATATTGCATAATAAAATCCATCCAAAACATGCCAAATACAGATGTTATAAAAAGCATCCTTTGCTTCCATCCATGTGTATAATTTATCTTAATAAAACCACGAATGGAAAAGAACCGACTATCGACATAAAATAAAAATGCCACAAGCAATAGATGGAATTATTTTGAATAGATACTTAAACAGAAATTCAAGGAATAGATATACCTAATAGAAAACGCAACTATCTGCTTACTGCCTTTCATGATTTTTAGGTGCCCATATCAAATAAGCACGTGATAGTCTGAATTTCTTTTTCATATCAAAAGTGCTTTGTATTCATAAAACCGACCCAAAAAGTACCTAAATATGCAGGGAGTGGAAGACATTTGTTTCTTGGGCGAGGCATATCACTGTGCAATGGACTCCACCCTCAGTACCGCGGACATGGTCTGTAAATGTGGCAAGTATCTGTAGTTAGTGCTTATTAAGTCTGGAAAATAGACAATCACATAAATGAATAAAAGTAGACCTCAAATCATGCTTACTAACTGGAATCAACCCACAAAAGGAACAATAACAAAAGAAGACCACAACAGTCAGAGTAAGTATAGCAACAAAATGCAGATCCTATCTCACAACACTCCACCCTACAAAGTACAAACTCACAAAATGCAGTTTAAATATGAAGTGATATATCCATAAACAAATCAACACATCCATATGTATCTGTTGCATACCATGAGCTCTGAGAACTACATATTGAAGAACAAAACACAACTCTCAAAATCACAAGATAAATGGTTGCTTTGGGTACCATTAGTATAAACTTTGACTCTAATTGTCCCTCATTTATTTAATGGACTTAACTTCAACTAACAGACTTTTCTAGTCAATATCATGAAAAAAGAAAAATGTGGGATTGTGATAAATATTTTTCTCTACATGATCAGATTGCTTTAACAGTAGAATATACTCTATTGAGGGATGATTGAATAAGACATGTAACACATTAAGGACATAATCTTCAACTAAGCCAAACTGAAAACCTCTATGATGATATGTGAAAGGAACAAAACAATTCGAGTTCAAGTTCCAACAGTACAATAAATTCAACTTGTAACAAAACTACCGTCCATCAGTCTTTTTGGTAACATCACATCATGTTAATTCTTATTTAGTACAGCATACTTATAACTTAGGCTGAATCTCTAAATAACGGATGCATTGTTCACTTCTACTTGAGGTACTTTCATGGTCAACCCAATCTTTATGGAAACAGCACTTCATAATGGAGGACTAAAGAAGAGCAAAAGTGCAGAAAAATGAAAGAATGCCTTATCCATATGACCATAAAATGTTGACAAACAAATAATCCCTAAACAGACTTGAATAAACAGGTAACATCTGATACTCAAGGTTTCAAGATCATAGAACACTACCTCTTCCTTGTTTTTCTTGCCTCCGGTGAAGAACTTCTACCCCAAAGAAGAGCAAACCCCAGCCAGACAAAGAGATAATCACAAACTGCAAAGCATGAGCTCCGTCATGAACATAGTTTCAAACATATTGAAAAACTCGCCTTTAGTAGCCAAAAACAAGGACAGAACTTGATGATACTTAAAAGAAGCCACATACAAGCCAAACCAAGAAGTCATGCTTGGTGATACTTAAAAGACTCATCTCCTGAATAAATGGAGAATAATAACAAAAATCTTACATATTTTTTATCTGGAGCTAAACGAAAAAAGCATCACTTCAAACACCTCAACTGCCTCTCTAATGAACAAATTCATTCCTTCTAATGAACAAATTTCGTAAGTCATGCTTTTTCATACATGAAACCAATCATAAGCACTCAACGACACAGTGAGTTCTAAGAGCCACAAAAATCGAGTAACATAAAGCATGATCAATTATCTATAGAAGTCGGTCACTACAACACATTCCTAGCATGGAAAGTAAAATCACTTGAAATTACACAGGTCATGTAACAGGTAACCAAACTAAGAAACCCACACAAAAAATGTACGTATATATTCATCGAGAAAAGAGAAAAAGGAGTGAAAAACTGCATGCTAAAGTAATCTACTTGTCTTAATACTAATCCCAAATCGTTGACTACGCACATTAATAAACCTGTTGGAACTTATCTTGTCAATTAGATAAGAATTAGTCTATCTTCGCATAGAGATATACATATGGGCGAGTAAAATTGTTTTCCGTTGAAAAGAACATATAGGTAACAATAATAGTACACGTACCACATTTGTTTTTCTATGTGATCCCAACAAAAATTCAAGATTCTAAGGGCTGTTGGCCATTCAAGATTCTAAGGGCTGCTGGCCTCATTTTTTTGCACAGTTGAAAGAAGAAGGGACGCATGGCGGTGCTGAAATATTGAATAATTCATCTCAATGGAAGAAGTTGCGACGAGTTCAACTGTTACCAATCTGGTTTCTCCGGATTGCCAATGTAGCTTAAGAAAGTCGATACGATAGGAAGTGGTTGGATCTTCTTGTTACATTAGGTTACTGGTATGCCTAACTGGGTCAAAACCTTTCAATAAGAACCTAAGCTCAGAAAGATTGAACAGGAAGTTTTTGTTGTGCTCAGAAAGATTGAACAGGAAGTTTTTGTTGTACTCAGTAGAGGTTAACCATTAAATTTTGTTGTATGCAAAAGTGGATTCGTTTTTTTCAGTTTTTATCCAAATAATCCAACAAGACATGTTACTACTATTTGGGACTCCACTCCCTTCTTTTATTTGGGTTCTTTATGGATGCTCATTTTGCAAGAAAATACTTCCAAAAAAAGTGTCACAAAAGCAATCTCAGGTAAAGGTATTAGAGACTATTTACTGAACCCAAAGCCGGTTCCGAGGTAAGCCCCACAAGACCTTGGACTTGGGCAGCCTCCCGCCATGGGGCAATGGAAAAAAAAATGTAAACCCAATGTAACCTTGTTTTCTATGACTTAATAGTAAGTGGGGCAACCAAGTTTGGGGTCCGGCTTAGGCACCGCAAACATCGGGGCCAGCATTGACTGAACCGCTATGGATGACTTTAGGAATGAATGTCAGAAGCCACTATGAGTGAGAGTGCTATGAAGAGCAAGTGCTTTCTCATTCTTTAGCAAAATGGAAAAAACAACGGCTGAGCGCGTAGAGCAACAAGTTATGGCGGGCAGCGAGTTAGATTTTTTTTTTGGTAAGTCAGCAAGTTAGATGTTGGAATGTCAGGATGTGTAATTTAGTTATTGAGATTAGATTATTGATTAGTCACACTACCATTATCTATATTGGTGAGGTTAATCTCTCTAGTTTCATAAAGGAGATAAAACGATTAAAAAAAAAAAAATTCACTCCATTAAAATAACTACGGCATAAACCAAAACGGCACAAGTTTCAGAATAGAGAAATACTAAACAATCTCATTGTGTCGGCATCAAAAGGAACAAATTTGATAAACTAATCAACAAATTCGGATTTCAGTATCGGAAATCTACATATACATACACGCATACATGCAAACAACAGGAGAGAGAGAGAGAGAGAGAGAGAGAGAGAGAGTGTGTACCAGAACTAATTGATGAAACAAAATCGATTCAGTAAGCCTCTTGTCGCCGTCTTTGACTCTGACGCCAGTGCACGTCCTGCAGTCGCAGAGAAAGAGTGAGAGGTAATCGATCAGATTAGATGGAGAGAGAGAGAGAGAGGGAGAGAGAGTGTACGGGATAGAGTAGCGAGAGAGGTGTGAGAAATTGTTCGCCGACTCCGACGCCGGCGTGCAGTCGTAGAGAGGGTAAGAAATCGATCGGAATAGATGGAGAGAGAGAGAGAGAGAGAGAGAGAGAGAGCGCGCTTACCTGATAGAGAGCAACAAGAGAGGCGTGTATAATCGAGGAGGAGGGAGCAGCTAGGGCTTTTGCCGAAATTTTGGGGGAGGGAATTTTGAGCGGGGGATGAAATTGGGGGAGGGAATTTTGGGGGTGAAATTGGGCTAGGGTTTTATCTAAACACAGTCGTTTCACGTGTGAACAGGGGATGAAATTGGGGGACCCACTTCGCCCATTGTTTTCTCCGGACTCAGGGGGCCTGCTCTCCCCCTTGGGGGAGCAGCGTCCTACTGCCCCCGTTTTTTGGGTCCGTCCCGATCTTGCTCCGATGATCCGAATCGTTCACTTTGTAGAGCTCGTCGAGTAGAACGACTATGCAAAAAATCAGCTTAATTAGATATCATTAAGTACCTGATCGGAGCCTATATAACTCTTGGTCCATTGGGAATAATGGATTTGATCCAGTGTTTCGGATCCATTCTTTTCATAGTAAAAAGGCTCCGATCAAGCACTTAATGATATCCAATTAAGCTGATTTTTTGCATAGTCGTTCTACTTGACGAGCTCTACAAAGTGAACGATTCGGATCATCGGAGCGAGATCGGGACGGGCCTGAAAAACGGGGGCAGCAGGACGCTGCTCCCCCAAGGGGGAGAGCAGGCCCCCTGAGTCCGTTTTCTCCGGCTGTCGGCGTGTCTTTTTTAGTCATTCCCAGGGTTTTTTGCAAATGCCGGGATTTGAGTGCCGGAAAAGCCTATATTTCTTGTAGTACCCCAGAGCCAAACCTTGCAGCCTGCACATACTTCACCATCCTACAAATTGTTTCTATTCTTAGACTCTAGCTTTTATTGGGACTCGCTTGGTGGATGGTGAGATTGGTCTTCTAGGATTAGTCGAGGGCGCATAAATTGATCCAGACACCTAAGTTATCAGAAAAAGATGTAAACTGCTCTTATTTATCTTTAATGAAGTTCCTGAATTTTTCTCATTGAAAAAATTCTCAACTTCCCAATATAAAAGCTATCCAAACATGAAGTCCTTACCCTAGCGTGCATTCTCCCTAAATTTGTTTTGTTTTTTTTTTGTCTTCTGGGTGTTTGTGGACTTATTTGGTTTTTAGGTTAAAAGACAAATCATTCTCCCTAATTTATTTTTGTCCACATGGTAGTTATGTTATTAAAGAATACAAGACTTTTTTCCGGGGAAAATGATCCTCTCTAGTCCTTTAAAGGGACTGAACGGCCCTATCCAAGCCATTTTCAGGCCCTTCCGAATCCGTTCTGATGATCGGGTGTGTTCATATTTTAAACCTCCTCGATAACATTAAGCACGTCAAAATTTATGTTAATCGGACACCGTTTAATCTAGCTTCGAATTACATTTATCTCAAGAAAAAAATATCGCAACACTAGATAAAAGCCAATGTCCGCCAAGATAAATGTAATTCGAAACTAGATAACACGATATACGATTAACATGAATTTTGATGTGCCTAATGTTCTCGACGAGGTTTAAATTATCAACGATCTCAATCATTAAAACGGACCCATGAAAGGCCCGGAATCGACCCAGATTGCAGAGGACGCTGTTCCAGAAAATAATCCGTAACGCCAATAGTTTTATCAGAGGACCGAGGATCAAAAAAAAAAAAGAAGAAGAAGAAGAAGAAGAGGACGGGGTCAACAAGTAGCCGTGTGGTTTCTTTCTCTCTCTCTCTTACGAAAGCATCCAGATGAATTCAAAGGACTGGTCCTCACTCTTCACTTTGTATTATTTCTCGTACTAAAGAAACTTGACTTTACACAACAGTTCAACTTTGTTTGGTACCTAGCTACTCTCAGTTAATGACTCCTTCTTTCATGAATTGCCCCACATTTTGTTCAAAGAATGTCTAGGTTTTCTAACTTCAAATCCAATTTGAGCCGAGGTAATCAGGCGAATTGACCGCTATGTACTTGCTCGGTAGGGCATCCCCAGGTCCATCGCCAAGAGGCCTTTGTCCAAATGGATCAAAGGTGCTGTACTACCTTTTTTTTTTTTTGAACGGCAAAAAAAAAATTATAATTTTTGAAATTGTTACAAACATTAAAGAAACGAAGGTTGACAATATCGATCGTATTATTAAATCTAAGAACAATATCCATAAATCTAAGAAGAGACAAGATGCCAATAAAGAAAACACCCATTGAGACAAGTCTACACCCATAATGTAATACGGAGTACCCTCATTTCCCAAGATTGTTCTAATTGAATTATTATCCTCTCAATATTTTTAGAATTGTCACTCTTTTTTTTTATTCTTTACTTTGGTAATTATATAGGAAATACTTTCTATGTGTGTAATTGGAAACAAAGTCATAAATTTATATGAATAAAAACTAAGAATGTATGCGTATAAAATTAGGGGTGAGGATGAACCGGATTGATTCAATTTTAGAGTAAATCAAAAATCAGACCAATCCCTAAAGATTACTAATTTGGAGAAACAAACAATTTATAAAACTCAGAGAACCAAACCAATCCAAACCATTAAAATGCGGTTTGGTTTCGATTTTGAATCACGATTCACTTGAAATTGAGATATCATCTTTGTAAACTATGTAAGTACTTAAAATTGAGATGATAAATTAAACCAAAGCTTATATTGAAACCAATTCAATTTGTATACATACAATAGTAGCAATGAAACAACTATTGAAAGAGAAGATAATTTCTACAAAAGAGTGCTTATCGTTGGCTAGGCAAGAAAGAGATTGCTTCTCAATTTAAGTTTATTTACGTTAGGTTTTTATATAATAGGATTGAATATGTTCTTTTCATCATATGTAAAAATTCAGAATAATTAGTCTTGACAGTGAAGGATAACGGTGGTGGAATGGAGTATTAGATTAGAAAATTCATTGACTATGACTTAACATATGATAATTTGGTGTATCTTAATTAAATTATATGTAGGAATAGGGTGGTGGACTTGTGTATTACATTCATATAAGCAGAGTGAAAAAATTCATTGTACCCTACAACCAATTGCATCAGTCATAAAGAATTATGCCAAGTGCACACAATTTTTGGTTTCCCCGATCAGGCTTTAATCCCCGGAGTTATCAGATCTAGTTATCCGGACTGGACGGTTGATGTGGACTCTATTTGTGAAGAACTCCTCCTTTTTTGGAGCGTTTCTGTCCGGTTTCTTGCCAGTTTTTGTTGGGATTTCGTTCGTTGATTTTGGAATCCGATTGTCAGAATGCTAGCTAATGGTCAAAGGATCACCATGAAGGTTTGTGTGAGGCTTTGGAGTGAAAATATTGTACATCTAGACCTCTTGGGTATTGTCTCTTTTTGGGATTAATTAATAACCCTCTTTAATTGTATACTGATTTCATACGAAGGAAATCTCTTACCATTTTGGTAAAAAAAAAAAAAAAAAAACTCAAGATGTCAAGAGAACAACTTTTCATTGCCTATGCACCAAATTAAATTATTGATCGATCTCCCAAAGTCCTAAAGCCTAAAATTTACGGAGGGACAATTTTGTAATCACACAAAGCAAAGATCATGTATATGTTAGTTCACCAGTCAGAGTCTTTTGTTTGATGAATTCAAACACAACATTTTTCCACCATGGCCCAACCTCTCACCTTCTTCCTCCTCCTCCTCCTCCTCCCACTCTCCTCCCTCTTCTTCTTCTCCAACACCTCCCATGGCAACTCGCTTGCTTCAAACTGTCCCTCCAACGAGTGCGGCGGTGTGAAAATCGACTACCCTTTCTGGCTACAGAGCGACGCAACCGCCTTCCAATACTGTGGTTACTATGGCTTTAATCTGACTTGCTCTGATGATGGAAAAACCATATTCAACCTCCCGAGGAAATTCTTCCAAGTGAAAAACATAAGTTATTCCAATAATACCCTCACCCTCGTCGACGTAGAAGTCTCTAGCCAAACATGTCCCAGGGCACGTCAAAACGTTACAATCCCAACAATATTGCCCATCTCATACAACAGGCTAGACTTGAACCTTAGTTTTTAGTTTTTACTATAGTTGCAGTAGCGGCTTAGAAACCGATGTTCTTCCCATACCGTGCTTATCATCCAGTGGAAATGAGTCCTACGTTTCCGTGGGGAGGACGGAGCCGGCGGGGTCTGATTTTGATGATTGGTACAATTTTTGCGAAGAGAAGGTGGTGGTGACGGTGATGGACTCCAAGATCCAGTGCCGGCTCATATATTTTGGAGGCCCGAAGCATATTTTGTTTATCTCACCCTTACAAATTCATGATTTCTTTAAAAAATGATAAAAGTACAAAAAACCAAACTAAAAGAATATAATTATGACAATATAAATGTAAAAAACATATGCTTGCAATTATGGAGATGCATGGAAGTCTAACCACACACTCACAATAGCATGACAATATTATGCGACCACTAAACCAAGTATCTAGTTTGTATTTTTATTTGGAAACATTCTATATTAATATGTAAGTTACATTACAATGGGGCCTTAATTTTGGACCAAAATTCGGGGGCCGGAAGCGGTTGCTTCCCTCGCCTATGCCATGAGCCGGCCCTGCCAAGATCTACGAGTCGACTGACGGTTTGATCTTGGGGTTTGGAGATGCTGTGAAGGACGGGTTCGTGCTCGATTGGCAGCGGGCGGCGGCGTGGTGCGGGACGTGTGAGGCGTCGGAAGGGCGGTGTGGGTATAACATGGTGGACTACTTGTGCTTTTGCTCCGATGGATCCACGCGCATTAACAATATTTGCAAAGGTATGCCGATAAATACTAAAAAAAAAGGTCTGTCGTTTTTGGTTTATTTTCAATTTAAATTTAAAAAGGATTGTGGTTATAGTGGGGTGATTAGGTTTTAGTAGGAAACCAGGAATTTTGTGAGACGGGCTGTCTTTCTAGACTGTAAAACCGTTGATGCGGTCATCTATTTTGACAATAGATGACTCGTATTTTAATCAAAATTATCGATAAGAGTTCGAATTAAATTCGAGTTGTTGATGTCAAAACGGACGACCTAATGGGCTATCCTATAGTCTTTAGTGCGGCTGCGTACAGGATTTCCAAATTCTTTTGAATCTGGTCATTCTGAATTCTTTTCGTAGTTTAATCACAATTTCGTGGTTAATTGGGATCAGGTGATAATTGTCAAAACTTTGTCCCAATGCGTAGGCCCCACATTTGAACGAGGAATTTTTTTTTTTTCCCAACTGTCGGGGTGTCAGGGAAAACTTTCGCACACCTTATCTAAATCCCCTCTCGTTTAGTCAGAAAATTTTCAATACAACAGTTATTTCAATTTATTTATAATGTCTCTCTCACATAAGGTGAAACCTAAACATACATGAGGTCCACATTATGTGAAAAGACATTACACATAACCATTCCATTAAAGATGTTTTCGTCGAGATTAAGAAATTCACAATAATTTTCTTTTTTTCGGTCCGACTCCAAAAAAACGAATCCTAATCAATTTGTGAAGAGTAAACCCACAAATCATCTTTGGAGTTGTTCCATATAATTACCCAATGCAGTGAGAGCTACCTTGTGTCCTGGTTGTCTCCAAGTGGCAAGTGGAAAAGCAGCAGGCCTTAGTGCGATATTTCAACATCTCTACTGATCACTTTATTTGTACCGTTGTGTGGCATCCCTATGGAGTGCGTGTCTAGAGTACTCTCAGATAAAAAAAGATCTAATAACTTCGGTAACGACACGACGGGATTTGTTTATTTTGGGTTTCAAAATTCTTACGTACAGTCTTTAATAAATTTTCTTTATCTACTCTCTCTACTTATTACTCTCAAAAATCTTCCTCTTAAGAATGATTTTCTATGTGGTTAACTCCAACGGCAGTACCTCCGTTAGAGAGAAATAGGGGGCAACCAAGGTCTCCAAGTCTCCTTGCAAGGAACAAGTAGATACAGGAGGCCTGCGTCACGTCGTTGAATTTCAATTCAATGCTAGCCAGTTGGTTCACTAATGTTTAAAACTCATTCGTATTTCCGGTAATTGAATTATCATTCTCGAGCTTCAAATTCATTAGCCTCCTCATTAATAAGACCCTGTTTCGCAATGTTTTTTTATCAACACATTGCCTACACCTAAGTCCATAGAAACTAGGTGTCAGTTTCTTGGGCTATATGATGAAGTATACGGTGTCCAATACATACACTTTTGGGGCAACCCAACTTTATTCCTATTAAGGCCATGTTCTTCTAAATTTTTTGGCATTTCGTCTTTATTTAAATTTTTTTCACGTTTGTTAATTTTGCACCAAATTTTTATGGATTATTGATTCGTCTCAACGAAAAAAATTGGAAAACCCAATAATGTTTAATTTTACCCAAATAATTTTAGAAATATCCAAGATAAAGCCCCAGAAGTCAACTTTTTGAGCTTTATCTTAGATATTTCAAAAAATATTTGAGTAAAAGTAAAAAAAAAATTTACTTTTCCGATTCCTCTCATCGAGATGAATCAATAATCCATAAAAATTTGGCACAAAACTAACAAATGCAATTTTTTTTTTTTTGAATAAGGACAAAACGCCAAAAACCCCAAGCCTAAGTTTATTCCCATCATCGGCTTTCGTTCCTATGGGTTTTGACTCCTTTGAGCTTCAAAGTGTCTATAGGCACGGTCAAAATCATGACCGTTGACTCGAGAAGAAGTTTGATCGACCACGTACTCACACTATGACGCGTGGAGGTGTTGTGAGATTAACATGTGGCTAGCAACTGCCACGCAGAGAGAGGTTTGGTGCCAAGCGGCGCGAGATGGGCCCCGCACAACTGAACAAGCTCGCAAGGGTAGAGAGGCCAGGGAGAGCCATCGCGAGGGCAGATAGGCCCGCAAGGGTCCCGCGACATAATAGGTTCCCGTGGCATGGGTCCGCAAACTGACAGAGTCCACCGCAAGATGAGTCTAGTGGAGGTTTCGGTCTCTACCTATAAATACCAGTGCTAGTATTCAGAGAGGAGAGGATGGACGAGAGAGAGAGAGAGAGAGAGAGAGAGAGAGAGAGAGAGAATGAGGATCTCTTCCAAAGAGAGACAGAGATACACACACACAGAGAAAGAAGAGACAGTCAAATCTCCTCTAGAGAGTGCAGGCAAATTTCTAGAGAGAGTCATCTGCTCTAGAAAGAGAAGACAATTTTTAGAGAGAGGGAAAGACCATCTCTCTGAGAAGATGGAACTACGTTTGACCTAATTCCCGGTATACCAAGATACGTAGGCAGCCCTAATGACTTGGGCTCGATCACACATTTCATGCCTCCTCCTCGACCCCTCTAGATCACTCATCTCTTCTCATTCCTAATCATCAATCAACTGCACCTCTCCAGCTCACGTAGATTCACATGTTAGGAACACAAACCTATAGTGTCAAGTAAATCTTTGCAGACTTGCAGCACAACGTGTAATGGGCCAAAATATCCGAAGGTTCAGGGGGTTCGTAGGGGTCAAAAGGGTTATGCTACTCTTCGGACCAGCATACAGTTGTCTCAGTTCATCTGTGAGATGAGTTACTTTTTGGCACCCCGTGATACTCTTTTCCCGAAGGATGAAACGGATCTGGGATAGTCTGCCGAGCTTCAAAAGTCTCATCCGAATGTTGTGGAGCTTTCTTTGTTCGGTATCCCTTTCTATCGTTCGGAAAGTACTAATCTGTCCTTGGATCTACGTTTGTTCGAATGAAATGCTATCGTTCGGATATGTGACTATTCATTCCTGACGCTCGAAGGCCGCTACTCTAGAACCTTCTAGAAGCTTCCAGTGATACGTGAGTTGTCTTCTTTGATAACTAAAGTGACATCTTTGATTGATGTGCCTTGTCTGATATTGTAGCGCGGCTCAACAATCCTCAGAAGCGGCGTTCATTAAATACCTCTGACTCATGACATCATCCGAACGTGGCGAAGCACGTGGGTGGCAGAGCCAACCTGTTCAACACTCCACATATCTTTGCCTATAAATAGAAGAGAACCCCTCCTAAGGAAAGGATCTGTTCACTTAATTACTCCTCTCATCCCTAGCATATTTCTTACTAAACGTCTTCCTTCTCCACTCTCTAACTAGATCATCGGAGCTTCTTCCCGGAGGAACAACCCCCTTCGGTTCTGCAGGTACACCAAGACCACCGTCGCATCATCACGGTTCACCAACCGGAAGAAGAGGGTCAAGAAGGTCACGGTGAAATCAGTCCGCCACAATTGCCAACTCCGCTGGGGACAAGTTCTTCCTAGCACACAGTGGACCTAATTTCCACCTCTAACCTTATTTTCTCCACTCTCTTCCTATGGCTCAACGTCTTCCCCCTCCAGGTCCAGAAAACTTCATCCTCGGGTTGTTTAGATACGGAGCTCTTAACATCGATCCCGAACAAACATCGAGGACCGTACCACCAGTTTCTCGGCAACTCTCATTTCCACAAACGGAGCTAGACATCGCCCTGGCGGAGCAAAAACATTAGGCGGCAGTCATCCAGGGCCTCGTTTCCGAAGGTAGAATTGCCGAGCTTCAATCTGAGATCGATAAAGCCGTCTCAGCATTATCTATTTGCAACATTGGCCATTCGGTGAAATCAGCCCGCCACACAACGTATCCTCCATCCTCAGCTCCCGAACTGCATAGTTGGTAGCTATCAACACGACCATGGAGCTTGTACGTACTGACCTTGCCATCTAGCTTAGCTCGCCTGAAAGCAAGAAATTCAAAAACAATGATCGATCGTTGGGACTAGCAGTTGACTCAAAACCTTGGAACATAGCCTCCGCGGGTATAAAACACACAAACAAGCACTTTTGGAGTTGAATCTTGAAACACCGCGTCTGGGGTTCTATCCGAAATGTCTATAATAGTTGGGAATGCGTATTCATATGTCAAAATCATACTAGTATTTAAACAACGTTGAAAATTGCTAAAAACGCGTTCTGCAATATTCTTTTGCACCATCAAAGAGTATCCATCAATCTCAAATGTTCACATACTAATTACTATACTACCATACAAATATTGGAGCAACAACGAGAAGGGGCTAAGACTCCATCGAGCGGATATGATAGGTGCCGAATGGTGCAAAGATATAACTTCTCAAACTCTTAATTAATTTATTTTAACCTGTTTTTGTTGGTGGATCATAAAAAGCATTTTAAATGACACAGGTAGTGGCGGAGGCAAGATTTGTACTCACTCAGCAGTGCCCGAATCACATATATTTTCATTAGTAACAAGAAAAATATAGTCCATATATAATATATATTGCCACTAGCTAGTTTTGAAAGAAAATTGATTTTTCGCACTCCACTTTTGTACGCAGTCACTCCACTTTGTACATGAAGTTACTAGTAACTTCACCGTTAAAAATGGAGTTCCAGAATCAGCATCCTTTTGAAAAAGAGATGAGATTGTGTGCATTACATAAGTGATATTTAATAGGGAAAAATTCAAAAAAAACCCCTGAACTTTGAACCCAATCTCAAATAGGCACCTGAACTTAAATAAACTTCAATTGAACATCTGAACTTTCACTCCGTTATTCAATTTACCCCCTTCCGTCTCAATCTATGACTTTCCTAACGGCAACCGCTGAGCTGGACACTAACAGACAAAACAAAACATTAGAGGGAGAAATTGGAGGGAAGCAACAGTGATCTGGCACCTTTTTAAGGCCCTATTCGGCTAAATAAGCCTACTGGCTTATTTTTTGTCCTTATTCAATTTTTTTTTGTATTTTTTTTTGTTATTTTTTTTGGAGATTATTGCATCATCATGAAAAGAGGAATCTAAAAAGTAAAAAACTTACGATCGAAGCCTAATTTTTTTGAATAAAGACAAAAATAAGTCAATAAGCCAATTTTTTCGTCTTTATTAAAAAAATAGATTTCGATCATAATTTTTTACTTTTTAGATTCCTTTCGTTATGACGATGCAATAATCTCCAAAAAATTGACGAAAAACCAACAAATATGAAAAAAGTTGAATAAAGCCGAACGGGGCCTTAAAAATGTGTCAGATCACTGTTGTTTCCCTCCAATTTCTCCCTCTAACGTTTTGTTCTGTCTTTTAGTGTCCAACTCAGCGGTTGCCGTTAGGAAAGTCACGGATTGAGACGGTAGGGGGTAAATTGAATAACGGAGTGAAAGTTCAGGTGTTCAATTGAAGTTTATTTAAGTTCAGGTGCCTATTTGACATTGAGTTCAAAGTTCAGGGGTTTTTTTGAATTTTTCCCTATTTAATACTTCCTCCGTCCCGATTTGTTTGTTCCATTTTTGACTTTTTGAGAGCACATCTAAAACAATTGTCTATAATATTTAGAGTTGTGCAGGAGTCCGAGAACTCCGGCACGGTGCACCCCGCATGTCCGCCCCTGGACATGGGTGTCAACTTCTTACGCCTGTCTCACAGGAAAAGACTCGACCCAAAAATATCCCCAGACGAGTGAAATAGTCGTCTAAAACATTAGCAGCCTTACCTTTCTCTGTCAAAACAAACTGCTTACGACTTTGCGTTATCCTATATTAAAAACTTCCAAGACTCAGTCTCGTTCCATCACTTTCCTCCTATTTTCCTTCGGGTATCCATCCCTTCCTCCCTTTTGGACAATCATTCCTATTTCACCAATCCAATTCTCACCATATTAACCAAACCATACCTCCCCCACCCCCCAACCTCCCCATCTCTAGACATGCATTCCCCATCCTCCGCTGCCGCTGCCGCCACTGCGATATTACTAATCCTCGTCTCGGTCGCGTTTTCACCTTGTTACAGCCAGTTAGAGGACGAGCGATACTACACCTGCGTTCAAAACTTCACTTGCGGCCAAACCATCCAAAACGTTGGCTACCCCTTTTGGGGAGGCGATCACCCCCAATTCTGCGGCCACCCATCGTTCGAATTGACGTGCCACAACAACGAGTACCCAACTATCAAAATCGACAACCGGGCCTTTCGCGTCCAAAAAATCGATCAATCCAGTCTTACGATTACTCTTGCCAGCTCAGGCCTCTGGCAAAGTCACTGTACTCTGGAGTCGCATAATATCACGTTGGACGACATCTCGTTCACTGATGGGCCAATTAACCGGGACCTCCTTTCATTCTACAATTGCACGTCAGGAGATAGGAGAACTATTGTGAATAATTTTACGTGCGAAATAGGTGGTATAGAGAGCGTTGGGTTCTTTGTGGACGCGACACATTTTGATGAGATTGAGAATACTCTGTACGCCACGATATCGTGTAACCATAGTGCTGAAGTCCCAGTTCTTCGGGAGACCCTGGCCAAAATTTTGGGAAAATCATTGACGCTTGAAGAGGGGTTGCGCAAAGGGTTTGAGCTGGTGTATGATGCCAATGAAACCGCCTGTGCGAGGTGTGAGGGTTCAGGTGGGATTTGTGGATCAGATTCGAGCAAGTTTGCTTGCCATTGCCGTGATCGTACTGATCCCGTGACCTGTCGAAGTACTGGTATGCAGCCCCGTTACTCTGTCATCCGCTTATTTCAAGTCATAGGCTATGTATGATTGAGTGTTGGGGGCTTGCTATACTTTTTTCGAAATCGGTGTTCGTAGTTACTCCCCGTACTGCTACACCACACTTGATAATACTATTAACAGAGAAATAGTTCGAATGAGATTAAAAATAACAGAGGAATAGGGAGAGCGTATACAAATTGGGTCTTTGTGAATGTCTATAGTGCCAGTATTGGCTTCTTCTTCCTTGTGAGGTTTTCGCTTGTATAGTGAAAAACTGATCATATAGTATAGAAACTATGTTCTATTAAAGGTAAAAAAAATAATCCGGACTACCCGGTAAGGTAATCCACCGCTGTCCGGTAATGCAATAGGGAGCAGCCACGTCAGGGATTCTCAGAAAATTGCAGGCGTATTGAGTAGCTGCATTAATGCTTCGGATGTGTGTTCAGCTTTATCACGCAGCTAGGTGATGCACCTGCATTTTTTGAGAATGGTAAACTTGGCTGCTCCCTGTTGGATTACCGGACAACTTGGTTAGTTACCGGGTAGCCCGGACAAAACTTTTTCTCATTCTATTGAAGTCCTTCCTGCAACTATTTTACTGTCTTCCAATATTTTTGAAAAATTGTAGTAAAGAAAAGAGGGCCATCATCAATTTCCAATGAAGTTTTGGCTACATTTGTTAATTCTTTTTGTTGACCACAAGTCAAGTCAAATTTTCCACTCTTCGAAAGTTCACATCATCTAATCTTCACAAAAATTCAGATCACCCAATCTTCTGTAACTTTGAATTCCAGGGGTAACCCCATCAGGTGTGTACAAACAGGCATCTTATGACTGTTCTCTATCCTTTATTTGAACCAGTCAATTTTTCCATCTAAGAAAATGCAAGGAATATGCCTTCTCTTCATTTCATCGTCAGCTTCCAAATTGTCAACTTTGTTCCTGCATTTCCCATTGACAACATCCAGTTTCGGATGGGCTTGCGATTTTGTTTTCCACGCTATTCCTAGACAATGTCTCGACAGTTCTTGCAATCCAGGGCAGAACCAGAAATTTTAATTTGTGGTATCAGAGACTAGAAATGTAAGTTAGATTATGTACGCATGATGTCCAAATTGTCAACTTTGTTCCTGCATTTCCCATTGACAACATCCAGTTTCGGATGGGCTTGCGATTTTGTTTTCCACGCTGTTCCTAGACAACTTCTCGACAATTCTTGCAACCCAGGGGCAGTAACCAAATTCTCCTACTGAAAACTGGGAATGACCTCCGACGGTCAAGGCAATAACCAAATTCTCCCCAGTTTTATGGAATACACTTGGATAGTTCTTACTCACCGTCTCTCACATTTGATCTTTGACGGGGTGTATTGCGATTGTTGACTATTTTTGTGATGATTCTGATTTTACAAATTTGACTTTGTTGAATGTGCATATTGCGAGTGTTATTTATTTCTATCCCCCCACAATTCATCTCTGAAGGCATCACCTTCTGACTGGTTTTTATGAATTAACAACTGAATTTTCCTACCGAAAACTCGCCGACAGTCCTTATTCTGTTTTGACGACTGTTGTTACAGGGAATGGATGGGACGTTGGACGGAAGCTTGCGATAGGCTCTGTAATATACGATTGAGTGTTAGGGGCTTCGCTATGCTAAAAAACGGAAATTCTAATCGAAAAGAAGATTTGCAAGGAATCATGCAAGAAAAAACATGTTTGGGTCCATTTTGGATTCCACAAAAATTTAAAAAAATATCTATAATTTTTTTAATATTATTTTATGGCGACCTGTAGAAATTCAGCTCCAACGGATATCGGTAAGTATTACTTTTGGATTTTTATGGATAAAACTGCTCAGTTCGCCCCTATGAATCTAAAAATAAACTTATCGATTTCCGTTAGAACTGATTTTTTATAGGGCCACATAAAATAATATTTAAAAATTTGTGGATATTTTTCTAAATTTTTATGGAATCCAGAATGGACCCAAACGCATTTTTTCTTACATGGTTCCCTACAAATCTTCTTTGTGAATAGCAGGGCTCTTGGGGGTATTAGTTATGAAGGGGTAATAAGATAGTATGAAGTACTCCCTCCGTCCCTTTTTAAATGTCCTGTTTCGTAACTCCAACTTATTAAAAAGACATTAAAATATGGGGTGGAACGGGCCCCGCTCTGATACTATGTGGAAACTTTATATCCATCTCAAAACCAATTGGCAATGAGTGGAGAGGTCCCAAATATTATTAAGTGATCACCCATTCCACACCCAAGCAATGTGGGACTCTATTCTCTTAACATCCCCCCTCACGTGCAGCCGCGTTTGAGGTCTGTCACGTGTGGCCACTTTTAGGTCCTATCATCGTGCAACCTTTTCGCTAGTCTGTCATCGCGGGGTGTGGATTGTGAATTTTATAAAATGTGGGGTGGAACGGGCCCCGCTCTGATACCATGTGGAAACTTTATATACATCTCAAAACCAATTGGCAATGAGTGGAGAGGTCCCAAATATTAATCATTATACCTTTCACATCAATTTTTTCCTCTACTTTCCCTACTTACCCATCATCATTATACTTTTACTCACTTACTTTTCAAAATGGAATCTACTTTTAGGGACAAAATAAACAATTCACCAACTTTTACCCACTAACTTTACAAAATGGACACTTATTAAGGGACAGCCTAAAATGGAATACTGGATTATAAATAAGGGACGAATGGAGTATTATGTAAGAAAAGTGGGCTCACATTGATGTGGCGGGGGATTAAATAGTACTTGGTCCCAAAACCTTCCCTTAAATAATCCCCCACTAGGGGTATTAGAGAGTACAAGAAAATTCGGAACTTAGCTAATAGCTGGCAAAATGTGTTCCCAAACTCTGACTTAACCATGTATCCACAATCTTAAAAGGGGTATAACTAATACCCATCAGTAGCACCCATCCAAATAGACCCATCTCATCATACTATAAACAAAGCAATAGTACCCAATCCCACGTTTTGTTCACAGAGGGAAAAGGGATAACGTATAGAAATGGGATTTTTTTGAATGTCTATTGCTAGGTTCAGAATACAGTATTGCCTAGGGCTAGAGTACCAACTTTCCTATTAATACATTGCGTACCTGCTCTGGGGAGATATCAGGTACTGTTTCGAATTTATCGTTATTCGTGTAATTTCTCCGTTTCAAAAAAAAATTAGCCTAACATATTGCATTGAAATACATATAGAAACAAGAACCACGCAAATCGGATTCTTGAATGTGAAGATATTGGCCTCTGTTGCCCGGTTGCCCTATCCAGGCTACGTTTGGGTGAAAAGGGAAATATTATTCGTTCCGTTTGTTGTTTTTACAATTTTTTAAGGCTCTTAGCTCCAAATTGCATTGAACGACATACAGAAATAAGAACCACGCAAATCGGATTCATGAGTGGGAAAATATTGACCTCCGTTGATCGGTTTGCTCTATTCAGGCTAAAGAAATTTTAAAAAATAGTTTAGTATTGTCCGTTATTGTCCAGCACTAGTTAGCATCTAAGTGGTCAGGTACTATTCGGTATTAACTGGTACAGTTTGGTATTGATCGGCATTCGTTGGTATTGCCGATACCAACTGGAATTTGAGCCGGGACGAAATTGGAGGTGTAAGGTACATAATTTGATCAATACTAGTACGTACCAGCTGGTGCGGTACTGTTTACACCCGTTTTTGGCACCCAGTCCTGGGTAAGCGTTGGAAGACCATTTAATTATCTTTTAATTAAATTGGGCCAAAAAATAGAGATGTATTGGATCAAAATTATTGGGCCAAACCCATGTTGACTAGGCCCAATTAATTTTAGTTGGATTCGGGCTCAGATTTAGAAAGTCGTGGGCCTATTTGCATAAAAATTCAGCCGGCCCATGACCTAGTTAAATTCGAGAAGTGTTTTTATGGGTTAAAAATGTTAGAAGGCCATTTAAATTAATTAGATGGCCCATTACCCAAGTGGCCCATGAAAGGTGGAGGAAAAGAAAGACATGGATGCCGGGCAAGGAGCCATTTGACCAAGTCAAATGGCTGGTGATTTTTGCAAACCCACGAAAATAGGGGTGATGTGGCCAACTACCCATGGAAATAGGAAATGGGGAGAGAAATACATGGCTCATGATTCTCTCAACCACCCATGATTAAAAACAACATGTGGGTAATTGTTTGTTTACCTTCAGTAAATTCGCCACGATTGGAAAAAACACATGGGCAATTACATCAAACTACCCATTATCCCATGAAACGCACAAATGGGGAAGCTACATGGGACACGTGTCATCACGGGAAGGAAGACAACAAAGCCTTTGCATGCAAAAGTCACGGATGCTCTTTGGCCTATAAATACTAGATGACAAGAAGGAAAAATGGTCCACACACCAATCAAACTCAACGCCTAAAAACCAAAGCCTTCCCAGCGAAGCAATTATCTCATTGTCTCACCTTCATTCAATTACTTCTCCAAGTAGTTCGAGTTTCTATCTCTCTTGTACCCCCAATTTTATTATTACGACATAATAAAATTATTCATATCTCTCTTATACCCCAACTTTGTTATTACGATATATCAAAGTTATTCTACGTTGCTACTTCTTTTCCTACACGGTTAGGAAATTATTAAGTCATCGCTCGTAGAGGCAAAACCATGAACCATCACTGCAATCTAGCCCTTAGGTTTGCAGCACTATCACCCTCACAGATTCGAAGTCAGAAAAGGGACGCTCAGTCCTTACGTTAGATGCGATAAGTCTTGGCACGCCCGCACGCTCAGTCCTTGAGCATTTTCGAGCCGAACATCTTTTGGCACGCCCGGTGGGACCCTAATCGTCTAAGGGTTTTATCATGGTCAGGAAGCTACAACAACAACCGGATCCACCCATCCCGGATCCACCACAAAGTCCTGAGGGAGTGGCAGTCGACGTGCCATTACTCGAGGAAGCTGGTCCTCAGATCAGCGCCCAAGATCTTAGCGACGCTACCGACAACATCAAAAATTATATGTTTATGGCGGGACGTGAGATCTCCAATAACGTTACGAGTTCAATCTCGCAATCGTTCACTCAGTCCTTGGAACCTCTGACCATAACAGTCAACAAAATGGTTACTACGCTTACAGAGAGGCTACCGCTCGCTCCTCAGCAGCAGGGCTTTCCACAGTTTGGTGTCTTTGGCAACGGTTAAGACCAAGCTGGCTTATTGGGGGTACCTCTCCCTCCTCAAACATTTTATCACGCCACTTCATCTAATAGCCCTGCACTCGGGGGGCAAAAGGAGAAGGCAGTCGTGATTGGAGGAGCTTCAACGCCTCCAAATGACGATCAAAGGTTTGTTCTGGTCGAGGACCATAACAAGCCCGACAAGACAGACAGAAGGCCTTCGCAAGGAGGCCAGGGCTCTGGAAAGGATAAAGGAGTTGCACGTACTCCTCAAAGCTCTGATACTCGGGGGGCAAGTCTAGTCCAGAACCAGCAGGCACAAGAGGCGCACCCACAGTCGCCTCCTGAGCCAGACCTAGTCATGGGAAAAGATCAAGTCTTGAACCTACTCCAGGAGCAGTTGGGTCCTGGTTTCAGACCTTTGGGAAGGCCAATGTATAGGAAGCCTCATACCGAGGAGGTGGACAATACACCTTTCCCAAAGGGCTATAGAGTCCCAGAATTCCAGACCTTCAATGGTGAGAGCATGCAGTCAACCGTGGAGCACATTGTCAGGTTTCAAGTTCAATGTGGAGAGGCCGGAACCACTGATGCACTGAAGTTGAGGTTTTTTCCCATTTCTCTTACTGGGATAGCCTTCACTTGGTATATCAACTTGCCACCTAACTCCGTTCAGACCTGGGCACAGTTGGAGGAAATGTTTCACCAGCAGTTCTACAGGGTAGAACCAGAAGTGACGCTGGCGGACCTCTCATGCTATCGTCAAACCCATCTTGAATCTGTAGAGTCCTACCTCCTACGTTTCAAGACTGCTCGATTCAAATGCAAAATAGTCCTTCCCGAGGCCGAATACGTGCGAATAGCATTAAACGGCTTGAGCTTTGAAATGAAGAAGAAGTTCTATGGAACGGAGTTCAGAGACCTGTTTGAATTATCCTCCAAGGCTTCTCATTATGAAAAATTTTTGGCAGAGGAGTAGGACAGGAAGACAGCATCCAAAGGGACGTATTACCGAGACCCTAACTATGAGGTTGCTGCAGTAGAAGCAGAGGTAGACCCAGACGTGGCAGTGGCTGAAATCATCAACAAAAAGCCATACGTTTGTAAGGCTTTTGTCAATATGGAGCCCACAAAGCAACCAGCCCAGAACACTTTCAATAAGTCAACTAGGACTTATACTTTTGACGTGGGTAGGGCTGAAGCTATCTTCGATTAACTCCTTGCTGACAAGCTGCTCAAACTACCTTTCGGTCATAAGATTCCAACTTCGGAAGAGCTGAAGGGCAAAGAGTATTGTAAGTATCACAATTCTTGGAGTCATACTACTAATAATTGCATAGTATTTAGGAATGACATCCAGGATAAGATTGAACGAGGGGAGTTCAAGTTTCCCGAGAAAGACAAGCAGCCCATGGGAGTGGATGGCAATCCCTTTCCTTCAGGGCTGAGCACAAATATGGTCTCTGTCAACATAAGAGACATGCCTAGGGTTGTCCCTAGGCCGAAGATAAGTTTAGGAGCCCCTTCCAGAGCAGCGTACAAGTCCAGCCCCGGCAGGTACTGGGATTCCTTTTTTGATGAAGGGGATGTCAGGACTGAACGAGTCAAGAGGTTTGAAAAGCAAAATTCATGGTGGTCCAGACCTTCAGGAGTAAAGAAACCAGAAAAACCAACCTGTTCTATGATGTGTACAGAATGTGGACACCATGCCAGTCCTAACAAGCCGGCCCTGAAGAGCATTATCGTCGGAAGGGCTGAACCGAGTCCTAAGGAGCATCACAGGTCTAAAGGAAGGACGGTTGTACGAGAATCTGTGTTCAACCGAATTCAGCCAGGGTTGGTTGAAATTGAAGATGAGCTCGTCAACTTGAGGATATCTGCTCCTTCTAAAGATAAGCCAAGGGTTGTTAAACCTCCAGCCACTCCTCCAAACGAGTGGCACAGGGTTGAACATCCCAAGTTTCCATCCAAACCTCCACCTCTGTCCAGATCTCAAAAGAGGCGCCGCCAACGATTCAGGCAGGCAGCTAGAAGAGCTGATGAAGAAACAAACCTACTGGACGATCCAATGATGGAGGATGTCCTGGAAGAAGAAATGGAGGTGGAAGTCCTAGAAGAGCCTATGGTTGAAAAGCCTAAGGCTAGAAGAGAATACAAACCTTTGGAAAGGACTGTGGAAGAGGCTATCATCAAGCCTCCTCCAAGGATTTTACCGAAGAAGCAGCTCCCTGCGGGGAAAACATACAAAGAGACTGTTACTCAACTACCTTTAAAGCAAGTTGCTATGCCCAAGAAACAACCTCTCTTGGAAAGAACGCTTGAAGAAGCCAGGATTCAGCCCTCACCAAGGCAAGTCGCTTTGCTCCAAAAATCAGCCCTTCAACCAAGGGAGTCAGACTCAGGGGGCAAGTCGAAGTTGAATCCACAGGCTAAGGTATTTGTGCCTGGACAGGGTTCTAATATGCAGTGCAATATGGTTGTATTCTTACCGGCAGAACTGGAAACCAAGGACAACACTCCAATAGCCATGGAGGGAGATGTTGTAGAGATGGGGCAGATAGCGGAGATTCTCAACGAGTCCTTTTCGGTAGGACTGAATGGGCCTTCAGTAATTATGCTTAAGGACGAAACTGAAGAGAAGACTGAAGATCGGGCTGCCAGCGTGATCTTTGAAAAGCCAAGCCCCACGATGAACAAACACATCAAGCCCTTGTACATTGCTGGTTGCTTTGATAGGATGCCAGTGAACCGTATCCTGGTTGACAACGGGTCAGCAGCCAATCTTATTCCTAAGGCCATGATGCAGAGGCTCGGGAAGACTGATCAAGACCTAGTGTCATGCAATGCCGCCCTGACTGATTTCACCGGGAAGGAGACAGCATGCCAAGGTATTTTGATCATGAACTTAACGATAGGATCCAAGACTTTAACAACACCTTTCTTTGTTGTTAATTCAAACTCTTTCTTCAATGTTCTGCTGGCGAGAGATTGGATTCACTCCTATCTAACAGTCCCCTCAACCCTTCACCAATGTCTGATTTTTTGGAATCAAGATGATGTGGAGGTGATATGGGCTGACCGTAGACCATTCAAGGCCTCTACCAACCATGCAGAGGCCCACTTATATGATGAGGGGGTTGGTCCAATGAAGGTGGCAGGCCTTGACAAGTATGGCCGCCACAGAATAGCCCCCATTCATAACAACAAATCAGCTGAGGAAGTGAAGGCACTTTTTCAAGATTTAATCGATCCAATGATTACGGAGTCAAGTAGACCGATTATAGCTTCATCCAAACACTCTTCTCAATGTCAGTAAGCCATTCAGAAGCAGAGAAGCACGTGGCCCTTCGAACCACATTGTCAAAATTTGAAGCATATTTATTAGAGAAGAGGCTAAGGCGAAGTCAAGAGCCAGAGGAAGATTTTTCGGCCTGCGCAGCCGAAGTCATCAACGAGGACGAAAACCTGGTTGAAGATCTGGATGAAATCCGCCTGGAAGACCTAGAAGCAACCCCAGCCAAGTTGGATGATTTAAAGGCAGACGTGCAAGATCCTTTGGAAGAGGTTGATTTGGGAGAGGCAGAGAATCCCAAACCTGTATATATTAGTCAACTTCTGCCAAAGGACGTGAAGGAGAAGCTCATCCAACTCTTGAAGGAGTTCAAGTCCTGTTTTGCTTGGACTTACGAAGAGCTTCCAGGTCTATGCAGGGACCTAGTGGAGCACAAGCTTCCCATTCAACCAGAATTCAGACCTTTCAAATAGTCGCCAAGGAGGATGTCCAATAAGGTCTATTTGCAGGTCAAAGATGAAATTGAACGCCTTTTCAATGCTGGGTTCATACGCACAGCCAGGTATGTTACTTGGCTCTCTAACATTGTTCCAATCCTTAAGAAGAATGGCAAGGTCAGAGTATGCGTAGACTTCAGAAACTTGAACTTGGCTTCCCCAAAGGACGAGTAACCGATTCAAGTCGTAGATCAATTGGTGCATGGAGCTTCTGGTCACAAGGTTTTGTCCTTCATGGATGGACATTCTGGGTACAACCAGATCTTTATCGATGAGGCCGATACGGCTAAGACTGCTTTTAGGTGTCCTGGAGCCCTAGGAACCTTCGAGTGGGTCGTAATGCCCTTCGGCCTGAAGAATGCAAGTGCTACGTTCCAACGAGCAATGAACGCCATTTTTCACGATTTCATTGGCCACTTCATGGAGATCTACATTGATGATATCGTGGTCAAGTCTCAGTCCTATGATGAACATTTGGAACACTTAAGGAAGTCTTTCTTGAGAATGCAACAGTTCGATTTGAAAGTAAACCCCTTAAAGTGTGCCTTCGGAGTCTCCGCAGGCAAGTTCCTTGGATTCTTGGTCCACAACAAAGGGATTGAGGTTGACAAGAACAAGGCCAAAGCAATCATGGAAGCAAAGCCTCCTACCACCAAGAAGGAGCTGCAGAAGCTCTTGGGTTCATTCAACTTCTTGAGAAGGTTCATCTCAAACCTAGCTGGAAAGGTTCAGATCTTTTCTCCACTCTTGAAGCTGAAAGACCATGACACTTTTGTTTGGGAGCCAAGCCATCAGAAGGCCTTTGATGAGATCAAAGGCTATTTAGCAACGGCTCCAGTCCTTATGCCTCCCATCAAGAACAAGCCGTTGAAGCTCTACATCTCAGCAGCTAAAGGCTCTATTGGAGGCCTTTTAGCACAAGACAACGCTCAAGGAAAAGAACAGGCAGTTTATTATTTAAGTAGGTTGTTGACTCCTTGTGAGAGGAGATACACTCCTATTGAGAAGATTTGTCTTGCCTTGTACTTTTCAGCAATAAAATTAAGGCACTACATGCTTCCTGTTTTGGTTTATATTATGAGTAAAACAGACCTAGTTAAGTACTTGCTTTCTCGGCCAATCATGAGAGGCCGAATTGGCAAATGGTCTTTAGCTCTAATGGAATTCAGCTTCCAATATGTTCCTCAAAAAGTCGTGAAGGGCAAGGCCTTAGCAGACTTCCTTGCTGATCATCCATGCGTGGATATCGGCGATGAGTCTGAGGTAGGATTGAACGCCCTTGAAATCTCACTCACTCCTTGGATACTGCTTTTTGACGGATTAAGGACTCAGGAGGTCTCAGGCTGTGGAGTAATTATTATTTCTCCCCAAGGCCTGAGGACTGAATTGTCCTTTCAATTTGATTTCCCATGTACAAATAATCAAGCTGAATATGAGGCAGTCATTATAGGCCTTGAGATCCTTAGGGATTTAGAGGCCAGAAATGTAGAGGTTATTGGGGATTCAAACCTCATCATCAATCACTTAGCAGGAACGTTCAAATGCTATAGTGAGGACTTGGCTCCTTATTATATGGCAGCGATGCAATTAATTCAAGATTTCGACAATGTAACTGTCAAGCACGTTTCAAGGAGCATGAACACTGAAGCTAACAGCCTGGCTCAGGCCTCAACAGGTCTAAAATTAGCCCCAGAGACAATCCACAAGACCATCACAGTCCGGAAGAGATTGTTACCTTCTGTTAGGAGAAGGGGTTTGGGGCTGGAAGTGTTTACTTCAGATTTCACAGGTGAAGAATCAGATGATGAACCCGAGAATGATTGGCGTACACCTATCATCTCTTTCCTTAAGAGGCCTCATCGTAGGGCCTCTAGGAAGGTGAGGAGGAGAGCCATGAGTTATATTCTCGTAGGAGACGAATTATACAAGAAGAGCCCTGAGGATGACCTACTTTTAAGGTGCTTAGGACACCCTGAAGCCATGAGGGTTATGAGTGAAGTCCACGAAGGAATCTGTGGAGCTCATCAATCAGGGATAAAGATGAGATGGTTGATCAGAAGGTATGGATACTATTGGCCAACTATCTTAGAGGACTGTATTCATTTTTCCAAAGGATGTCAGCCCTGTCAAGCTCATGGCCCAATTCAGCATGTCCCTGCAGCTGATTATCACGCCGTGGTCAAACCTTGGCCATTTAGGGGCTGGGCTCTTGACGTGATTGGAAAGATTTATCCTCCTTCCTCTGGAAATCATACTTACATCTTGGTAGCCACGGACTATTTTACTAAATGGGCAGAAGCTGTGCCATTAAAGTCTGTGGATCAACAGGAGGTAATCAAGGTGATCAAGGAAAGAATCATTCATAGGTTTGGGCTGCCTAAACATTTGGTTGCGGATAGGGGGACGATATTCACGGGAGAGCAAGCGATTAACTTTGCTGCACAGCAAAATATCATTGTTTCCAATTCCACTCTTTATTATGCTCAAGGAAATGGTCAGGCCGAGTCCACCAATAGGACTCTGGTCAACATTATAGAGAAAATGGTGGAAGATAATCCAAGGGCCTGGCATGAGTTACTTTCTGAGGCCTTATGGGCCTACAGAACCTCAAAGAAGGAAGCCACCAACGTGACTCCTTATATGTTGGTGTATGGGCATGATCTAGTCCTACCAATGGAGGTAGCAGTAAAGTCAGCAAGGATAGCATATCAACATGGCCTCACTCCTGCAGATTATACTCAGGCCATGTTGATGGAACTTGAGGACTTGGACGAGGTTAGACTTGCAGCCCTTGACCACATGTTGGTCCAGAAAAGAAGAGTGGCTAAATCTTACGACAAACGGGTAAGAAAGAAAAGCTTCACTGAAGGGGACTTGGTTTGGAAGGCAGTCTTTCCGTTGGGAGAAAAGAATCCAAGATATGGCAAGTGGTCCCCAACCTGGGAAGGGCCTTACCAGATCGCTCAAGTCCTTAGAGGTAATGTTTATCTTCTTATGGACTTAAATGGCGGTTTGTTTAAGCATTTAACAAATGGAAAATACTTGAAGCATCATTATCCTACTATGTGGGAAATGAGAGACTTTGGTGAAGTCCAACCTAACAAACCATAGAAAAGTCTGATAGCAAGGCCTGAGCAGAGGCCATGGTACCTGTCATGCAAAAATTGATAAAGGCCTCAAGCTTAGGCCACCTGTCATTAAACCAAACCAGTGACTTGGCCATTTAAGGGAAAGTTCCAGGCCAGGAATAGAGAGAGAGCAAAATCAAAGTTATGACAAGTCTAAAACAAAAGAAAGAGGTGAGATCTCAGAAGTCAAGACCTACAGATGGCCTTCAAGATTGTTTTTGAGGTCCTCCCAGGAGGTGTCAAGGCTGGCAAGCTGGGCTTCAAGCATTTCCCTCTGTCCTCGAAGATTTGGCATCTCCTCAACCAGAAGGTTCAATTTTATCTTTTGGCTCCGTGATCCAGCTTTCAGATCGTCTGTTGTTTGGACAGACTAGAGGTTTCCTTCCGGAGGTCAACCAAGCGGCCTTCGGCTCGTGCTAATTTGGCCTTAAGATCTGCAATTTCATCAGAGGTAGCGACAATGCTTGCTTCATTGAATCGCATGTCCTCTTTCAGTTGAAGCCATTCAGCACTGAACTTGGCAAGCTCCATATCAACCGCCTCTAGTTCTGCCATCTTGGCATGTACCTTGCTGAGTTCATGGGAGGAGGAGTCATGAGATTTCACCATATCGGGGAATTCCTTTTGGAAACGTTGGAGTACAGTTTCTTCTGCCCCCAAGGCTTGGGACTTTACTAGTACGTCCATGGCCTTCTTGATATTTGAAGCCCTAGTAGGATGGGCTACAGCTTTGAAGTTTTGAAGCAAGGCCATTCTGAGAGCTGTTTTGGCCTCAGAAACTTCTTCAGAGGAGAACTGAGATTGTGAAGTTGAGCCAAGTCCACTGCCAGAGGTGCCAAAAGTGGCTGCTTTCAACAGATCCTGGGCTGATTTGAACAAAGAATCCAGATCTTCATCTTCATCCTCCTCTGCCACATTGACAAGCTCGGGCTCAACAGAAGGATTGACTGATGGAGCAGACTGGGCAATTGGAGATCTAGGCTTTTCTAGAGTCCTTGAGCATGCCTCATGCTCAGGTTCTTGGTCAGACAAGTCAAGTTTCTTCTCTTCAGCCTCTACTTCCTCTTCAAAGTAGTCATCAAGTTCCTGGGGATTGAAAACAAGAGGGAGTTGGTGGTAAGTAATACGGGGTCATAAATGCTGGGAATTTCACGTCACAGTACATCCTTACGATTGGATTATGCTCTGTGGCAGACACGGTATTCTCAGAATCGGCTGACGTCGAAATCTTCTTTCTCAATTTCTTTTTCTTTAAAGGGGCCGATTCTGCCTGCCCTTCTTCACCTTTGGAGGTGGCCTGTAAAAAGGAAAGTCAGTATAACATTCAAATAGAGTATAGGTAGAAGAGCTGAGGAGAGCTCAGATTTTTCCCGAAGGATCGGTTTCGGGAGAGCTTGTTTTAGCACTATTTCTTGTTCTTCCAGCAACTACTGTCTCAGAGACCTACAGAAAAGGTGAAAGCATAATTACCTTATCCTGAAGGACCAAGCAGAGGACTAAAAGAGTTCATACCTTTGGCCATTGTCTCTTAGTTGTGGTCTTCACCCTTTTTGGCCTTTGAGCAGGAGGATTTGCAAAGACTTCCTTCGGATCATCTTCTGAGCCTGTCAACAAGAAGAGAAATTAGTCCAGATCCGTGAAGGATTAGGGAAATTAAAGCATAAGTAAGCCTCTTTATATTACCTTTTCTTTTGACGCTGGAGGCTAGGAAAGGACGGGTTTGTTGCAAAGGAACGGTTATACCAGGTTTGGGTGTGCCGGTTGGGTGAGGCAGAACATTGGTAAGAATGTCTAGAAATGGGGCAGAAAAATGCATCTTCGTATAGCTTCCCCACCAGCTGTCAAATTTCGCTCCCTTGTCAGTACGTTCCACGTAGGGGTGAAGGGCAAAGGTCTTCCTAGCTTCAGGGAGGACATTCCTGACTCTTTCCAAATCCCTCGGCTGGATCACGGGCCTGTCAGTAAAGTCCTCATTCAAGGACTGGTATGGGGGCACAGGAGTAAGCTGGCACAAGCCGAATTGCCTGGCAAATTGAGCCGCATTGTAGTACTCCACTCCACACTTGTAGTTGGTAGGGGTAAAAGCCATCCCGTACATGAGGTCCCTGGAGATCAAGAAGCTGGTCCAGACCTCCATGTGATCGTCATAATCATCTCCTGGGTCCGAGGCACCTCGTTTCAGCCACCAAGGTACGGTATCCCTCGTAAATGGCATCCAATTCTTTCCCATACTCGTAAGCTCATGGTAGAAAATTTTGAAATAGACGCCAAATGCAAATCGGGGGCCACGGGTGTCAATATAATGAAGGCCATAGCAAGTATTCTCTGATTTCTTGTTCATGGACGGAGCAAGTTTGGGAAAGTAGGACCATAGCCATAGGGTGATGATCCACAGTGGACCAGGGGCGAAAACAAACTTGTTGCTGATTAATTCTTTCATACCTTGATAAAGATGTGCCAGGACCAAGGGGCCTAGTGCCAGCTTTTGCCCAGAAGCTAGGGCACAGGCCAAATCAATGAAATCCTTGGTTACTCTATTCGCAGAAACACAAAAGATGAACTTATTTAGCCAGTACAAGAGAAAAGCCACATGCTCAGTGTCTTCGACTGGACCTTTTCGGGCATAATAATTTATGAAATGAGAAAAAGACAGGGGCTCTTTGTACTCAAAATAAGGGGTTTTTTGGGATAAAAAGTAGTTGGCCTCAATCCCATGGGGACGGAGGCCCGTCAGAAAGGCCAGGTCTTGAAGTGTAGGGCTCATGAGACCAACCTTGAAATGGAATGAGTTCGTGGTGACTGACCAGAACTGTGATGCTGCGAGGAAGAGATTTTTATCCATGTCGATCAGCGACCGACTGAGGAGAATGGCGTCTCTGATTCCAATCTGCCTCCATAGATCTCCCTTAGCTTCCATTACCCGATCAAGCCACTCAACGTATTTGGCATCAGGTCTATGCCAAAGTCTGTTGGGTATCTCTGTAGTAAAGCGACTCCAGTCAAAACTGGGCGACTCAAAAGGAAGGGCTTCTTCCGCCAGGGGGTACATCGAGGAAAGTTGAGGAGGGAACCCAAGCTGAAACGCAGGCCCTAATCCTACTCGATCAGCGTTCGCAATCACCAAAACATCATTGGTGATCGCGATGTGCTCGTCAACCAGTATCTTGTGAATCTGTACGGATAAGCTATTAGGGTTTGGGGGCGGCATATGGGCTTTGTGGGTAGCCATCTCTGTGAAGGATTGAGAGCAGAGGCAGAGACTACGAAGGTTTAGGGTTTTCTTTTCTGGGTTTCTCTCGAGTAAGGGAAAAGAAGACAGAGAGAAGGTAGAAAGAGAATTGGAGTTACAGGAGGTGGAGTTTTTATGAAGCACGGTGCAAGAATCAAGGAACGCCTTTGCAATTCTCTCTCCTCACGTTCAAAATTCAATGGGCAAGTAAAGAGATTAGACTCTTGGCTAACCCGAGGGAGTCCTGGTGGTGGAAAAGACTGCATGGCAACCAATGCAAGGCCTGGGGCGTTGACACGTGTCCCCTAGGCTTAAAAGGATGATGATTACTGTTGCTGATAGGAGTCCTCGGTGGGGCTTTATCTTGGAAGTTGTTAGGATTTAATTCAAAGTGGGAGTCCAAATCCAATTAGGAGATTTGCTTTGAAACTCAAAAGTGGTTAGGCTTGATTATGGCCTGATTATCTTTTTAAACATTTGAATTTTTGAGAAATTCTTAGGCTAAATGGGCCTAATTATTTTTTCAAAAATAGCAATAAGGACTCGTTTGGTTATGCCAAAAACCGTACTCTGTCCTAATTTATAAGCCTAGATCTTGAACAAGATCAAGGCATGGGGGGGCATTGTTTACACCCGTTTTTGGCACCCAGTCCTGGGCAAGCGTTGGAAGACCATTTAATTATCTTTTAATTAAATTGGGCCAAAAAATAGAGATGTATTGGATCAAAATTATTGGGCCAAACCCATGTTGACTAGGTCCAATTAATTTTAGTTGGGTTCGGGCTCAGATTTAGAAAGTCGTGGGCCTATTTGCATAAAAATTCAGCTGGCCCATGACCTAGTTAAATTCGAGAAGTGTTTTTATGGGTTAAAAATGTTAGAAGGCCATTTAAATTAATTAGATGGCCCATTACCCAAGTGGCCCATGAAAGGTGGAGGAAAAGAAAGACATGGATACCGGGCAAGGAGCCATTTGACCAAGTCAAATGGCTGGTGATTTTTGCAAACCCACGGAAATAGGGGTGATGTGGCCAACTACCCATGGAAATAGGAAATGGGGAGAGAAATACATGGCCCATAATTCTCTCAACCACCCATGATTAAAAACAACATGTGGGTAATTGTTTGTTTACCTTCAGTAAATTCCCCACGATTGGGAAAAACACATGGGCAATTACATCAAACTACCCATTATCCCATGAAACGCACAAATGGGGAAGCTACATGGGACACGTGTCATCACGGGAAGGAAGACAACAAAGCCTTTGCATGCAAAAGTCACGGATGCTCTTTGGCCTATAAATACTAGATGACAAGAAGGAAAAAGGGTCCACACACCAATCAAGCTCAACGCGTAAAAACCAAAGCCTTCCCAGCGAAGCAATTATCTCATTGTCTCACCTTCACTCAATTACTTCTCCTAGTAGTTCGAATTTCTATCTCTCTTGTACCCCCAATTTTATTATTACGACATAATAAAATTATTCATATCTCTCTTATACCCCAACTTTGTTATTACGATATATCAAAGTTATTCTACGTTGCTACTTCTTTTCCTACACGGTTAGGAAATTATTAAGTCCTCGCTCGTAGAGGCAAAACCACGAACCATCACTGCAATCTAGCCCTTAGGTTTGCAGCACTATCGCCCTCACAGATTCAAAGTCAGAAAAGGAACGCTCAGTCCTTACGTTAGACGCGACAAGTCTTGGCACGCCCGCACGCTCAGTCCTTGAGCATTTTCGAGCCGAACAGGTATAGAATTCAAACTCTTGATCGTGTTGGCTTCTTCTTCAATGAAGTTTTGGCAATATTTCTTGTTGTTGACCACAAGTCAAATTTCATGAAAAGTAAAAATTTCGGATAATCCACTCTTCTTTGTGTTTAGAGGATTTTCAGTATAATTAAATTACGTTAGAAGGATAATCCTTTAAACTGCAATTTGTGGAGACCGGGTTTAGGACTCCGTTATTTATGACTTATGAGGCTTCTACTTGAGTTCCCGCTCAAAAGATGAAAGCTTTGACCATTGACTTTCGAATTGCAAAAAACACAAAATCGTTAAGTACATCCGGCCGGCGTTGTTCATGGGGATTGTCCTCCGATGATCAAGTCAATAACCCGACTCTCCCCAGTTTTATGGAATACGCATGGCTTGGATAGTTCTTACTCACCGTCTCTCCCTTTCGGTCTTTGGCGGGATGTATTACGACTGTTGAATATTCTTGTGATGATTTTGACTTTTCAAACTTTGCCTTTATTTTGACTGTGTATTGCGAGTGTAATTTAATTCTATCCCCCGCAATTCATCTTTGAACCAAGGCATCACATTTTGCCTGATGCAAAATGAATCAACAACTGAACATTCCTACGGAAAACTCATCAACAGTCCTTATACTGTTTTCATGATTGTTGTTGCAGGGGGTGGATGGAATGGGACACGGAAGATTGGTATAGGTAATACGCCCCACCGGCTTTATTTTTTTCACGGTTTCTCTTAGGCCAAACAATGTCGAATACAGCAATCTCACAATATTTTTCATGTAGGATTAGGTTCCACTGGTGGGATTATGGTAATTATGCTGTTATGCATTATCATCAACAAACTCAAACGGAGTGAATATGCATTCTTTTGGAAACCTAAGACGGAGAACTACCAAAACATTGAGGCATTTCTAAAGAATTGTGGGTCTCTTTCTCCGAAAAGATACACTTATTCAGACATTAAGAAAATTACCAACTCATTCGGAACTGAACTAGGTAAGGGAAGCTTTGGTTCTGTCTTCAAAGGAAAGTTAGAAAATGGTTGTCTCGTGGCAGTGAAGGTTCTAAAAGGGTTGAAAGGCGATGGAGATGACTTCATTAATGAGGTCGCAACCATTAGTAAAACTTCTCATGTTCATATTGTGACTCTTCTTGGGTTTTGTTTTGAGGGTAGCCATAGAGCGCTCATATATGAGTTCATGCCTAATGGATCTCTTGACAAATTCATTCATGATGGTGGTTCCTTGACATATCGCAAGTTGGGTTGGGAATCATTGTACCGAATTGCGGTTGGTATTGCCCGAGGGTTGGAGTATTTACACCGTGGTTGCAACACACGAATTTTGCATTTTGACATAAAACCTCATAATATTCTTCTAAATGAGGACTTTTGCCCTAAGATATCTGATTTTGGCCTTGCTAAACTGTGCCCACAAAAAGAGAGTATCATATCATTGTCGGGTGCTAGAGGAACGGCAGGGTACATTGCCCCGGAAGTATTTAATAGAAATTTTGGTGGGGTTTCACATAAGTCTGATGTGTATAGCTATGGAATGATGGTTCTAGAGATGGCTGGAGGAAGAAAGAACATTAGTGTTGAGATTGATCATACCAGTGAAATATACTTTCCACATTGGATATGCAAGCGTCTAGAGCTAGACGAAGAACTCGGATTGCATGGGATTATGGATGATAAGGCGAATGCAAGTTCAAGGAAAATGATAATAGTTGGATTGTGGTGCATACAAATTGATCCTTCACACCGACCATCAATGAGTCGGGTGTTGGAGATGTTAGAAGGGAGCCTGGAGTCTTTGCAAATCCCACCTAAGCCTTTCTTGTCTTCACCCCCAAGAGCACCGGTTGACTCTTCCTCTCCACTCACGTCGTGACATTGTGACAATGCATATTCATGCTTCCAGGGAAAATGAAATTTCCACTTCCCATGATCACAGAATGTGGAGCTTAATTTCAAAGGATTTTCCTCATGTTGTCAAATCAACAATACTTTGGATAGTTCCAAGAAGTGTGAAGCTTTTTTTTTTATCGGTAAAAGTAATATTTTTTCATTGGCAAAAATAATATTTTATTAGTGTGAAGCTTTTTTTAGATCAAAAATATTGTCAGTTCCTGTTTGTATACATTTTTTGTGATGATACCATATGGCATGTGCCATTAGCAATTTATATCTGCAACTGCACATGATTAATGTACTCATACCTGATGATTTACTTCTAAAGTTTGGTTTTCATGTATCATAGATGTTTGTTTATATATAGTATCATCTGATACCCCTTGATCATTTAATGAAATTAGGTATTGAACACTCTTTGTGTGTATGGTTGCAGTAACAGATTTTGACACGAATTCATACTTTTTTTCCTTTCACACGAGTCTTCTTTGGATCCGGCTATGATGCCTCTGTCCAGTTTTGGGGGCATCCATGCCCCGATTTGTCCTCAACTGTTGGATCCTTCAATTTTTAATCTCAACCATTGATTGACTTCTTCTTATATTAAGTGTGGTCATATATTGCGGTAAGTGTAACCATATACTATGGTAAGTGTGATCATAGTAAATTTTATGTAAATCGAGTTTGTGTAGTAAGTAGAATTGCAATTTTTTTCCGGACAAATCATTAAACCATCTCGTTTTCATGGGTGCATGGTTTTGATTTGAGATTTACCCATTTTTCAATTAATTTAAAAGTCCATATTTGCAGGGGTATCGATCAATGCCCACATACCAACTCAGGGGCATGGAAGAAAAACTCGTCTTCCTTCAATAGTGAATGTTGTTGACCACGCACAGGTGAAAATGCAAAGGACAAAAGTAAATACATAGGTCATCGGGAACACACTTCCTAAGAACAGTACGTAGTCTAATTAATCATTTTCAAGATAAAGATTTTCAACAATCTCAACCAAGCAAGCGATATGCATGCTATGCTCCAGAGTCAATTGAATTTACAATTTCTCAATGGGAGAACCAAAGAAAAGTGATAAAGTTGCTAAAATGTGGTATAGATTGCATGTAATGAAGTTAAAACACTGACAGAAGCAGTCGTGGGAATCCAGGGCCTGCTGGGTTTGAAGGTGCTTTTCGTGAAGAGAGAGGGCATTGGGTGCTGGGATTTCTAGGACGCCCTGGAGGAATGTACAAGCCTTGAAGCTGAGCTTTGGGGGATTTTCAGAGGCCTGGAGATGATCCAAAATCATGGAATGGAGGCTATGGATATTGATACCGACTCGGCAACTGCCATTGCCATGACAACTGAGGAGTGCCCTGAGCAGTCCCCCCACAAAGTGCTGATCAAAGAGTGTAATCTGCTTCTAACGGCAATGGGATGTCTTCGTGAGGGAAAGCAAGTGGCTGATAGACTCGCCAATTAATATGGGTGTGAATCAAGAGGATAAAAGATGGTATCACATGTTATCCCGCCCAATGACATTATTCCGCTGCTTAAGGCGAATCTGCGGAGCGTGTCTTTTAAACGTCTTTACTTTGTGTTTTTTCCATTTCCAGTGTATCAAAAAAAAAAACGAATGTATGTAATGAAGATGCGTGTAGTTTGTACATGCATTTCAAATGTGTGGTCATCCAGAAGGCATAAAGAAAACACTTTGAGCCAATATGGATACGCTTAAAACCTTTTCTGGCACTTGGATGGTCCAGGAAGAGGGAAAATATATACTCCCTCCGTCCCATTTTCATTTTCCATTATTCCTTTTTTCACTTTTGTGTCTATTGCGTATATCATTCAATCTATAATATTTTTCATGATTTTGACATCTTTGTATTATAGAACAAATTGAAATCTATCAAATAAGACTTATATTGCATATTTTTGGAGATTCACATTGGAAGATACAAGCGATTGAAAATTGACACGAACATCAAAAAAGGACAACGAAAATGGGACGGAGGGAGTATTTATCTAGCTGGAAAAGCTAATTAAAAGGAATTTATCATGATTAATTTTTACAAATCGTGTTGGATTTGCACAAATTGACCAAGAAAGTTGAAGCCAAAAGAATGGTTACATGCAACCATAATCTACCATGTAATATTTCTGCAACATGTCGAGTAATCCCTGTAGTCTTGGAAGCCAAATGATTGGTTGCAACATGGAGATGATGGAAAGGACGTTCAGACTTCAGATCGATCAAAGAGTGGTTGCCTCCGTGTTCGATCACGCTCTGTGGCCCCCCACCACAGAATCAGATCGATGGCAACAACGACACCGTCATCCAGAAAATGAGATACTTCAATATTAATCAACTGCCATAGCGTATAGCTTATAGATGACATTTGTAATTTCAACTGCAAAATTACATAAAGCGATAAATTTATGGACTGGAGGAGCGTGTTGTGCATGGCAAATTGCCGCTGTTCCGGTCTCGCTCCGATAATCCGAATCGTTCACTTTGTAGAGCTCATCGTATAGAACAAGTGTAGCAAAAATCAGCTAGATCGGATATCATGAAGTGTCTCATCCAAACATTATTATCTTGAAACGAATGGATCCAAAACACTACATAGAATCCACTATTTTTTTGGTACACTTAATAATTTCAATACAATAATGTTCGGATGAGACACTTAATGATATCCGATCGAGCTGATTTTTGATACACTTATTCTACATGGCGATCTCTACGAAGTTAACGATTCTGATCATCGGAGCGATTCTGCACAGCACGCTCCCCCCTTCCTAAATTTATATGATTTTAATTTCTTGTGCCATGCAGGAAAAGAAGACTTGAGGAAAGTAACATTTTTTTCCAACATACGTGGCCAAAGATTTGAACGCATGAGACTAGGAAATGAAAAGGAAGGAACAAGCTCTAGCTATTACTAGTTGAGACCAATAGTACGATTTTTCATAATGAAGACTTTGACATATATATCTAACTAAAATAACTTTGTGCCCTTTTCTGGACCAAAATCTAGAGGGTCGAATTAAGCGGTTGCTTCCTTGGCCCTGCCCCAGAGCCAAACCTTGCAGCCTACACATCATCATCCTATAATTTGTTTCTATTCTTCTCATTATGTTAGGTAGACTCTAGCTTTTATTGGGACTCTCTTGGTAGATAGTGAGATTGGTCTCCTACGATTAGTCGAGGGTTTGTAAGCTGACCCAGACACCTAAGTTATCAGAAAAAGATGTAAACTGCGCTTATTTATCTTTAATGAAGTTCCTGAATTTTTCTCATTAAAAAAATTCTCAACTTCCCAATATAAAAGTTATCCAAACGTGAAGTCCTTAGTCGTTAGCGTGCATTATCCCTAATTTATTTTTGTCCCTAATTTAAAGAATACAAGACTTTTTTCCGGGGAAAAATGTAAGGAAAATGATCCTCTCTAGTCCTTTAAAGGGACTGTACTGTCCTATCTAGGCCATTTTTGGGCCCTTCCCGAATCCGTTCTAATGATCGGGAGTGTTCATATTTTAAACCTCCTCGATAACATTAAGCACGTCAAAATTTATGTTAATCGGATACCGTTTAATCTAGCTTCAAATTACATTTATCTCAAGAAAAAAATATCGCACCACTAGATAAATGTCCGCCAAGATAAATGTAATTTGAAACTGGATAACACGATATCGGATTAACATGAATCCCGGAATCGACCCAGATTGCAGAGGACGCTGTTCCAGAAAATAATCTGTAACGCCAATAGTTTATCAGAGAACCGAGGATCAAAAACAAAAGAAGAGGACGGGGTCAACAGGTAGCCGTGTGGTTTCTTTCTCTCTCTTACGAAAGCATCCAGATGAATTCAAAGGACTGGTCCTCACTCTTCACTTCGTATTGAGCTCGAAACAGAAGAGACAATTTGCAGAGAATTACGCAGAGATAAATGTGTTTGGCCCCATTTCGGGTCCCGAAAAAATCTAGAAAAATATCCATAAATTTTTGAATATTATTTTATGGAGCCCTGTAAAAAATCAACTCCAGTGGATATCGATAAGTATTACTTTTTGATTCGTAGAGGCGAAACTGCTCAGTTCGCCCCTACGAATCCAAAAGTAATACTTATCGATATCAACTGGAGCTGATTTTTTACAGAGCCTCATAAAATAATATTTAAAAATTTATGGATATTTTTCTAAATTTTTTCAAGACCCAAAATGGGGCCAAACACATTTATCTCTACGTGGTTCTCTGCAAATTGTCTCTGCGCATAGCAGAGCTCATTTCATTTATTTCTCGTACTAAAGAAACTTGACTTTACACAACAGTTCAACTTTGTTTGGTACCCAGCTACTCTCAGTTAATGACTCTTTCTTCCATGAATGAAAGTTTGGTACCCAGCTACTCTCAGCTAATGACTCCTTCTTTCATGAATGGCCCAACATTTTGTTCAAAGAATGTCTAGGTTTTCTAACTTCAAATTCGATTTGAGCCGTTCATGCTAAGATAATCGGCCGAATTGACCGCTCTGTACTTGCTCGGTAGGGCATCCCCAGGTCCATCGCCAAGAGGCCTTTGTCCAAATGGATCAAAGGTGCTGTACTACCCTTCTTTTTTTTTGAACGGCAAAAAAAAATTATAATCTTTGAAATTGTTACAAACGTTAAAGAAACCAAGGTTGACAGTATCGATCATATTCTTAAATCTAAGAACAATATTCATAAATCTAAGAAGAGATAGAAGGCTAATCAAGAAAACACCTATTAGGACAAGTCTACACTCATAATGTAATACGGAGTACCCTCCTTTCCCAAGATTTTTCTATTGAATTATTATCCTCTGCATATTTTTAGAATTGTCACTCTTTTTTTATTATTTACTTTGGTAATTATATAGGAAATACTTTCTAGTGTGTAACTGGAAACAAAGTTATAAATTTATATGAATAAAAACTAAGAATGTATGTGTATAAAATTAGGGGTGAGTATGAACCGAATTGATTGGATTTTAGAGTAAATTAAAAATCAAACCAATCCCTACGGATTACCAATTTGGAGAAACAAACAAATCATAAAACTCATAGAACCAAACCATTAAAATGCGGTTTGGCTTCAATTTTAAATCACGATTCACTTAAAACTGAGATATCATCTTCGAAAACTATATATGTAAGTACTTAAAATTGAGATAAATTAAACCAAAGCTTATATTGAAACCAATTCGATTTGTATACACATACAATATAGCAATGAAACAACTACTGAAAGAGAAGATAATGTCTAGCAAAGAGTGCTTATCGTTGACTGGGCAAGAAAGAGATTGCTTTTCAATTTAAGTTTATTTACGTTAGGTTTTTATAAAATAGGATCGAATATGTTCTTTTCATCAAATGTAAAAATTCAGAATAATTAGGCCCCGTTCCAGAAACTTTCATAAAAAATAAGTACTTATTTTGAAACTTCTCAAAGAAAAATAAGAAAGGTCATTCCACAAAACTCAAATAAAAAGTTTATTTCACAATGATATCTATCAAACAAGATCCATATTGATAAGAAAATTATTTGCGTAAGCACATGATTTTTGAGCTTGAAATTTCCTTCTTAAAAAATAAAGAGTTGTGCTATGAGTAATGGGCGCTTGGGAGGGAAATCGTACCGACGGCCGCGCCGGGCCATCTTCGGCCACCAGACGGCCGATCCGAGCCGTCCAAAAATTATAAAAAAAAAAACCGAGTGGGCTAGCTTGGGAATCAACAGCATCCGAGATGTGTAGGATGTTTGATCCGAGCACCCCTTTTTCGTGTGTAGGATGCTTGACCCTCTCTAGTCCTTTAAAGGGGCTGAACGGTCCAATCCAGGCCATTTTCGGGCCCTTCCCGAATCCGTTCTAATGATCGGGAGTGTTCATATTTTAAACCTTGCCGATAACATTAGGCATGTCAAAATTCATGTTAATTGGATATCGTTTAATCTAGCTTCGAATTACATTTATCTCTAGAAAAAATATCACAACACTAGATAAAAACCAATGTCCTCTGAGATAAATGTAATTTGAAACTAGATTACACAATATCCGATTAACATGAATTTTGATATGCCTAATGTTCTCGACGAGGTCTAAATTATCAACGATCCCAATCATTAAAACGGACCCGTGAAAGGCCCGGAATCGACCCAGATTGCAGAGGACGCTATTCCAGAAAATAATCCGTAACGCCAATAGGTTTATCAGAGGACGGGGTCAACAAGTAGCCGCTTGATTTCTCTCTCTTATGAAAGCATCCAGATGAATTCAAAGGACATAACCTCACTCTTCACTTTGTATTATTTCTCGTACTAAAGAAACTTGACTTTACACAACAGTTGAACTTCGTTTGGTAGCCAGCTACTCCAATTAATGACTCGTTCTTTCATGAATGGCCCCACATTTTGTTTAAGAATGTCTAGGTTTTCAACTTCAAGTTCGATCCGAATCGTCCGTACCGTGATGAACGGTCAGATGAGCAGCTCTGCACATGCTCGGCAGGGAGCTGCCGAGCAGCATCCCCAGATCCCTAGCTAAGATGCCTTTGTCGTAATGCCCTTATTTCCCAAGATTTTTCTAATTGAATTATTATTCTCTCCATATTTTTAGAATTGTCACTCTTTTTTTATTATTTAATTGCTTTGGTAATTATATAGGAAATCCTTTCTATGTGTGTAGCAGGAAACAAAGTCATAAATTTATATGAATAAGAAACAAAGAATGTAGGTGTATAAAATTAGGGATGAGTATGAACCGGATTGGTTCGGTTTTAAAGTAAATCAAAAATCAAACCAATCCCTACGGATTACCAATTTGGAGAAACGTACAAACAATCTATAAAAACTCATAGAATTAACCAAACCAATCCAAACCATTAAAATGCGGTTCGGTTTCGGCTTTGAATCACGATTCGCTTGAAACTGAGATATTGTTGTAATGAACGCTATGAATGCAAGCTAAGAACGAGAAATTGAAAACTAAATAAAAAATCACAAAGACATAAGATATACATGGTTTCCCAAGATGGGTAAGTCCACGGGCGAGGATAGAGAGGATTCACTAACCAACGTGAAGAAGAGATACAAAGAGCCGGCTGTAATCTGTAACTCTAGAAAGGCCACAATATGAAAGCCCAAAAGATACTTTAGAAGTTCCCCAAAAGCCCTATTTATAATAGGCTACAAAAACGGGAAAAACATAATTAAGCAATGTGGGACTAAAGAATACAAGGCATTCCCAATAATTCTCCACCTTGACTTGAATTCCACTGAACTAAATTACCAATTATAGCTCTCCCCTTCTAACCTCTCACTTGCCAAATGCCCCCGAGGGGCGATCAACTACAAATACCAAGCAAGCCCAAGCAATGCTTGAACTGGACAACCAAAACCGATTTAATCAACATATCTGCTGGGTTATTTGTCGTACCCACTTTCTACACCTCAACTTGCTTCTGTGAGATGATATCCCGAATGAAGTGATACCTGACATCGATATGCTTAGTGCTCTCATTATACATCAGATTTTTAGTCAAATGTATAGCACTCTGCAAATCACAAAATACTGAATTCACACCCTGTGCAAGACCAAGCTCACAAAGCAAACCTCTCATTCACAATGCCTCCTTCACAACTTCAACAATGGCCTTATACTCTACTTCTGTTGTAAACAACGCGACTATAGCCTGTAAAGTGGCTTTCCAACTAATGGCACTTCCGAACAGAGTAAAGACATAACTCGTTAGAGACCTCCTCTAATCGTGGTCACGGGCAAAATCCGAATCAACATAACCAACAGCATGATAACCAGAATTGGCAACCCCAAATAATATGCCAACACCTGCAGTTCTGCACAAATACCATAGTATCCATTTCACAGCCTCCCACTGTGCCTTTCCTGGACGCCCCATATAACGACTAATGACACTAACGGCACGTGAAACATCAGGACGAGTTACATACCATAACATACATAAGGCTCCCAATTGCGCACGAATATGGTACTTGAGACATATACTTCTCCTCATCCTCCGACTGTGGTGACAACTCAGTTGAAAGTTGAAAGTGTGCTGCCAAAGGGGTACTAACTGGCTTCGAGTTCTGCATGGCAAAGCGCTTAAGCACTTTAAGAACATAAGACTTCTAATTCAAAAATAATTTGCCAGCTATTCGATTTCTACAAATCTCTATATCCAAAATACGTTTTGCTGCACCCAAATCTTTCATCTCAAAGTCACCACCTAACTGTTGTTTCAACATGTTGATTTTTGATACACTCTTGGCAGTAATAAGCTTATCATTAACATACATCAGTAGATAAACAAATGAACCATCTGGAAGTTTTCGAAAATACACACAACTGTCATACTCACTTCTAGACTATGACTGGCTTATCATAAAAGTATCAAACCGCTTATACCACTGCCTAGAGGATTGTTTGAGGCCATACAAAGACTTACGAAGTAAACAAGCATGATCCTCCTTACCAGAAATAACAAATCCCTCAGGTTGACGCATATAAATCTGTTCCTCAAGCTCATCATGCAAAAACGCAGTTTTGACATAAAGTTGCTCTAACTCAAGATCATAACATGCAACAATAGCAAGTAAAGTGCGAATGGAACTATGTTTTACAAATGGTGAAAATATCTCATTGTAGTCAACACCCTCTTTCTAGCTGTATCCTTTCGCCACTAGCCGAGCTTTGAACCGACATAGGCCACCATCTCAGAATAAGTCGAATCCGTTTCAGGAGATCGAATCTCCCTCATTGGCCTATCTTTAGCAATAGTGCGTGGTTGCTCAACTAACGCATCAACTTTTGTATCTAAACTCTTGAACTCCTCTTCAATTGACTTATCAATGTGGTTCTTCCCTGAGTCAGAAGACTCACCCAAAAACTCCACCTGCTTTGGAACACTCTATTCCTGAACTATATCACCAACCTACTTAGACCCGTTAATCATAGAGTTTTCATCAAAAGTAAAACTCTTCTGATCAAAAACTTTGAATCTTTAGGACACCACAATCTATACCCTTTCACACCTGCTTGATAACCCAAGAAAATGCACTTCTTGGCCCATGGCTCTAACTTACCCTCAATCATATGAGCATAAGCTGGACACCCAAACACACGTAGCATAGAGTAATCGGCTTGATGACCTGACCGTACCTCAAAATGAGTCTTACACTCAATAGCGGTCGACGGTGACCTGTTCACCAAATAGCATGTCGTGGAAACGACTTCAACCCAAAATTCTTTGCCCAATCTAGAATTGGACAACATACAACGTGCCTTCTCTAAAAAATTCTTATTCATTCATTCAGCCACACCATTCTGCTGAGGGGTTTTTCTCACTGTGTGATACCTTACAATGCCCTCATCACTGCAAAACCTATCAAACTTGCCAAGACAAAACTCCATACCATTGTTAGTTCTCAAACGTTTTATTTTCTTACCAGTCTGATACTTAATCAAAGTTTTAAACTGTTTGAATGTATTAAAGGCGTCACTCATATGTTTCAACATATACACCCAAACCTTATGAGAGAAATCATCGATAACACTCATAAAATAACGAAAACCACCTTTAGAAGTTACCTCTACGGGACCCCAAAGATCCGAGTGAAAATAATCCACCGTGCCTTTGGTGCGATGAACAGCTGTACTGAATTTTACCCTGCACTGCTTGCCGTAGACACAATGCTCACAGAAATCCAGTTTCTCAGTTTTCTGGCCATATACAAACCCTGTTTGCTCAAATTTGTCATCCCCCTCTCGCTCTTATGCCCAAGGCGCATATGCCACAAACGAGTCAAGTCTGAATCTGAAACCTTGGATGAAGCAATCGTTGCTGCAACACCTAGAACTATACTACCCTGGAGTGTATAGAGGTTACCACGCTTCTAACCCTTCATCAGTACCAATGCACCCTTCGAGACTTTAAAAATTCCACATTCACCGAGGAATTTGCAACCATGAGAATCAAGAGCATCAAGAGAGATAAGATTTTTCTTCAAATCCAGAACATGTCGAACCTCAGATAAAGTCCTAACAATACCATCATGCATTCTAAGCTGAATCGTTCATGAACCAACAGTCTTACAGACCGTGTTGTTGCCCATCAAAACTGTACCACAATTGACCACCTCATAAGTAGAAAACCACTCTCTATGCGGACACATATGGTATGAACATCCAGAATCCATAATCCACTCAGTATTAAAGTGAGAATCGCCCTCTGTAACTGATAACACGTTATCTGACTCATCTAAACTTTCAGCAATTTCAGCAATTACTTTACCTCCTTTCTGATCTTCTTTTTCTTTCTTCTTGAGTTTTAAACAGTCACTTTTCTAGTGCCCGAGTTTCTTGCAATAATTGCACTTTCCCTTCCTCTTACCTGATGATCTAGATCTTCTCCTATTACTCGACTCTTCCCTTTCTATTGTTCTTCCCTTAACAAACAAACCCTCCGCATGTGCATCACCCTCAATTGACACTTTTTTCCTAAATTCTTTCGAATATAGGTTGGCCTTAACATCCTCAGTGGATTTCATGTCTTTGCCATACAATAGGATTGTAACAAAGTGCTTATACGAAAGTGGTAAAGAACATAGCAAAATTAGGGCTTGGTCCTCATCCTCAATTTTACTATCAATATTTTTCAGATCCATAATAATACAAGTGAACTCATCTGAATTATCCTTAACAAGTATACCTTCTCGCATACGAAACGTATAAAGACGTTGCTTGAGATATAACCTGTTAGTGAGCGACTTCGTCATATATATGCCTTCCAACTTCAGCCAAATTCCTGCTACTGAAGTTTCTTCTTCCACCTCGCGAAGAACGTCATCTGCCAGACTCAACTGAATAGAACTCAGAGCTTTGGCATCCGTATTATCCCAATCTTCCTCTTTGATTCCAGAACTAGTCTTTCCTTAACAAAGCTTTATGCAATCCTTGTTGGGTTAACAGAGCCTTCATCTTTACTCTCCAAAGACTGAAACTGTTACTCTACCCATCAAACTTCTCAATCTTGAATTTAGCCGCCATAGCCACAATCGGAAACGAAACCCTAGTTTTGCAACCTAAGGCTCTGATACCAGTTTGTTGTAACGAACGCTATGAATGCAAGCTAAAAATGAGAAATTGAAAACTAAACAAGAAATCACAAAGACACAAGATATACGTGGTACCCAAGATGGGTACATCCACGGGTGAGGAGAGAAAGGATTCACTAACCAACGTGAAGAAGAGATACAAAGAGCCGGATGTAATCCGTAACTCTAGAAAGACCACAATATGAAAGCCCAAAAGATACTTTAAAAGTTTCCCAAAAGCCCTATTTATAATAGGCTACAAAAACGGAAACAACATAATTAACCAATGTGGGACTAAATAATACAAGACAATCCCAACAGATATCATCTTCGTAAACTATGTAAGTACTTAAAATTGAGGAGATAAATTAAACCAAAGCTTATATTGAAACCAATTCGATTTGTATACATACAATATAGCAATGAAAGAACTATTGAAAGAGAAGATAAATGTCTTGCAAAGAGTGCTTATTGTTGGCGGGGCAAGAGGACAAATTTAAGTTTATTACGTTAGCTTTTTATATAATCAGAATAATTAGTCTCGACAGTGAAGGATAGGGAAGTGGAATGGAGTATTGAATTAGAAAATTAATTAACTATAGCTTAACGTATAATAATTTGGTGTAGCGAAATTAAATTATATGTAGGAATAGGGTGGTGGACTTGAGTAGTACATTAGATAACTATTGGCTGTGGCTTAGTCAATGTTTATTTGGGGTGCATCTAACTTATTGACTGTGACTTTAACAGAACAGTCCAACTTTGTTTGGTAGCCAGCTACTCTCAGTTAATGACTCGTTCTTTCATGAATGGCCCCACATTTTGTTCAAAGAATGTCTAGGTTTTCTAACTTCAAATTCAATTTGAGCTGTCTGTGTCGAGATGAATGGCCGAATCGGCCCCTCTGCATTTGCTCAGTAGGGCATCCCTAGGTCCAATCGCTAAGAGGCCTTTGTCCAAATGGATCAAAGGTGTTGTACTACTTCTTTTTTTGAACGGCAAAAAAAAAAAAAAATCTTTGAAATTGTTACAAAGACTAAAAAAATCAAGATTGACAGCATCATGTTCTTAAATCTAAGAATAATCCTGTGCTTATATACATGTGAGACAAAATGCCAATCAAGAAAACACTCATTGGGACAAGTTCACACCCATAATGTAATACCCTTGTTTCCCAAGATTTTTCTAATTGAATTATTATCCTCTCCATATTTTTAGAATTGCCACTCTATTTTTTATTCTTTACTTTGGTAATTATGTAGGAAATGCTTTCTATGTGTGTAACGGGAAACAAAGTCATAAATTTGTATGAATAAGAAACTAAGAATGTAGGTGTATAAAATTAGGGGTGAGTATGAATCGGATTGGTTCGATTTTAAAGTAAATCAAAAGTCAAACCAATCCCTACGGATTACCAATTTGGAGAAATAAACAATCCATAAAACTCATAGAATTAACCAAACCAATTCAAACCATTAAAATGCGGTTTGGTTTCGATTTTGAATCACGATTCGCTTGAAATTGAGATATCATCTTTGTAAACTATGTAAGTACTTAAAATTGAGATGATAAATTAAACCAAAGCTTATATTGAAACCAATTCGATTTGTATACATACAATATAGCAATGAAAGAACTATTGAAAGAGAAGATTATGTGTAGCAAAGAGTGCTTATAGTTGGCTGGGCAAGAAAGATATTCACGACAGTGAAGGATAGGGCGGTGGAATGGAGTATTTGATTAGAAAATTAATTGACTATGACTTAACGTATGATAATTTGGTGTATCTAAATTCAATTATAATTTAGGAATAGGGTGGTGGACTTGTGTATTACATTAGATAACTTATTGGTTGTGGCTTAGCCTATCTTTATTTGGTGCGTCTAAGTTAAAAATGTACTCTAATACCTATAGATATTTATTTATTTATAGATTGTTCGGATCGAATTGGAACAAAAATCGTTGACATATATCCGTAGACCAAACTATTGAACACGATTATTAATTTTTTAAAATTAGGACCAAACCGGTTTTACAGTTTCGTCCCACCCTAATATAAAATAGAGTGAAAAATAAATGTACCCGACGACCAAGTGCATCAGTCATAAAGAATAATGCCTACGCACCAAATTAAATTATTCTCACAAAGTCCTGAAGCCTAAATTTAGGGAGGGACAATTTTGTAATCACGCAGAGCAAAGACCATATATATGTTTCGCTCCCCCGTCAGAGTCTAACGTTTGATGAATTCAAACACAACAATTTTTCCACCATGCCTGAACCTCTCACCTTCTTCTTCCTCCTCCTCATCCCTCTCTCCTCCCTCTTCTTCTTCTCCAAGACCTCCCACGGCAACGCGCTCGCCTCAAACTGTCCCTCCCACGAGTGCGGCGACGTGAAAATCGACTATCCTTTCTGGCTACAGAGCCACGCAACCGCCTATCAGTACTGTGGCTACCCTGGCTTTAATCTCACTTGCTCGTATCAAGAAACCATACTTAACCTCCAAGGGGAATCCTTCTACGTGAAAAACATAAGTTATGCCGATTATACCCTCACCCTCGTCAACAAAGACGTCTCCAGCCAAACATGCCCCCGGGCGCGTCAAAACGTTACACTCCAAACGTTGCCCCTGTCATACAGCAGCCTTGACCTGAACCTTAGTTTTTACTATAATTGCAGCGGCACGGGAATCGAGGCTGATCCCATAGAGTGCTTATCGTCCGGTGAAAATGAGTCCTATGTTTTCCTGTGTGGGACCGAGCCAACGAAGTTTGGTAATTGGTACGATTTTTGTGAGGAGAAGGTGGTGGTGACGGTGACTGACTCCGAGATCAACGAGACGATGGGGTTTGACGGAGCCATGAAGGACGGGTTCGTGCTTGATTGGCGGCAGGCAGCGGCGTGCGGCGCATGCGAGGCGTCGGGAGGGCGGTGTGGGTACAATATAGTGAATTATGACTGCTTGTGCTTTTGCTCCGATGGATCCCCACGCACTAACGCCACGTGCAAAGGTATGTTTGTTTTTGGAGTATTTTCGATTTTGAATTTAAAAGGATAGTGGTTATAGTGGGGTGATTATGTTTAGGCTGTTTAGCATTTTTCTCTTTAGCTTTTTAGCTATGCTAAAAAAGTGGAAGGGAGCGACCAGCGTAGAAACCTCCTTATGCGTGATCATAGAAATTCCGAATCCATCAATGTAATGTCCAGTTCAAGTCATAGTTACTATCCTTGAAAACATGACAATAAACACTACTCTTATCATCGGGGAGACTCAAATCCAAGCCTCCCCTAAGAGGTGGGGTGGCGTACCCTGCCAATCCACGCTAACCCATCGGGTGGAGTTTAGCGTTTGAATCTGGTCATTAATTCTGAATTCTTTTCATAGTTTAATCAGAAGTAAATTGCTAATCCCCCCTGACACACCCCCCCTCCCCGGCCCCACCACCATTTCCGGGACTACCCCCGCCCCCCCTGCTCTCTCTCTCTCTCTCTCCTTTCTTTCTTTACAGTTTGCTCTTTCTTTTCTTTTTTTTCCTTTTTTTTCCGGTTTGGGCCTTTTTTTTTTTCTTTTTTTTTCCTTTTTTTTTTCAGTTTGAATTTTTTTTCTCTTTAATAATAGGTTCAAGTCTAATTCTAGGCTTTGTAAAGTAATTGAAAGAAAAAAAAAGTGTTTCAATTGATCATATTTATCCGATTGTTTTATTTTTCTTTTTTTTGTCCTTTATAGATTAAAAAATATAGTTATGAAAAAAAGTGTTTCAATTTTCAATCCGTTTGAACCAGTGCAAAGATGTTATTTTTTTGATCATTTCATCCTAAATGGTCGTAATAAATTTTTTGCTCCAAGGCCATTCAATGAACACCCTAAGAGAGTCCTAAAACTAAATAATAAGTCTTAGAGTGCTCGTTGAAAGGCCGTAAAACAAAAAATTCATTAAGATTACAATTAGTGTTCAGGAACTAATTACGAAATGTTTTTTGCAAACGACATACTAATCCAGAATACACATGTTATATTTAGGATTACTTTTTTTTTAACTATAGTACAATTTAATATATTTGTTAACCATTATTTAGCATAGATCCTCTTAACTGATTCAGTTGTATGTTGCTTCAAATCACGTTTCAACTCCATAGGATTGCAAATGGCTGGTTTCTATTTTTTTTAACTAAAACGGAAACGTTTTAGGGACTTCGTAGGGGCTACTGTGCCAATGAGGGGAGCAGAGCCCTTGGGTCCCCCTACTTTTTAATTAATTTTTTTATTTAATTAGTTATATCTTATTTATTTAATCCCTATAAATACACCCTTTGTATATTTTAAAATATAATTCAAGAATTAAGTGCTTTAATTTGCAATTCAGTTAAATCAGAGCAAAGATCGTTTTTTTTTATTATTTTATTTTAAATGGTGATAATGAATTTTTTGGTTTAAGGTCTTTCAACAAACACCCTAAAACTCATTATTTAGTTTCAAAACTCTCTTAGGGTGTCCATTGAAAGGCCTTGAAGCCAAAAATTTATTACGACCATTTAGGATGAAATGATCAAAAAATAATATCTTTGTACTGGTTCAAACGGATTGAAAATTGAAACACTTATTTTCGTAACTATATTTTTTAATCTATAAAGGACAAAAAAAAGAAAAATAAAACAATCGGATAAACATGATCAATTGAAACACTTTTTTTTCTCAATTACTTTACAAAGCCTAGAATTAGACTTGAACCTATTATTAAAGAGAGAAAAAAATTCAAACTGGAAAAAAAGAAAAGGAAATAAAATGAAAAAAAAGGCCCAAACCGGAAAAAAAAGGAAAAAGAAAGAAAGAAAGAGCAAACTGTAAAGAAAGAAAAGGGAGAAAGAAAAGGGAGAGGGAGGGGGGTGGGGGGGGTGGGGCGGGGGTATTCCCGGAAATGGAGGTGGGGCCGGGGAGGGGGGGTGTGTCAGAGGGGGGGGGGGGGGGGAGTAGCAGCTCTCTAATCAGAATCATGGCTAATTGCTATCAGGTGATAATTGTCAAAACTTGGTCCCGTCACGTAGGCCCCACGTTTGAACGAGGAAGTAATTTTTCCTCTCTTTTTTCCAACGGTTTGGGGGTGTTCTAGACAACTGACACAAACCTCTATTACATCCCCTTCTTGGTCCTGTCATTCATGTTGGAAGTAAGAAATTAACAAAAAAATTCTCCCTTGCGACTTAATTCCAAAAGATGAATCCTGATCAATTTGTAGAGATTAAATTCACCAACCATCCAGATTAATATTCGGAGCTGTTTTAATAGTCCATATAGCTACCCAATGCAGTGAGAGCTACCCTTTGTCCTGATCGTCGCATCCGAATGGCAAGTGGAAAAGGAGTGCAAGTGTCCTGATCGTCGCATCCGAATGGCAAGTGGAAAAGGGGCATTTTCATTGAGGGCAAGACTATTTGCAACCACAAATTTTTTATACGTAGTCTGTTTTAAAATAAATCATGTTGGACAAAAATACCCTCATTTTTTGTTGACAAAAATACCCTTAAAATTACTACATGCAACCACAAATAAATCATTGCACAAGGGAATTAAGCACACCTCAGTCACCTCTCTCTCCCCATCATCTTCTTCTCCCTCCTCACCCTAAACCCATTCCATCCAATGTTATTAATACCGTTTCGTACCGGCCAGTACGTACTGTTTTTGACAAAATCCAGTACCCTACACCTCTAATTCCGTTCCGGCTCAAATACCGGTCGGTACCGGACGGTACTGGACAAATACCAGACAGTACCGGACTACTTTTAAATTTATTTTTTTCTTCAAGTACCGGACAATACCGGTCAATACCGGACTGTACCGGGCAAATACCGGACGGTACTGGACAAATACAAGATTTTTTTATTTTTTTATTTTAAAAAAGTGTATATTATACTATAAATTCTTTTTAAGTAGAAAAATAACACTAATAGCGATCAATCCGAAACGGTACTCGGTGTTTGACTGGTACCGATACATACCGTACCAGTAGGAAAACCGGTACCCTGACCGGTACGGTATTCAGAACATTGATTCCATCTTACTCTCCAATTTTCGAAGACGTGGTTGAATCAATGACAGCCGAGTTATTTCGAACTGTTAACGGTGTAAACCTAAGAAAAATGAAACACAATCCACTCTTCAAAATCCTACATTTTCACCCCGGCCAAATAAACCCCAGGTAAAAGAAGAATAAAACCAAAAAGCATTTCGAGATAAAGGAAGTTATTACATTGCGAGAGATCTCTTGGGCGGCGACAACGACGGCCCTCTGGAGACCTTAGAAAACGGACCGCAGAGAGAAACCCCAACCACTCTCTCCCAACCACCCCATCCGCCGCCATTCATATATGCACTTTTTTCTAAAAGCGTGATGTTAATACCATAAGAAGACGATAACGAACCAGTCCATTGCGCATTATCAAAATACGTGAGGTTAATAGCGCATTCACGAAATGTGTTATATGAAGCATGAAAATGCGTTTTTACAAAAAGAAAAAAATATGACGCATCTTCAAGATGCATTGTACAGTATTTGGATATTAGAATCCAAACTTTCCAAACATTTTCAAATTTTAAAATCTAAAATTTTTGAGAATGTGTATCTGACAAGCCAACAAAATTCTTTTTTTGAAGGAGGTAGTGTTGCCCGTATAAAGGAGGCGGTGATGGTGAGTCTAGTGGTGGTCCAGCGCAAACCTTTTGTTTGGGAATTGCGCTAGTAGTGGTAGATATGAGAGAACGCAGACCTTTCGTGGTGTTGGTATTGTGCTCTGGTGGTGAGGTGTTGTGGTGGTGAATGGTTGGGAATAAAACTGGTGGTGTGGCGTGGTGGTGATGGAGGAAGAGAATGAGAGGACAGCACAGAAACGGGGAGAGAGAAGGGGCCAGGGAGTAGTTCAAAATTGGGAGAAAAAATTAGGTTTGGGATAGGAAAGGGAATTTTGGGAAGTTTAAGGATATATGTTAGGTTACATAAATTGTTATACGATTTGTGGGTTAGATTTAGAACAGGCTACGTATAGAAAATTTGTGATTGCAAATAGTCCGGCCCCACTAATTTCCACTAATCTATAAGTTATCGATTACATATTTTTTATTTTTTATTTATTCAACTTTTTTCACATTTGTTAATTTTGAGTTAAACTTTAATGCTTTCTACATTTCTTTTTAAATGTCTCAATTTGAAAAACACGCAGTTTTAGAAAATAACTTTTACCTCTACTTTACACTTTTTTCATCAATTTTTCTCTCCACTTTACACTTTTCACATTAACTTTTATCTCCACTTTTCAAAATTATCATTCACTTTATACTTTAAACATTAACTTTTACCTCTACCTTTCAAAATTATCCTTCACTTTTTGCTTTATACATTAACTTTTACCTCCACTTTTCAAAATTATCATCCACTTTATACTTTATACATTAACTTTTACTTTCACTTTCCAAAATTATCATGAAATGATTTTGCCACTGTGTTTTTTTGTTAACGTCACTCCCCTGCAAATGTATTTTTGCACCAAAAATACACTTGTAGAAGAGTAGCGTTCACCAAAAAGGGTGTGGCAAAATCAATAGCCATTATCATTCACTTTATACTTTACACATTAACTTTTGTCTCTACTTTTCAAAATTATCCTCCACTCTACCAATTAACTTTTCAAAGTTGACACTTATTTTGGGACAACCCAAAATGGAATAGTAGTCATTTAAATAGGGACGGGGGAGTATGTATTAGTGGGTTCGTCTCGACGAGAAAAATCGAAAAATTAAATTTGTTGTTTCAAAAAGTGCTTGTGTAAAAGTCAAAAATTTTACCTTTCTGATACCTCTTGTTAAAATGAATCAATAATATATAAAATTCTGGAGTAAAATTAATAAATAAGAAAAATTTTAAATAATGACCAAAAAAAAAAAGTCTGCAGCACCCCTGCGTTTCAACATCTCTATTGATCACTTTATCGCATCCAAGTGGCTAGAGTAACCACGTTACAACTGATTTCTCAAGGATGGTTTTCTTAAATGTGTAGTTAACTCGAACAGCATTACCGATTGACTATGTGTTAGATCGTCTCCAACCCATTTTCAAAACTTTAAAATGGAGAATGGATATAACATATTGAAAAAAAAAATTGTCATTTATTTCCCATTTTCTTCATTTTTTTGTACTTTTTGTAAATCTTTGAAAGACAAGATAGTTGGTTTTGGAATTTGGTCTCTACATTGAAAGAGTGTGGTTTGATGGTCTCCCTATTCAAAGACCCCAAAAGTAAGTTCAGAGATCAAATTTCTAAACAGAACGATGAGTCCTTTTAAAATTCTTTTAAAAAGAATAAAAAGTGAAGAAAAGCGGGAATAAATTATATAAAAAAAATTTCAATATATCACATTCATTCTTCATTTTTGAATTTTAGAGATGGATTGAAAATACTCTTACCACTAAACAATGTTAGGTGGTGTTCCAATTGAATAGTAAAAAGTACTTTTAGAAAAAGAAAGTTTTTCTAGTTCAAAAATTATGTGTTTACTCAAATTATTTTTCTACCAATATGGATCTTGTTTGATAGATCTCATTAAGATCTTTTAAACGGTGCAAAAAAAAATTGAAAAAATAATTTTCATTTACATTATATTTGAGTTTGAAATTACCTCCGTTTGAAAAAAAAGAACTTTTTGTTAAAGCGGAACACCACCTAATAGTACTGGGGAAAAAAAAGATGGGTCCCACTCTCTTGAAAAACAACAGCATATTCCTCACTTATCCCATGAGGACTTTTGGTCTTTGAAAAGTAAAGCAAAGTGCTGAAGGCCATAGCCGTTGGGTCCCAACAGTGCTACTTGCACATATTTTTGTGCACATATTATGCACATATATTTTTGTGGGGCTCATATCGAGGTTCTACAAAATGATCGAACCGCTCATCTTTTTTAAAATTATTTTTTTGGAGGGTTTCTGTAAAATATTAACTCCAACGGATATCAGTAAGAGCTTTCTCAGAAATTGTAGAGCAAAATAGAATGATTCGCCCTACGATTTCTGAGAAAGCCTTTACTAATATCCGTTGGAGTTGATTTTTTACAGGAACCCTCCAAAAATATTTTAAAAAAGATGAGCTGTTTGAATCATTTTATAGGACCCCGATATAAGCCCCACAAAAATATATATGCATGATATGTGAACAAAAATATGTGTGGGAATCATTACTCGTTGGGTCCCGCCTGGCTGGCTTCAGCATTCAAAGTCCATTTGAAAGTAGGGAGTAGTTTCTCTCTCAAAATGGCAAACCTATACGTAGCCCATTATCAAGTTTTTTGGCTCCAAGTGTGCTTAGATGTACACTGTAGAACATCGCTGTTAAGTGTTAACAATATAGTTCCATACCGGGTGGTATATACGACGTTTTTGGAAGAAAAACAGTACCTTCGTAGTGAGAAATAGGGGGCCACTAAGGTCTCCAAGGCCCGTTCCAGAACACCTTCTTAAAAAATAAGTATTTATTTCACATTTTTAAATTCAAAAATAATGTAAATGAAAAATAGTTTTTTGATTTTTTTTGCACCGTATTAAAGATCTCATTGAGATCTTTCAAATAAGATCCATATTGCATATTTTTAGATTTTATTAAACCTATTATTTTTAAGCTTGAAATTGCCTTCTTAAAAAATAAGTACTTATAACCCGTTCTGAAACGGGGCCCAAGTCTTCTTGCAAGGAACAAGTAGATATAGGAGGCTTGTGTCTCGTCGTTGAATTTCTAATCAACGCTAGCCAGCTGATTCACAACTCATTCGTATTTCCGGCGATTAAATTATCATTCTTGAATTCGAATTCACCTTTTTCGTAATGTCTTTTTAATTAACTCGTTGCCTACAACTAAGTCCATGGAGTGTTGGTGCCAGTTTCTTGGGCTATGGGATGAAGAACTCCGTGTTCAATATATATATACAGGGCCCTTCTAATGCGGATGTCCGCATTCAAGTAAGTTGCGGACTTTGCCTTTTTCGATTGAATTTCGATGATCCAAGCCGCTCAATGTGTTCAGAACATGATCTTAAGGGTACTCGTGAGAAATTAGCAAAAAAAAAGACCGGGAAGGGCTTCATCCGAGCAGTTTTTGTTTATTTTTTATTGAACGGTTCAAATAAAAACTGCTCAAACCAAGCCCTTTCCGGTCATTTTTTTTTTTCCGATTTCTTACGGGTACCCTTAAAATCACGTTCTAAACACATTGAGCGGCTCGGATCATCAAAATTCAATTGGGAAAGGAGAGAAATGGTGTGGTCTGCAACTTGCTTGAATGCGGGCATCCGCATTAGAAGGGCCCTGTATATATATATATATATATATATATATATTGCGGGATCAACCCAATTGTTTCCTATCAAATTTATTCCCATTATCCGCTTTCGTTCCTATTTGTTTTGACTCCTTTGAGCTTCAAAGTGTCAAAGAAATCATTGCGGTGGTACAACTAGACCTGTCAATGAGCCAGATCCGATCCGGATTCGACAGATTTGAATCCGATATGAATTAATTTGATAAAACCCGAATCCGATAGTAGTAATCTGAACCCGAAAAATTCGAATCCGATCCGAAAACTTTTTTACTTCAAAAATTTTAGCAAAAAAATTTTTTTTTTTTAAAATTACAAATTTAAAATAAAAATACAACTTCTTAAACATTTTTTTTTCAAAATAAAAAATTTATTGTTTTTTAAAAAAATTAAAAAAAATAAAGTTCGAATTCGGATTGATAACGGATTTAATCCGATCCATATTTGGATTACCGGATTCGAATTATCGGATCGAATTTTTCGGATCGAATCTAATCCATTGACAGGCCTAGGTACAACATATCCTCCATCCTCGGCTCCCAAATTGCATAGTAGGTAGCTATAAGCACGATCATGGAGATTGACCTTGCCTTCTAGCTTAGCTTGCCTCAAAGCAAGAAATACAAAAACAATGATCGACTATTGGCACTAGTAGGGTTGCTTGCGGTCCGATTCGGTTTGGATTTCTAGGAATTCAAGAACCGAATTGCTAGTCACGGTTTTTACAAAATGAAATTCCATGTCCGGACCAAAAAGTCCTACGGTCCGATTCCAATCCGATCCGTGACTCGCGGATCGGTTACGGTTTTGTTCATGGATTTTATCAAAAATAAAGCTCAAGCATATATCCCATAATAAAAGAGAAGAACGTTACATTCAGAATTAAGTTTAATATTACCAGAAAGTACTTGTTACATAAACTACCAAAAGCTTACTTCAGAAATCAAATTCAAAAGAATCTAAAACGCTAGTAGGATTGTATCATTATAGTACATTACATAACATAACAGAACCAGAAAAAAAAATGAACTACTGAAACTCAACTAAGGTTACCAATAATTTTTAAGAAAAAACTACGATTTACTCCTTATATTTTATGTAAATCTACACTATATCCCATTATTAAGATAAAATACTAAAATTGGTGGGAAAATGTGTTAACATTACTAACAATTTATTATATAACTACACACATATATATTGTTTATATAAAATAAATATATCACGGTCCGGTTTGGTTATTCCACGGTTTCATAATGAAAATCCGTGGACCGAACCGCGAGTCACGGTTTTTAATTTTTCAATCCGTGTCCGGATCATTAATCCATGGACAAAATCCAAAAAATACGGATCGATTCGGTCCGAACCGGTTTCACGATTCGTCGGATTTTTTGAGCCGCCCTAGGCACTAGCTAGCAGTTGATTCAAAATCTCATAATATAGCCTCCACGGGTATAAAACAGGCAAACAAGCACTTTTGGGATTGAATGTGGAAACATGGGGCAGAGGTCTGTGCACGCTGGCACAGATTTCACAATCTATACAGATAGCACCGTTCATAATATATATACTGCTACTAGATAGTTTGAAAAGGAGATGAGATTGTGTGTATTTTTTTTTTTGAAACGGCAAAAACGAAAGCTTTATTAACTCAAAACACAAAGTACAAAGCTAAAAGGATTCATGGATATACCGACCTGACCATCCAAAACCCTTATCTCCTAACCACTTGGAGGAAATTGATTTGGGCCCAACAGATTGAGCCCAAAACAGAGAAAACACGTATGCTTTTTTGTATTAAATTCTGCACAAATTGTGCACAGATTTCATTGTGGGGTCCACCACGGGTCTCACAAATCATCCGAGCTGTTCATTAAATGTAAAACATTTTTTCAAGGGTCCCCGTAAAATAAAAACTCAATCCGATACCTATAAGTGCTTCATCGAACCATCTAACTTTTCATTCAAATTTCAGGATAATGAAAAGTTATATGGTTAGATCGAGCACCTATAGGTATCGGATTGAGCTTATTTTTTATGAGGACACTTGAAAAAATGTTTTCCATTTAATGAACGGCTCAGATGATTTGTGGGACACGTGGTGGGCCCCACAACGAAATTTGTGCACAGATTGTATGTGTGTGTAGACTTTATGTTAGAATAATTAGTCTCGACAGTGAAGGATAGGGCGATGGAATGGAGTATTTGATTAGAAAATTAATTGATCAATTATAGCTTATCGTATTTGGTGGACTCGAGTATTACATTAGATAACTTATTGACTGTGGCTTAGTCAATGTTTATTTCGGGTGCATCTAAATTACAAATTTATCTAATACCTACAGATATTTATTTATTTATAGACGGTTAGGATCAAATTGGAACCAAAGTCATTAACATAAATTCACAAATCAAACTATTAACCACGATTTTTAATTTTTTTAAATTGGGATCAAACAGGTTTCACAGTTTTCTTCTCACCCCTATATAAATAGAATGAAAAATCATTCTACCCTACAACAAATTGCATCAGTCATAAAGAATTATGCCAAGTGAACTTTTCATTGCCTATGCACCAAATTAAACTATATCAAGCTCATGAAGCCTAATCTTGTCAGTATGCAGGTAAGGCCCTTCAACCTGTGATCTGGGTTGGCTCTCCCACATCGGGAGTTTGGGTTAAATGCGTGTGTTTAAGAGGGTCCTCGTACCCCCTCCCTAGACAGCAATTGCCTAGTGACCTGGGGGTAAGTAGAATTTACTCCCCTACCTTTCCGTGTTTTTTAAATTAAAAAAAAAAACACTCTTAAGCCTAAAATTTAGGGAGGGACAATTTTGTAATCACACAACAGCAAGACCATATAGGAGTATATGTTATAGTTCACCCGTCAGAGTCTAAATGCTTGATGAATTCAAACACAACATCATTTCTCCACCATGCCTAAACCTCTCACCTTCTTCCTCCTCCACCATCTCTCTTCCCTCTTCTTCTTCTCCAAGACCTCCCATGGCAACATGCTCACTTCGAACTGTCCCTCCAACGAGTGCGGTGGTGTGAAAATCGACTACCCTTTCTGGCTATCGAGCGACGCAACCGCCTATCAATACTGTGGTTACCATGGCTTCAATCTCACTTGCTCTGATGATGGAAATACCATATTCAACCTCCCAAGGGAATCCTTCTACGTGAAAAACATAAGTTATTCCGATTATACCCTCACCCTCGTCGACGTAGAAGTCTCCGGCCAAACATGCCCCCGGGCGCGTCAAAACGTCACGATCCAAACACTGCCCCTGTCATACAACAGTACTCTAGCTTTGAACCTTAGTTTTTACTACAATTGCAGTGGCTTAGGCACCGGTGTTCTTCCCAAACCGTGCTTATCCTCCGGTGGAAATGAGTCCTACGTTTTCGTGGCGGGGATGGAGCCGGCGGGGTCTGATTTTGATAATTGGTACAAGTTTTGTGAAGAGAAGGTGGTGGTGACGGTGATGGAATCTGAGATCAATGATCAGTCGACTAACCAGGGCCGGCCCAAGGGTTTCAGGTGCCCAAGGCCAATAAAAAAAAGTGTGCCCTTAAAAAGTCAATACTTAACAATTTTTACAACAGCAATCACAATATAAGAAAGCCGAACCAATATAAAGTTCTACTAATCATTATATACGAACAAAAAATACAAAGTCTTTAAATAAGTAAATACATATTATCGCAAGAACGCATGAGTGTCACTTGAATATTACTCGTCTTGCATTTCTAGAAGCAAAACTATCAATTAAATTTGTATAATCCACCTCTTTCACCAAGTCATTTTCAATTGATAACATGGCTAACCCATTTAGTCTTTCTTGTGACATGGTTGATCGAAGGTAATTTTTGATCAACTTCAACTTTGAAAAGCTTCTTTCCCCCGAGGCAACACTAACCGGTATAGTCAAAAGCACTCTATACGCATTCCATGCATTTGGGAAAGAGTCTGCCATAAGTCTGATAAAATTGAGCACTTCAATTGGTTTCTGCACTCCTCTTGGCAATATTTGTTTCAAGCATTTCAACTCCACACACAAATCTCTCCCATCAATATCGGAAACTCCGCCATGCCTTAAAACTTCTTCAAGGTTGGTACAATGATTTTTCAAGCATTCATCACTCGAACTCGCCTTTTCCAAATCAAACAAGAAACCAAAATTCTTCTCATACACTTCAAATTGTTGGAACCTATCTTTGAAGGAAGAAAGAGCTTTATCCACAATTACCAAGAAGTAATTCACTTTCATTGATTCTTCAGCAGAGTGTGTCACCTCGTCCGTAACATCTTCATCAAATTGCTTCTTTCTTTGAATGATGCGCTTTTCAACAAACTTAGGTTCAATCCCCATTTCATTCGCCATTTCGGTAGCATCAACCATTGCCTCCGCAAAACCAACTTTTCTATAGTTCTCAAAATAATCAATCAGGCCTTTTAACTTCTCGATAGCAAGGTATATGCACATGTCTTCACTTTGAAGAAACTTGCTCACAATGTTAACAGCAAACAACAACTTGTACCAAATAGCCATGGCAAACAAGAACTCAAAATTCTCAAGTTCGTTCTTTACAAGGGATTTAGCTTCACTTTGTGCTATCGACTCTGTCGTCTTGTCGTTCGCCAAGTCTACCAAAGCATCTCTTAGTTTTGAGGGATGGTATCTTATCGGCTTGATGCTTTCAATGCGACTTTCCCAACGTGTTTGTGACAATGTCTTAAGCGTGAGACCCTTCACATCTTTCAAATTGTCTTTTAAAATTGCCCACCGTTGGACTGAAGAGGAAAACAACACATATAGACGTTGTACCACTCCGAAAAATGTTTTTGCTTTAGAACAAGAGTTGGCCATATCACAAAGAACAAGATTGAGACTATGGCAACCACATGGGGTATAGAATGCTCTAGGATTTACTTCAAGTACCCTTGTTTGCACACCCTTATTTTTTCCCTTCATGTTAGAGCCATTATCATAACCTTGTCCCCTTAAGTCACCAATATCAAGTTGAAGGCTAACTAATACTTCTTGAAGTGCATGAAATAGTCCCAATCCAGTCGTGTCATCCACCTTCAAAAATTCTAAAAAGAACTCACTCACCTTCACCTCTATTGGACTTGTTGAAATATCCACACATCGTATGACAAGGGACATTTGTTCTTCATGACTTACATCCGGGGTACAATCAAGTATAACTGAATAATATTTAGCGTCTTTGATTGTTGCAACAATTTTACTCTTCACTTCCGTTGCTCACATCTGTATCAACTCGTTTTGGATTTTGTGACTGAGATAATGGTTATGAATCTCACCATTTTCAATTCGCCTCAAGTGCTCTTGCATTACTAGATCAAATTTTCCCATCATTTGAATAAAACATAAAAAATTCCCATTATTCCTTTGGTAAATCTTCTCATTTTCTCCACGAAATGAGAGATTATTCTGCGCAAGTGCTTCCACAAGAGCAATTTCTCTCAGTAATACCCCTCTCCAATGTTCCCTCTCTCTAATGACTCGTTCTTGAACACTTTTGTCAATTGTTTGATTCTTCTGAAATCTTCTCTCCAACTCAATCCATTTGTTCATGCACGTGAGGTGCTCCCAATTAGTTTCATGACTTTTAAGCCTATCACCAATATTTTTCCAGTCTTGAAATCCATCATTGGCCAATTGAGTCTTGTTTCCTTCATTCTTGAATAATTTGCAACAAAAGCAGCACAAATCTAAGCACCACCAGCCAGGGCTCTGCATTTAACAACATACGTACAAATTTAAGCACCACCAGCCAGGGCTCTGCATTTAACAACATACGTACAAATTTAAGCACCACCAACCAGGGCTCTGCATAAGAAGAGAATACTTACCGATTTGAAGCCTCGCAAGTCGCAAGCGAATGGGACTCTAAGACTCCGCAGTGTATATTATACTAGTAGTATATACTAGTCCTGCATTTCAATTTCCAATAATCTTAAACACAAATCAAGTGGAGAATAAAAAAAGCCCTAATATCACTATCACTAATCAACTAAACTTAATTAAAGAGATTCTCACTTCTCAATGTTCTCATAACCAATATTAAATTACGAACTTCATTACTTCAACAGTTCAACACAGAGTGGCAGCCGGCAGTGCCCTTCGGGCTTCGAACCTTCCCAGATTCCCAGTTCAAATTAGTTGATTAATATTGATTAGTATTAGTATATTACATTACAAACTTCAAAAAGATTCCTATTAACTATTGTCTATTGACTACTACCAGCTTCGAACCTTCCCAGATTCCTATTAACTATTGTCTATTGACTACTAATCTACTATAATAGTATTGAAAGTTTGAAACTTGAAACTTGAAACTGAAAGCACCACTGTACGCGTGCACCGATCGGAAAAAAAATTACCTCGAGCTCGAATCTCGAACACAGACTCAAGCCTCAAGGCCGGCCCAAAATCCCAGACCCAGTTCGGCAGCCGCAGCTCCCACTTCGGTCTTCGGCCCTTCGTTTGGTGAAAATCTCAAACACAGAGAAGAAGAGAACTAGAGAAGGGTGGGAATCGTCGAATCGATCGTCCGTTTTCCAATCTTCGAGATCAATTTCAGCTTGACAGCTTCCCCTCTTTTTTTTCTTCGTTAATTTTTTGTTTTGTTTTGGGTAGAGTGAGCCGGTGAATGGTTTGAGAGGAAGGGTTTACATTAAAAACCCATGTAGATCAGTTATTTACAAAAATGCCACCGAGCATTTTTTGGGCTTTCACTGGGTCTATGGGCCACAGCCAGATTTTATTTGGAATGGGCCTCTTTTTTCCATTCTATTGGGCTAAAAAGACTTCTAGTCAAGCCCAAACATAAAAATTAGTGGAGTGCCCCTAAATTTTGGACTTTTTGGGATGCCCAAGGCCCAGGCCTTGTGGGCCTTGGGGTTGGGCCGGCCCTGCGACTAACGGTATGATTTTGGGGTTTGAAGAGGCTGTGAAGGACGGGTTCGTGCTCGATTGGCGGCGGGCGAAGGCGTGGTGCGGGGCGTGTGAGGCGTCGGAAGGGCGGTGTGGGTATAACATGGTGGACATGGACTACTTGTGCTTTTGCTCCGATGGATCCACTCGCATTAACGATACTTGCCAAGGTATGCTGATAAATAGAAAAAAGGTCTGTCGTTTTTGGTTCGTTTCAATTTAAATTTAAAAGGATTGTGGTAATGAGAGAAATTTATTCACAGCTAAGTCGTGAACAAGTTCTTTATAACAGCAATCAATTATGACCGTCTAAAAGTGTTTTGGACAGTCTGGATGTTACTTTTGATCAGGAGAAGAGAAAACTCTAACCTTCTAAAACACTTTTGGAAGGTCACAATTGGCTCTGTAAACAACTATTCACGGTTCCACCGTTAAAAAGATTCTCTCTTATTGTTATAGCGGGGTGATCAAGTTTTAGTAGGAAACCAGAAATTCTGTAGGGCGGGCTATCCTACAGGATTGTAAAGCCGTTGATTCGGTCGGCTATTTTGGCAATAGACGGTTTGTATTTTAATCCAAGCTACGGACGATTTTTATCAATTCTCTTGAATTAAATCTGAGCCGTCGATATCAAAATAGACGACCGGATCCGCTATCCAATAGCCCTTGTAGTTTGGGCTGCTTACAGGATTTCCAAATTCCTTTGGTAGGCTGTTAAGCTTTTGAATCTGGTCACAATTTCGTGGTTAGGTGGGATCAGGTGATAATTGTCAAAACTTTATCCCATTACGTAGGCCCCACATTTGAACGAGGAAGTTTTTGTTTTGTTTTTTTTGCAACGGTTAGGGGAGTCATGACAACTTACGCACACCTGATCTAAATTCCCTCTGGTCTGGTCATGCTTCCTCGTCAAGACAAAGAAAATTTTCAATACAAGAGTTATTTCAACTTATTTGTAATGTCTCTCTCAGATGAGGTGGTATCTACACATACATGTGGCCGACATTATGTCAAAAAGCGTTACATATAACTTCGCGGGACTAGGGAATTTACAATAAATTTCTTTTTTCCGTTCTGACTCAAAAAATGAATCATAATCAATTTATGAAGAGTAAACCCACGAACCATCCTTGGAGTTGTTTAGTAGGTCCATAGAGTTACCCAGTGCAGTGAGAGCTATACCCTGTGTCCAGGTCGTCGTATCCAAGTGGCAAGTGGAAAAGCAGCAGTCCTTAGTGCGATATTTCAGCATCTCCATTGATCACTTTTATTTGTATAATTGTGTGGCATCCCTATGGGGTGTGTCTAGAGTAATCTCAGATTAAAAAAAAAAAGATCTAACTTCAGTAACGATACGACGGGGCTTGTTTATTTTGAGTCTCAAAATTCTTATGTATGGTCTCCGATATTTTCAGAAACCTCCCCCTTAAGGATGGTTTTCTTAAATGTGCTGCTAACTCCAACGGCCGATCGAGGGACCAGGAGACCCTGCCAAGCAGGGTTGCTTGGCAGGGGTGTCGAGCACATCTCGGCCGTCCAAAAATGTTTTGGACAACCCGGATGCAAAGGTACCGAATGGGTTTTGAAAAAAAGGAAAAGGAAAAGAAAAAGATATTTCGATCTAGACCGTCGATTTTGAGATGAACGGTCGGATTGGATGGGTCCACTCTCTTGAAAAACAACAGCATTTTCATAACTTATCCACAAGGACTTAGGCATTGGGCCCAGCCTGGCTCCAAGTGCTGAAGGACATAGCCGTTGGGGCCTGCCTGGCTCCAAGTCCATTTGTAAGTAGTTTCTCTCTCAAAATGGAAAAACCTATACGTAGGCCCATTATTAACAAGCCAAGTTTTTAGACTCCAAACGTGCTTAGATGTACACTTTAGAACACGGCTGATAATATTGTTCTACACCAGGTGGTACGTCCCGTTTTTGGAAGAAAACAGTACCTTCGTTAGAGAGAAATAGAGGCCACCAAGGTCTCCAAGTCTTCTTGCAAGGAACAAGTAGATACAGGAGGCCTGCGCCTCGTGGTTGAATTTCAATTCAATGCTAGCCGGTTGGTTCACTAATGTTTAAACTCATTAATTCGTATGTTCGGTAATTGAATTATCATTCTCGAGTTTCAAATTCCGGAAATTGTACATATTATCATTCTCGAGCTTCAAATTCATTAGCCTACTCATAAATAAGACCTTGTTTCGCAATGTTTTTTATCAACGCATTGCCCACACATAAGTTAATAGAGTCTAGGTGTCAGTTTCTTGCCCAATACACTTTGGGGTCAACCAAACTTTAATCCTATTAAGGCCTTGTTGTACTAAATTTTTTGGCATTTTGTCTTTATTTAAATTTTTTTTTCCACATTTGTTAATTTTACGCCAAACTTTTATAGATTATTGATTCATCTCAACAGAAAATAACGAAAAACCCAAAAATGTTTAATTTTACCCAAATAATTTTAGAAATATCCAAGATAAAGCCCAAAAATCGATTTTTTAGACTTTATCTTGGATATTTCAAAAAATATTTGAGTAGACGTAAAAAAAAATTTACTTTTTCGATTTCTCTTGTCGAGATGAATTAATAATCTATAAAAATTTGGCGTAAAACTAATGAACGTGATTTTTTTTTTTAACAAGGACAAAACGCGAAAAAAACCCCAAGCCTAAGTTTATTCCCATCATCGGCTTTCATTCCTATGGATTTTGACTCCTTTGAGCTTCAAAGTGTCTCTAGGCACGGTCAAAATCAAGACCGTTGACTTGAGAAGAAATTTGACTGACCACTCACACTACGACAAGTGGAGGGGTTGTGAGTTGGGAATGAGTTTTCATAGGTCAAAATCATAGTATTGAAAAACGACGTTGAAAATTGCTAAAAACGCGTTCTGAAATATTCTTTTGCACCATCAAAGAGTATCGGTCAATCTCAAATGTTCTCATACTAATTACTATACTACCATACATATATTGGAGCAACAACGAGAAGAGGCCAAGACTCCATCGAGCGGATATGATAGGTGCCGAATGGTGCAAAGAAGACTTATAACTTCTCAAACTCTTAATTAATTTTTGCTAACATGTTCTTTTTGGTGGATCATAAAAAGCATTTTAGATGACACGGGTAGTGGCAGGGGCAAGATTTGTACTCACTGTCTGAATCACATATATTTCCATATTAGTAACAAGAAAAATATAATCCATAATATATACTGCCACTAGCTAGTTTTGAAAGAAAATTGATTTTGTACTCCACTTTTGCACTCAAGCGCTCCACTTTGTCGTTAAAAGTGGAGCGCCAAAATCAGCATCCTTTTGAAAAAGGGATGAGATTGTGTGTATTACGCAAGTGTTACTTAAAATTGTACCTACGACAAAAAAATGATTGATAATTTGAAACTTTAGGAGTTTCATTTTTGTACACTTATATAAGAACTTCATGAACTCTTTTCACTCAAGAGACTTGCAAAAGCCTATTGTATAAAAAAAAAAATTCAAATTAACCACAGAAACTCATATAATTTGTTAGAATAAATGCACATACAAAATAATACCTCGATCAAATCGTGATCTTGAGATTGTGATTTGATTGTAATTAAGATGATTTTTTTCCATAGTTAATCAGTATGATTTTCTTTTCATAGTTAGGCTCTCTCATAAATAGAAGCCTCGTTGTATGGTTTCAATAATCGAATTCAATAAAATAAAACTTGTCTTCATATTTAACATAATTAGTGAAAGTATCTAGAGTTGTGCAGGAGTCCGAGAACTCCGGCACGGTGCACCCCGCATGTCCGCCCCTGGACATGGGTGTCAACTTCTTACGCCTGTCTCACAGGAAAAGACTCGACCCAAAAATATCCCCAGACGAGTGAAATAGTCGTCTAAAACATTAGCAGCCTTACCTTTCTCTGTCAAAACAAACTGCTTACGACTTTGCGTTATCCTATATTAAAAACTTCCAAGACTCAGTCTCGTTCCATCACTTTCCTCCTATTTTCCTTCGGGTATCCATCCCTTCCTCCCTTTTGGACAATCATTCCTATTTCACCAATCCAATTCTCACCATATTAACCAAACCATACCTCCCCCACCCCCCAACCTCCCCATCTCTAGACATGCATTCCCCATCCTCCGCTGCCGCTGCCGCCACTGCGATATTACTAATCCTCGTCTCGGTCGCGTTTTCACCTTGTTACAGCCAGTTAGAGGACGAGCGATACTACACCTGCGTTCAAAACTTCACTTGCGGCCAAACCATCCAAAACGTTGGCTACCCCTTTTGGGGAGGCGATCACCCCCAAGTCTGCGGCCACCCATCGTTCGAATTGACGTGCCACAACAACGAGTACCCAACTATCAAAATCGACAACCGGGCCTTTCGCGTGCAAAAAATCGATCAATCTAGTCGTACGATTACTCTTGCCAGCTTAGACCTCTGGCAAAGTCGCTGTACTCTGGAGTCGCATAATATCACGTTGGACGACAACTTGTTCACTGATGAGCCAAATAACCAGGACCTCCTTTTATTCTACAATTGCACGTCAGGAGATAGGAGAACTATTGTGAATAATTTTACGTGCGAAATAGGTGGTATAGAGAGCGTTGGGTTCTTTGCAGACGCAACGCATTTTGATGAGCTTGAGAATACTCTGTACGCCACGATATCGTGTAACCATAGTACTGAAGTCCCAGTTCTTCGGGAGACCCTGCGCAAAATTTTGGGAAAATCAATGATGCTTGAAGAAGGGTTGCGCAGAGGGTTTGAGCTGGTGTATGATGCCAATGAAACCGACTGTGCGAGGTGTGAGGGTTCAGGTGGGATTTGTGGATCAGATTCGAGCAACTTTGCTTGCCATTGCCGTGATCGTACTGATCCCGTGACCTGTCGAAGTACTGGTATGCAGCCCCGTTACTCTGTCATCCGCTTATTTCAAGTCATAGGCTATGTATGATTGAGTGTTGGGGGCTTGCTATGCTTTTTTCGAAATCGGCGTTCGTAGTTACTCCCCGTACTGCTACACCACACTTGATAATACTATTAACAGAGAAATAGTTCGAATGAGATTAAAAATAACAGAGGAATAGGGAGAGCGTATACAAATTGGGTCTTTGTGAATGTCTATAGTGCCAGTATTGGCTTCTTCTTCCTTGTGAGGTTTTCGCTTGTATAGTGAAAAACTGATCATATAGTATAGAAACTATGTTCTATTAAAGGTAAAAAAAATAATCCGGACTACCCAGTAAGGTAATCCACCGCTGTCCGGTAATGCAATAGGGAGCAGCCACGTCAGGGATTCTCAGAAAATTGCAGGCGTATTAAGTAGCTGCATTAATGCTTCGGATGTGTGTTCAGCTTTATCACGCAGCTAGGTGATGCACCTGCATTTTTTGAGAATGGTAAACTTGGCTGCTCCCTGTTGGATTACCGGACAACTTGGTTAGTTACCGGGTAGCCCGGACAAAACTTTTTCTCATTCTATTGAAGTCCTTCCTGCAACTATTTTACTGTCTTCCAATATTTTTGAAAAATTGTAGTAAAGAAAAGAGGGCCATCATCAATTTCCAATGAAGTTTTGGCTACATTTGTTAATTCTTTTTGTTGACCACAAGTCAAGTCAAATTTTCCACTCTTCGAAAGTTCACATCATCTAATCTTCACAAAAATTCAGATCATCCAATCTTCTGTAACTTTGAATTCCAGGGGTAACCCCATCAGGTGTGTACAAACAGGCATCTTATGACTGTTCTCTATCCTTTATTTGAACCAGTCAATTTTTCCATCTAAGAAAATGCAAAGAATATGCCTTCTCTTCATTTCATCGTCAGCTTCCAAATTGTCAACTTTGTTCCTGCATTTCCCATTGACAACATCCAGTTTCGGATGGGCTTGTGATTTTGTTTTCCACGTTATTCCTAGACAATGTCTCGACAGTTCTTGCAATCCAGGGCAGAACCAGAAATTTTAATTTGTGGTATCAGAGACTAGAAATGTAAGTTAGATTATGTACGCGTGATGTTTTGAAGTAGTTTAGCACAAATTACGGGTTTTATTCTGCTGTCAAAAAAATAAAAACTACTCAAAGTAAGAAATAGAATTCATTAGATAAAAAAAGAACTTTGGGAGCATAATTGAAATTTGAAGGTAATTGAAGAAAACAAGATCAACTCTTCTTTGTTACCTACACTCTCTTTTTGTTTTTTTAGTGCTGAAAGTATATGGTTTTTTTTTTTTTGGCTAAAAGACAAAAAATGGTGTGTGGATGACAAAAAATGGAGTTGATATCAATTTCCTTCTTTATACTGCAATTTGTGGAGACCGGGTTTAGGACTCTGTTTTGTACGAGGCTTTTCTTCAAATTCCCACTCAGAAGATGAAAGCCTTGATTCTTAACTTTCGACCTGTGAAACAAAAATTCGTTAGGGAGTCGACTGGGAATGTCCTCCGACGATCAAGGCAGTACCCCAGTTTTATGGAATAAACTCGGATAGTTCTTACTCACCGTCTCATCACATTCGATCTTTGATGGGGTGTATTCCAATTGTTGACTATTCTTGTGATGATTCTGATTTTACAAATTTGACTTTGTTGATTGTGCGTATTGCGAGTGTTATTTATTTCAGTCCCCCCACATTTCATGTCTGAAGGCTATCACGTTTTGACTGATTCATGTCTGAAGGCAGTCCTTATTCTGTTTTCATGATTGTTGTCACAGGGGATAAATTGAACGTTAGACGGAAGGTTGCTATAGGTAAGACGCACCGTTCGTTTTTTTCTGTTTTTTTTTCCCGGTTTCTATGAGGCCAAACAATGTCGAATACAGCAATCTCACAATGTTTTTCATGTAGGAGTTGGAGCGTCAGTGGGTACTGTCCTCGTCATGGGTGGTCTCATCTTTCTGTATCAACGTCGGAAAAAGAAACGTTATGGTGCTTCGTCTTGGATCCCTCGAAACATTTCTTCGCACCCCTCTTCAGCGAAGGATCCCGAGCAGTCCGGCGCCATCTATGGAGTCCATATTTTTAAGTACAGTGAGCTCGAAAAAGCTACTGGCAATTTCGATTCCAAAAAGGAACTGGGAGATGGAGGATTCGGCACGGTATACCAAGGTAATCCTGGAAACAAAACATCCGGTTTACACAAGAGAATTTTTTAAAAAAAAAAAATACCTGTATGCACTGTTTTTACAGTTTCCTCCTAGTGCAATTTTGTTTACCCTCCTAAAAATAGAGGGAACATTACTGTCTCTCTTATTGGTTGAAATGATGTAGATCCCATTACAAAGTGATGTCATGCTTATCATGCAATACACTTTTTAGTAAGTATGATATCACTTTGTGATGGGATCCACCTTATTTCAACAAATAGGAAGGAGAGTAATGTTCATCCTCTTAAGTGGAGGGTGAACAAAACTCAACTTGTTTCCTTGCCTATGTCGCAGATAATGCCCACAATACTAACTACAAGAATTAAAATTCTTACCATGGGATTTTCACCACACATTGCTTAACCGTTCATCTAGTAGAGTCCGCAAAGTAGTACATTGACATAAAAAATCATGTTTATCAGACATCGATAGGTTTATCAAAAATTATATTTTAATTTACAAAATAGACTGTTATGGATAGTTTAACTTTAAACTTATCTACCGTCGATTTTTTAAACCAAACTTCAATTTTTTTATATACCTATCCATGTCCGATAAAGTTGATTTTTTGAGAAGATATACTATTCTGCGAGCCCTGCAAAATGTACAGTTCAGATTACTGCAATATACCCACAGTGGGGCCCACACATTTTTCACCTAAAGCGGATGGAATTTACGCTCTACTAACACGGGTGTGAACTACGTACGTAAATCAATCGAGTATCGGCCGTAAACCGGTCCGTTAATCAAAAACAGATTGGCACACATCAGGAACCGATTGATACGCACGTGATTTTCAATCTCACCGATATTGGGGGTAACGGTATCGAAAGGCTGAAATACCGTTATCGCGTACAAATTTATTCATATGTAGATTTTGTTTATCTATTGACAGGCTGACAGCTAATGTGCCATGTACTTGACTAGGTAATCTCAAAGACGGGCGTGTCGTTGCTGTCAAGAGATTGTACGAACACAATTACAAGAGGATGGAGCAATTCATGAACGAAGTCGAGATCCTTGCGACGCTCCGGCACCCAAACCTAGTATCCCTCTACGGGTGCACCTCGCGCCACTGCCGCGAACTCCTGCTCGTGTACGAGTACGTTCCAAACGGCACAGTCGCGGACCATCTCCACGGTGACCGGGCCAAACCGGGGTCGCTCTCTTGGACGACCCGAATGAGCATCGCCGTTGAAACCGCCACCGCGCTGACTTATCTCCATGCTTCCAAAGTCATCCACAGAGACGTGAAAACCAACAACATTCTCCTTGACAACAACTTTTTCGTTAAGGTAGCGGATTTCGGCCTGTCGCGCCTGTTCCCGACCAATGTTACCCATGTCTCCACTGCTCCACAGGGTACTCCCGGGTACGTGGACCCCGAATACCACGAGTGCTACCAGCTCACTGGCAAGAGCGATGTTTACAGCTTCGGGGTTGTCCTGATTGAGCTCATTTCATCAAAACCTGCCGTGGACATCACGAGGCATAGGCACGAAATCAACTTGTCGGCTATGGCCGTAAACAAGATCCAGAATCATGCGTTGCACGAGCTCATCGACCCATATCTGGGATTCGAAACCGACTTTAAGGCGAGGGAGATGATAAGTGAGGTGGCAGAGTTGGCATTTCAGTGCCTGCAAAGTGAGAGGGATCTGAGGCCTTCTATGGAAAAGGTGCTGGAAACTCTGAAGGGAATACAGAGTGAGGATTGGAAACTGAGAAAACCAGAGGAGGTCGAAATCCTATCCGATGAGCTGGTGCTGCTGAAGAGTGATCCGCCGACACTTTCGCCAGATTCTCTAGCTAAGAGTTCGTTCGCTCGTGGGAGCAATTCGGGATAGATGTACATGCCAATTCGATGCAGTATCGGCGCTCATAAGGTCGTCTTTCAGGCGGCCGGGATTTCTTGAATGGTTATCTTTTTTCTAGTTCTAGGAATCTCCATAAGTTACATATTTGTTGTTTTGTTTCATTAAGGTTACTGCATTGACAATCTTGAATTTATCGATCGAAACACATTAACACATCCTTCAGCATTGCAAAGGGAGATCGAGGAAAACAGAGGAAATCTAAGCCCTTGCAAAACTACCCTCGCGAAGTGTTCTCCTTTTTTTTTGGTCAGATAGGAATTTTATTGATTATTGCTACCAAAAGAAACCTCATTAGAATGTAGCAGACGGCGCCGTGGTGTGTGGGAGCGACGGCTTTGCCCAAAGAGGTCTTTTCACTAGGTTCCCGTGCCCGGAGCCTGCTCGTGCCAGCGGGGGCTTGCCGGAGATGTTTTATCTCCATCGTTCTTGGCCGAGACCTGATAACGTTTCTGAAGGCGGCGTCTAGCGGATCCCCTCGGCCAGAGCTTGGCCGGCGTGCTTGTGGATTTGTCCATGTTTGTTGTATTTTTGTTCTGTAGTTTTTCATTCTTGTTTCCTTCGGTTAGCAATTGTCTATCTTTGATTTGGTTTTTTGAACCAGCCCGAGGCGGGTGGGTGGATAGGTTGCTAGCTCCTCGTGACCGACCCTTGGAGACGGTGAGTAGTGAGCTGCGGCTCGGCTTAGGACCTAGACTCCATCGTCTCTTTATCTCTTAGTTTTGGGTGTATATCCCCGAGATGGGTTGGTTTTAATTTCCTTTTAATTGTTTTTGGAAGGAATCACTGTAATTTTGCCTGTATGGCATTAATGAAATGAGCTTTGGATCAACAAAAAAAAAAAGAAACCTCATTAGAACTAAAAGAAGCAGCCTTTCTTTAGCAAGGAAGTGACTAACCAAGTGGGGATAAGCTTTCCAAGTACAGACTCCCGACACCCTTTCGCAACAATACTTATTCAACATGTATGTAAGAAGAAGTGTAATATATTTCTTTTGTCATGCCACCATGAAAGGTAGTAGTAGTACAACTCAAAATTCCGGTTGACTCACACGGTACAGCATACGGCGACCCCTTTATACTTCATTTAGAGGGACAAGTGGAATTTTGTGTTTCGGTCCATTTCGAGTATCAGTGTTGTAAGAAAGCTTGAACTGCTAAATTGTCCATCGGAAAGTAAATGAACGTCTCGGCTAGACTAATCAGAAAATCGATACATGTGTTATCAGTACTATTGTTGAAACGATTTTATCATGAAACGAGCAGCAAAACAAACTGCAAATGCATTCGTACTAGAAATGTAATGGAGTGCCTATGTAGTCAAGTAGTATATCTTTGGGGGTTAGCTAAATCTAATAAGTACTACAATACAAATGCAAGCAAACTACCAAGAATATTAATTCACATGCATAAAAAAATTTAATTGTGAAGTTACAGATGAAAACTGAGCAAATAAAACCGGAAGGAAAAGAAAATGAAAGAATCGGTACGCTCGTCTTTTTTTTTTTTTTTTGTGCCCCCATTCTCCCTAAATTTTTGTTTGGTGTATTTTCGGTATGTTTTCCTGTTCGGAATTTTTTGTTTAATTTTTTCTTCATGATCTTTTTTATTAATCATTCATCTTGATAAGAGGAATTAGAAAAGTATAAAATAAGGACCGAAGTTAGAAAAAGTTTATATAGAAATGTTTTATCTTTGGTAAACTTTCTTCGCTTTTGGTCATGATTTTTTACTTTCAAGACTCTTCTCGTCGGGACGAACAAGGAATCCCAAATAAAATAACACAAATCTAACAAAAATTCACAAACGACGAACAAAAACACAAAAACCAAAACCTCGAAAAAAAATTTAGGAAGAATGGGGCTATCAGGTCGCATTTATAAATTCAAGTTCATCGTAATTGGAGGAAATCTCAATAACCTAGGCAAACTGCTAGGCAGGAATTTCCTTGCAAACAAGAAACAAACACTAGTTCTCTTCCCATTGTACTCACATTTGCGTCCACTCCTAATCCTCTCCCACAACCCATTGTCCACATGTTTTCTGGCAAACGGAAATGGATGGATTCCACCCTTCGACCAATCTACCCAAGTCACACTCCTATTCGAATTCTTCTCCCCAGATCTTATATTCACAAATGTTGGCAAGTAATGCTCGTCTCCGTAACATTTGACTGAGTTAGTACATACTTTCTTGAAAGTTGGATAAAGTACGCGGTCGGAGATCACCTCGACGGCAAGGTCGCGGTCCATCTCGAACCACTGCGACCCCTTCCGCCATTGCTCTTTGGCGATCACCGGGGCTAGTCGGTGTCTGTATCGACCGCGGCCGGTGGGTCCTGGTAGGTCGTAGGACTGCACGTAGGTTTGGTTGGAGCCGATGAGGTAAGAGTAGACGGAGAGGAAGTTGTAGAGGGGAATGCAAGACTCGGAGAGGAGAACGAAACGCCGGTTTGAGAGGTCGAGCAAGGCGTTTGCTAACAGGCGGCGCTCTGCTTCGACCATGTTGAATTTTCCCCACTGTACTTCCTGCATCATTGAACAAGATTGTCAATTACTAGTAGTCATATTTTGATCAATTGAAGTGTGCGTGTCCGGTGGTGTAGCCAGAATTTTGCAAAGAAAGCCAGTCAGAATTCAAATGTGGGCTATGGGGGGGCCAGGGCCATCCCCAATTTAGAAAAACCTATAATTACCTAAGATTTTTCACATACAGTACATGTTTGGCCTCTTAATTTGTCATATACAAAAGAACTTTCACATGATTTACCTTCAAGGATTAGAAGTCAGAAGGAAACATCTATTACAACAGTTCACGTGGATTTGGTCAAGAATCCTCACGTGGATTTGGTCAAGAATATTGAGGATTCGTAGCTGGTAGCCTGATTGTAAGAAACTCTCTATATCCGGAGTTTGATTATAGTTCCTTTCTTCCGGCTCGATATTTTTCTCCCACGTTAGGGTTTTTTTTTTTTCCCCTATACACGTTTGTTATGTTTGCTTAGTTAAATAGTTATTATCTTATCTGCATTCATGAATAGGGAAATGATTTTGCCACTCCCTTTTTTTGTTAATGCGACTCCCCTGCAAGTATATTTTTGCACCAAAAATACAATTGCAGGGGAGTGACGTAAACAAAAAAGAGAGTGGCAAAATCAGCAGCCCGTGAATAATGACATAGATTTTAGGTGAAATCAATTTGCTATTTCCTTTATGCGGACCGTCTCTTTACGATGTGAATTAGCACAAGAATTGGCGAATTATTGTATTATGGATTGTGGCCACACGACAGGGCAAATAGTATTATGGTAATTGTTCATAGCCTAATTCATTTGAATACATTAGTGATTGGATGAATGGGAAGACTTTCAAGCATGAAGCATTAAACTCGGTTTGACAACAAAATTCGGACCAAGTCTTAGTCTTATATGGCGTGCTTGTCTGATGCCAACGTCAATGAAAAGTACATACAAGAGGATAAGGTGCACATCACCACAAAAATCATTTGTCGAAATGTTTAAGTTTTAGGAAATTTAAGTACGAAATATTACTCAGGAAATTACGTGTCGTCGACATGTAGGATATGTGGTAAAGCTAATGGTCACATATACGTATGCACAATTATTAATATCGAAATCACAGAGATTAAAAGGACCCGAGACGCGGCATCACAAAAAGGAGCAAGCAACCCAAAGGAGAAACCACGCTCCCCACGAATCACATGCCTAAGACAGGATTGGCAAGAGGCCGAACCGGAAACATCCTCAACCCCACCCCTTCCTCCTAAAAGACAGCCCAAAAAGAAAAATACTAGTCATCCCTTCTCGGCCAACATGGCTCTGTGTCGCTCTTCATCAATTTCCTTCAATTGAGCAATCTTACTAATGAGTTCCCTTTCATCGCCATCATAACCAATTCCAAGAGTCTTATCAATATCCCACACTGCTTGAGCCTCGTTTAGAAATATTCTAATCCTGATGTTGATCCCCTCTAAAGAAATAGATAAAGAAATTACAGCTGCCGCCGATCTGAAGGTAGATTTAGGTTAATTTGTGTCTTTTTTTATTTTTGCCTCCCCTATAGACCGATTTCCCGAAAATACCCATCATCTCATCAATTCGTCGAACTCTTCTTTTCCCCTTCCTTCCATCCTTCTTTCTGTTCCTATCTCCCAGAGGGGTAACATCTCTCTGCACCTCCTCTCTTCCTTTCCCAGAAATAGCATCTGATGTGTCTAACCCAATGAGACCCATATTGGGATGATCATGGCTTAACCCAAGATATAATCCACTCGGATGCTCATATTCGGTTAAACAAATGGCGCTAAATCTCTACCATGTATGACTTTTGCTATGCCCTGTTTTATATACTTTATGGTAGATGAAGTACTTAAGCCCCGTTTCGCTAAGATTCTTACTATTTTTAAGTACCTTTTTTTTTTGCTTTACGAAACAGGTCATTCGGAGACGTGCCTTACATGCCCTCATATGCCCTCGTCATATCTCACAGAAAATAATATGGATGAAACTCGTACTAATTTTCAATAATAAATTAATGAAATAAAAAAAATGTGGAAAGAGGTGTGAGCCAAGTTGCAAAATTATCAGGAAAAAAAAAAAAAAAACAGAGTAGCAGTTACTTACCTTGCTAGGAATTCTTGTGCCATAGAAGACTGAATTTCTAGGCGTTGTGTCGTTAAAAGATGGACTGGAATGGACATAGATGGAGTATTTCCCTTTGTGCCCTTCAAAGAACTTCTCCCACAGTGGCGCCAGGGGCAAATCCCCTCTTGTCAAAAACAAGAAAGCAACCTTTGGGACAAGCTGGAATGGAGCTTGGGGAACACGAGGAACCGTTGAAGCTCTCCGCGTTAACTCTTCATCTTCCACTATTTCATGATCACTGAAGGAGCTTTCCCTCTGACTGTAATTGGCAATTCTTGGTGTGTCCGGAGTCGGAGGAGCCCCGAGAGGCGACGGGGTGTTGTAGAAGAGTTTGTTGAGCTCGTGGTTGAAGGGAAAAAAGCCATTGAGGTAGGAAGTACATGTGATTCCAATGGTTAAACCAAGAGTAAAGAGAATCAAGTTAGTGATGAGGCTGGAATGATGCATCAAGGAAATAAATGGTTTTGTTGGTGAGGTTGGTTGGCCTTGGTTCTTCTCATTCTTCATTGGAGAGAGAGAGAGAGAGAGAGAGAGAGAGAGAGAGAGAGAGAGAGAGAGAGAAACTGAATGTTTTCTATGGAGGGAGAAAGAGAGGAGTTGGAAGATAAGTAGTACTTGGGAAGAAAGCGATGGCCCTCTTCAAAGAATGGAGAAGAAGAAAATTGGTTCCGGACTTCCGGGGAAGGTATTACTTGTCTAGAGAGGGAGAATATCTTCACTCTAGAAAGAATGTTTTCCCTCTAAAAATATGTGTCTTCTGACCTTTATGAATCAGAAGGACTAATTATTTGGTGGTTTTAAGGCACCGACACACTTGTCGATCTGATTTATAAACCACTTGGACCATTACTGAAGTCTAATTGGACCGATCAAATGTAACGCTTTGATAGAATATTATGTCTCTTATTTATAAATCACTTGGCCGTTACTCAAATCTAAGTGGACCGATAAAATGTCAATGCGCATTGAAAGAATTTTCTTTTAGTAATGTTCGGCCACGGGTCACGATGCCCAATAAATTCTCTCTATCATTCGCCCCTTTCTCCTTTTAAATCATAGCGTCAATAGATCTCCTATAGGGAAGGTCAAAGTCCGGCACGACATTGCCTACACGGGTACCATGCCTCATAGGGCATCTCGAGTCCTGCCATCCGACCAGACCAGACACTCAGTGTCTGAGCCATTATATATCTAATACGGAGTAGATCACAATACAAATCAGCCCTTGTTGGGGGGACGCTAGTCCTCTCTAATCTCGGGTTTCGTGTCCTTTCCAAAAGGGGAAATTATACTTTGCCCCCTTAAACTATCAGCCGGCCACACTTTGCCCCCTCCAACTACTCAATCGAACACTTAACCCCCTTTAACTATGATTTCGCTGCCACCCCTTTAACTCTGTTAACGTTTTGAGCTAAGTTACGTAAATACCCTTACACAAGATAGTTAGATATACATACACGATACTCCTACAGATTTCCCCAACCCACAATACGATTTCCCCAACCCTAAAAGCTACAATTTCAGTCCATACCAATTTTTTATTTATAAAATTTGGTTTTTTAAAAAAATTAAGTGTTCCAAATTTCAATCTGTTTGAACCGGTGGAAAGATTTTCGTTTTCTGATCATTTTATCCTAAATGGTCATAATTAAATTTTGACTCTAGGGCTCTCATTGATTAACCCTAAGAGATATTTGATTTTACGACTTTCTTAGGGTTAATCAACGAGAGCCTTAGAGTCAAAATTTAATTATGACCATTTAGGATAAAATGATCAAAAAACTAAAATCTTTTCACCGGTTCAAACAGATTGAAATTTGGAACACTTAATTTTTTAACCATATTTTTTAATATATAAACTGTGTAAACAGGTTAAAAAAATTAAGTGTTCAAAATTTTAATACGTTTGAATCGGTGGAAAGATTTTAATTTTCTGATCATTTTAACCTAAATGGTCATAATTAAATTTTGACTATAGGACTCTCGTTGATTAACTCTAAGAAAGTCGTAGAATCAAATATATCTTAGGACTAATCAACGAGAGCCCTATAGTCAAAATTTAATTATGATCATTGAGGATAAAATGATCAGAAAACTAAAATTTTTTCACCTGTTGAAACGGATTGAAATTTGGAACACTTAAATTTTTAACCAAAAATTGAATTTTATAAAAAAAAAAATTTGGTATGGACTGGAATTGTATTCCGCTAAGGGAAGAAAAAAATGAACTGGTAGAGAGAGAGAGAGAGAGAGAGAGAGATGGATTTGTGTAAAGTCTGGAAAATTTCATCTTTGAGATGGTTGTGTATGCTAGAAAGGGAAGAAGAGGGTAATTTTGTCCTTGGGTTTTAAAAATAGTGGCCTGGAAAATTTTTCCCTCCAAAAGTCTAACAGACAACAAACGGAAGGGTTAGGGTGGCAGCGAAATAATAGTAGGAGGGGGTTAAGTGTTCGATTGAGTAGTTGGAGGGGGCAAAGTGTGGCCGGGTATTAGTTTAAGGGGGCAAAGTATAATTTCCCCTTTCCAAAACGCAGTTTATCAGCAAGGAATGGAATATGTTTATATCGCAGCCTTCGAGAGTACTAACAGAGATTCTACCGTCGCGGGCCTTGGGAGTCGTGCGCCGCAGTCGTCGCAACCTCCCACCCTCGCAGTTGTGTCATGTGTCCATCGCCTAAGAGTAACACGTATCGCCCCAAAGGGAAGTCCATGTGCCCGAGTACTCGCTGACCTCTGCATAGTTGGAAATTCGAATACAAAGAGTACCTTACCAAAACAAGATTAAATTCTGATGAGAGCTTCGTGTGCTATAATGCAACCAAAAACAATTCTTACTTTGACTTAAGGGAAGGGTGAGTTGTACTTGTACGTACTTGGATGGCTTAACACATTTAAAGAATTGATCACGGCAACTAATGGAACTTAAGGATTTGCTTCCTCCTAAATTCTTAAATTTAAATTTGAAATTTTCTCAGGTATTATCAATTTCTTTGGAGTCGGTCCAAAAAAAATTTTGCTCTGACTTTAATTGGTACCCCAGCACGTGGACGATGAGATTGATTACCAGAATTAACCGAGGTGCATGCCTGTAAGTCGACTCGGACACCTGAGTCATAACAAAATACACTAACAGGCTCTTCCAAGCCAAGGTATTACATATTGAGAATAAATATGGCGTGTGCAAAGAGTATCAATTTTATTAATTATTATATCTGTGTTTATGTTTCCCTTGGTTGTATAGTCACTCAACTTATTATTGTATTTTGTTAGTATTAACTAGTGGTTAGGCACGTTCGTTGCAGGTGGGTTTTTTTTCCAAGTTGTTACCTGTGTGTTTTCAAACCTTCACTAGAGCACTCATCACAAATAATAATAATAATAATAATAATAATAATAATAATAATAATAGAAGCCAATGACTAATCGTTTATTACGTTTAGTGATGTCCAATAAGTAATAGTAATGGACACCTTTTTTTTACAGATAATAATGTTAATTTCCCAATGCAAGCCCGTGGAAAGGTTATTGTTCTTGGTTGCGTTGGTGTTTAGGCACGTGCCACGTGGTTTTTTTCCCCCCACATATATATATATATATATATATAATTCTTCATATGGTGTACCCAATTTTATTTCTTCCTTGGGTTTTTTTGGGATGGATTTAATTTAATTTAATTTACTGTACCTGTTCACTACTTTTGTTCTCAATAGTTGTACGACGAAACAAATAAGTACGACAAATATTACATTTTGAATGCGATTGTGATTGTTGTTATTAGTAGAATATGAAATAAAAATACATAAATGTAGAAGGGCAAACAAATGTGTAGAATTGTTATTTGGAAAAAAGAAAAGAAGAAAAGAAAATGTGTAGAATTGCTCTAAACTTGAACACAGTTATGCCATCGTTGTCTGATTCTTTTTTGATTTGGTTTCTTTCCTCCTTCTTGATGTTTCGTCGGTACAAGGATGTTACCTGCATGAATAAATAAATATACTTCAATTTCCCAGATTATTTCAAATATAAAAGTCAATTTGACAATGTGGTTTGAATTATACCTCGGGTCATCCATATAGATATTGCATAAGCATTTTGATAGCCTTTGAAGCTCTTGCATATGATTGCGCGTACCATGGCCTTCATTTCTCTGTGGCATCATTATGTTTGAAGGTGCTTGGTTGCTGGGATGGTCCTTCGTTATCCTTTTTGGCATTGGATGTGGGATGAGTAGTATATCTGTTATTCTCAAGTTGTTTTTCTTAAACTCAATCACTCGGATGTGTTTCTTTTAAATTGTAGTGTATAACTCCTGTTGTAGATCATGTAGCTTTGCCCTTGTCAATCACATGCTCTATATCCTTGGGTAATTCGGCCTTCACTTCATGTAACTTTGCTTAGAAAGCCTTTTCGATCAAATGGTCTATTTCTTTGGGTAATTCGGCCTTCACTATTGGAACTTTGGTTTGTTCTTGGTCAACATTGACAGTCCTTGTTATCAGAGTATCTTGTTCAACATCTCTTAAAATCGATGTTAGTTCTTCGAATATTTTGAAGAACTCCATTTTACGAATCTGATTCTTCATTTTCTAATCCAAGAAAAATCAAATTCAATGTTAGTCAGGTATCACCTAGAGATATAGATAGAGTATAGAAGGAGCGAAAGGCGCCTTTTCATAGGAAAAAATACGTAATAGATATAGATATGCCTCTTAAAAGTGAGAAGGCGCCTCTTAGCGCAATGCGGTGGCAATTATAACCTATATTTTTCAATCCGTTCAAATCCGTCCACTTATAACCCAACTCAATCCGCCTATATTATATAATGGGTTGATATGGGTTAAACTCATCTCAACCCATATTTACATGGGTTTAGATGGGTTGAAAATGGGTTTAATATGGATTGGAATTAAAAGACTCATTCACTATATTGTTAAGCTAAAAATCCCATTTTTACCATCGAGGTACATTCATGTTAATCACAACTGCCTATACTTTTTGCGAGGAACTGTTGTCTTTCTTCTTCTTTTCTGTTTATTTTTCTCGCTTCAACTTTATTAAAGTACGGAGGCGGTGAGGTAGTTGCGAAATACAATACATATCTCTATTGTCTACAGACACTAGACAATACGCCTTGACAAAACCAATTTGCTGATATTCGTTTTCAATTATGACCGGTCATAATTAATTATTATCGATCATGATTGATTTTCGATATGGATCGTCCAAAAACACTTTGGACATGTGCGATTGACCTCCGTAAAATCTTCTTTACGGAACGATCTGCAAATAAGATTTTCTATTAAAGGACAGAGAAGAAGGCTTCGGGTGGATTTGGCTTGTTAAGTCAAAATGAATTTTCTTTTGTCTTTATTCAAATTTTTTCGTATTTTTTTATTTTTCTTCAATTTTTTGTAACTTATTGATTCGTCTCGTCGAGAGAGATCGGAAAAGTAAAAAAAATTTATCGAAACTCAGAATTTTTTTAAGAAAAAGATTATTATTTTTACTTATTTTTTCTTTATTCAAAAAATCTTAAGTTTCGATCATAATATTTTACATTTTTCGATTCCTCTCGTTGAGACGAATTAATAAACTATAAAAGTTTGACGCAAAATAAGCAAATGCAAAAAAACAAATTTAAATAAAGAAAAAAGTTAGTCAATTTTTAATCCAAACGCACCCGAAGCTGGCATTGGTATACCGGATATTTTAGCTTAGGTATGTACCTACATTTTGATTCCCTTCAACGCGTATATATACAAAGATCTTCTCTATTTTCCAAAAAGGGTGAAAATGAAGTAAAACGGGTCGGGTGGGTTTGGACCATTTATTTTAATTTTTTGATTCCCCTCTTTGAATAATTCACAAAAAAATTGACGCAGAACGTACAAATAAAAAAAATTAAAAATTGGCTTATGTAGCCGAAAGATCCCACGGAGTTTTGCTCATTTGTGAACATGTTTCAACCCATATCTAGTGAAGACAGTAGAGAAGGAAAAGAAGGAAGGGGGAAACGGGGATGAACAAAAAAAGGTGGGGGGGGGGGGGGGGGGGGGGGGGGGGGGGTGTGGTTTGAGTTTGACTGGACTCATATTCAATCTAATCCGTTTCAACCTGTTTACTATTTAACCCATATTTGACTCGCCTATAATTGACCCGCAATCCGTTTCAACCTGCTCATTTACCACCTCTACTATCTAATAATAATAATAAAATTATTATTATTATCTGTTTCCAATCCCACCAACTGTTCCAACTAACAATTAAATAGTAAACTGTGTGTAACAAACTAATTAAAAAGTAAGTAGACAGGCAAACTACTTATAAACAACTAATGAAAGTAATGCGCGAGCGGATAGAACACGAGCGGTAAACGTGAAATTACATTCCGAAGTACCAAAAAATAGTAAACGGAAAATATGACTCACAAATGTCAACACCAGAGAATATGAAGTAAATCGAGTCCAGCGAAAAACCTCAGCAAGGGGGTCCCGATTTTTGGCACCTGATTTTTTTGGATGCCACGATTTTTACGCATGCAAACGTAGCACTTTGAATGCGTGGCTCATCAACCAAGTGCAATTTTGTTCATTGCTTGACGATTTTCAAGTCCTAAATTAATGGGTTGTCCCAAGCGTAGGGCTGAGACCGATGCAGCATAATATCCGGTAAGTCCGGAGTCGAATCCACAGAGACAGTGATGTGTACTGACTAAAATTTCGGATCGTTACTTATTTAAACTGACTCTTAGGTAGCCACCCCTTGTAGTTTGATTGAGATTAACTAAAACTAAGAAATAGGAGTAACTGTTCTTTTTAAATAATTAAAGGAGGTACGGTTGTAGGCTTCATAGCTCTCGTAACCAGTTCGGATTAACCTGCTCCAATCAATGTTCTTAAAAACATTCAATTTCTAATTGAAAAAGATACCCCGCAAGATGCGAGACCCTATGGTCGCCGTTTACCTATGCGCAACGGAGAATGAGTTTTGGTGGACCCCCATTCCCCCGTTCACATGGGCTCCGACAATGCCCGGGTATGCCCAGGTTCGTCTGTGGGAAGTATTTTTGCAATCTAAAATTATCTTTTTCATTGTTTGAAAATAGGAGCAGTGCCCGAACTGGTCAGTGCCCGAACTGGTCACGGCATGTTAATCACCCCGCGACCCTATCTAGACAATTACTCACTAATCATTATGTATTAAAAAGAAATCCTAACTTGAAACATGTTTTTATTGCGCGAGATGGAAAAAAAAATTAGAAAAATATCAACTAAACAATAACCAACGGACAACTTTAATTAAGAACAAAAATTGAAACTAGTCATCGAATGCTTAAGGCCCCGTTCCGGAATACCTTCTTAAAAAATAAGTATTTATTTCACATTTTCAAACTCAAAAATAATATAAATGAAAAATATTTTTTTGATTTTTTTTGCACCGTATAAAAGATCTTATCGAGATTTTTCAAACAAGATCCATATTGCATATTTTTAGATTTCATTAAGCCCATTATTTTTTCGTTTGAAATTGCCTTCTTAAAAAATAAGAGCTTAAAAGCCGTTCTGAAACGAGGCCTAAATACTTGAACAAAAAGAAGAAAACTCGGAAGAAAAATAGTAGTAACCAATATTCGGAACCAAATCCTCCTGATCGTAGCCCCCGTTCTTCGCTTTTACCGTACGTTGTAACAAGTCCCGGGTAGAACTCACCCCCAAAAGCTAGCTGTTGAGGGGAGGGTGCCCAGGGACCCATTAACCCCCCACCGAGAGCCCGTACTCCCGATGTGGGACAAGCCCCATCCCTTGCACTGGGATCACAACATACGTGGGAATCCAAGAAGATATCCCGGTGCCTTGTTCTCTGTAGCTCTAGGTCTTGACCTTTTTTTTCCTCCGACAGCGTGATCCCCCTGGCGAAGCCTCGTTCTCCTCTTTATAAGCTGTTGCCTTCCAATCACAAAAACCTATTGGCCCCAGTCATCACTCCAACTCCAAGTCTCAGCCGTGTAATTCCAATTTTTTACTCCATTTGTTGAAACCATGGGCCCCATTCTTAGTTGCAATAATAAACAATTTTGAGGCCCACTTAGAATACAAAAGTCCAAGTCCAATTGTGTTGCTACCCATTCATTTCCAATATCACGCGACAGCAGCACCGAAGGAGAAAAATCGTGAGTCGCCATCCATGTTTCTTTTAATTCGGTAAGCAGCTACGTAGAGCACATTAAAATATCAAAACCTTCAAACACCTATGACATAAAAATTAAGCAATTAAACACTAAGTGATAAAATAAATAGACTTAACACTGATAAATTAGGAGGCGCTAATGTGAACCTTTACGCGCTTATCATACACCTTCTTTGAAAGAGAGTGAACGCTTTTTTATTAGTTGAAATGGTGTAGGTCCCACAGCTGAATAACTTTTTGATAAGCACGACATTACTTTGTGTTAGAAACCATACTATTTTAACCAATAGGAAGAAGAGTAATATTCACTGCATTTAGATTCTAATCAGCACCATAACTAGGCACCAAACTGGCTACTACTATTATTACTACTACTTTTCTCCCGTTCAATTGCATGGAAAAGATGGGAAAAGACAGAAAAATCAACTTTCCTATAATTTTCTGTATGTTAAGTTATCCGAAAAGTTGTAAGATTCACTGCTTCAACTTTTGCACTGGGAAACACTTTCATGCAAAATAGATCTTGCCAAAAGAAAAGAATTCTTGTTTTCCTGCAAAATTTGTTGTCAACAAAACACACACATGAAAATAAATTTCATTTTTCTTTCCTTCAACTTTACTTTTTCTAAGAACTAATTTCTCACACAACATTCCCGACAACTGAACGGATGGTATTGTCGCTGATTTACCTATGGGAAACAATCTTAATCCAGACGACTGCAACTCACATCATCTAAATTCCATCAATTAACGGCTCGATGACAACTTATCTTTCCTTATAATTTGTAGCAAAAAAAACATAAATTGGTGACGTGGTCCTTTTACTACCTCATCAAATCCGGACGCTTCTCACAGTCGCTACAAGTTCAATTCGCGGGAATTGACACAAAAAAAAAAAAAAAAAAAAAAAATCCACCCCCAAAAAAAGAAGGTATATACGGTGCGCACCTCAGGCAGGCATATTGAGCTTTTTATTATCTTCCGGCCGTGTTGTCATATATTCGTCCTAAATTTTTAAATGTGTGCCATCAAAATCATTAGAAAAGCAACTAGTGACATAATCTGTTTCTATTTTTCTTCTTCGTTGTCTATCAAGCAATCTGCATGTCATCACAAATTTTGAACCCGCTTGATGTGCATCTCCTAACAAACCGAATGACGTCATGGATTGCGTACGCATGAAATGTCACATCTAAACCTAATAAAAATAAAACATGATTTACCTAAATTGACCATCTTTATAGTATAAGACATGGTTGCAAGAACTTACCTTACAAAACATGGCCAAACCTTCACCTGAGCTTGTGTCATGCTTGATTGAATCTGCTGCTTTTTCATGCTCAATTCCATTTAAAAACTTCAGTGTAAAATGAGTCATGACTTTAGAAAACGACTGTGACAAAGACTTCTTAACTATCGTGTACTACAAACAGTGACTAAAAGTTAGTACTTAAATCACTTTTTTTTTTTTTATCGAATTAAGAAAAATGTATTGGTCGTCACTTCTTATTATTCCTTTTGTCAACTGGAAATTCGATTTTTACAAATAAATTTGGGTTCAAACAAAATACGCAAACTACTTCCTCTAACCATATGTACTGACACGTCAGACTACTAGCTTCAACGCCAAAAGGACAAGGAAACATGGTGCCCCAGCCGTTGTCTCCATCACACAACCACATCATGACACGTCGTACAAATATGCGCTGCATCTGCGGACATGCATGTGCTTCAGAGGTTACAAGTACGTAGTAGTTTAACACCAACATATTTCTTTCTAGATAGATTTCGTGAAACATAAGACACTTAAACATAATAGTAAGAATTTTGTAAAGATAGGAAGGCCAACCTTTATATACTTCACAACGTGGGCAATCTATAAAAATTGTCAATGTTTAGAGCTTTGTATAAGCCCAAATTAGGATAGAGTCTAGAGATTATTTCCAAAAACAGAGCTAACAGTTTACGTACAGAAAATGCCATGCTAATATCAATGGATCACAGTTAACACTAAATAGCAAACATCGTTCATTACTGCTGTACTCCAAATACACTGGTCACTAGATAATTAGACCATAACGTGAGTCCTCCTTTCAAAAGATTCGCAGATCCATCACAAGCAACACAGAGCAACGGAGGAATCATTATGAACGTATGAGATAGGACATTACTAGAAATGGCAACGAGACGGGGCGGAGCGGGTTTTTGCATACCCCGACCCAAAAACCATTTCCCGGCCCCGCCCCAACCCCGACCAGGTTTTTTGGGTACCCCCGTTCCCGCCCCGATTGGGAAATGGGTTTACCCGCCCCTTAAAAATTTAAAAAAATTAAAAGTATAAGTAAAAAAGTAAATAAAAAAATACTAAATAAGAATAAAAATTATCCAAAAAATAAAACTTTCGAAATTATTTTTGTGTCTTTTGGTTTTGCAGTTTTATCTAAACTTTTAATTGCAATCAATATTTTAGATACTTCATTCCATTTCATTATGTGCAGAATTTATTATAAATATTTTAAGAAAACTTATTAAAAAAATCCACTAAACAGCAATAAATATCTATTTTTATTTCTTTTTTAAATTTAATTAGCCTACTTGACAGTGAAAGACATTGTTTTTTGAATTAATGCTAAAAAAATGAAAGGACGTGTATATAAGTATATCTACATATATAAATATATATATATGCCTGATCGGGTTCGGGCGGGGTATTTCGGCGGGGGTTTAGAGACGGGGCACTTTCGCCCCAAACCCGGCGCCGATTCGAGAAATTTTACACCGACCCGATACCCGAAAATGGGGTTTAAAAAAAAACGGCCCCCGTTCAGGGCGGGGGCGGATAGAATTGTCATCCCTAGACACTACAATGAGCCGGTAATATTAGTAACTCTCAAAGAGGCACAAACCCTAGAATTAACCTCAAACATAAAAAACATAAACGCCAAAACACTTTCTATAATCCTTTTAGAGCATGTACACCAGTTGAACTAAATGTCTTTAGCTATTTTAAAGAGGAAAAACCTAAAAACCTTTGGCTACACCAGATTAGGTTAAAGAGAATCTCTTTTACCTTTGCAACATTTCTTCGTTATTTTAAGCAAGCCACTATTCATATCAATAGTGGATTTAAATATTATATTTCCACTTCAGTTGTCTCTCGTTTCTCTCATCCCATTGATTTACATGCCTCTCCCCGATTGAATTTAATAGTATTTTATAGGATAGAGAAGCTGTTGGTGCAAGCCCAAACAAAAAGTGAACAGGTAAAATTGATAAATGTCAAAATTGAATAGGTATTTTAACTAGGGGAAATTCCAAGCCGGTCCCAAATTTTACATGGGGTTCCATACAAACCCTCTTTTAAAATCCTATCCCATCCAGCCCCTTTTTAAAGATGCTTTTACTATTTTACCCTTGTCACTATTTCAACACTCCCAGAATTTACACCCCACCCATAAAATTCACACCCCACATAATTCACACCCAAAGAATTCACACCTTTAAGAATTCACACCCCGCATAATTCACACCCCAACGAATTCACACCCTCCAGAATTCACACCCCACCCACAAAATTCACACCTTCAGGAATTCATACCCCACCCGCAGAATTCACACCCTAAGAATTCACACCTTCAAGATTTCACATTCTACAGAATTCGCACATCTTTTCAGAATTCACACTATTTTGCAGAATTCACACCCCACCCACAGAATTCACACCTCCACAACTTCACACATTCCAAAATTCACACCCCACTCACAGAATTCACACCCTACAGATTTCGCACCCCTTTTTCAGAATTCACACCATTTTGCAAAAATCACACCCTCCAGAATTCACATATCCTTTTAGGTATTCACATCCAAAATTCTTAGGAGTGTGAATTCTTGGTACAAATTCTGAAAATATGTGTGAATTCACACCCATGGAGCCAGAAACATGATCAAAACCAAAACTTCATATCAACAAACGCCCAAAGCAAAAAAACCATCTTTACATATCTATCCATCATAAATCAAGATTTATTCTTTACACAATTCACACCTCTAAATCGAAACAGAGCGTGTACTTTTCTAGCATCATCATCACAGCCTTCAATTTCTTTAAAACTTGACCAACATGCAGTAACCGATAGTTGAACCAAAACAAATACTAGTTTTTTTTTGGACAACATGAACCAAAACAAATCAAACACATTTAAAGACACTTTTTCCAGAGAGAGAAACGCGAAACTCGCAGCAGAAACAAATCAGAGACAGAACCTCCGGGCGCCTCCAACACGACTGAATCCAAAAATCCGACACCTCAAGTGACCTCCGCCGTCCACACAGGCAACCACTCCTTGACGAAACCGACGACGTTCAAGTTACAAATCATCCGACTCATCCTCGACGTCGTCATACGACAGATGCCCCCGGATTCTTGATGCCGACGGAGACGGATTCGAGGCGGGTTAATCGCGAGACGAGATCGATGAAGATTTTCTAGAAAGGAGTGGTGAGGGGTTTGGCGGAGGTCGGGAGGCGGGATTTGGTGAAAAGGCAGTCGATGTTGCCGTGGTGGTGGACAAAGGAGCCTCCTCGGGTGGGCCTAGGGTCGACCGCTGTTGAGAAGTTACGGTGGGTGGCGCTAGACGTATAGGAGCGTAGGGCTTTTAGGAACGGAAGGGCATTTTGGACAAATTATTTGAAACGGGGCTTGGAGGGGTATGATTAAACATGTGTTGGGCTTGGATGGGTAGATAGGTACAAAAAAGGGCCGGCCAGTCAGAAGCCCTTTTAACTAACCTTGGTGGACATGCTCTAATATAGGAAAGCCCAGGAAAGAGCAAGCCCACAAAATAACTTAAACGGGCCCAAAAGAAGTGCAAAATTAAAAGCAACCTCAACAAATTTCCACATTTTCCCTTACTTTGAATTGCAACGAATCCAGAAAGATTGGGCTTCTTTTCTTGTTTTAATTTTATATATTAAAAAGAACTCCGCATTTATTAACTTTAAGTCAAATTTTTATGGACTATTGATTTGTCTCGACGAGAGGAATCGATTTTTTGGGTTTTATCTTTAATATTATCATAATTATTTGGGTAAAAAAATTATGACTTCTCTGATTCGTCTCAACGAGCCAATAATTCACCGAAGTCTGACAACACTGACAAATGCAAAAAAAAATATAAATAAAGACGAGACAAAAAATCTGGAAACTCCAAAAAAAAAAAAAGTAAAGAGAACAAGAAGCCCAATCTCTCTCTCTCTCTCTCTCTCTCTCTCTCTCTCTCTCTCTCTCTCTCTCTCTCTCTCTCTCATTTAATAGGATCTATTCCAACTTTGATTTTATCGAACCAAATATATTTAAGGGGGGTGTTTTCACTAACAAAAATTAATAAAAATTTAATGTACTCTCTCTCTCTCATTTAATAGGATCTATTCCAACTTTGATTTTATCGAACCAAATATATTTAAGGGGGGTGTTTTCACTAACAAAAATTAATAAAAATTTAATGTATTTTACCATCTCGTTTCCACTAACTAACAACTTGTTAATAAAACCTTCGTTCTCATTAAATTTTCACTCACATACACATCTACAATTTATTCATTACCGGAAATAACTTGACATTTCTCAACAAGTTATTTATTGCCGAAAACACCTAACAACTTAATTGCAAGAAATTTTTTGTCACAATTTACTATCAGAAACACCCTTTAAGGCTCTGTTCCACTAACTAGGAGTACTTATTTTTTGAATTAAAGGTGATGTATGGTGAGATAATGACTTATCTCATAAAGCGTAGAATAAGTACTAAAAAATAAAAATAAAATAAAAAATTTAGCGGAACAGGGCCTTAAAAAGACCCGCTATGTTATGCTTAGATTGCTCTACTTTTTCTTTTTTTGTCCTTACTCAAAAAAGTTTTGCTTTTGTCAGTTTTGAGTTAAAATTTTGTAAATTATTGATTCATCTCGATGAGAGAAATCGAAAGAGTCGAAATTCTGAATTTTATTCAAATATTTTTGAAAATATCCAAGATAAAGCCCAAAAAGCGGACTTAAAATAAAAATTATGACTTTTACTCAAATATTTTGAAAATATCCAAGAGGATGCCTCTTGGATATTACCCAAAAAAATACTAGGGTAAAAGTAAAAAAAAATTTGTCTAATTTTTCTCATCGAGACGAATCAATAATTCACACAAATTTGTCGCAAAATGAATAAACTCAATTTTTTTTAATAAAGACAAAACATAAAAAAAGAGTGAAAAATTCCAAGTTCTCAAACACATTACATCATATACTAGAGCATAAACTACAGTAAATACATGCACATCCACTATCCAGTAACAGAGATTAAATAGGAATTGCGAGCTTGACAGTTTGGGAGTCGGAGAGAAGACAACCAAATTTAACGAAAATAAATACATATATGTATATACACAGGCATATACAAGCTATTGTATATGTTACACACACACACACACATATATATATATATATATTTTTTAATTTCTTAAATATCTCGCGGTCTAATTCGGATAATCTATGGTTTTCAAATGAAAACTCAATCTTAGTCCGTATCTCATGATTTTTTAATTTTTAAATTTATGTCCGGACCAATAATTTACGGACAAAATTCAAAAGTACTCATATCAGATCGATCTGGACCGGTTTCACCATTCAACGAATTTTTTTTGTGCAGCCAATACTGCCAATCTACACGCCTATTTTTAAAGAGAAAAGGTGGTTGTAAGTTTGTAATTAGAGTATCCGCACCAGACTCTCTACATTTTGGACCAATTTATATCTCAAAAAGTCACTTTATTACTTTAGCTATCTACTTTTAAAATAACTACTGCATCAGACTCTTTACTCTCACTCTCCTCTCAATAAATAATCAAACCCACCTCAATTAAATACTCCATTTACTCTTCCTTCGCCGATAAAAAAAAATTTCTCCCAGTCTCCCTTCCTCTGACCCTGACCGCCCCTAGTACGCAACAATTAAGAGAGAGAGAGAGAAACAATATAAAAATCAGAAGCAAGTGAATAGTACCTGGCCTATCCAAGCGAGGTACTGTAGCAAAACTAAATTTTCTTCAAAGTAAAGAGGAAGGAAGAGAGGCTGATAAAGGGGATTTTGGATTTTCTTATTTTGGCTCTTTAATTTAGTTAAAGAGGAGAGTAAAGGGAGAGATGTGGATGCCCTTAGTCAAAAGAGAGAGAGAAGTCTGTGGTGGAGAGAGAAGAATGTGTGTTAGTGAATATTTATTGGTGAAAGGCACCTGGCAAAATGACGTGTTGTGCCAAGGGCAACGAATAATTCACTAACATTGCATTTTGTGCACTTTATGTCACCCTCAAGAGTCAGCTCAATCAATATTCCTAACGTTCATCTGACACACAATCAGATGCCAAAATTATCCTTCCCAAATTTGCCTGTTTTTTCTTTTGAAGGCTTGAGACCCTTTCCGCATCAAAAATCTCATACCCTTACCGCAAGTTTATGTCCAAAAAAATACAAAAAAATTTATAAATTTAAAATAATTAATTATGGGGAGTGATTTTTTCACTTACCTTTTTGTTAATGTCACTTCTCTTTGTGTCTTTATTAGATGATTTATTTTGTGAGAGAATGGGAGTGACATTAAGAAAAAAGGGAGTGACAAAATCAATTCCCTTAATTATTGGATTCTGTAAAAAATTAGCTCCAACGGTTATTAATATGTGTGTTTTCTGAATTTGTAGGGGTGAAACTACAAATCCAGAAAACATATATACCGATATCCGTTAGAGCTGATTTCTTACCGTATCCAATAATTGATTATTTTAAAATTTATAAATATTTTTATTTATTTTTGTAGGATCCGAAATGATCTCCACTTAATCTGATATCAATAAAGCCTGCTTCAGAATTCGTAGGGCAATGATTCAAATGAGAAGTTATTCTTAATATATTTTTTATGGGCTCCTAAATAAAATTAGTTCAATCCAATATTGATAAAGGCTGTTTCAGAATTTGTAGGGAGCAATATTTAACAGAGTTTTTTTTTGGCTTAAGGGTTGGAATTAGGGAATGGGGGTATGAGACGACAGCGTTTGGGTGCTAGATGCTATTCTACTCACAAATTCTCAGGATCTTAGCTCAACAGTGAACAAAACGTTAAAACAAAAAACAAAAAAATACGGCTCTAGGAATTTCCCTTTTAGGGTAAGGAAAAGAAGTGCAATTATGTTCACCCTATTTGACAATCTCTTTTAAGAGGGTGAACATTACCCTCCTTCCTATTGATTGAAATGATGTGAATCCCACCACAAGTGATGTCATGTTTACTTCTTGTTAAGCATGACATCACTTCATGGTGGGATCCACATCATTTTAACTAATAAGAAGGTGAGTAATGTTCACCATCTTTTAGGAAGGATGGTAATATTCATCATCTTATAAGGGATGTGAACAAAACTCAACTGCGAAAGGGAAGGCGGTAAACTGATGGAAATAGAAAGAGATACCGGAAAGATAAGCCAATGGCATTTTTGTTATTTGAGTAAACAACTTGTCCTTTATTAGAATGTTAGAATCCAACATGGGAATGCTTTGAAAAAGCTGTACGTAGTATGTAGCCTTTGGGACCCACATCACCGGTTAGAATTTGCCTTTTTGGAAAAACCAGCTGCCCCTATTTTCTAAGGTCTTCTTTCCTCTTTTCAAGCCTTGACAACATACATGCATGTACGGACTAGTCAAACCTTATTTCGGAGAGTCCTACCAGCGCCCCATTTAATTTGCACCTGCAAAGCGAGTAGCTGCCATTAGTCTTGAGGTAGCAAAGCAGTCTTGGAGCGAAATTTTTCAGTGACAGGTAGGTACTGTCCGTTCGGGGCATCCGAACTAATCTATTATGTTTTTGGACGGCTCAGATTTGAAGAGAGAAAAAGAGAGAAAGTGTTGCGATAAGAGAAAATAGAGAATTTTAATCTGAACCGTTCAAAAGTGTATTGAAAGGCTCAGATATGCCAGCGGGTACTACATAAGATATTCTCACCCGACACCGAAATATTTCTCCAAAGTCTTGAGCTCATCCAATGAACTTTGCCAATGCTTTATACTTTAGACTACGTGCATGCGAACGTAAAAATTGAAGAAGACACCTCTTATTCAATACTACTTGGTTTTGCAAAGCAAAGAAAAGGTCCTTGGAAAGGTCTTTGCACTTGTTAGGGGGATCCCATCAGTTTGATTACTTTGAACGGGCTACTTTAAAACATCATGAAAATTGTATCTTTGTTTTTTGGTACACTGAAAAAAAACAAAGCAATTAACTAATGTCTTGATTAGATGGTGTTTTGGAAATTTTTGAATTTAATTTTTGGATAATGAGTAGAGAGAGAATTATGATAATAATTAGAGATAGGAGGAATGATGGAGAAAGATAGAAAGATAAATGAGAAAAATGATTGGAGCTAAAATAGAGAGAGAAATGAAAGTAACGATTGAAAATAGGGATAAAGAGTGTTTTTTGTGTTGGAATTTTTTTTCAAAATATCATCCAAACAAGGTATAAAGCCTCTCAAAAGCCACTCTATTCGCGTCGAGCAAAGGGATGATATCCTCCGGCAAAGTTATGTGATAAGAGACCCTTCTAACATCTTGCCTGACCCCCATGTTTGCAAGATTGTCAGCCACTCTATTCCCCTCCCAGAGTGTATGCTTTCAAAGTGCGCCCCGTGCTCACCAGATCTAGGACTTTGCATTCTTATTGGTATTAAGGTATTACAAGGAGATCGAGTGCTCAGGAGCGTCTTCATTAATCAATGTGACAGCAACATCCGAGTCAAGTCAAAGTCCACCTCCTTGATTTTTCACTAACCCCAAGCCTCTGAAAATATCCCAAATCCAAAGCTTCGCTTCTATGCTTGTACAGCCATCCATTCGGCCTAGAAACCCAAGCATCCAATGGCCTCGCTCCTCTTTGAAGGTGCTAATTAATGAGATTCCCAACGCTAAATATTCGGCATAGGAGACAAGTGGGGTGAAGCGAAAATACCCTTAGAATAGATACTTCGCTATCTATATCGTTTTCCTTCCTATTCCTAACCTAGTCCTCTCTCTCTCTCTCTCTCTCTCTCTCGTTATGTTTTTCTTTTGGGATTGTAAATTTTCGAAGGTTGGAGATTGGGGTTTGAATTAACAAATACTGTAACATTTTTATTTATGGGAATTCACTAGTCAAAGTTTATTCAAAATCAGTGTAGGTACGTTGATGATTTATAGTATATTTAATAAATTACTTTGAGACTCCGCCGTGAATAACATATTTATAGCACTTCACGCAATTTCAGACGTCCGTTTTGGCAATCAATGGTCCGGATTTTACAAAAATAAAAATTTTCGCTAGAAGAGTTTAACTCTTCGCCCGAATAATTTTTTCAAAATCCGAACTGTTCAAAGCACAGTTAAACGCACGCGATTGAGCACCATAAATTATTTTCATGGCTCCGCTATAAAAAAGTTTTTCTCTAATGCAAGTGTGTTGGACCTGTTCACCGAGAACTTTGTCAAACTGCATTAATTAATTTGAATATTGTTTTATGAGAAATTTGTGGTGTTGATTACATCTGTTTTTCTTAGGGTTCCACCTAATGTTTGCTCATAAATTGATATTCGCGCTCCTTTTTTTAATGCAAGCATTTCATTTTGTTCATGAAATTACTAGTAATTTTACATTGAAAGTGAAGCGTTTGCATCAAAAAATGAAATGCAAATATCAATTCTCTTTTTGCCCCAACGGCCTAGAAAATTATACTGCATGTTTTCCTTTCAATTCCTTAAACACCACCACCACACACACACAATCCCCGCCGCCCCACCCCCCCCTCCCAACTCTCTCTCTTGGGATTGCGAATTTTCTAAGCTTGGAATGTTAAGAAAAATATGTCTCACATTGTTTGAGAGTGAAATGGATCATCACTTAATAACATTTGAAACCTTTCCATTCATTACCAATTGATTTTGAGATGGATATAAACTTTCAACATGGTATATATCAGAGAGAGGCACATTCTATCTCATATTTTATAAAATTCACAATCTACACCTCACGAAGATAGATCAGCAAAAAGACTGTGATAGATCCAAAAAGAGGCTACACGACAGACCTCAAATACGGCTGCACATGAGAAAGGATGTTAAGGAAAATATAGTCTCATATTGCTTGGGAGTAAAATGAGTGATCACTTAATAATATTTGAAATTTTTTCACTCATTATCAATTGATTTTAATTTGGACATAAAGTTTCAACAAATGATTGGGTTATGCATTAACAAATGAGCTTTATATTTGGGGAATGATTTTACCACTCCCCTTTTTGTTAATATCACTCTCCTTAGTATCTTTATTAGATGATTTATTTTGTGAAAGAATATAAGTGACATTAACAAAAATAGAAGTGACAAAATCAATTCCCTTATATTTATGAGAATTCACAAATCAAAGTTGATTTGAGAGGGACCCGAGGGGGCTGCTCTCCCCCTTGGGGAGAGCAGCGTGCTGCTGCGCCCTTTTTGGGGCCCATCCCGGTCTCGTTCCGATGATCCGAATCGTTCACTTTGTAGAGCTCGTCGAGTAGAACAACTATGCAAAAAATCAGCTTAATTGGATATCATTAAGTACCTGATCGGAGCCTATATAACTCTTGGTCCATTGGGAATAATGGATTTGATCCAGTGTTTCGGATCCATTCTTTCCAAAGTAAAAAGGCTCCGATCAAGTACTTAATGATATCCAATTAAGCTGATTGTTTGCATAGTTGTTCTACTCGACGAGCTCTACAAAGTGAACGATTCGAATCATCGGAGCGAGACCGGGATGGGCCCCAAAAAGGGGACAGCAGCACGCTGCTCTCCCCAAGGGGGAGAGCAGCCCCCCCAGTCCATTTGAGAGCCTTTTTTTTTTCAAAGTTGATTAGAGGCTTTTCTGTTTTTTCTTTTTTCCCCGTACGTGATGGTTTATATTTATTGATTTATTAAAGTGTGTTGGATCTGTTCAACGAGAACTTATTAGTCAAACTGCATTGATTAATTTAAATATTATGGTACGACAAGAAAACGATTTCGGCAGTACTCCACTTTTTTTTTTTTTTAACGATGGCACTTCAAAATGTGTCTTTTAATTTGTACCTTGCTATGTAGCATTATTTTTACACTAAAAAACACTCCGTAAGTTTTAGAGCGTCATCATAAAAAAATGGAGTGCTAAAATTATTTGTCTTTGTGGTGTCAATTTCATATCCTTTTTCTTACGGCTCTTCATAATTTTTAAGCATGGACAAGGTTAATTATCTTATACTGTAAAAAAAAAAAATTCCTACAATTTTGTATGAATAGGCATCTCGTTTATCATTTTTTTTAGAATTTTTTTTTATTATCGAAAGATTAAAAGAAAAAGTAAACTAATAGGCTCAAGGTAATCTTGGCTCTGCCCCCGATAGCCATAGCAATTAAAATAGCTTGAAATGTACATACACTCTAATTCCAATACCGCTTAAAGATAAACTGTCAAAAGCAACCAACAAAATTGCTTAAAGAGTGAGAGCATTTCAAATGCATCTATTTGATTGCTCACACTTATGATCTGAGTCTTTTTTAATAGTTTGAGTTATCTATTTTAGTTTTGATTGTGTTATACTTATGCTTAAATTTGGATTTATTTCATCAACAAATGTCCGATCAAATCATATTCGTGTTAAGAACAAATGGGATTCGCTTAAATTGAGTAACGATGTCCAATTAACTTATATATTTCTTTTACATGAGTAAATAGCATATCAAGAGCTACAAAATAAATGGCCCGGATCATCAAAACAAAAATGCTGACTAAAGAGAAAAATAAATCCAAACTATTTTGGCGCTAATCTTAGGGGGAAAAAAAAGCAAAAAAAAAAAAAAAGGTCAGGCCAAATATGGGTTCCTTGTAGAGCCCGCTGAAAATCGATTCCCAGGGTTAGTACGTTGGTTTTTTTTTTTTTTTTGGGTTGTTGGTGGATTTGCTTTCAACAAAATTGACCACGGTTTGATTTCCCAGGGCTAGTTCCGGCTTGGATGGCCTGCATTTGACCGGACTACGGATGAGATTAGTTGAGGTGTGACACCCTCAACTTTCGAACTAAAAACAAAAGTCTTTCGGCTTGATTTTTGTAATAACCCCATAGGGAAAAGGGGTTCGATCTCCTTTGACCCAAAAACCCCCATGCCTCTGTATCAAGAGGTTTTTCCACCGCAGAATTGTGTGATTTTTCATTTATGTTTGAAATTCAACAATCGAAAAATTTCCCAGCTCAGAAAACCTGAAATTTTCCTTTCTCTTGGGGAAAAAGTCTTCCGGTAGTTAAGGGCAACACACCGACAAAGGTGAACCAATGAGAGTTGGGGTCTTGTAGTTTTGCTTGCTTGACTTACTGGGTTCGTCTTCGGATCTCTTTTGGGCCATGTGGACTGTCGATCATTCATTTTGTTCTTCACCTAGGTGATAGGAACTTGCGTATTTTAAAGGAAGACAATTTCATTTTGTTCTTCTCGTCATGATAAAAATTCAAGATAAAACTACCGATATCGATTGACTCATGATATCCGGTCAATGTAAATTGTTGGTAAATATTACCAACTCAATAAGCCGAATAAAATAAGCAGTTCGAGTCAAACCTTTGAACTCATGATGGGCTTGGAATGTGCTTTATGGAAGCATGTTGTGTTGTGCCGAGGAACCACCTTCCTAGTCAACATGTTTAACGTATGATCAAAAGTTGTTTGCTTTTTCCGGTTTATCGTGAAAAAGGAATTGAAAACATCAAACCCTCAAAATATTCAACAAGATAAGTTTTTCTACCTTAGTCAATTTTTGTAAATCTTGCTCTGTCCGTCCTATTTTTGTTTGTCCAATTTGGGTTTTTAATGATTACAGTTAAAAAAAAAAAAATTGAGTCACCAATAATATCCTTACTTTGTGGCATTAAATGAGAATGTGTTTTCTCAAATTCATAATTTTTTTAAAAATAAAGAGGGTATTGAAAGAACTTTTAGAATTCAACTTAAAATTGGACAAATATTTTGCAACATATAAGAGTCAAAAAGTGAACAAACAAATAGGGATGGAGGGACGAGATGTGATTTTCTTTCATAAGGTCCTTCATATTTTTTCAATGTTTTGGATTTCCTCGGCTAGACAAATTACAAGATCAAAGCATTTTACCGAGAAATTTAGAAACAATTTACCGCATACATAAAAATCAAAAAAAAAGAAAGAAAAGAAATTGGCTTTACCAACGTTCCTAAGGAAATGAATATGAAATACAACTGACAATAAAGAATAAGCTACTATAGATGGAGTTTAGTTTAAATCTATTTATTTTCTGAAGACAATGACTTGTTTTGTTTTGTATTGATAGTAGTGACTTTTTTTTTAAACTTTCGATCTGCATATATAAATTTTCTGACTTTTCTCGATAACAAAAATTAGAAAGATAAAAATAAATGAACCGAATGTTGAAAAGTTTTCAAAAGAAATAACCTAAATTAATTATCTCTGTTGAATTACTTGTCTTTGGTGAATTCAGTTTTCATTCATCATTTTTAATTTTAATTTTTTCCTAAATAGAAAAAAATATTTAATGAAAAAATAGTGAGTACTCAAATTAATAATAGAAAATAAAAAATGTAAATAAACAAAGAAAAATGCTAATGTCAGCCAATTTAACAATAAGTCAGGGAAATGAAGAAAAAAAACACAGTTTTTTATGTGCTATATATAGTGCCTTGAGAAATACTAAAAGTACATCAAAAACTGTATTTTTCATTTTTTTTTTTGTCTTATTGACGATCCAATAAGTTGTCCATAGCATAACAGATAAACAAAAATACTATTCTCTCAGTCCCAATTGTTTATTCCATTTAGGTTGTCCCAAAATGTTTGCTCACTTTTTAAAAGAGATTAAATTCTTTTCGTATGAGGTGGAAACCCCATGGTTTCCGCTACCTATTGTGGGCCATACTGAGTGTTCATTATAGTAATTTGAATCGTTCAACTTGTAGGGTCCGCAAAGTTATATGTCCACGTAACAAATCAACTTGAACAGACATCAATTGCTATATCAATAATTAAACTTTGGTCAATAAAACAGACGGTCATGAATAGTTTAACTTAAAAAATTGGTGACAAATCAGGCCATTGGTCTTTAAACCACAATTTAATTTTTGATATAGATATTCATGTCCGATGAAACCGATTTTTTGTGTGGACATATTAATTTGCATGCCCTACAAGATAATCGGTTCATATTACTGAAATGAATGCTCGATAAGGCCCTCAATGGCGGGTGGCGAAAACCACCTCTTTTTATTAGCCACAAAGACTTGGCAAACTACCAATTGTTAGCCCCAAGTTGTTAGATTTTGATGAGATAACAAGCATTAAACTTGTCTACTAGTTAACTTGTACAATTGAGGTTCAATGGAATTACCATTATATTTCTATTGGACTTTCATCATCATTGACTTTGACTCCTTAGTCGAAGATTGGGATTTCCTAGAAAACAAATGGGGTAAAAGTGTAACCGAAGCTTTTCTGTGAATGAAGATTGGAGTGGGCATAACCACCGCGTGTACTTTTTCTCCTTTCCGAACGGTCGCATTTTACCACCTGGGAAACCAGGGAACTCTTACCCGCAACGGAATTGTCCAAATTTCCAAAACTGCTACCAAACCCACAAAAAGAAAACTCTCAAGTACTCTTCTCTCATCCGACCAATCGCCGGCGTTCCACCGTCCACGGCCGGCGGATTGGGTTGGGCTTAGCATTGGATGTTTCTCGGGTTCTTCACTGGTTTGTTACTCAGGTGTGCAGACTGATTGATGCCTCCATGGCGATGGGGTTTCTCGCCCGACTGTGCAGCTGCTTCGTGAAGAAACTGAGGGACGGCGGCGGCGGCGGCGGACGAGGAGGAGACGAGGATGGCGACGGCGGGCAGTCGTCGGAATTGTTCTTCGAGCTGCGGACTCTGCAAGTTGCCACCAACTTTTTCTCGGAGGTGAACCAGCTCGGCCACGGCGGCTTCGGCCCCGTTTACAAGGTAGGCTCGGTAAATTAAAATATATATATATATATATATATATATATATATATAAAATTATATATATATACACACACACACACACACACGGAATATCAAAATCATATTTTTATTATGATCTTTTTCGTCATATGGTATACATCAGAGTTAGTAATTAGTATTAAGTAGTTATAGTGATTACCAATAAGGGGTGACCTCCCCTCTCCGCATAGGAGTCAACCCACAACCTAGAGTTAGGCCCAAGAGTCGTACTCATTTGGATGGGGTAATTTCATTAGAAAAGAAAGGAAAGGGTTGTGATCTTTTAAGAAATTATTCATTTGGATTGAACATTTTGTTAAGAAATGAAGAAAAAAATAAAAATGTTTTAATTGACGCTTCTCCTTTTATCGCCAAATCTCACCATCTAAAGGGGTGTTATTTCGGTTAGTGCTTTTACAGCTGTTCATTCATTTCGGGGTGTCTTTGATTTTATTTTTTTTGTGCGGAAAAGGTGGACCTGACCCGAGCAATTTTGTTCACCTTCAATGAAAGTAACTCACCCACATTAAACTTCATCCACATTTAGTGAGATATATTGCGGGTTTTTGCTTTGTTGATTGTTAATTTTCTATAAACTAATTTATCAAGATACCATGCAAAAAATTCAATTCAACTACATATTATGGGTTAGTATTTCTCCATGCTAACGATGTGTTCATGGATTATATGAATGGCTTCTGGATATAATAACTAGATAGAACTTAGTCTGGTTGTTTGTTGGCCCTCAGCATTTGGGTACTACGTTTTCTGTTTCACCGTTCACGTGTCGTGATTTCCATGTGTGATGATCCCAGTGTGCGTGATTTGGGTGTACGTATGATATTTGTCCTCTAGCTTCCGCTAATCTCAACGCCATGGAGTTCTTTAATTACCCTTCCCATCTGATGGAATAATGAATTATGTGCATTCTCACAAGAAGATAACAATAGTTGAATTAAATTTATGTGTTTCTTTTGCCCATGTTACGTAGTATTTTATTGTGTAGTTATGAGTATGTACCACAGAGAAGTGAAGTTATACATATGCATAGTTAGTTTTGAACTTTATGTTTCATGTATGAAGAATTTTTTATGGTTCGATGTTTTACTTATTCTTGCTAGTTGGGAATAGGTGTGTATGATACACACTGGACTGTAGGAACCATTTTTACAAGTTACGAAAAAAAGGGAGGGAGAGTGTGAAAGTGCCTTTCAAAAACATCTCAAACTGCTGAAATTTGTGAAAATGAAATCCTAGTGTAAGGATTGAGAGCAGGAGCGAACAGTCTTACTGGCGATTTATTTAACTTAAGGGGCACCTTTGACGCAACTGAAAGCTTGTGCGAAACAAGAGTAGTTGTGAAAGGGGGCTCCAGTTTATGGCTTGGTTATGTGACCTAAAGTTGCGGTTGGTGGGATCAGTTTCTTAGGCTAGTTAACATAAGCAATCAGAAAAGAGATAATCTGTGAGTACCCAGAATAAAAATTTACATGCTGGATTGGTTCAAGGAATCTCAAGTTCGGGGATTTTTGCGGTCATAGTTGAATTATGAATGTATTTTATACGAAATTTTGAGCCATAAGGTACAATGGGTCAGGTATTGAGTTGTAACATTTGGTTCTGTTGAAATCAAAACTAAAGACAAATAAGTACGTCTTTTTGACGAACTCAAGGGTATGTCATACCTAACTTGTGTCTAAATTTCCAATACTAAGAGGGTAGGGACGATATGGAGTTGAATTCGTTATGTTCACTCCTCTCCTTCATTCGACCACTGCAGATTTTCTATTGAGGATTCACCGTCAATGGCACTGGTTTGCCGAGTCTCGTTCCTCCTTTTAGCTTACCGCAGTTAATGATTAATAGATGTCATTGCTGGTTAGTTTAAAGTTTATATCATCGTGAGTAGATGAGTTGTGTGTCATGTATTTTCAAGGCCATAAGTTTTATCAACAATACCGATTCCTACATGACCAAAACAATCATGCCATGATATGGAATATACCCCCTCCATCCCAATTTTTTATTCCACATTTTCATTAGGAATGTGTCAAATCATTGTTCCTGTTACAAAAGTCAAAAGTATGGAATTTTTATCCGGTATGTGGTTAGAACATTTATGGACGGGATTAAATATTCAGTAGATGTAATATCTCACGATGTGTGGGATATTGGTATTGGTGTTATTAATCCCTTCTCTATCAGTCCATAGGGATAACCCATTCTTTGAGATAAATACCTTTCCACTATTATTCCAGTCAACAAACAGCCCCATGATGAATAGCAATGCGTATTCGTGCAAGGAAAACAGAAAATTTTCAGGGGTTTAGCATTTCAGACTAAAAATGCAGAGCGAGATTTTAGAAATACTCCAATGGGCTTGACTTGATGATCCCATTGGGGGTGGGGTGAAAAAGTATGGAAAGAACTTCAATCTCTAGTATCTCCTTCTTCTTTTGTTTGGCAGAGGGGATTGTGGGGAGTCTCCACTGCCAATATACCTTCTCGTGTATTTGTTTGTTTCAGGCTAATTTATTCGCTTATTGTTAGAGTGGTAGTTTAAAGCCTATGCTTTATCTTGCAGTTGCTCTACCCTGGTATTAAACAAAATATATGGGTTACTAAAGATGCAGCAAAGGAAGACCTGCAGTGACCAGGCTGTTAGGAGTCAAGTGTTTGGTGCCAGAAGTGAGCGCCTTGTTTAGTATAACTAGATGTGGAAGTTCGATTATACAGCTGGTGAAAGTGTGCTTCGAGTATAAAGCAGTCAATATGGCAATGAAGCTAGAATTGAGAAGTTAAAAACGTGCTTCCACTGGATTTGTATTTCCAGGAACTTGAGGACAACAATTCCCTGGCAATGCAAAGTGTTTTGAGCAATTCAGGAAAATCTTTTTGCATCTGCTGTTTTTAGTGTGAGCTGTGGAATCAACATTTGAGTTATATTGGTGACTGAGGATTTTGGTCTAGCTTTGCCCAAAACAAGAAATAGGTTTTTAGAAGCTACTGAATAGACTCTAGAGACATTGAAAGGAAGGACGGTGTCCATGTTTAGTGAGATTTGGGAGCTCTCTATGTAGCATGGTTATGGACTCAGACACAGCATATCACAAACAATAGGGACACAAACACGGCGGGAGACATGGCAATTCTTTAAAATAATGTTTTAGTTATGCAAGCATACATTATAACCACTAAATATTTGAGCTTAAGACTCCTATCAAATGCATTATCGACCAATGTTGTATGTCTATACACATAACACGGATACGGTGATCTCTAGGGGTGTAGGTGCTTTATAGGGAACTCTCTTGGACAATTTGACTCGTAGTATCTTGGCCAGTTGTCATGTTTACTATATTCTGTACCTGTTGAATGATTTGAAGCTAACAGTTTGAGTTTCGAAAGCAAGTTAATTGATGTCGTTCCATTTCTGTCAAACTTATGTTCAGTTATGCCTCTATAATATATCTGGTATATTTTCCTACAGGGATTGATACCAAATGGTCAAGAAGTGGCTGTGAAAAAGCTATCATTGAATTCAAGACAAGGGCTCAAAGAATTCACTAACGAGGTGAAATTGTTACTGAAAATTCAGCACAAGAATTTGGTCATGTTGTTGGGTTGTTGTGCAGAAGGACCTGAGAAGATGCTCGTCTATGAATATCTTCCAAACGGGAGTCTCGACTATTTTCTTTTTGGTAAAAAAAGCCTCCAACTCATCATTAATTTTATATCTCGAGTTTACACAGATATTGGGAAGATCGTTAGCCTTGGTGTGAAGGTTAAAGTTACCTATCTTTTTTGCCAGATAAAAAGAAGTCTTCATCCTTGGATTGGTTGAGACGATATCGGATAGTGACAGGTATTGCAAGAGGTCTACTCTACCTACACGAAGAAGCTCCTGAAAGGATTATCCATAGAGACATTAAAGCTAGTAATATCTTGCTAGATGGACAGTTAAATCCCAAGATCTCAGATTTTGGATTAGCTAGGCTGTTCCCTGGGGATGATACTCATCTAAATACATTCAGAATTTCTGGTACTCAGTAAGTAGTTTTTCTGCCACCTCTTTTTGTCTTCCCAACTATTGTCCTAATAATAGTCATCTTGACCTCATGTTGGTATATATATCTCCCTTCTTCAGTCGTCTGACAATTTTCGTCTTCGTCAAATAGTTAAATACTAGTGAATAGGAGTAGCATTTTAATAAGCAATCTATTTTGTATAATGCAGTGGTTATATGGCTCCTGAATATGCAATGCATGGATATCTGTCTGTGAAGACGGATGTATTCAGTTTTGGAGTGTTGGTATTGGAGATTGTGAGTGGTCGAAAGAACCATGTTAGGGGGCTTGGAGGAGAACAGGAAGACCTCTTAACCTATGTAAGTATCCACTCTTAACCTATGTAAGTATCCCAAACGTATTCTGCCGCGATCCTGTTGAATGACTGTAGTTACAGTTCCTTTGACCGGTGAGGATATCTTACGGATAAAATACTGGACTAATATGTAATCATGCCAAGGTTAAAGGAATCCTCCCAGTAGAGATCTGGCTATGTTGTAGGCTTCACTTGATGATTGAAACATAGATAGTCAAATTGTAACATAAACAGATGATAAAGAATGTCTTTGCAATCTTTTACGGATTTGAAAAATACAGTATGAGACAATCTTTCCAATTAATTCTATGTTTTTTTTTCTGCTTCTGCAGGCGTGGACGCTATTTCAAGCAGGGAAAACATTGGACTTAGTTGATCCGAGTCTTGCAAGATGGAATCAGGATGAGGCAGCGATGTGCATTCAGCTAGGATTGTTATGCTGTCAGGCAAATGTTGCCGATAGGCCCGATATGAATTCTGTCCATCTTATGCTGTCAAGTGATTCATTTACTTTGCCTAAACCTGGGAAACCCGGAATTCAAGGCCGTCGAGGCCGTTGGACCACTACCACCACTTCTGCCCTCACTAATACAAATAGAGCTAGTAGCACCAACACCGCTGGTACCAGCGCTTCAGCAGGTAGTACTATTGTCGAGGATTTTTCTAAAAACTCCATCTCCTATTCTTCTATAGATGAAGGTAGATAACCTCCTTGTAAATATTTCCACTGCCACCACTTCTGCTCTCACCAATACAAATAGAGCTAGTAGCACCAACACCGCCGGTACCAGCGCTTCAGCAGGTAGTACTATTATCGAGGATTTTTCTAGAAACTCCATCTCCTATTCTTCTATAGATGAAGGTAGATAACCTCCTTGTAAATATTTCGTACAAGGGGTTCTCCACGGATTTGATTCTTTTCCATTTTTTTGTTCTCTTGTGCCGATTTTCCTTTATGAATTCAAGTAGAACTCTCGATTCTTTTGCCTTGCGATTATGACACTGTAACGAATAGTTACCGCCTCTAATTAGCATTGTTAGTGGAAGTTCTTGTTGAAGCTTTTTAACTTTAGTTTCTTTTAGCATTGTGTGTACTCCAAATTACAACCCGATCAGGCTAAAATCGGACACATTTTGGTTTTCTTTAGGTTGTCTGCGTTTTGGTTTTCTTTCTTTTTGCTCGGCATGGCAGAAGGGAAGAGATAGCAAAACAACCAAGAGAAAAACAAACGGCAAAGACGACTATGGTTTATGTTGTTGGGTTGCATAAAAGGTAAGTAGTAGAATAATTTTCACCATACAACCAAAAATTTTGGATGCCGTGATTCGGAATGATTTGGGCTTATGAAATCTAAGTGAACAGGTGGCTCCAAACAGAGCTTAATGGAATAATAGGGTTCATGTAGCCGACCCTGATTGATTGAGACACAAAACTCGGTTTGGTATGATTTATATAACCAAAAATGATTTCCGTCGGAAATGGTGGTTACTGGTTAGTCTTTTTAGGTAGACGGAAATGGGTTCAATGTGAAGCTTAAAATTATTGTGGATAAAACTTGTATGGAGCTCTTGATGACTCAAATTCTCCATGTCTAAAAATGTTTCTTACGGATCTAACATCTAGTTCTCGAGTGGCCCATTGGGACCATTCTAAACAGAGTTAAAGCTATCAAAAATGCAATCAGCTTGCAAATTCATAGTCATAGACTCATAGTTCAGGTATCACAATGATAGACCTCAGAATTTACTTTATTAGACTGAATCCCTGAGATTTACATTGATCGAAAGAACTTGGCGCTATGTTTGAGTGTCAAATTCATGTCCTCAGGCCATACCCAGTACTCATGTTGCAATTCTCTTCCAATTTGACGCTATATCCGGGGGAGGGTAATATGGTCTTTTATCCAAACATGTGTCAAAGAGAATGCAAAAAAGAGAGTCCAGCGCTCCTCCTGCCCTCTTTTTCATTTCTCTTCTCAAAACAACAATTTGGAAAAATTTATTCTGTGAAAATGAGTTTTGGGGTTGTCTTGTCGAACACCTAAAACTTGAAAATGAAATTATGAAAATGTGAAAAGTAGGGTGTCAAACACCCTCAAAAGCCTCCTCATTTCAAGTCATCTACCTCAATGGCCTCATAGGTAGGGGTGGACCCACTATAGGGCACGTGGGGTCACGTGCCCCCACGCCCTTTAAGTTTTTTTTTTTGCAATTTTGTATATATTATTATGTTGAATGCATGTAAATAGTTGTCTGTTAGTGTAGTGGTTAAGTGCTCTCCTTCTAAACAAGAGGTGGTGGGTTTGAGACTATCCCATGCTCTCTTGTAGGTTTTTTTTTGCCTTTTTCCCAAAAGGCTATAGAAAATGTGTGGTTCCCACGCACAACACCCATCCCCCAATGAAGTAGAAAGTAGGAGTGCATACTTTATTTTTTTATATTATTCGTGGGTTCGAATCTACCCCATATTGCATTTGTGTGTTTTTTGTCCCCAAAACTATAATAGTACAGTTAGTAATAGAAAAATAGATGATGAACATGTGATAATGTTGTTTTAATACATTTAGTTAATGTGCGCAAATTTGCACAAATTTGCTCAAGTAGCTAATTATTAAAATACATATATACTTTAAAAATTGCTAATTTATCATGAATGCTAAAATTATTTTGGAATAAATGTGCTTAATTGTTACTCGTATATTACGGTTACAAAAAAAATTGATGCCCCCGCCATATTAAATTTTTGGATCCGTCACTGCTCATAGGTCTCCAAGAAACTTGGGTGTACCGTGTACGGATAAGACTCCACGAAAATTTATAGGACAAAAGTTAGTACTAAATTAACAGCTGCTTTATCACAATATTTTTGCTGGCAAGAAGGTCAAAAAGTTCTGTTAAAAAAAAAAAAAGTCAAAAAGTAACCGAAGGCACTTCCATTGACCCAAGGAGACTCTGGATCTAGTAAGAAAGTTTTGGGTGCTGGGTGGATATTACATGACGGTATCACTCGGCGATTCTAATCGTTCAACTAAATGCCGTTTGAATGGGTTAGATTTATTTTTTCTCTCTCCCTTCATTCCACCACTCTCTCTCCTTTTTTTCTCTCTCTAAAATTTATTCTGTTCAAACCACATTTATACTGCTAGGATTGCCTATGGGTACCGTGTGTTTGGTACCCTCCCGGCACCCAAAAACTTCTCGAATCTAGTAGTATTTGATTTCCTTTGCAAACAAAGGCACATATTTCCTCTCTTTTATTCTTTTATCTGTAAAATAACAATTTATTATACATTATCTATACGATCAAAAAATAATTCTCCATTATATTAATATACCAGAAATTTCTAAATACATATATTTCAATTCTTTAAGAAAACTAAAAATGTCAAACATTATGTATATGCCTCGACGTAAAAAAGGAGGAAGATGTTTCTTCTATCATTTTCTACGTTCCTCTTTTGGACATTTACTTTCGAATAATCTTCCATTTTTCAGAGGTTTGGCTTATAGAAGTTAATTGGATTTTTTTTCTTGTTATTCAAAAAAATATTGCATTTGGTAGTTTCATGTCAAATTTCTGTGGATTGTTGGTTCGTTCTTGACGAGAGGAATCAAAAAAAAAATTATAATCGAAAAACACAAATGTTTGAGCAAAGGTAAAAATATGCCCCAAAAAAGCCCAAAAAACTATTTATTCTGGCTTATTTTTAATTGAGTTTGGATCATAATTTTTTACATTTTCAATTCTTCTTGTCGGGATGTACCAATAATTTATAAAATTAATGCGAAATTAAAAAATGGGAATTTTTTTAATAAAAACATATTAATGAGTCTAATTTGAGCCGTAGATTTTGAATTGTCTAACCAGCGAGTTTTACAATGACTTTTCCAAATATTAATACAATAAAAATTTTACTTTTTTTTAATCCGAATTTTACTTTTTTTAATTGAAATTTTCAAGTCGTTGGTAGGTGTGGTGCCGTACGGCGACGCAAATATGATGGTGGGACCCACATGAACGAATTACGGAGTATGTCCGTAGTAGATTCGTTCTTGCTGAATTACGTAGACAGCCCTTAAATATAACCGCGTATCACTATCACCGCCAATATTCAAAAGCAAACATTTACACCCCATTAACTATACGAAATCACGAACTTACCAACACCTTAAACTGAAAAAGAAAACGGAAGGTAACTTTTAACCCTGCACTGAGTCAAAAACTAAATGAGATAAAAGGCATCGATCTCTTAGACTCATACTTTAATGTACACATCTATCTCTATTACTCTCTCGTATTCCTCTCTTCATACATTTCCTCTCTGCATAATTAAAAAATTTAATAGTCTTTTATTTATCAAGTCATCTTAAACATTCATAAACAGATTATAGGAAAACTTATAGTTTCATCAACAAGGGTTTCAAAACATTGAGTAATGCCATACTGGAAAGTTGTCTTGCAACTCTAGGTCAAGGATAAGGATCCCAGTTCCAGATCCGAACACACTATTAAGTAATTATTATATTCAGAGATTAAGACTAATGTGACAATGTAGCGAAAAAAGTATTGAGAGAAGAAAAGATGTGCTCCAAAACGTACATACGAGATACATACAAAGATCGATGTGGGCCTTTGAGTTCTTTGCCCAATTGAGTGAAGGAGAAAGTATTTCAGACTTAAATGGAGTTATTTAATTCACAACTCATGTGATCACTTATCATCAGCACATCCCACAATAGCCTTACAGAGAGGGTGATAATGATACGATCTAATCAATAGCAGGTGGAAATGCTTTCATTAAAAGATGAGGGAGGGAAAGTGATACAAACACATAGTTTAGGGGGGGTTTAGATAATTATTACTCCTCCTAAATATCTGCGATTTCAACGGGCGATCAACTCCTTTTGTGAACTTCTATAACAAAAATGGAAAATGAAAATGAAACTCCCTTTGTCCTAACATCCTCCACTTGACCACATGGTAAAAATCCACTTCTCAATATTCTCGAAGTTCTAGTTATCATGCCTCTGACTTGGGCTTTTCTTTTTATTCTCTCTCTCTCTCTGTGCGCGCTCCTGCCAGCCAGAGGAGACTCAGAATTTCTTTTCCAGTTTATTCCTCTCCAACTTTTTTTTTTTCTGGGAAACTGGGTTTTGGGTTTCCCCCCTCCCTTCCTGATCTCTAAACTGAGGATCCCATTTTGTTTCTTTGCATATAGATGCCATTAATTAGCGGTCAACTCAATTTGGTGCTGAGAAAGTGAAGTCAGAGAAGGCTTCAACCGAATTCCCAAAAAAAGAATGGGGAAAAGAAGAGCAAGAAGTTTTGATCTGAATGAGGCTCTGGAATTCTTGAACCATTTATTTGTGGACAAGTCTCTTCTACCGTTCATAATTCCTTTGATATTAGTCGGATGGGTTATTGAGAAGTGGGTTTTCACCTTCTCAAACTGGGTTCCGCTTGTGGTCGCCGTTTGGGCTACTATTCAGGTAAATTTCACTCTTGTTTGAATGGTTCTGGGTTTATGATATTAATTAATCTTTCAAGTGGTTGATTAAGGTCTTTGTTTCGCCTAGTTATTGAACTTAAAAGAACTAACCTGGTTATTGATTTTTCCCATTCTCATCTTTTTCTTCTGTCCTCCTTCTTTTGGTGGTTGGATTCTGACTCTACTCTTGCAGTTACTGTATTTTATAGGGATCCACTATTAAATTTTAGTAGCTCCTATAGGTTTTCTTTTGGAAATTTCTCTTACTGTTTGGCATTCACACATATTTTTTTTTGTCATTATTCATGTCAATTTGCTTTATTATCGTTTCATGTGCAAGAAAATGAATTGATACTTATCAAAAGAGAAAAAGAAAAAGAAGTGATGAAATAGTAGTACTGTAACCGCCTATGAATGAAGAATATTTCTATAATGCCCCAATGTTGTATTGGGGGTATTGATGCCTTAGTAAATCTCAGTCATTAGATCCAAAAAGGGGTGAGTCCGAGCCATTGAATCAAAACCACACACAAAAAGTGGGGTGGAATTTCTAAAAACGTTGTGGTTTTGCGGTATTCCATCCAAAAAATCGTATTTTTACTTACCGCTAAAAATGGTTGTCTACTATGTTCTATGATCATACTTACCACAAAAATTGCAATACTTACCACAAAATATGGCCGACTGGTCAGTCCGGTAGCAGAAGAGGCATGAAGATCCAACGGTTGTGATTAAATAAGAAAGATCCAATGGTTCAGGACAATTGGGGGCATCAAAAATTAGGGAGTAACACAAAAAGAGAGTGCAAAAATCACTACCCTTTCTTTTTTGTTTCTTTGTTTCCTACTACTCTTACTCTTTACTTCCATGGCTACCTTCCAAATATTTATTTATGGCTAGATAATAGATATCTATTTTAACTAAGTTTTATATTTTGCTTTACCCAATTCATTTAGTTCTAGTCAATTTCTGTTAATTTTGGAGTCAGGAAGGTCCACAAGATACTATTCTGATTGAGTTTTTTTTTTACAATTGTTGGGTAGTACTTATTCAGCTCAGTCATTAGTCAATTCTGTTTAACTCCTGTAATACAAACATAACATGGAGGAACCTCTGAGTGAATTATAGAAATGAGAATAACCAGTATAGGAAACCAGTATTGTAAAGTGGGTCATCTCTTTGTTTTGCTCCTGACATTGGGGTCAATTCTATTGTTCACGTGCATATCATGATAAAGTTCATTGTTTTGTTCTTTTCTTCTGTTGCTTTCCTTCTTTTCCCAAAATACTGTATCTGGGTACGATTGAACGAGAGTAGATTATGTGAATCAATGCACTGAAATGAGAATTCAACATCCTTCATGTGCAGTATGGGAGTTATCAACGCCGAATCCTTGCAGAGGACTTGAATAGGAAATGGAAGCAAGTCATACTTCACACTGCAGTGAGTTTTCTTTTCTTGTTTCACATTTCAATCGTTTTGTTTATAGTGAAATTGACTTTTGCTTTCTTTTTTTTTCCCTTGTTATGAAGCCAGTAACACCATTGGAGCACTGTGAATGGCTGAACAAGCTGTTAATGGATATTTGGCCCAACTACATTAACCCAAAGCTTTGCTCGAGGTTCTCATCAATCGTTGAGGTGACCTCCCTGTTCTCTATTTCAGTTGTGTCCTACTTCAGTGGTACAAGATAAGTGAGTTTTTTTGGGTAAGTAAGATAAGTGAGTTAAAGCTCAAAGCAAAGGAGAAGTAGACAGTCTAGACCCCTAAATCAATTTCACATTAAACTTGTAGATCAGTCCTCTCATTGAGAGGCCATAAATTGTTTTCCTGCCTCTTGAGAAAAATAGATAACGTTTTTGTTAGAATGGATCTAAGTGGGTTTCTTTCTTGTAGCATTTCCTTAAGTAATGTTTGAAAGAATAATGTTCCTTTTACTGGAACTAATTTTTTTGAAAACATCAAACTCTAATTTCTTTCCTGATTACTATCTCCTGTGTTCTAAAGAGAAGTAAATGGGTGTGATGAATATGATTTTTATTCCTGCAGAAACGCTTGAAGCATCGAAAACCAAGGCTTATTGTAAGTTTTTTACCTTTCTACATTGAGTTGTACATCTAAACTTGTTAACAATGTAATAACGTTCTCTGATATGAAGCTTTCTATTTTCAGGAAAGAATTGAATTGCAAGGGTTTTCACTAGGTTCATGCCCTCCTGTCTTGGGGCTTAATGGTACTCGGTGGTCAACTTCAGGTGATCAGGTTTGACTTCTGGTTTTTGTATTGAGATGTCTTTTTGCATTTTTTTCTTTCTTGGCAGTCAGGGTATCAGTAATAGTTATTGTGACACAAGTATTGGGCTGGATTATGCTCTTAGAAGGTTGATGTTTGTTCGACATATTGGAACCAAATAAATGAGAAAAGAAAAAACCGTTGTTATGTGCTGATATAGGTTCCTCAAAAAATGATAGTCAGTTACGATGTGGCTATTTTCAAACTTTATGGTTCAATTTGAATAACTTGTGTTTCTGTGTCTGATTTTGTTGTTATGGTCATTTAATAAGTCGTCGAGCTTATTTGACTACATAACAGGCTGACTTGATGCAACAGGGGTACTTTGGATAGTTTAGACCTTATAGGTACTAGAAGAGGTACTCATAATTTGCACCAAACTAATACCCATTATTAATGCCTAGGAACAGTGAAGAACAACTAATATATAAACCCACAAGTCCACCTAATAATTTCGTAAAGCCACAAGTTCACACAACCTAAACACTAGGGTAACCTATGAAAGTGCCTAAACCACTAAAATCCTATAATAGGAAAGTGCACCCTAAAACCCTATGAAAGTGCCTAAACTTTAGGGTACCCAATGCTAGGGTAATCTACCCTACTCTAGGGTACCCTATCCTATAATAGGAAAGTGCACTCTAAAATCTTATGAAAGTGTCTAAACCCTAGGTTACCCTAAAATGGACTTGAGACCTTACAAAATTAATAGCCGGACTTGTGGGCTTATGAAGTTCACATAATGGACCTAAGACTAATTTTTTAAAATTATGACTACCCAAATCTCCAAGGCAAAGTTCTGTGCAGACTAGCTTGAAGGTCAGACTTTAAAAGTATGTGCAGATACATGTTCATATAGAAATTTCATTGTATTTGATATTTTAGCTTTGTCAGGTAATGTCAATAACAAATCGTCTTGATAAGGTTTTACCCTTTGCACAAGTGCTGTAGAGTTTTAGAGATTATGCCTACTTTTTAGTGGACAGGATAACTTTCATGACTTGTACTAGAACAACACCACTAAGCAAAATAGAACTTTCCATCGCATCAGGTCGCAACCTCCAAATCGCTTCTTGATTTAAAAAAATGATACATAGAGATCCCCCTCTACTGTAGCTCTATATATTGTATTCAAAATTTGTGTAAACGAATCAAGCTATTTGTGAGCAGTTCAAGGCTCGTCTCGTTAAGATCTCAGCTTGTCTCGATTCATTTAGTAAACGAGCAAAGTACAAGTGAGTCGTAGCTCAGCTTGTGTAGATAAGCTCAGCTCGTTTAGTACTTGAACCGACTAATCAACCTCGAATATTTGGGCTTGTTTCGATCTCAAGCAGAGCTCGAGCACCGTAAAGCTCGGCTCGGCTCATTGTCACTGATACAACATGATTTATACAGCCATGACATGAAACAAAAAAAGTTTAATGAAAAGTAAAGGATTGTCCTCTTAAAAAATTCAGCATAAAACATTCCGCGACTACGCTTTACTTTGGTGATTGTTTTCATGTTTCGGTAATTAGGACGTGTTTGAGGAAATGGTTATTTCAAGGTGCTCCATTTTACATTGGCTAGATGGTCTATTAACCGTTGTCTAATATCTAATATGCAACAACAACAAAGATGCAGGATAGATTTGTGACATCGATATGAGCAGTTTTTTGAAGATTGATTTTCAGCTGGCTGCAATTGTGATACAACATATAATACAGATAGCCATGACATGTAAACAAAAAATAATTAAAGAAATGTAGAATAGAGGGTTCTCCTCATTGCGGAACATTCAGCATAAGATATTCTGCTGCCATTCTTTACTTTGGATTTTGGGCTATTGTTTCTGTAAAATGTAAGAAAGCTCATGGTTTGTGTACTGTTGACAGCGAATCATGCGTATGGGGTTTGATTGGGATTCTACAGATGTAAATATTTTGCTATTTGCTAAGTTGGCAAAGCCTTTAATGGGAACTGCCCGAATTGTCATAAACAGCGTCCACATCAAGGGTGAAGTATGTAACCTCCTTTTCTCTTCGTTTATTTCCTTTGTAAATCCAGAATTGAATGTTTACGCCCTTTTCCCTTCTTTTTTCTGGTTAATTAGCAATTGGATTACACACCTAAAGAAACTAAAATATTAGAATTTTTTTGGTGTAATGCTCTTTGATATCACAGCCTAGTTGATACCCAATTTGGGCCCCATTCATTAAAAAAACTGAAGATTCCAAAAAGAAGATGGTTTCCGTTTTCTTTTATTCTTTTCGTTGACTTTATTTTGCCACAATAGAATTTCTAAGTCAATCAAGTAAACAATGTTTGCTGAAAACAAGGGGCCTATTCTTTCTTATTTGTGTGTGTGTGTTTGTTTGTTTCCGTTGGGCCCGGGGCATATAATCAGTTCCCATGGGGTGTTCTTAATGGGGGTGGAAGAGAAACGGAAAATATTCACCAAATCCAAACACCATGGTGGAATGTCCTCATGAATGTCTACCTGACATAGTGGAGAGCTATGAAGCACCAACACACCTAGAGGTCATTGTATCCATGGCCGACACGCCCGGGGACAAGGCAAAAAACATTTGGGACACACCACGTTGCATGTCCATTACTAAATTTGTTGAGGAGGACATTGTAGGTGTTAAATATGCAATTTTTTTGAGTTTCTTGGGAGTTAAATTTGTATTACTTTTGATATTTTGAGTTAAAAGTGTAATATGATGTATATATGATTCTTGTTTATACATATTAATGCTTCATGCTTCTACTATAAGTATGTTTTCTCTTGTTTAAAATAAATATTTTTTATTTTTCAGTGTCCCCAACTGTGTCCATGTCTTTATTTTTTTAGAAATCCCGTGTCCCTATCTGTGTCCGTATCCGTGCTACATAGGTAGCGAGCATGCATATTAAGACATTCCAGCTGTTATTTGATATGAAGTGTTCAGCTAGTCTTGGTAACTTGAAAGGGATTTGGTTACATATAACAGGAGAACTTGGTTTTGTTTTTTCATTTCAAAAGCTTGTTTTATTGTTTCTTAATTATATTTCCTGTACGTTCACTGCAGTAAGCAGATATACTTTTTCTCCCCATTAAGGGAGATGGACCATTTTGAATGACCCTTGCATCAAATAAATGCGAAAACTTTAGCATATACATGTGAGTCGTGACCATCCAGAATCAGAAAATCACTAACTATATCTGACCCATATTGTTGTCTGGTTACAGCTTCTCTTGATGCCAGTTCTGGATGGAAAAGCAATTTTGTACTCATTTTTATCCACTCCTGAGGTGAGAATAGGCGTTGCGTTTGGTAGTGGAGGAAGTCAATCTCTACCTGCAACAGAACTGCCTGGTGTTTCCTCATGGCTGGTATGTTTCTGAAACAACGCAATTCGAAAGCTTTTGAAAGAGACATATATGATGTACTTAAATGCCACAATTTTCCTCTCATGTTATCTTCTGACAAATTAACATAATTGGATATCTGCACTATCACATTTATAATGCTTAGAAGCATTATGAAGTTACATCTTCCCCTAATGGTTTCTATACAGAAGATATAAACTGCTTCCCTCCCCCATTCTTTCCTCTCTTATTCAAAGACAGAGAAACACCTGATCTTCACTGTTGATTTCATTGTGAGACACATCTAATTTCGTTTCAATAACAGCCTTAATTTGTTTTGACATTGATGACGGACATGGATGGAAGCAGGATTTCATTTTGGGGGGCTGAAATTGTAACAAACGTGAAAAATACAATATCAGTTTCTAATGTTAGAGTGTTTTAGGAACAAAGAACTCGTCCATATTTCAAGGACAATATTTGAAAGATCGAGTCACTAGGTTAGAACAAAGACCACGGACGTAGCACCAGAAGAGAATAATAGATGGAAGAATAAGAATTGGATAAGAGAGTGAAGATCTGGGGAGAGAGAAAGAGAACCAATATGAATTGGATATTCCAATAATCAAGTCCAGTTGACGTAATCGCCTATTACCTGTTTATATGCAAAACAAGCAACCGTTATTCCAAAAAGCAGGAGAATAAGTATAATCCTAACAAATCTCAACTTTCTCAACAAATAAGAAAGATTAGCGATTGCGATCTCCAAACACAATGCTTTTCATTACCTAGCATAAACCAAAATTCTATCTTCCCATTCCACATCAACCTCCATAGCTTTCCACTTAATGATTTGTTATCCATTTTGTAGCCAATGTAAACAAGAGTTTTCTTTTTTCATCAAATAAGGGAAAAAATGTTACCTCCGCTTAAGTTTTCTTTTCTTTGCTTTTTACTTCAGTTATCATACATTTTACCTTTTCTATTTGCAGATTAAGGCTAAATGTGCTATTGCATGGCAAAATTTACAAACACACACACACACACACAGAATTATAACTGTATACCTAAAAAGAATTTGGCTAAACATTAACTGCAAAAATTTACGGGGCAATACTTCATTTTCCACCTAACGCATTTGAAGATTTTTCTAAGCAATACAACCATGATTCGAGGATTTTCCAAAACTTTGGGGCCATACGAACTTGACTTTCTTTCTTTGAATGGCTAAGCTAATTTTTTGGAATTATCTTATTGATGTACCTTATTCTCCTGTCAGGTTAAACTTTCAACTGACACCTTAGTCAAGACAATGGTTGAACCTCGCCGCCGCTGTCTCTCTCTGCCTTCTGTAGACTTGAGGAAAAAGGCTGTCGGTGGTATAATTTGCGTGACTGTCATTTCAGCAAGCAAACTTTCCAAGAGTAACTTGAAGGGAAGCCTTTCTAAAAGGCAACATACTTCTACAATTGATGGTACGTTAGAAGAGTGCCGTGATAACAAAGATATGCTTACATTTGTGGAGGTTGAACTTGGGGAACTAACCAGGAAGACGAATGTCAAACCCGGTTCAAGCCCTAAATGGGACTCAACGTTCAATATGGTCTTACACGAAGATACAGGCATTCTGCGTTTCCATCTTTATGAGTGTACCCCAGGGAGTGTGAAGTATGACTATCTAACAAGCTGTGAAATTAAGGTATTGCCATGTATGATGCTAACTCTTCTCTCTAATCTAAGTTGGACAAACGTCTCAATTTTTGCGGTATCTGAATGGAGCAATTAATTTGCATTGCAAATGGTAGCCTGAAGTGTTAATGGTAGATCAGGGAACAGTAAGGGTGTGTTCTTATCATGGATTGGTTTGATGGGTTTATCAATGGCAAGAAAAAATGTTAGGAGACCGAAGAAAAAACAAATTTAACCTCTTCACCTTATGTTTGCCTTTCCTTTCCCTTCAGAAGTACCTCAGCAGATCCATGATTCAAACACTTTGTAAATGGCTTTTGTTGGTTCCAAACAGAAACATGTACGAAAATTGAGTGGATCAAATTTTCATATCACTATATGGAGTTTCAAACATAAAGTATGTCATGTGTAATGTATAATATGTATGATAAAAACGTTCCTTTGCACCATGCCATGTCAAGGTGTTTTGCCGACTCCAATTGGTTACTTCACAGTTTAGTTTAACAAAAGGTTCTTTGCTCGATCGACATATAAGAGTCCATCTGAACACCCCTAAGTGTTAAATCTCTGTTTCCTCCTTTATCAATGATCATTGTTACTATATCTGTTGTGCCAATTGTTTATACGCATTCTTTTTGCCGAATGAGCAGGTGAAATATGTTGCAGATGATTCCACGATGTTTTGGGCAATAGGACCTGATTCTAGTGTGATAGCAAAGCATGCTAATGAAGTTGAGATGGTTGTTCCTTTCGAGGGTGCTAATTCGGGAAACGTAAGAGCTTCTGTTACCTTAATTAGGCACTGAGATTTTGTATTCAAGTTATGTGATCATTGCGATAAAATCATGATGAAACTTTTTCTTCTGATTCCATCATTTAATGGTTATTAATATTATTGCTTGTTGTCACATCCTGATTACTTTTGTCCCTGATATATAAATCTTTCCTCCCACCCCACCACCTGAATCTGGTCAAGTTGGACATTAGCCAGATTAGAAATTCTTTTGTGTCCCATTTATGTAACAGTACAATAAGTAGATGTTTGTATATTTTAACATTGTTTAATCATACAAAGGGTTCAGCTGTGTAACTCAATCTTTTCACTTATTGTATGCAGTTGACTGTGAAACTTGTCTTGAAAGAATGGCAGTTCTCTGATGGTTCACAGAGCTTGAACAGTTTCCGTCTCAGCTCTCGGCCGTCATTTTATGGGTCATCAAGTTTTCCGACTGGAACTGGAAGGAAAATTTGTATTACTGTTGCTGAAGGGAAGGACCTTTTGGTGAAAGACAAATTTGGAAAGTCTGACCCATATGTTAAACTGCAGTATGGAAAGGTAAATAAATGGAAACATATATATATATATATATATATCATATTTTCAGTTCAGAACTGTAGAAACTTTATATCCATCTCAAAACCAATTGGCAATGAGTGGAGAGGTTCCAAATGTTATTAAGTGATCACCCATTTCACTCCCAAGCAATGTGAGACTCTATTTTATTAACATTCCCCCTCACGTAGAGCCACGTTTGAGGTCTGTCACGTGTGGCCACTTTTGGGTCCTATCATCGTGCAACCTTTTATCTGTTCTGTCATCGTGGGGTGTGGATTATGAATTTTATAAAATGTGGGGTGGAACGGGCCCCGCTCTGATACCATGTAGAAACTTTATATCCATCTCAAAAGCAATTGGCAATGAGTGGAGAAGTCCCAAATGTTATTAAGTAATCACCCATTTCATTCCCAAGCAATGTGAGACTCTATTTTATTAACAAGAACTACAAAATGTACTTTTAAGTTTTTGGAAATGCCCGCTTCCCCATTAAAGTAATTTGCGCGAAGGATTCTTCACGTAAATTGTCAAGTGTCAGAATTTTTTTATACCCAGCTTTCAAAACCTCAGAGACATGTTCACTGTGATATCTCAAGAACTCAACCCTGATAAGGCTTGAACCTTCTTTTCAGGCACTCCAGAAAACAAAGGCTGTCCAACATACTTCAAATCCTACCTGGAATCAGAGGTTTGAGTTTGATGAGATAGGAGGAGGTGAATATCTTAAGATAAAATGCTACAGTGAAGAAACGCTGGGGGATGAAAACATTGGTAGTGCACGAGTAAATTTAGAAGGACTTGCTGAGGGGTCAACGAGGGATGTATGGGTTCCGCTTGAGAAAGTAAATTCCGGAGAACTGCGACTTCTTATAGAAGCAGTAAGAATGGAAGATAATGAAGTCCCGAAGGTATGCTTTTACCGGCATTTCCTTTCATACTTTCTATCAACTATGAAAAAGAGATGAGGATATGCTTGAACGGTTCAAAGATACAACACGGTGTAGACCAGTACGAAATGATAATGGCACCAATCACCGATATTCTTCCATAAAAATCCTACATTTTTTGACACTGTACTATGTTGTGATCTCCTTGGATATTATAATTGGTTCTTTGTTTGAAAATCCATTTTAGAACTATTTTCTTAGACTTTGTTTTTTAAAAAGAGTTTTGCCGATGAAGTCTGCGCTGGGGTTCTTTAGAAAGATAAGAACCTCATCACCTTCATTTTGGTTTCGGTACTAGGCCAAGCTGGTTTGGTACCGTCATAGGCACTTAACAGTTACACAGGTAAGTGTCTCCATGTTTGTGGGTCTAGTTGGTCTGTGAAGTTGGTTAGGGATAATTTTGCTCAAGAATATGATCTTCAATTTTACTTGGTTGGTATGTTCAGGGTTCAACCAGTGGTTCAAGTAATGGATGGATTGAACTTGTTCTTATTGAAGCAAGAGACCTTGTTGCTGCCGATATCAGAGGAACTAGTGATCCATATGTGAGGATACACTATGGAAACAGAAAAAGAAGAACAAAGGTTAGCAACACTGCAATTCTTCATGTAATCCTGTTGCTTCCAGGAAGAAACTGTTTTCCCTGGTTATATGGTTTATCCTTGAGTATATTTTTGTGCTTACGAGGTCAGTGTCTTGTAAAATTCAACTTTCATGTATCCAGTACATTCTTTGGTATTATTTGAAATTTCTCCGTGAATTATTGCTCATCAATCATATTACTTCACTTCCTCTCTCTCTGCTTTATTTTGGAAGCAAGTTGCATGAGGTTTGGATGTAAAGCACAACCTATCAAGCATTTTAACACGGGCACCTTGTAACGGTGCAAAATAAGCAGGGTGCCCTTCAAGTGATTAAGTACCAGTGATTAGATGACTTTTTCCCTGCATTGGAAATGAAATTATTTGAAAGAGTTTGTTACAACTTCTGGGTATCTAACGTCAAAGAAAGCTTAGTAGTATTACAATATATGGCTTCCATGATTTTTTTTTTTAGTAATCCCCAATTTTATTGAAAGAACAAAACAAAACAGAGAGAACTAGGAAGGTACCTTCCTATTACCAAAAAGAAGCAGCAAAGAACGTATAAAAAACCTACAAAGCTATTCTCCGCTAGGAACAGAATACCTAGGGAGATTTGCCAACAATGACAGAGGAAAGAGTTAAGAGGGGAGGGCTTTACATTTTAGAAATGAGAATTGAAATCCTCTCCCCAGATTGACATCGGACCTCCGACTTCCTATGTTATCGGATCATCCTTATGCATTTTCCTCGAAGATACATGAGTGAAGTTTTCTCTGGGATACTGAGCTTTCATTTTGCAGTGGCATGCAAATCGGTACCATATATCTACAAGTGGCTCTTTGATTTGTCATGTTCTCCCACAAGTAGCAATGCAATTACTTATATACACATCTTCCTGTGTTTTGCCTTGGCTTCCAGGTTATGTATAAAACTCTGACTCCTCAGTGGCACCAGACCTTGGAATTCCCAGATGATGGCAGTCCCTTGGAGTTGCATGTGAAAGACCATAATGCTATCCTTCCAACATCAAATATCGGTGATTGTGTCGTGGAATATCAGAGATTGCCTCCCAATCAGATAGCTGACAAGTGGATACCCCTTCAAGGAGTAAAAAGGGGAGAGATCCATATTCAAATTACAAGAAAAGTTCCAGAACTAGAGAAGAGACCAAGTTTGGACTCTGAATCTTCCTCAACCACAGCACACAAAATTTCCGGCCAGGTGAGAGAGTTTGCGGGTCTTTTGATGTATCCGTTCATGTGTGGTTTCTAGTGGTTTATCTCATGAAAGAACACTGAGAAGTTTTTATTTTCTTTTATATTTAAGGCCTAAAATCACGGATTGACAGTACGCAGCATACTAGTTTGTCAATGTTACGAATCTATGATTAAAAGTCATTTATTCCTTACTAACAAGATATGTTGCTTTCTCTTCTACTTGTCTGAAGTCCTTGCCTGGTTATCTGATACGGTCTAGGGTTTGGGATGTGGGCATGCGTAAGTGTCAGACTCAGCAAATTTGCATGTCTAAGTACACAGACACAGCGAAACATATGTACTTTTTATTACCTCGTGCCATAAATCATCTGGCGCATATTGTATATAACTTCTGTAGAAAACTCAGATTACTACATATTTGCCAGGGGAATACACATCTATGTCGCCTGTTTTACCCCATAGTGCTTCCAAAGGTTGGGTAGTCCTTTCCAACCCTCAAGTATGCGACACAAGTACTTCTTTCACTGAGAAGAGTTATGTAATGTAGCTGGTTATTGGAGTGTTTACTCAAAAAGAAAAAAACAAACAAAACCAAACGAAACGAAACGGACCCAGCAAAACATAAATGAAACAACAGAAGTGGATAAGTAAACAAATGAATAACTAATATTCTTGATGTAGTTGGCCCTCCAGATTATCACTCTTGATACTTTTGTCTTTCCATTGTCTAGTAAACTCAGAGTACTCCACACACTTGCCAGGTGAATACCCATCTACACGTGGGACATATACCCGAAGTCACATGAAAAAGGAAAAGAGGACAATCAAACACAAGAATAACCAATATTTTTGATGCGGTTGGCCAACCAGATTATCACTCTTGATAGCTTGTCCTACAGTTCAATCTACAAAATTAAGAAAGCTATGTATGAAGCAAGGACTCTTCTTTCTAGTTGTCATTGCAGTGTCTAGTTGTTAACTTTAGTACATTACGAGAGGTCAAAAACTACCATGAAGCATTGACACTCTGCTTTAGTTGTCACAGTATGTCTGACAAAGACACACGTAGGACACTTGGGCTATGACTCCACCCTGTCGCATGGGTAGTTATTTTTATATCTTATGTTGGACATGTCAGGGACCCAGTTCTGACTCGGGTGTCTTGCGCGGCTGTGCCCATATACGTGTCAAATCACATGTTAAGGACAATACTTGTCGAGCATTTGCACGTTTAGAATTGAGTTGTGAGCTGAATTGCAATAGTGAATGAATTGATCTAGTTTGGTGACTATTCACTAATGTTTTATTTAACACATCAGAAGACTTTTTATGCTATTTTTCTTGTTTTTTTTAGTGGTTTGTTTATGTCATATATGTATGTATGGTAATTTGTGTTAGGATTATCACTAGATCATATTAGTGAAACACAAGATTTTGCACGCTTCGCTGGTCTGTTCTTGTTTCTGTTTCCTCCAAGCTTCCCAATTTCTGTACTATCTACCACTTGGAGGCAACCCTTTATTAACTCGTCTGCAGGTTTTTTACTACTGCATAACTTTGACTGACAACTTCCTTTCGGAATGGATTTTCAACAGATGAAAGAAATGATGGTGAAGTTCCAATCGTTAATTGAGGAGGGGAATATAGATGTACTCTCCACATCCTTGAGCGAGCTGGAAAGCCTCCATGATATGCAAGACGAGTACATAGTTCGGCTGGAGACCGAGCAGATGCTTTTACTGGCCAAGATAAATGAGCTCGGCCAGGAAATCTTCAATGCGTCACCCACCCCCAGCAGAGGATCTTCGCCTTGATGGAAATTTCAACGTCAGCTTCCATTCTTCTCCAAATATAATTTAGTTGCACAAAATCCATATGATAGAAAGCATATAATAGTGAGAAATGACGAATACCGCATTGCTGCGGCCTGTCATTCCAAGTTATGTAATTATACATTATGGGTAGGGACGGTTATAGTTTTTTAGCAGATGAAAGAAAAAGATGAGTCGCCTTATTTTATTCTGTGTTTCAGCCAGAATGGAAATCTCCAGGATGACAGCTTCATTCTCCAAGCCCTACCCTGATAGTGTCAAGTGGATTCCTGCCTTTTCGGGTTCAGGTAAATTTAAAGGAGGATGGGGATTCCATTTAGTCGCATACCACTTAAGAGTTTTTAATGTAGTGTACTAGTCATGACCCCAGAGAGGCGGGAAATGGACAGGAGTTTTGGGAATGCTCTGTAAACGATTTCTCTGTACGAGTAGATGAATGTAGCGAACCCAATGCAAAGCAGGAATTCCAGGAATCCCTTATTGTGGGTTGATGATAGATTCTAGATTATCAGATTCTCACTAGTATCTGATAACAAAAAGTGGCCAATGAAAGCGTATGTAGAGTGAAGCCCGTCGACACACTGGACTGTCCCTTCGTTCCCCACACTCGGAAGTTACTATCGAACTAAACTAATATCCATTTTCTTGTTTGCCAATCTCCTGGAAACGAGGAAAGAAATATCTTGAATCCGTAGTTTCTGATCTATAATGGGTCTTTCAGCAGATTCAAACTCAAATGAGGGTGTAAAATTGTAACCTTCTTTTATAGAAAATGAATGAATTCGCAGGATTCCCAAGAAATTCTTCTCTTTCTGTCGGAAAATGGTGTCTTAATTAAACGTAGGTCTAGTTTTGAAGAGAGATTACCTCTCAAAGAAATAAAAAGTTTAGAAGAGAGATTGTTTGCCGTCGTATATACAGAAATCAAAAGAGCTAGATCTACATCCAGTAGAATCAAACCTTGCTAGTATGTTTAACAACACATCCAAGACAAAAGAAATTCAAAAAATATTAGTAATTGGCAGGTTTGAATTTTTCCTAATGTTTATTTTCTTTAGCATTTGCAAAAAAAAACCTCCCTTTGTCCTAAAAATTAAAATCCACGCGACCACACCTCAGCTGTTCCAGTTTTGGAAAAAAAGTAACTTTTTGAAAAAGAAGGCAATTTCAAGCTTAAAAATAATGTATTTACGCAAATAATTTTTCTACTAATATGAATCTTGTTTGATAGATTTCATTGAGATCTTTTAAACTGTGCAAAAAAAATTAAAAAATTATTTTTCATTTTTGTAATAATTGAATTTGAAATTACCTTCTTTTTAAAAAAATTACTTTTTCAAAAAAGCGGAACGGAAAAATCTACTTGACTTGGTCTTGTCTTAAAATCCACACGACCACATGGTTGCAAATTGCTTTTCCCCCGACACCACAACCCCACCACCACAACGCCACACACCACCCCCCCCCCCCCAAACCCCGCAATTCCTTTGTTTATTTAATTGTCTTTATTTTATTTATTTAATTTCTTTCTTTAATTCAGTTTTTTTTAAAAAAAAATTAAGTGTTCCAAATTTCAATCTGTTTGAACCGGTGAAAATATTTTAGTTTTTTGATCATTCTATCCTAAATAGTCATAATTAAAATTTTACACTAGGGCTCTCGTTGATTAGCTCTAAGAGATATTTAATTCAACGACTTTTTTAGAGCTAATCAATGAGAGCCCTAGAGTCAAAATTTAATTATAACCATCTAAGATAAAATGATCTGAAAACTAAAATCTTTCCACCGGTTCAAATGGATTGAAATTTGAAACACTTAATTTTTTAACCATATTTTTTAATATATAAACTATCTAAATAGGTTGAAAAATTAAGTGTTCCAAATTTTAATCCGTTTGAACCGGTGGAAAGATTTTAGCTTTCTGATTATTTTATCCTAAATGGTCATAGTTAATTTTGACTCTAGCTCTCGTTAGTTTGCCTTAAGAGATATTTGATTCTACGATTTTTTTAGGGCTAATCAACGAAAGCCCTAGAGTCAAAATTTAAGTATGACTATTTAAGATAAAATGATCAGAAAACTAAAATCTTTCCACCGGTTCAAACGGATTGAAATTTGAAACACTTTTTAACCATATATTTTCAATATATAAAGGGAGAAAAGGAAAAAAAAAACCGTCGGATTCATTAGAGGCAATGCTTATACCTCATGCTTGAAGTGTGAACAAAAGACCAAAAAAAATCATACAGAAATGTTGATTCGTGTGTCAAGATAAAGCAGCGAAATTACTCTTTCCAATACTCCTCAATACTACTTTTACTCTTTCCAATCAGAAATGTTGATGTGGATAAAAAAAAAAAATGTTGATTTGTTGATTCTAGTGATTTCTCTTTCCAATACCTATAATTCACCTCTGCCTTTTGGAGAGATATTACTCATTATACATACTTGCATATATACACACACATTGTCCCTCACCTATCCAAAAACTCACACACTAAACATTCTGCCCTCTTTCATTATGAGTTAACCAAAAAAAAAAAAAAAGAAGGGGAGAAACAGGAAATGAAACAAATAAAGAAAAGACTTGAAAATTAAAAAAAAAAAAGAAAAAAAAAAGGAAGGGAGCCTTGTTGATAAGAACACACTACATAAGAAAAACAAAAACAAATGGTTGCGGGCGGTTTGAGGTTAGAACGGGAAAGATGGGGTGGGGTGCGGGGGGGAGTTGTGTGGGGGAGGGGGAAAAGCACCTCTCCACATGGTTAAAAGGATTGTTCCATTTTTGTGGAAAAAGAAATTTTTGAAAGAAAGAGCAATTTTAAGCTTAAAAATCATATATTTTTCTATCAATATGAATCTTATTTGATAGATCTCATTAAGATTTTTTAAACGGTAAAATTGAAAAATATTTTTTATTTTCATTATATTTGAAATTAAAATTACCTTCGTTTATAAAAAAAAATACTTTTAAAAAAAGTGAAACACCGACTTGTACTAAGGCTCTGTTCCGGAACGCTTCTTAAAAAATAAGTACTTATTTTACAACTTCTCATTCAAAAATAATAAGGGCGATTCCACAAAATTCAAATCAAAAGTTCCTTTCACATTTTCAAACTCAAAAATAATATAAATGAAAAAAAAATCAATTTTTTTGCACTGTATTAAAGATCTTAATGAGATCTATCAAATAAGATCCATAGTGATAGGAAAATTATTTGCATAAACACATGATTTTTGAGCTTGAAGTTGCCTTATACAAAAAATAAGACTGTTGCTATGATAATGGGCGCCGGCGGAGGGAAATCACACCGGCGGCCGAGCCAGGCAGTCTCCGGCCACCGGACGGCCGATCCGAGCCGTCCAAAAATTCTAAAAAAAAAAACCAAGGGGGCCAAAGCGAGAATCAACGGCATCCGAGGTGTGTTGGGGGCTTGATCCGAGCACCTCTTTTCCGTGTATATATGAATCATCATCATATATACACGGAAAAGGGGTGCTCGGATCAAGCCCCCTACACACCTCAGATGCCGTTGATTCCCGCGCCAGCCCCCTTGGTTTTTTTTTTTAGAATTTTTGGACGGCTCGGATCGGCCGTCCGGTGGCTGGAGACTGCCCGGCGTGGCCACCAGTGCGATTTCACTCCCGGCACCCATTGGCACATATCTAAATTCTTCCAAATAAGTGGAAATCTTCTTATTTTTCAGGAACAGTGGTTCTTATTCAACAAAAAATAAGTACTTATTCCATTTCTGGAACGGAGCCTAAACTTGACTTGGACTTGACCGGAGGCGGGGGGGCTGCTCCCCCCTGCAGCTCCCCTTGCTGCTGCCCGGCAAGGCCGGGCCCACTCCGGTCTCGTTCCGATGATCGGAAACGTTCACTTTGTAGAGCTCGTCGAGTAGAACAACCATGTGAAAAATCAGCTTGATTGGATATCATTAAGTACCTGATCGAAGACCATATAACTCTCTGTCCATGGGTTACAATGGTTTTGATTCAGTGTTTCGGATCCATTCTTTTTAAGATAAAAAGGTTCCGATCAAGTACTTAATGATATCCAATCAAGCTGATTTTTCTCATGGTTGTTCTACTCGACGAGCTCTACAAAGTGAACGTTTCCGATCATTGGAGCGAGACCGGAGTGGGCCCGGCCTTGCCGGGCAGCAGCAAGGGGAGCTGCAAGGGGGGGAGCAGCCCCCCCGCCTCCGGACTTGACCATTGCCTGAACTTGACTTGGACTTCTCTCTCTCTCTCTCTCTGCCTGCCAGAGTACACTTTTTTCTTACTCATTACGTTTTAAAACCTCAAACAAGCTTCAATTGAATTCTTGTCCCAAAAAATTAAAAAAAAAAAAAATGAGCAAAAGAAGAGCAAGAAGTTTTGATCTGAATGAAGCCCTGGAATTCTTGAACCATTTATTTGTGGACAAGTCTCTTCTGCCGTTCGTAATTCTTTTGATATTAGCCGGATGGGTTATTGAGAAGTGGGTTCTTACCCTCTCCAACTGGGTTCCGCTTGTGGTCGCTGTTTGGGCTACTATTCAGGTAATTAATTAATTCCACTCTTGTTGGAATGGTCAAGTGTTTATGACATTAAAGTCTTTCAAGTGGTTGATTGAGATATTGGTTTCACGTAGATATTCAACTTAGGCCTCGTTTCGCTAAAATTTATTTTTTAACAACTTATTTTCTATTTTACGAGATACATTATTCTTTCACAATACATCACATTTGAATAAAAAAAATAAGTACTAATTCGAAAAATTCAAATAAGTACTTAGTCAGTGAGCCCTTACAAAGAACTAACCTGGTTTTTGATTTTTTCCATTCTCATCTTTTCTTCTGTCCTTCGTCTTGGATTTTCTTTTGATAAATTAACTTGAAATAGAAAAAGACTAATCCAATATACATAGGAGCATATCCCAAGAGAAAAATAAATGAAAGGAAAAATAAGGCTTATTTTCGTTTTTATTTAAAAAAATTGATTTCGATCATAATTTTTTGCTTTTGAGATTTCTATTGTCAATTTGTCATGACGATGCAATGATCTCAAAAAATCAACGACAAACTAACAAATGCGAAAAAAATTTGGACAAGGAAAAAAAAAATAAGCCACTTTAGTTTATTTGTCCAAACAAGTCAGAATAGTGCGATTCACAGGTACGATTCTTATCCTGTAACATGAGAAAGTAAGATCGTATTTTTTTTTTTTTTTTTCCTTCTTCGCCATCGATGATGATCTGCTTGAACTTCACGCTGTAGAAGTAGGTTCACAATCGATATCATCACAGACTGTATTTGTAAATCTGATCGAAATGGATTCCGCCTGTGGAATTTTTTTATCGATTTTGTTTGTGGGACTTGGATGTGTTACGTGATTTGCGATGTTGACTTCTGTATGAATCTGTTCACTGTTGATTAATTGGAATGCAGCTTTAAACAGTTGAAGATGTTCTTTGCAATACCTGGATGTTCCGGTAGGGACTAGGGAGTAAGTTGTGAATTTTTTATTTTTTATTTAGCAATCAAGTTGTTAGGTGTTTCCGGTGGTGAATAAATTGTTAGGTGTTTCCGGTGGTAAATAAATTGTTGTTAAATAGGAGTATTAAGTTGTTTTACGGTAGTGATAGTGAATAAGTTGTACATGGATTTGTGAGCAGAGGTATTGTAGCAAAAGAAGTTTTGTTGACGAGTTTTTTTTTGGATCAAAAAGGGAATAATGTTATTCATCTGGATTCAGAACCCTAAACATCAGAGAGTGAGAAATCCCATGGGGTAAAGAGGTTGTCCACAAGCCGGACGAACCATTGGAAAGAGCATTTTTAGCACAATAATGTGCGACTCGATTACAATCACGTTTGACAAACTTAAACACACAAACCATAAATGAATCTTTAAAAATTTTGCTGTATTGCACCAATATACCAATGTCAGACGGCGGTTCTATTGTCGCAAGGCAGCTTCAAACAACCGACTCCGAATCTGATTCTATAATAACCTTTGGCAGCCTCATAGTAATACCTAAGTTCAAATCATCTGTAATAGCAAGAGCTTCAGCAACCCACCTAATATTGACCCTTATTCAATCCGTCCAAACCCGCGCATTTGCCATCTCAAGTACAAAGTACGGCCCATTTGAGAACAGCCCATATGCTGAAAGAAAAAACTTCACGAGCAAGGACCTGTACGCATTGGGACAAATGGAAACCTGCCCAACTATGCAAATAAGCCCCCAGTTGAGATCGCAGTTGGGAAATGTCCCTCCATAGCTGCCACTTCGGTGACGCACAGACCCGCTTTGCTTTGAACCGAATACAATTGTTATACCAAGGGACACCCCTCCATGGTTAGGTGAAAACTTTCAGCTGTGCTAGGTTAAATAATATGACAATATAGAACAATTGGACAAACACAAGCCCAACAGTGGGTAAAATGACTTGCACTAATTACTAAAATTCGCGCAAGATAATTGGTACACATTCCACAAAGCTTCACAATCCATGACAAGTGATGCAAGATTCCATTCATTTATAAACCAGTCAGATTGAGGGCCTTGGGGAAGCTTGTCCAAGGACAACAACCTGGACCGGACAACAACCTGATGCAAGATTCTATTCATTTATAAACCAGTCAGATTGAGGGCCTTGGGGACGCTTGTCCAAGGACAACCTCCTGGACCTAACAACCTGACAGATTTTATGCACAACAATTGAGACAGGGCATGCAATATTTTGGAATTTCCGTAGATTCCTTTCAATCCAAATATAATAAACAGTGACAGTGAATGATAGTTTGGTGGTAATGGTTCTTGAAGATTTACCTTTGACAGTAGAGAGGAGATCAATCCAGGTGGTTGGATTTTGATTTTTGACTCTACTCTAGCAGTTATGATCCACTAGTAAATTTTAGTAGTTCCTATAGGTTTTCTTTTGGAAATTTCTCTTACCATTTGGCATTCACACTTTTTGTGTGTGTGTCATTATTTGTGTGAATTTGCTTTAGGATCTTTTCATGTGTAAGAAAATGAATTGATACTTGCCTAAAAAGAAAAAGAAAAAGAATTGATGAAATAAGCAGTACTTCATGGCTAGATATGTATATTTTAACTAAGTTTTATTTTTAGGTGATGGGTCGCAAGATTGTGGGCGAGATCAAGTATTGTACATGGTCAATACATTTAGTTTTAGTCAATTTCTGTTAATTTCGGAGTCCGTAAGGTCTACAAGTTACTATTCTGTTTGAGTTGGTTTTTTTTTCTTTTTTTACAATTGTTTGGTAGTACTTATTCAGCTCAGTCATTATTCAATTCTGTTAACTCCTGTAATATAAACATAACATGGAGGAACCTTTGAGTGAATTATAGAAATGAGAATAACCAGTATAGTAAATAAGCTATTGTAAAGTGGTTCATCTCTTTGTTTTGCTCCTGACATTGGGGTCAATTCTATTGTTCACATGCATATCATTATAAAGTTCATTGTTTTGTTCTTTTCTTATCTTATCTGGGTATGATTGAATCAGATGAGATTATGAGAATCAATGCACTGAAATGAGAATGCAACATCCTTCATGTGCAGTACGGTATTTATCAACGCCGAATCCTTGCGGAGGACTTGAATAGAAAATGGAAGCAAGTCATACTCCACACTGCGGTGAGTTTTCTTTTCTTCTTTCACAATCCAATCGTTTTTTTATAGTGAAATTGACTTTTGCCTCTCCTTTTTTTCCTTGTTATAAAGCCAGTAACACCATTGGAGCACTGTGAATGGCTGAACAAGCTGTTAATGGATATTTGGCCCAACTACATTAACCCAAAGCTTTGCTTGATGTTCTCATCTATCGTTGAGGTGACCTCCCTGTTCTCTATTTCAATTGCGTAATGCCTCAGTGGTACAAGATAAGTGAGTTAAAGCTCAAAGCAAAGGAGAAGTGGTTTTGTAACTGTCTACATCTACTCTAGACCCCTAAATTTTGTCAATTTCACATTATACTTACTTTTATTTAAGTATTTTCTGTTTGGATGGAACATACCAAAACACTAGATAAGTGTTTTTATCGGTCCTCTGTGCAAATTGGCTGTTAGAAAGTTAACTCAATGGTCACATCTATGGACACAACTACGCTTCGTCTTCAATTGAAACATGTGCAGACTGGCAGTGGACACTATTTGTTTCGAGTGTACCTACAAAATGAACTTTTTACAAGAATGGGTGCTTGGATCTAAGTGATGAAGTGTCTAACATATAGCTTGAATTTTTTGGCTTCTTCATTTGGCATATATTGTCTTTTTAATCTTGCTTGGCTCCATATATTTGCACAGCAAAGGAAGAATTAATTGATCTATCTACATTTGTAACTCGTGCTTTCACTTTTAGGTGCATTTCTTGGTTGTAATGTGTTTCGTAGGGAATTATGTTTTTGGTGTTCCAGGATAAAAGGGGTCTTATCTCCTGAAAAGTCCTCTTTTTCTTTTTCTTTTTTGTTTGGAACGGCGTCTCCTGAATACTCCTACCTAGTCATGTCGGCCCTACCTCTGAATCATACGTCTTGGTATTTAACTGTCCATGTACAATTAGTGATACCTGTCCCTGTCGGGTTTTTATGAGGCACCGGATAATAAGATTTCAGGATCCAGTCAAGTTTCACTTGAAAACCTATTCAAACATAGTGCTACCATAAGGCGAAAGTCGTAGATCAGTCCTCTCATTGGGAGGCCAGATATTGTTTTCCTGCCTCTTGAGAAAAATAGAATTTTTTTTGTTAGAATGGATCTAACAAAGTGGGTTTCTTTCTTGTAGCTTTTCCTTAGGTAATATTCGAAAGAATAATGTTTGTGGAACTAATTTTTTGAAACCAACAAACTCTAATTTCTTTCCTGATTACTATCTCCTGTGTTCTAAAGAGAAGTAAATGGGTGTGATGAATATGATTTTTATTCCTGCAGAAATGCTTGAAGCATCGAAAACCAAGGCTTATTGTAAGTTTTTTACCTTTTACATTGAATTGTACATCTAAATTTGTTAACAATGTCATAACGTTCTCTGAGACCAAGCTATCCATTTACAGGAAAGACTTGAATTGCAAGAGTTTTCACTAGGTTCATGCCCTCCTGTCTTGGGGCTTAATGGTACTCGGTGGTCAACTTCAGGTGATCAGGTTCGATTTCTGGTTTTTTTTTTTTTTTGGAGATGTCTTTTCGCATTTTTTCTTTCTTGGCGGTTAGGGTATCAGTAACAGTTATTGTGACACAAGAAAAACCGTTGTTATGTACTGATATTGTTCCTCAAAAAATGATAGTCAGTTATGATGTGGCTATTTTCAAACTTTGTGGTTCAATTTGAATAACTTGTGGTTGTCTCTGATTTTGTTGTTATGGTCATTTAGTAAGTGGTTGAGCTTATTTGACTACATTGACTACATAACAGGCTGACTTGATGCAACAGGGGTACTTGGATAGTTTAGACCTTATAGGTACTAGAAGAGGTACTCACACCAAACTAAATACCCATTATTAATGCCTAGGAACAGTGATGAACAATGATTCTACCTAAATCTCTACGGCAAAGTTTTGTGCAGACTAGCTTGAAGGTCAGACTATAAAAGTATGTGCAGATACATGTTCACATAGAAATTTCATTGTATTGATATTTTAGTTTTGTCAGGTAATGTCAATAACAAATCGTTTTGATAAAGTTGTACCCATTGCAAAAATGCTGTAGGGTTGTAGAGATTACGCCTACATTTTTAGTGGACAGGATAATTTTCATGACTCGTACTAGAACAACAACACTAACCAAAGTAGAACTTTCCATCACATCAATTCACAACCTCCAAATCTCTTCTTGATGAAAAAAAATGATACATAGAGATTCCCATTTACTGTAGCTCTATGTATTGTATTCAAAATTCATGTAAACGAATCAAGCTATTTGTGAGCAGTTCAAGGCTCGTCTCGTTAAGATCTTGGCTTGGCTTGATTCATTAGTAAACGAGCCAAGCACAAGTTAGTTGTAGCTCAGCTTTGTAGATAAGCTCGGCTCGTTTAGTAAATGAACCGAGTTCTCAGATACTAATCGAGCTCGAGTATTTGGGCTTGATTCAATCTCGAGCACCCTAAAGCTCGGCTCGGCTCATTGGCACCCGTATTTGCAGAAGCTGCAATTGTGATACAACATGAATTATACAGCCATGACATAAAACAAAAAAAGATTAATGAAAAGTAAAGGATTGTCCTCTTAAAAAATTCAACATAAAATATTCCTCTACCATGCTTTACTTTTGTGATTGTTTTCATGTTTCGGTAAATAGGACATGTTTGAGGAAATGGTTATTTCTAGGTGCTCCATTTTACATTGGCTAGATGGTCTATTAACCTTTATCTAATATGTAATATGCAACAACAACAAAGACGCAGGATAGATTTGTGACATTGATATGAGCATTTTTTGGCAGATTGATTTGCAGCTGGCTGCAATTGTGATACAAGATATAATATGGACAGCCATGACATGTAAACAAAAAATAATTAAAGAAATGTAGAATGCAGGATTCTCCTCATTGTGGAACATTCAGCATAAGATATTCTTCTGCCATTGGTTACTTCGGATTTTGTGTTAGTGTTTCTGTAAATGTAAAAAAGCTCATGGTTCGTGTACTGTTGACAGCGAATCATGCGTATGGGGTTTGATTGGGATTCTACGGATGTAAATATTTTGCTATTTGCTAAGTTGGCGAAGCCTTTAATGCGAACTGCCCGAATTGTCATAAACAGCATCCACATCAAGGGTGAAGTATGTAACCTCCTTTTCTCTTTGTTCGCTTCCATTGTAATTCCAGAATTTAATGTTTAGGGCCTTTTTTTTTTCTGGTTAATTCGTAATTGATACCTAAAGAATCTAAAAAATAAGAAATTTTTTGGTGTAATGCTCTTTGATATCACAATCTAGTTGATACCCAAATTGGGCCCTATTCAATAGAATAGGGCAAACAATGTTTGCTGAAAATATGCTTAGGGGGCCTTTGTTATTATTATTTGTGTGTGTGTGTGTATGTTTGTTTCCGTTGGTCCCGGGGCATATCATCAGTTTCATGGGGAAATTTTGTTCTTAATGGGAGTGGAACAAAAAGGGAAAATATTCACAAAATCCAAACACCCTAGTGGAATGTCCTCATGAATGTCTACCTGACATAGAGGCAAGCTATGAAGCACCAACACTCCTAGAGGTCATTGTATCCATGCCCGACATGCCCGGGACATGGCAAAAAACGTTTGGGACATGCCATGTTGCGTGTCCATTATTAAATTTGTTGAGGGGGACACTTGGGGCACAAGAGGGGCACGGAGGCGACACGGTAGGGGTTCAATATGCATTTTTTTTGAGTTTCCTGGGGGTTAAATGTGTATTACTTCAGATATTTTGAGTTAAAAGTGTAATAGAAGGTATATATAATTCTTGTCTATACATATCAATGCTTCATGTTTCTACTATATCTATGTTTTCTCTTGTTTAAAATAAATATTTTTTTTTTTCGGTGTCCCTACCGTGTCCGTGTCTTTATTTTTGTAGGAATCCTGTGTCTCTATCCGTATCTGTGTCCAAGAACTATCCATGTCTATGTCTGTGTCCATGTCCGTATCCGTGCTACATAGGTGGCGAGGATGTATGTTAAGACATTCCAGCTGTTATTTAATGTGAAGTGTTCAGCTAGTCTTGGTAACTTGAAAGGGCTTTGGTTACATATAACTGGAGAACTTGGTTTTGTTTTTTCATTTCAAAAGCTTGTTTTACTGTTTCTTAATTATATTTCCTCTACATTCACTGCAGTAAGCAAATATACTTTTTCTCCCCATTAAGGGAGATGGACCATTTTGAATGACCCTTGCATCAAATAAATGCGAAAACTTTAGCATATAAACATGATCAGTCGTGACCATCCAGAATCAGAAAATCACTAACTATATCTGACCCATATTGTTATCTGGTTACAGCTTCTCATGATGCCAGTTCTGGATGGAAAAGCAATTTTGTACTCATTTTTATCCAGTCCTGAGGTGAGAATAGGCGTTGCATTTGGTAGCGGAGGAAGTCAATCTCTACCTGCAACAGAAATTCCCGGTGTTTCCTCATGGCTGGTATGTTTCTGAAACAATTCAATTCGAAAGCTTTTGAAAGAGTCATATACGATGTACTTAAATGCCACAATTTTCCTCTCATGTTCTCTTCTGACAAATTAACATAATTGGTATCTGCACTATCACATTCATTATGCTTAGAAGCATTTTGAGTTTACATCTTCCCATATTGGTTTCTGATTTTCACTGTTGATTTGATTGTGGGACACATATAATTTCGTTTTCAATAACCACCCTAATTTGTTTTGACATTGAGGACGGACATGGATGGAAGCAGGATTTCATTTTGGGGGACAGAATGCTTTTATGACCCTCAGAAATTGTAACAAATGTGTAAAATACAATCTCAGTTTCTAATGTTAGAGTGTGTGTTTTAGGAACAACGAACTCGTGCATATTTCAAAGACAATATTTGAAAGATCGAGTCCCTAGGTTAGAAGAAAGACCTCGGACGTAGCACCAGAAGAGAATAATAGATGGAAGAATAATGATTGGATAAAAGAAGGGAAATAGACAGTGAAGATATGGGGAGAGAGAAAGAGAACCAATATGAATTGGATATTCCAATAATCAAGTCCAGTTGACGTAATCTCCTATGACCGATTTATATGCAAAACAAGCAACCGTTAGTCCGAAAAGCATGAGAATAAATATAATCTAACAAATCTTGTTGGAAAGATGATGCCTACTGCAAATTCTGAACTGTTGGCGAAACCTCCACAAATATTGAAATACGCTTCGAGTCACGACTATATCACTTTCCCAAAAACAGTATTTGCCCCCACCAGATGGTATGCAAAGGGTTACAACAAATCTGCCTTCAAGATAAATTGAAGCCCGAACTCGAAGTTCTTTCCGTTTTGCATTTGCACTAACGAGACGAATAGAATACCTGCTGAACGAATATGAGAATCGAGAACCACTGAATTATGTTTTCTGCAACAAAACAGAATGGAGAATGAATGCTAAAAGATATAGAGAGAGATGTGGGAGAAATTAGGCATAAATGTATTGGATTCTGTCAAGTGTTGGTCTATTTATAGGACACTACGCATCCATTGAGAACGAGTGCACACCCGATCTATTCTGACCGTTGGATCAGATCCTACGGTCTTGATCGACCAGTCACACCGAACTGGAGTGCTGTTTCATTAACACCGAATCGGATTTGATCCAATCTGTTGGATCGTGCCCATTCACGGTCGACGACTGCGATCGCAACTCCATGAACCAACGCACCCATAGGCTCGAGTTGCACCCGATTGGAACCGCCCCGTGTGACTCACCTGCCACGTGTGTGACACGCAACATCCATGTTAGCGCCACCTTACTGCCAACTCGCAATAAGAAATGACGCCTACAAGGCACCTAGCGCTAAGTGCAAAGTGCGCCGCTAAAGCGCCACAGCCCACGCCACATAGGCCATGCCGCGTGCGCGTGCGTGAGTGTGTACTAGTGCGAAGCACCGGCTCCGTCGGTATGGTGCGAAGCACCATAGGGCTGCACCACACTAGATCATTGTTTAATCATATTAGGAATGTTCCGTAATATATTCCATTCCAACATCTCTCAACTAACCAATGTGGGACAAAGCTCACAAAGAGGAAAACAAGCATTCTAAGGAAACAAAGAAATTTTACAAAACCAAAATGACGACTCTTTTATTTTGAAAATCTCTAACAATCCTCCACCATTTTCGAAATACAGATGAAATATTCTCAATTCTTATTACAAGGTTTATGTATACATAAATAGTGTTTTGCGACTTCAACTATTCACTTAGTGAAAACATATCAAAGCTGGTCAGGGCAGCATAGTAGACGTGTCTTTGAACTAGTTGTCCTCTATCAACCAACCGGACGTGTCTCACACATAATGCTCCAAATAATGCAGATATCCCAATCGGTTGACCTGTGAACTAGTCTTGGGTCTTTTATCTTGAATTCATGAACACTCTAAGGTTTAGCCCCTGTGACCTACAGGAAGCGGCACCACCTCCATATTCACATAGGTAGATCTCTATCCGTGCTCCTATAACATTAGCACAAAACAATCTATTAAGAACTAAGTAGTTCAACCTCCTTTGTATTCACATTATAGGTACAAAACTCTTTACCTTGGAATGTGTAAAATAACTTTAAAGTGTTTCCAATCAGGACATGTGGTGTAATTTCTCATTGAACTCAAGAGATTGAGAGTATCAACCGGTTGAGTTGAGTTTCCACCAGGAGTGATTAAACTAATTGGGCAAAAGTCACATTCCCCTTGATGTTTTCAACACCAAATCCATTGCAAGGCCTTTCGTAAAAGGATTCACCAAGTTTTGGCTTGACTTAACAAAATCAATGGTTATCACTCCATCAACAATTAATTGTCTCACATAGCTATGTCTTAGTCCTATATGCCTGGACTTTCCATTATACACTTGGTTATACGCTCATGACAATGTAGCTTGACTATCACAATGTAGCGATACAGGTGGCATAGGCTTAGGCCACACTGGAATTTCCTGCAATAGATTTCTTAGCCATTCTGCCTCTTTACTACCAGAAGCTAATACTACAAACTCAGCTGCCATGGTCGAGTCTGTTATCAATGTTTGCTTCTTAAATCCCCAGGAGATTGACCCTCCACCAAGTGTAAACACCCAACCACTTGTTAAAGAGTGATCATTCCGCTTAGTAATCCAACTAGCGTCAGTGTATCCTTCTAGAACTAAAGGATACCCACTATAGACTATTCCATAATCTACAATACCTTTGAGGTATCGTAGTACTCTGTGTGTTGCGCGCCAATGCACATGCCTAGGACTATTAGTATACCTAGTAAGCATCCCCACCGCATATGCAATGTCCGGTCTTGTACTTGTCATGGCATACATCAAACTGCCAATCACTTTAAAATACTCTAGTTGGGACACCGTTCTCCCCTCATTATGATCCAATGGGGATTGAGAGTCATACGGAGTAGACACCAGTTTGCTTTCAAAGTGACTAAACTTCTTTAAAATCTTCTCAATGTAATGTTCCTGGGATAGAATTAAATGACCACCATTCCTTTTAAGTCTTATACCCAATATTACATCAGTAACACCCATATCTTTCATACTAAAGTTAGCAGAAAGAAAATCTTTTGTACTCTGAATGCTTTCTTGGTCTGTACCAAAAATGAGCATATCGTCTACGTACAAATAGATAATAACTCCTTGTTTGCCATTAAATTTACTATACACGCATTTATCAGATTGGTGTATTGTAAAACCATTTGACACAATTGCTTTGTCAAACTTCTCGTGCCATTGCTTAGGCGCTTGCTTAAGTCCGTAAAGAGACTTTATAAGCTTGCAAACTTTGTGCTCATAACCTTGCACAACAAACCTCTCTGGTTGCTTCATATAGATTTCCTCATCTAACTCACCATTAAAGATTGCAGTCTTGACATCCATTTGGTGTATCTCAAACTTGTATGTAGAAACAAGAGCAATTAAAACTCTAATTGTTGAGATTCTAGCAACCGGGGCATAGGTATCAAAGTAATCAATACCCTCTTTCTGGGTAAAACATTTGGCTACAAGTCTGGCCTTGAACTTATCAATAGTTCCATCAATTTTAATTTTCTTTTTGAAAATCCATTTACAAGCAATTGGTTTAGAACCAGGTGGTAAATCCGCCAAAGCTCATGTATTATTACTCATAATAGAGTCCATCTCATCTTGGATAGCCTTTTCTAGAAAGCCACGTCTTGCGATTTCATTGCTCCCTCAAACGTTAAAGGATCATTTTCCACGTGAAGTGAACATAATAGGCTGCTCAAAAAATCCGGTGAACTGCGAAACCGGTCTGAACCGAATCGATCCGTACCTTTTGGATTTTGTCCGTGGATTAATGGTCCGAACACGGATTGAAAATATAGAAAACCGTGACTTGCGGTTCGGTCTATGGATTTTCATTACGAAACTGTGGATTAACCGAACCGGACCGTGAGATATTTATTTTATATAAATAATATATATATATACAAATATATATATATATATATAATTAATAGTTAGAAATATTAAAACTTTTTTCCACCAATTTTAGTATTTTAATGTTAAACTGTTGCCGGTTGCTGTGCATTGCATTTGGATGAAAGATACAATTTCACCTCTTTGGTGTTATAGTTGTCCCCCTTTGATTTTTTTAATTTTATTTTTGTTTGGTTTTATGTTATGTACTATAATGATACAATCTACTAGTGTTTAGATTCTTTTGAATTTGATTTCTGAAGTAGGCATTTGGTAGTTTATGTAACAAATACTTTCTGGTGGTATTAAACTTAATTCTGAGTGTAACATTCTTTCATTTGAGTATGGGATATTTGTTTTAGCTTTATTTTTGCTAGAATCCGTGGACAAAACCGTAACCGATCCGCGAGTCACGGATTAGATTGGATCCGGACCGTAGGACTTTTAGTCCGGATACGGATTTCATTTTGTAAAAATCGTGACTAGCGGTTCGGTCCTCAGATTCCTAGAAATCCGAACCGAACCAGACCGCAAGCAACCCCAAAAAATACATTGTGAGCACATGAAGTCTCTCAAGTGCTTTCAACTAGATAAACTATGATATCAGGACCAAACGTTTTCTCTGTCCGAACTCGTTTGCTCCTCAATTCAACTTGTTCCTCAGGTTCATTTCCTTCAACTGGAACCTCTAAAGGCTCATTGTCCTCTTCGGACATCAAAGGAAACTCTTCCGAATCTTTGTTAGATTCCAAATCCTTACTAGATTTTAACCTTGGAATTCTGTCAAATCTGTTTTCATAAAACACTGCATCTCGAGATTCAATGATGGTGTTGATGGACACAACATCATTAGGCTCAGCCACTAGAAACCTATATGGTTTATTGTGCAAAGCATATCCAAGGAATACACATTCGATTCCTTTTGGACATAGTTTCTTCCTTTTAAGTCCAGACAATCTCACAATCGCCCTACACTCCCAAGTCTTAAAATAACTCAGGTTTGATTTCTTTTTAGACCAGAGCTTGGAGTAATGTTAGACTTTTTGAGAGGTACTCTATTTAGGATATAAGTAGCGGTAAGTATGGCTTCGCCCCACAAACCTTTACTTAATCCTGCATTGTTTAGCATAGCAACCACGATCTCAGATAAAGTTATATTCTTCCTTTCGGCCACTCCATTCTGTTGTGGTGTAAGGTGCAGTTACTTCATGAATTATCCCCACTGATTCACAATAATCAGGGAAGTGATATTCACCACCTTTGTCAGACCTAAGACGTTTTATCTTCAAACCGCATTGATTTTCAACTTCAGTCTAATATGCAACACACTTATCAAGCACTTCATCTTTGGAATGAAGCAAATAGACATAACAAAATTTCGAATAATCATCTATGAATGTTGCCATGTAAAATTTTCCGCCTCTAGTTAGAGTGCTATGAAAATTATATACATCACTATGAATCAATTCAAGTAATGAAGAAGTCCGCTCGGTATTAGGAAATGGCAATCTGGTTATCTTTGATTCCAAACAAATCTTGCATTTATCAACCGTATCATTATCAGATTTAGGAATTAGTCCTAATTTAACCATGCAATCCATTTTCCTTGTACCGATATGTCCTAAACGAGTATGCTATAAAGAAAAAGAATCAAGCATATAAGCAGAAACAACTGTGTTATTGATATTAAGCTTAAACATCCCCTCGGTTACATTGCCTTTGACAACAAACACACCACCCTTGGACACAACAATTTTGCCTGACTTAAACACTACCTCAAAGCCATACTTATTAAGTAGACTTGCAGACACGAGATTCTTCCTAACTTCCGGTACATGATACACATCAGTAAGAGTCAGCGTCTTGCCAGAAGTGAACTCCAAATCCACTTTGCCTTTACCCTTAACTGGTGCAGTTGATGCATTTCCCATGAATAGAACGGTGCCATCTGCAGCTGGATTATAGTCAGTAAAGAACCTCTTGTCATTGTAGACATGCTTTGTCGCACCAAAATCAAGCCACCAATCTCCAGCATCTTTGAGGATATTCGCCTCGGAAACAACAATGAATTTAGAATTCTTTGCCCCAGATGCTCCTGGATTTCTACTAGAGTTCTTCCTTTTCAGGGATCGGCAATCTTTCTTAAGATGCCCAGCTTTGCCACAATGCCAACAACCAGTGTCGGTAGGATCCAGTTTCTGCTTCTTCCACTTACCAGAAGACTTATCACCACCCTTGTTCTTGCATTTCTTGTTGGAACTTTCTTCCACCGCATGAACTTTGAAAGTAGAATTATCCTTACCCTCTTGACGCCTTGTCTCTTTCTCCACCCGAAGGTGTTGGGCCAATTGATCAAGGGTAAATTCCTTGGTCTTATGTTTAAGTTCCTTTTTGTAATCTTGCCAAGATGTAGGCAGTTTGTCAATAAGAGAGGAGACAACAATAGACTCATCCATATGCATATTCTTAACCTTAAACTGACTCAGGATATACTGAATCTCATGCAACTGATCAATGACCGGCTTTGTATCAACCATGCGATAATTCATAAACTGACTAACAAGAAACTTCTTACTTGTAGCGTCATCAGAAAGATAACTTATTGTTGAGTGCATCCCAAAGTTCCTTTGCCATCATTGAATTCTGATAGACATCGAATAATGCATCCGACAGCGCATTGAGAATGTGTCGTCTACAGATGTAGTCATCATTCTCCCATTTGCCCCTTTCACAAGCCTGCTCCAGGGTTTCATCATCTGGCTCCTCCGGTATCACCGGACTCGGAGTAGTCAGAACATAAACCACTTTCAAGGTGGTTAGCAAGATGTGCATCTTCTTATGCCAACGCCTGAAATTCCCACCTTCAAACTGCTCCAATTTCAAAAAGTCCTGCGTCATCTTTTGTAGAGACATCTTTAGATTGTTGGAAAGATGATGCCTGCTGCAAATTCTGAATTGTTGGCGAAACCTCCACAAATGTTGCAAATTACTGTCCTGCGTCATCTTTTGTGAGTGTGTACTGGTGCGAAGAACCGGCTCCACCGGTATGCGAAGCGCCATAGGGCTGCACCACACTAGATCATTGTTTAATCATATTAAGAATGTTCCCTAATATATACCATTCCAACATCTCTCAACTAACCAACGTGGGACAAAGCTCATAAAGAGCAAAAAAAGCATTCCAAGGAAATAATGAAATTTTACAAAACCAAAATGACGACTCTTTTATTTTGAAAATCTCTAACAAATCTCAACTTTCTCAACAAATAAGAAATATTAGATATTGTGATCTCCAAACACAATGCTTGTCATTACCTAGCATAACCCAAAATTCTCTCTTCCCATTCCACCCATAGCTATCCACTTTATGATTTGTTTTCCATTTAGTAGCCAATATAAACAAGAGTTTTCTTTTTTCACCAAATAAGGGAAAAAATGTGACCTCCGCTTAGGTTTTCTTTTGTTTGCTTTTTACTTCAGTTATCATAGATTCTACCTTTTCTATTTGTAGAGTAAGGCCAAATGTGCTATTACATGGCAAACACACACACACACACACACACAAAATTATAAGTGTATACCTAAAAATAACTTGGCTAAACATTAATTGCAAAAATTTACGGGGCAATACTTCATTTTCCACCAAACCCATTTGAAGATTTTTCTAAGCAATACTACCATGATACGAGGATTTTCCCAAACTTTGGGGCCATACAAACTTGACTCTCTTCCTTTGAATGGCTAAGATTTTTTTGGAATTATCCCATTGATGTACCTTATTCTCCTTGCAGGTTAAACTTTCAACTGACACCTTAGTTAAGACAATGGTTGAACCTCGCCGCTGCTGTCTCTCTCTGCCATCTGTAGACCTGAGGAAAAAGGCCGTCGGTGGTATAATTTACGTGACTGTCATTTCAGCAAGCAAACTTTCCAAGAGTAACTTGAAGGGAAGCCTTTCTAAAAGGCAACATACTTCTACAATTGATGGTAGGTTAGAAGAGTGCCGTGATAACAAAGATATGCTTACATTTGTGGAGGTTGAACTTGGGGAACTAACCAGGAAGACGAATGTCAAACCCGGATCAAGCCCTAAATGGGACTCAACGTTCAATATGGTTTTACATGAAGCTACAGGCATTCTGCTTTTCCATCTTTATGAGTGTACCCCAGGGAGTGTGAAGTATGACTATCTAACAAGCTGTGAAATTAAGGTATTGCCATGTATGATGCTAACTCTTCTCTCTAATCTAAGTTGGACAAACGTCTCAATTTTTGTGGTATCTGAATGGGGCAATTAATTTGCATTGCAAATGGTAGCCTGAAGTGTTAATGGTAGATCAGGGAACAGTAGGGTGTGTTCTTATCATGGATTGGTTTGATGGGTTTATCAATGGCAAGAAAAAATGTTAGGAGACCGAAGAAAAAACAAATTTAGCCTCTTCACCTTATGTTTGCCTTTCCTTTCCTTTCAGAAGTACCTCAGCAGATCCATGATTCAAACACTTCGTAAATGGCTTTTGTTGGTTCCAAACAGAAACATGTATGAAAATTGAGTCGATCAATTTTTCATATCACTATATGGAGTTTCAAACGTAAAGTATGTCATGTGTATAATATGTATGACAAAAACGTTCCTTTGCACCATGCCATGTCAAGGTTGATTTGCCGACTCCAATTGGTTACTTCACAGTTTAGTTTAACAAAGGTTTCTTTGCTCAATCGACATATAAGAGTCCATATGAACACCCTAAGTGTTAAATCTCTGCTTCCTCCTTTATCAATGATCATTGTTACTGTATATGTTGTGCCAATTGTTTATACACATTCTTTTCGCCGAATGAGCAGGTGAAATATGTTGCAGATGATTCCACGATGTTCTGGGCAATAGGACCTGATTCTAGTGTGATAGCAAAGCATGCTAATGAAGTTGAAATGGTTGTTCCTTTCGAGGGTGCTAATTCGGGAAACGTAAGAGCTTCTGTTACCTTAATTAGGCACTTAGATTTTGTATTCGAGTTATGTGATCATTGCTATAAAATCATGATGAAACTTTTTCTTTTGATTCCATCATTAAATGGTTATTAATATTATTGCTTGTTGTCACATCCTCATTACTTTTGTCCCTGGTATATAAATCTTTCCTCCCACCCCACCACCTGAATCTGGTCAAGTTGGACATTCGCCAGATTAGAAATTCTTTTGTGTCCCGTTTATGTAACAGTACAATAAGTAGGTGTCTGTATCTTTTAACATTGTTTAATCATACAAAGGGTTCAGCTGTGTGACTCAATCTTTTCACTTATTGTATGCAGTTGACTGTGAAACTTGTCTTGAAAGAATGGCAGTTCTCTGATGGTTCACATAGCTTGAACAGTTTCCGTCTCAGCTCTCGGCCGTCATTTTATGGGTCATCAAGTTTTCCGACTGGAACTGGAAGGAAAATTTGTATTACTGTTGCTGAAGGGAAGGACCTTTTGGTAAAAGACAAATTTGGAAAGTCTGACCCATATGTTAAACTGCAGTATGGAAAGGTAAATAAGTGGAAACATATATATATATATATATATATATATATATATATATACACACACACACACACACACACACACACACACAGCTTTTGGAAATGCCCGCTACCCCATTAAAGTAATTTGCGCGAAGGATTCTTCACTTAAATTGTAAAGTGTCAGAATTTTTTTATACACAGCTTTCAAAACCTCAGAGACATGCTCACTGTGATATCTCAAGAACTCAACCCTGATAAGGCTTGAACCTTCTTTTCAGGCACTCCAGAAAACAAAGGCTGTCCAACATACTTCAAATCCTACCTGGAATCAGAGGTTTGAGTTTGATGAGATACGAGGAGATGAATATCTTAAGATAAAATGCTACAGTGAAGAAACGCTGGGGGATGAAAACATTGGTAGTGCGCGAGTAAATTTAGAAGGACTTGCTGAGGGGTCAACGAGGGATGTATGGGTTCCTCTTGAAAAAGTAAATTCCGGAGAACTGCGACTTCTTATAGAAGCAGTGAGAATGGAAGATAATGAAGTCCCGAAGGTATGCTTTTATCGGCATTTCCTTTCATACTTTCTATCAACTATGAAAAAGAGATGAGGATATGCTTGCACGGTTCAAAGATACAACACGATGTTGACAAGTACGAGATGATAATGGCACCAATCACCGATATTCTTCCATAAAAATCCTACATTGTTTGACACTGTACTATGTCGTGATCTCCTTGGATATTAATACTTGGCTCTTTGTTTGAAAATCCATTTTAGAACTATTTTTCTTAGACTGTTTTCTTTTTGAAAGAGTTTGCCGATGAAGTCTGCGCTGGGGTTCTTTAGAAAGATAAGAACCTTATCGCCTTCATTTTGGTTTCGGTACTTGGCCAAGCTGGTTTGGTACTGTCATAGGCACTTAACAATAACACAGGTAAGTGTGTATCCATGTTTGTGGGTCTAGTTGGTCTGTGAAGTTGGTTAGGGATCCTTGTGCTCAAGAGTATGAACCAGTGGTTCCATTTTACTTGGTTGGTATGTTCAGGGTTCAACCAGTGGTTCAATTAATGGATGGATTGAACTTGTTCTCATTGAAGCAAGAGACCTTGTTGCTGCTGATATCAGAGGTACTAGTGATCCATATGTGAGGATACACTATGGAAACAGAAAAAGAAGAACAAAGGTTAGCAACACTGCATTCTTCATGTAATTCTGTTGCTACCAGGAAGAAACTGTTTTCTCTGGTTATGTGGTTTATCCTTGAGTATATTTTCGTGCTTCGAGGTCAGTGTCTCGTAAAATTCATCTTTCATGTATCCACAAATTATTCCTCTCTCTCTCTCTCTCTCTCTCTCTCTCTCTCTCTCTCTCTCTCTCTCTCTGATTTGTTTTGGAAGCAAGTTGCATGAGGCTTGGATGTAAAGCACAACCTATCACGCATTTTAACACGGGCACCTTCTAATGGTGCAAAACAAGCCACCCTGTGCCCTTCAAGTTGATTAGATGACTTTTTCCCTGCATTGTGAATGAAATTATTTGAAAGATTATGTTCCGGACAACTTCTGGGCGTCTAACGTCAAAGAAAGCTTACTAGTATTACAATTTATGGCTTCCTATAATTGTTTTTTGATAACCCATAATTTTATTGAAAGAACAAGACAGAACAGATGGTAGTATGAAGGTACCTTCTTATTACCAAAAAAAGAAAGAAAAAAAGGAAAAAGAAGCAAAGAACATATAAAAAACCTACAAAACTATTCTCCTCTAGGAACAGAATACCTAGGGAGATTTGCCGAGAATGACAGAGGAAAGAGTTAAGAGGGGAGGGCTTGACATTTTAGAAGTGAGAATAGAAATCCTCTCCCAAGATTGACACAGGATTTTCTATCTCATCGGATCATCCTTGCGCATTTTCTTTGAAGATACATGATTGAAGTTTACTCTGGAGTCTGGATACTGAACTTTCATTTTGTTGTGGTTTGCAAATCAGTACCATATACTCTACAAGTAGCTCTTTGATTTGTCGTGTTCTACTAGAAGTGCATTCGTCATAGCTAACTCATCTTTTGATTAAACTGCTTACATAGCAATGCAATTATTTATATACACACCTTGCCATGTTTTGCCTTGGTTTCCAGGTTATGGATAAAACTCTGAATCCTCAGTGGCGCCAGACCTTGGAATTCCCAGATGATGGTAGTCCCTTGGTGTTGTATGTGAAAGACCATAATGCTATCCTTCCAACATCAAATATCGGTGACTGTGTCGTGGAATATCAGAGATTGCCTCCCAATCAGACAGCTGACAAGTGGATACCCCTTCAAGGAGTAAAAAGGGGGGAGATCCATATTCAAATTACAAGAAAAGTTCCAGAACTAGAGAAGAGACCAAGTTTGGACTCTGAATCTTCCTCAACCAAAGCACACAAAATATCCGGCCAGGTGAGAGAGTTTGCGGGTCTTTTCATGTATCCGTTCATGTGTGGTTTCTAGTGGTTCATCTCATGAAAGAACATTGAGAAGTTCTTATTTTCTTTTATATTTAAGGCCTAAGATCACAGATTGACGCTACGCAGCATACTAGTTTGCAATATTATGATTAACATCATTTTATTCCTTAACTAACAAGATATGTTGCTTTCTCTTCTATGTGTCTGAAGTCCTTGCCTGGTTATCTGATATGGTCTCGGGTTTGGGATGTGGGCATGTGTAAGTGTCGGATTCAGCAAATTCGCATGTCTAAGTGCACAGACATGGCGAAACATTTGTACTTTTTATTACCTTGTGCCATAAATCATCCGGCACATATTGTATATAACTTGTGAAGAAAACTCAGATTTCTACATATTTGCCAGGGGAATACACATCTATGTCGCCTGTCAAACATTTATCCAAAGGTTGGGTAGTCCTTTCCAACCCTCGAGTATGTGACACGAGTACTTCTTTCACTAATGTAGCTGGTTATTGGAGAGTTTACACAAAACAAACAACCAAACGAAACAGAACGGAACCCAGCAAAACATAAGTGAAACAAGAGAAGTGGACAACTAAACAAATGAATAACCAATTTTCTTGACGTAGTTGGCCCACCCGATTATCACTCTTGATACTTTTGGCTTTCCATTGTCTAGTAAACTCAGAGTACTACACACACTTGCCAGGTGAATAACCATCTACACGTGGGAGGTGGGAGATATACCCGAAGTCACAAGAAAAAAGGAAAAGAGGACAAACAAACACAAGAATAACCAATTTTTTTGATGCAGTTGGCCAACCAGATTATCTCTCTTGATAGCTTGTCCTACAGTTCAATCTACAAAATTAAGAGAGCTACGTATGAAGCAAGGACTCTTCTTTCCAGTTGTCATTGCACTGTCTAGTTGTTCACTTTAGTACATTACGAGAGGTCTAAAACTACCATGAAGCATAGACACTCTGCTTTAGTTGTCACAGTATGTCTGACATAGACACATGTAGGACACTTGGGCTACAAGTCCACCCTGTCGCACGGGTAGTTATTTTAATATCTTATGTTGGACATGTCAGGGACATGGTTCTGACACGGGTGTCCTGTGCCCGTATACGTGTCAACTCACATGTCAAGGACAATACTTGTCAAGCAGTTGCACGTTTAGAATGTTGTGAACTGAATTGCAATAGTGAATGAATTGATCTAGTTTGGTGACTATTCACTAATGTTTTACTTAACGTATCAAAAGACTTGTTATGTTATTTTTCTTGTGTTTTTTTAGTGGTTTGGTTATGTCATATACATATGTATGCTAATTTGCGTTAGTATTATCATATTAGTGAAACACTAGATTTCGCACGCTTCACTGTTCTGTTTTTGTTTCTGTTTCCTCCAAGCTTCACAATTTCTGTACCATCTACCACTCGGAGGCATCCCTTTGCTAACTCGTCTGCAAGGTTATTTACTACTGCATAACTTTGACTCACAACTTCCTTTCGGAATGTGTTTTTAACAGATGAAAGAAATGATGGTAAAGTTCCAATCGTTAATTGAGGAGGGGAATATAGATGGACTCTCCACATCCTTAAGCGAGCTGGAAAGCCTCCATGATATGCAAGACGAGTACATGGTTCAGCTGGAGACTGAGCAGATGCTTTTACTGGGCAAGATAAATGAGCTCGGCCAGGAAATCAACACGTCGCCTACCCTCAGCAGAGAATCTTCCAGCAATTGAGGCCTTGATGGAAATTTCAACATCAATTTCCATTCTTCTTCAACATGTAATTTTAGTTGCACAAAATCTATATGATAGAAAGCACGTAATAGTGAGCAATGACGAATACCTCATTGTTGCGGCCTGTCATTCCAAGTACATGTGTAATTATGTGTAGGGATGGTTGTGGTTTTTTACCAGAAGAAAGAAAATTTTGAGTGGCCTTATAATTCTGTGTCTCAGCCGTAATGGAAATGATCCAGGATGACAATTTCACCCTGCCCTACCGTGATAGTGTTAAGTGGCCTGCCTTTTCAGGTTCAGGTGAATTCAAAGGCGGATGGGAATTCCATTGAGTCGCACACCGCTTAAGAGTTTTTAATGTATTGTAATGGTCAAAACCCCAGAGAGGCGGGATATGGACAGGAGTTTTGGGAATGCTCTGTAAACGATTTCCCTCTACGAGTTGATGAACGTAGCAAACCCAATGCAAAGGGGAGCAGGAATTCCAGGAGTCCCTTTTTGTGGGTTGATGATAGATTCTAGATTATCAGATCCTCGTAAGAATGATAGCAACAAAAAAGTGGCCAAAGAAAGCATACGAAGAGTGACGGCCTTCGACACACTGGACTGTGACCTGTCCCTTCGTTCACCACACTCCTAAGTTACTATCGAACTAAACTGATATCCATTTTCTTGTTTGTCAACCTCCTGGAAACAATGAAAGAAACATCTTGAATCGATAGTTTCTGATCTCTAATGGGTCTTTCAGTAGGATTCAAACTCAAATGAGGGTGTAAACTTGTAACCGTCTATTGCAGAAAATGAATGAATTCGCAGGATTCCCAAGAAATTCTTCTCTTTCTGTCGGAAAATGTTGTCTCGATTAAATCTAGCTCTAGTTTTCAAGAGAGATTACCTCTCAAAAAAATTAAAAGTCTAGAAGAGAGGTTGTCTTATATACAGAAATCAAAAGAACCACATCTACATCCAGTAGATTCAAACTTTGCTAGTAACACATCCAAGAGCATGCTAGAACTTCAAGAAACTAAAATGCGTCCTTTGTACTGTAAGCTAATATGTTGCTGGCTTTGTTACATATCGAGAGACAATAGCTGAGCTAATACGTTGCTGGCTTTGTACATATCGAGAGACAGTAGCTAACTTCGTTATGCACCGGCCTTAATGTGTCATTGGTAACCTTAACCAACTTCATGTATCAAGTGAAAGTGGACGAGTCTGGGTAGACTTAAAATTGAACCCCCCAAAAAAATGTCATTGTCAACTTCTTTCAGAGACTTTACCGTATTTCTTGAAGTGTTTATAAAGCCTGTATTTCTTGAAGAACATCTCATGTTCAAATGGGCAGGTTATGTATTGTGTTAAATTCGGGATCTGATTTTTTGACCTGTTTGATGCTATTTGTAGATAATGTGAACTGCTAAAGGTGTCACAACATTTTGGGGTTAACAGAATTACAACAGAAAGTAATTAAAAAGGGAACCCCAAGCACCGATGTTCATAGACCCAAAACAAAAAAACAAAAAACCCCAACTACAGAACCTGCAAAATTAAAAATTGCCAGATGGCGGATCAGCCAAACAACAGAACTTTAAAATTGATATTGGCAATTCTGTTGAAATTGGTTGACCCTTGGCTGATTGGGAGGTAAATGCATGCATTGAAGAAATGGATTTGGGAGATTCTGTTCTATGCTGCAGTTACAGCAAAAGAGAGCAAAATGCCTCCCATGCGTTTTCAAACCAATTGATTCCCCGCCTTAACGTCGTATCATCTGCTGCAACTGGAGGATTTGAGTTCTTTGGTCTGGGGGAAGGTTATTAATCTGTTCTTGCGAGAGGTTCATGACCTGCTGAAGAAGCGCCTGCTCCACCTCAGGGGTCAACTGCAAAAGCCACACATTCGCAAAGTGAAAAGCCGAGCAGGGAAAATTGAAACTGTAACTAATTTAATTGGGTTGCCACACAAGTTAAAAAGAATATGGATGAATTACAGGTGCAGGCCGTGGAGGCTGACTGCCCTGGCCCATCTGACCAGGGACTAATGGTGGCGGTCCCGGAAGCTGTGTTCCCATGTTATCTGAAAGACCGGGCAACCAAACAGGTCCTCTTTCGGGCTGCATGGAGCTTCCTACCTGACTGTTGAAGTCTCTACCTAAATGCGAACCTCCAACCTGGAAGTTACCAGGCATTTGGCGACATACCAAGTCAAATTCTAAAACCACTAGGTTGAAAAGAGTAGCAGAGAGATATTGCATAATCACATGAGTTCAGAAAGCTAGTTACAACAGATTGCAGGTATAACCTTTATATTACTTTCATGAGCCTAAAATGTGGCAATTTTGCATTCAAAGGAAAATAAACAAAAAAGCCATTACTGTCCTGTAGTATATTTTATATCAGCAATGTCATTCAATCCTCAAATAGGCAATGGCTCTCCTCAATGCCCAGTGGCAGACAAGGCAAGTGCTGGGCCCCCCGCACAACTCCAAGTATTCCTATTAATTACACAATTTTTTGCGCGTTTTGAAAGTTCAATTTGATTTGATTCACAATCCAGAAGGGCCAATCTGATTCACGATTTGACAACCTTGATTTGTATATGTAAAATTGTAAACATTTTCATCAGCACTATGCAATATGTGAGTAGTTCACATATATCAAATAACTTATTTAAATAATAGCCGCTCAAAAAAAATATTTAAATAATAGCCTTGTGCAGATGTCTAGATTTGGAAAACTGATTCTGCACTGCAAGTCTGCGAAGAAACACGAAAGTGGCGTCTCTGCCCACAAATGAAACAAGACATGTCTCTGTTATGCTAACAGTAAGACTGAAAGAATTTGAGTGCCTGCTGGAATGGCCTTTATTCATGCTGAAATTATAAAACAAAGAAGACTAGTAAACCCAAAGAATATACCAAGACCGACTTTTAGTTTGTAAGTACAACATTTTTGCAGCTGTCAAATGATGAATAACAAAAGGTTGCTCAAACTGGGAATTTACCATATGAAACAACTTCTTAAGCAGCTTTTAACAAATGGACTTGATAACAATGGGCAACAAAAGGTCGAGAGTTAAAGAAACAAGGCTTGAGCCAGACCATTCTCTGGCTCGTCACACACTAATAAACTCATATCTTTGACGGGTGATCTCAATCTGAAAGAAAGAATTCTCAGTCAATCATCTTTCAGAGTTCAAAGTTCAAACCATCCTCAGAAAGTCTGCATCAATGTAAATGCGACATCTGCTACTGAGGGCTACGAACTCATTTGAATACAAACATTAATTGCAGTTCTAAGTATGGACTTCGTTAATAAGTTGGGTCCCATAAAATAGTTTTGCAACAAAAATCTGGATGGATTAACAATAGTTACGTTTTATTTGATTAGAGTTGCTTAATGACTTAACCAAACAAAGCAAAACTCCAAACCAAGAAACTGGGCATCACAAGAGTATTTATCTAGTACTTATAGATAAACACCGCGGTCAATAATAACCGAGTTTGAAAAATCCGCGTACAAAAGTGATGAAACCAAGCCTGGTCTGCCAGGGGATGAGACAAGCTATGAAACAAGGACTCAAGAGCATTGTCAGTGAGGTACATATCTACAGGACTCATATTCATCTAACTCCCATACGACAAAACAATCACATTTCTTCAACATACTTTTTCGTTATCCAGAAAATGTTGATCTGAGTTTACATGGAGATGTACATCAATTTTTTCTTTATCGGCAGAGATGTACACCATTTCATGCATCATAGTTAGTAAATAGCTTTATAACTTATATGGTAAAATCATATTGCTAGTTTGGTGAACCTTTTTTATGAGCACTAGTTGGGTGAACCAACAACATTCCAAATAGATATCTCCGTTCTCACAAGTGTCTGACCCCAATGATGGCCCCAAGTCTTTTGGGGCCCAGGCAAATCCTCAACCTAGGGCCCTTCACAAGAAATAAAATTCATCTAGACACACTTTAACTTCAATAAATAATAGACAAAAATAACTTATCATAAACAAAAATAACCTCTCATTGAAAACTCAAAAGTACAATGCCACAAAAGTTACACATCACTACAAGAACCCAAGAGCTGAGTTTGAAGAAAGTACACATAGATAGAAAAAACAACTAACTATAGTTACAATTTTAGTTTTTTTTTTTCCCTTCAGTTTACTATTTTTGGTCTGTGGACAAAATTAAGTACTTTTTTAGTTTGCATGGACTAGACAAATGGAAAAAGTAAAATACTTGGCAGCTTATAACAAAATCAGTAAAGATAAAGGAAATTCAAAAAATATTGGCAGGTTTGAATTTTTCCTGATGTTTATTTTCTTTAGCATTAACAAAAAATAAAAAAAAACACATTTCCTTTTTTTTTTGGTACTTCGGAAAACATTTCCATAATTAGGATGTGCTAATACTACAATAACTCGCGTAAACTAAAACACTTGTATTGATTCTATTGAAGGTATTTAAGCCCTCATTAAAGTTAACACCGTCTAGCCTATTTTGACAGCAAAGGGGAATCAACAATTGCTGTAAAGGAGGTGACAATAATTTTCAGAACTAGAAGGGAAGTCAGAGTAGTCGCCATAAACCTCAAGATCAATGTAATCAGAACTAGAAGGGAGGTCAGTGTACCAGATAGAAATTCTTCTATAGGGTATGCAATCAGAAGATCAAAACTAGATCAATTAAGAAAACTCTCAATCAAATGGAGGTCCACCATGTCAGAGAAAAAGTTATCTCGTAACTTGAATTGTAATAGGTTCTTAAGCTTTTTCAGTTAAAAGAAAAATGGACAGCAAGAACTTTGTATATGCAGCAATATAAGCTGGCATGCTGGGACGAAACTCAGGCTACAATTCATTAACCAAAGTCAAGGGTGTTACTATTCATTCGAAATGGCTGTAAATGATACCAAACATAAGCTATCAACAGACTAACCTGCCCTGAACGACAAAAAAGAAGAAATGTGTGTCACATAACACGACCATATTTGGATCACCCAACAAAAAAGAAGAAATGAACTGATGTCATACCTGATAAAGTGACTGAGGTGGTGGCTGACTTGGAAGTGGTGGCTGTCCCTGTTGAAATGAAGGCCTCATGCCAGATGGAGGATTGTTACCTAACTGCAAAATCGGAAGAGTCAAACCCCAACTTGCTAATGCAAAAAGAGAATTCAATTTCTCAACTTATGAACTTCATGCACCAGCTTACGTGGAACATGTTCTGTGAATGGTGCATCTGAGGTGCACCAGAGTGGTGCTGGAAACCTGCATTCTGCCCTATTTGTGAGTGAAGCTGGTGAGAGAAAGCCGCCATTGAAGGTAGTCTGGGTTGTGGTGGCAACGGGGGTTGGAGTGGCAGATGTTGAATTACACTTTTCTGTAACGATTGCTGCAACTGGGTAGAGCCAATTGACATTGGGGGTTGAAGTGGGGGAGTGTGTGAAGCAGAATGATGTGGAAGTGGAGATATGTTAGGAAGTTGAGAGGATTGTGGAAGTGACATTGTTGTTGCTTGGTTGCTAATATGTTGTCCCTCAGGCTGCTGTACTACTGGCTGTAAGGCATGTGGTGGGAAGGACTGGGTTGGAAGGTTGAAGGGAGAGGCAGAAGAAGCAGGTGGGACTGGGATTGCAGGTGGGTTTTGGTGTTGGTTTCTTGTAAGAGATGATATCTGAGGTGCTGAACTAGTTTGGTCCTTGGAACCATTTTGTCCTGGCAATGCTTGAGTAGCCTGAACATTTGCTTGCTGAACTGGTTGCGCTGGTTGTGTACGAGGCAGTGCAACTGTAGGCTGGACAGTTGGAATCTAAGAGAAGACCAAAACAATAAGATATGTTTTCCTTTCATGGTGAGTAGGATTGAAATGAAAGCTGGGAAAGACACTCCAATATAAATCCAAAATAGAAGTTAGAACAACGAGAAAGGCATACCGCTTGAGGTGGTTGCACCATTCCAAGCATAATTTGTGCCTAATATGGGAAAACAAGGTTAGCAGTTTACAGCAATTGCTAATAACTGAAAACAATAACCAAGAAGCCTATTCTACATTGGTTGCCCACTTCAGAACTTCCCAACATTGTGAAATTCCATTTGCAATTAAACGGATAAGTACAACAACATCAGAGATTTTATTAATTATGCTAGTATAGATAACGCTAATATAGATAATAAATAATTTAGCTTGGATAGTCTGCAATGTAGGATTGAGCTCTTTCTTGTGAGCCTCAAAAGACAGGTCATGGGTGAGTTCTTTCCACATTAAGATGCTATAATGTTATGAAGCTTTTTCTTATGGCTCTTAGTTTTCTAGTCTCGGATGCAGGCAACTTGGGAAGTGTACTTACTTCAATGACTGCATCAAAACTTCGACAAAGCATTACAAATAATCAAGGTAGTATCTTTAACCCCAAAGTTATATTAGAGGTGACATAATACCCTTAGGCTCCACTTGAACAGTGATAAATTCAGATCAACAATTGGAGGTTCAGCTACAGGTGGCTCGTTAAATTAGAGTGGAAGACGAATTAAGGGTAAAAGTGATTAATTCCATTGGAACCCATGCTGCAACTTTTAAGTTTCAACACGAAGGATTTCAGACCACCTCCATTAAATAAAAATTACAAATATGTCATGATAAAACTCGCAAACTCAATATGGAACCCCATAAGTAAACTACCAAAAACCCAAATTTTAGATTTCATTCGTTAAAGACAATCAAATCCCTTCGTGTGAAATACACATCTACCCAAACGGAGCTTTTTGCACTAAAATTGACAGTAGCTTCAAACCCATCAAGATTAGCCGATATCATAGCTAAACATGCTACACTGGACAGAGAAACAGACCTAGGTTCCCAATACGAAGACAAGAGGGTTTACGATGACTTACATAACCAGTGCACAATGACCACTACCATACAAAAGCAACTAAGGGTGTGTTCGGCCTAAATTAAATAGTGATCTTTCGTTCAATTTTTCATCAAAAAAATTTAGAGCATCGTTTCTCTCAACGAGAGGAATGAAAAAAAGTACAAAAAAATAAAATCGAAGTCTATTACACCTCTCAATGGTTTGGTTATGCCTCTCAAATCTCAATGGTTTGGTTATACAGATGCATATGCTACGGGTGTGTACCGTAGCATTTCCTTTTTTCTCCTCGTATCGTAAATCTTTACTTTCTAGACTCATATCATTCAGACGAATGATTAAATAAAAAAGACAGCATGAATCTAATAAAAATTCAGGGAAGACGAACAAAAATAACTAAATAAAAATTTAGGCCTAATCCGGCCTAACACCCCCGTTAACATTGCATAAGCGTTCAAGCCCTAATTACGGACTCTCATAACATAAAACTGGGGGAAAACATAAAATCCCAAACAACCAATGTTCAAAAAATTGCTAGGCACTAGTCAAGCAGGAAAGGGGTGCAAGCGCCTACGTGGGACTGGGCGCCGACGAGTTGGCTGCCTTATCTAGGCATTGGACCACCGCCTAGCGCCTGGGTGGGGACTAGTTGGCCCAGGCGGCCGACTTTTAGAACACTGAAAACAACACAATTAAGAAAGAAAATCGAAAGGAAATTAAAACCCTAGTTAAAGACCTGGAAGAGAGCTTTGGTCAGGAGAGGATTCTGGATGAGGATTTGCCTGGCTTGTTGCTGGTTCTGTTCGATCAGCATCTGTACGTAGAACAGATTAGAACAACATAAAGCAAGTGCGAATATGATCAATTCGTGAAACTTTTCGTTGCAGTAATTTAGAAGGAAAGAAAAACAGAATCGGTAAAGAAAACAGGGGCGGTGTGGGATTGAGGTGTTTGACTTGCCTTCATCTGGCACATAATGTCGTAAAGCTGGTTCTTCGACATCCCGGCGAGGTTCGCGGAAATACCGTCGCCGTCGACCTGCTTTGCCGCCATGGTTTTGGAGAGAGAGAGAGAGAGAGAGAAGTGGTAAATGGTGTGGACTATTATTGAAGAAGGCAAACGGGTTAGGCCCAATTCGGAGCACTGTGGATCAACTGAAAGAACCGGTCCGCAAGAAACCGCTAGTTTTCGGCCTTATGAAATTTTGAATTATACACGATTAATGTGAATTTAAAGCCAAATAGGAGTAATTTATATACATTGCAACACATACTACTCATAATAGTAAAACATTACGTACGGCTCAGTATCAAGTGTATGGACTCTACAAAAAGTGTATAAAATAGTTGGAGCGCCTCATTGACCCCACAGTGGTTTCAAGGTTTAAAATGTTTTTGACTCCCGTAGAATTCGAACATGCAATCTCGTGTAGAACTATCACCTGATTATTATTTTCTCATGCCCACTTGGCTAAACCTCTTTGGTTAGAAACTTTGTTTCTTTTATCGTTTTATCATATACTGTTTAGTTTTCCGTTGGTAAGCTAGAAGCCAACCATTGTTTTCTCTTTACTTTTGGGTCTAAGCCCATACATGATTGTCGGGAGTTAGGGCGTCAACATAGTTGGCATGCTTTTCTCCTGTTGTGATGTTGCTTGCTCGTGATTTCTTTAGTCCTTGTATCCTCTTATTCAAAGATTAATGAAATTCCTTTTGCCATTAAAAATAAAACTAGAGAATTTTTGAGGAACTCAGAATTAAGCTTTTGCAAAGAAAAACGTGCTAATTTCATTCATAATTGAATTAATTTTTTTTGCATGTCAACCTTTTGAAATTGTTACTCCCTCTGTCCTAAATTGGATGATAATTTTTGATATTTGTGTCAATTTCAATTCCTTATCTCTTTTAATATGAATCTTAAAAAATATACAATATGGATCTTATTTGATAGTTCTCGATTAGTTTTATTATTTTCAAAATTTTTAAACTCATGAAAAACATTATAGATTGAAAAATATAAATAATGAAAAATGATACAAATTTTAAAAATTGTCAATCTTTTTTGAGACGGAGAGAATAATATCCAAAATATACTGAATGCTTTTGAGAGCAGCTTATCTCTCTTTCACAATAGACAAAGGGAGTAACTTTGCAATGAAAGTGGACAGCTATAGCATGCATGCAAAAATGCAACAACATAAAAAGGAAAAATAATGGATAGAGAGGGTTTTTTCCCCTTGTTACAAGTAATTACTACAACAACTTACATGTGCAAGATATGAGCTTTGCCCCATTACCTAGCAGTTCCAAATTTATTTTCTACACAATTGAAATGACAAAATACATTTGAAACAAGTTTACAAAGCTGCTGTTAGTTTTCTGACTCTTCATGTCAACTTCTGAATCTTCATGTCAAACCTTTTTTTTTTTTTACCAAATGGAGTCCAAATTGAATGGTTGCTCCTGAGGCTGTTGCTGCTGCTGCTGCTGCACAGAATCTAAAACTTTGGAGGAAGAACCGGCCGCCGCGGGGAAGTTCGAACTAAAATCGGTCCCGAATTGAGAAATCCCTGGGGGCATGTACGAGTAATCAATATTGTTTGTCGCTTCTCTTTGCTGGTAACTCCTAAGTTGCAATGCCCTAAGAAGCAAGGAATTCATGGACAGGTTTGGGTTTAATAAGCTGGAAGGCCATGAAGAAAGTGTTTGATTAATGGCATTGCTTGTTGCGTCCCTTGCCGCGGGCCAGTTCATGTTAAGGTTCATGTTCATGTTGGAATTGACCATGTCACCGCCACTGTTGTAATTCTGTAGCGAAATGTTGCTCATCGCGCTCGATGAGTTAGCGATGCTGTTCAGATTCGGTAGCTCGATGTCGCCAAACTCGTTCGTGACGGTGTTTGTGTCGCCAGGAGAGTCGACGAATGATGGTTGGGAGGATTGTGTCTGTTGGGGTTTCTTCACAGTTGAGCACTTGTGGAAAACCCTACATACCACCCATTCCTCCTGAACAACAAAACATTAATCCATAATAGTATTTAACAAGTTTGAAGACTAATTTATTGAGGAAAAAAAAGAGAAGAAAAATAATATAGAAACCAAGCACTTAGGGTGAGTTTTCCTTAAATTTTTGGTTTGGTATTTTATTTAGTTTTTCGTTGTAATTTTTGAAATTAATTATTCGTCGCGACAAGAGAAATCAGAAAAGTATGAAAATGTAACCGAAGTTTTAAAAACTTCATATGAGACAACACTATAAACAAAGAAAACATACCAGCTGTTTGGTATTCTTTACTTTTAGTGAATTTTATACTTTTTAGATTCCTCTCGTCAAAACAGATGATTAATTCAAAAAATAAAACGTTAATCTAACAAAAATTCAAAAAAGACGAATAAAAATACCAAAAAGATTAGGAAAAACTCACTAATCTACAACCTTAAATTGGTAATCAATGAGGTTACAATGTTTAGTTACCTTGGTTGGTTTGTAACCTAGCTTGGTTTCAAGCCTGTACTCATGCATAACCCAGTTTGTCTTTTCACCTTTGGGAGCTCTACCTCTGTAGAACACCAGGGTTTTCTTCATCCCAACTAAGACTCCGCCGCGGAAGATCTCCTTGTCCTTGCCGGTTGTTTTCCAGTAGCCTGCTTCGGTGGCTCGATTGGTTCTCAATCCGGTCGGGTATTTTCGGTCCCTTAAGCTAAAGAAGTACCATTCCTTTTCCCCCATGGATGCCTTGGCTGTACAAAAGGTTGGTCATATAATGGCCATTCATTTAAAATTTCCCTAACATTTTGCTCGTAAATTCATAGATCAATATTGAATTAATAACATTTCCATGTTGCTTGTTTAATTTTGAGGTTATGTTATGGATAATTGTGAAAAAATTTATGAATGAAAAGTTATGGGACCCAGAGTACTGCATGTGCATTGATTGTAATGCTTTTCCTATTATTTATGCATGTAATAATTTAAGCTTACACATGGCTAAACTCTAGTTCTAGAAACAAAAGAATTTTATTAATTTTTGAAAATAAATTACAAAGATTATAAAGACTCAAAGGGAGAAATCTCAACGAGCAAGAGCATATAAAAAAGGCATCCCCTCACACCGACGATCATAAGCCGCAGGGAAATTAAGAGAGAAAAAAAACTACCCAAGATTGGCAAGAAGCTAACGAAGACCACCCTAAGCACAAAGAAAACACCCACCTAAACTAGATAACACTCATCCACCCCAAAAAGAGCACCAAATCCTAAAGCCCAAAGAAAACAATTCAAGCATCATGTTGAGCCTAAATCTTAGCCCTTTTATCATCTTCAGCTTCCATAATCGTCATTCTGCTTATAACTTCCTCATCATCTGCCATACAATCATCACCTCCGATCTTATTAATTGATCAAGCTGCCAGAGTCATTTAGGTGAATTCTGTTCTACATACCAACGTTGCCACATAAAAAAAGTTACAATGACCTTGGTTTAATCAATTCAAGTACGACAATCAAGAGGAGAATTTTACGAGAATTTTTTGTCTCCAAATAATATTCTGTCAATCATGTTGGCATCACATTCTTGGGCAATTAAAAAACTAACCATAACATATTTTGAGAAGCAGGCGGACATAACTAAGAAGAATGTTATAACCTATCCAAAACAAAATTAATATATACGGTTACGCCAAACTAGAAAAGGCTTGTTTTTAGGTCCAAAAATTAGAGGCACTCGGCCGCCGCTAGCTTAGTGGGTCGGAACTCGATCTTGAAAGTAGAAAAAATTAAGAAAACTGTACATTCTTGTGCTTGACGAAAGAACCTGACATTAAAACTAGCTAGAATTACAAACAACTCAAAAGTTTACAAGTAGTATATATATACAAATTAACCGAAATTGTTGCGGCAGCAACTCCATATGTTTAAAATACACACATAATGGAAAGCTTATATATATAGAAGCATGAAAAAAAAGGCAATAATACCTGGTAGATCCCAAGGTTCACACTTGTTGAGATCAACATCGACAATCGCTCGCGACGTGAAGCTAAAATCGGAAACCTTGGTATTCAGATAATAGGTGATGAGTTCTTCATCAGTTGGATGAAACCTAAACCCTGGAGGGAGGTTTTCCTCCATCATTATCCACTCTCAAGTAAAGTAAGAACCCAACCTAGCTAGCTAGCTAAGTTCTTGATTTCCTTGAGAGCCAAAAGCGGAAGATTATTGGACCAGAAATACGGAGCACTGAGTTTGCTTATTAATGCTGTGTACTTGTTCTCTCTACCTCACCCTTCAAGAAGAAGCAGCCATTTCTAGTCTTTCTTTAGGTTTTTTATTACAGCTAACATGTTGACAAAGATGGTGCTGCACGAAGAATTACCGAAATGCCACTGTACTGTATTTGTAGGATTTTTGTTGTTAATCCCCCGTCGACCCCATTTAATTAATGATTCATTGTGGGGATTCCATCTTAATTACTGTATTTAGGAAACATCATTGTTACACTTGTCCATATTTTTTATTCGCATTTTATCCTGCAAATATCAGTATTTTGTTGTCCTATATAATATTTAATTTCGAAAAGAAAGGGTAAAAGAGTAAGCCCATCAGACCCATTACTTTTTTAAAACGGGATAATATTTCGGAAACAACAAAAAGTAACAATTGAGATTAAAAATTGGGGACGGAGGGAATATATATGTTTTACTAGAAACCCATGTCCTGAATGTGACAGTGAGTGTGATTGATCATGTGTTGAGCAAGGTTAATTTTGTGGTAAATGAGTGGCAATAAGGATTTAGAGTCATAGTTACACCTCATGGAAGATATTCTTGTTTTATGGGCTTTTGTCCAACCACCTTCAACCATTCCTACCCACCAAACCCCAGTGAAATTTGCATACTCCAGATCGTGGTCCAATGGCAACTTGGCCTCAATATCATTCCCACCAGTTTTCTGTTCACACTTGTTCTCTCTCTCTCTCTCTCTCTCTCAATTGTATTAGTTAAGTTTGATCTTGCTTTACACTTGTGAACAAAATCTTAAGGATATATACTAATTCTGGATTTTATACAGTACCAGTAACAGTTCATGGTGGTTGTTGATGACATATATGATATGACTAATGTCTTCATACCTTGGATTTCATCTGAAAAATTTAACAAAATTCACTACCAAAAAGAAAATTGTGATGTTTTAGAAAGAAAAAAAAAATTCTTAAATATCATAAATACGATATATAGCACACTGATATTAGGTGCTACTATACTTAGGGTTCATCACACGATGTGGCCAAAATATCATGTAACATGCCACATCACATGCATAGTACGTGAAACGTAAATGCGATTGCGATAGTATAAGACTTGGATATATAACTACTCCCTCCGTCCCTTTTTTGGTCCAGTATTCCATTTTGGGTTGTCCCTTAATAAATGTCAATTTTGTAAAGTTAGTGGGTAAAAGTTGGTGTATTGTCTATTTTGTTCCTAAAAGTAGATTCCATTTTGAAAAGTTAATGAGCAAAAGTGTAATGATGATGGATAAGTAGGGAAAGTGGAGAAAAAAGTTGATGTGAAAGGTATAATGATGATTTCTTTTTAATAAGATGGAGCTACGAAGAAGGACACTTAAAAATGGACAGAAGGAGTATTAACTAGGGGGAAAAGTCTACAATACACACCCCTTATTTGGGTGTACCATATGCACCTATTTTATGGTTCATTCATAACATTTTAGCATGTTTCGTAACTTTTGTTCTAGAATTCATAACTTTTTAGCAATACGATTCGTAACATTTTCATTATGATTCATAATATTTTGATGTATATCGTAACCTTTATACGATTCGTAACTTTTTAGCAATACGATTCGTAACATTTTCTCTATAATTCATAACATTTTGGGGGGTGCATATGATACACACCCAAATAAGGGGTGTGTATTGTAGTCTTTCCTAACTAGGGTTATCTAAGCTGTCAATTTGCCACCAACATCAAATTTATAGGTGATATGATGAACGTATACCAAAACATGCGTATATATCTTTTGCATGCATGTTTTACTCATGCATGGTGATATATAAATGGGGAGAAAATTAATATCACTATAGGCTACAGCAAGGAGTGGTTAAAATGGTCACCAACCCGCACGACTGTATCTTCTGTTAGGCATTGATTTTTTCAATCCCCTATTCATCATTTACCTTTTCGTTTGTCCGGCCCCCATTTTTCTATCCTAACAAAGAGAACTTCCACATCATATATCTTCTAGAAACCCCTTTCTCTCACCAAATTTGGGTGCATTTTGCTACTTTGGCTATGTCAAGGATTGAAAAATACGAAGAGAAACAGACAAAAGTTAGTGTGGAAGATGGTGACTTTCCTGTTATTCCACCACGTATGTGCTCAAGCATATAAGATCGATAGTGACTTGTCTCATCACAGAACAAAAAAGGAAGGGGGGGGAAAAAGTACAGAAAAAGGGAAAGATTGTCTAATTAACTGGAAATTAATAAAGAGGGGAGGGCTATGCAAAATGGGGTCTAATGAATCTATCTATGGAGGGAGTGGCCTTTTCCTTTTGCATTGGGTGAAAATTTAGGGTCACCCTAGCCTTTGAATTCAGTCGAATGGAAATCGGAGAAGATCGTAAAAAATAGAGGAGACAGAGAAGTTCTTTCTCGTGAAACAAGACGTTGAGACAGAAATGTGGGGAGAGGATCCGAGTTCTTTAATTATTGTTCATAGGTACATACATATTCATATAATTAAAGAGAGACATTAAAATGATTTAGCTCGTTTCTGGCCGTGGTTCTTAAGAGTAGAATTCGATAAACAAATCGCGTTGACCGATGCTTTTTTTCCATAATCAAAACCAAACCATTAGATCAAAGAATATACCAAATTAATAGAACTATTACAGAACATATACACCAAATAGAAAAGTCCGACCTGGTTCAAATTCGTTCACCTATTCGTTGCGTTTTCTTGAACACCAACTCTAAGCAATAAGCAATTCAACCAACTATTTATAGCGTTGGGCTAAGTTCACATAGCAAGCCCGAGGTCTCACGTGACTTGGTGATTCAGCAACCTTGGCATCATTTTTAGCATTTTAACCATTTCTGGCTAAACAAACAACCTCCACATTTGGGCTCAGAAAATAAACTTTAAGACCCTATTGGCACATCATATCTAGTTGGCCGATCCTGGGACTTAAAAACGTAGGAAAGCTAAAAACCTCAAGCCTTCTGCCTTGGGCACATTAGAACAAAGGCCTAAAAGGCCCAGAGAACAATCCTAGGATCAAAGATCAGCCCAGAAAAGATCAACAAAGGTCCATTGCCAACAAAGAAGTACACTTTTTGCCCATGTTCAATCTCTTTCAAGCCAATGAGATCTTAGCTTAGTTGGCATCACCCATCGCCTTCTTTAGTAAAGGCTTGGGTTCGAGTCCCACGAGAGACAGTTGGTTGGGGTTCAGGGTTATAGACAGTCTCTGGATCCCCTGTGAACTAATTTACTAACTCCCCGCTAACCCTATGTATACAATATTGGGGGAAAAAAGAAATCTCTTTCAAGTTTCAACCATTCTATGAGTTGATGTGGCCAAACCTCTTTGCAACTTCTTTTCACACTTATTTTAATCAATTATTCTATTTCCACATCCACTTATACACCCATTTATACATCCACACTCACTCTAGAGGTGGAGCCCGCACACACTACACATCCAGTGTGTGTAGGCCCCACCTCTATTGTGAGTAAATGTGTGTAAATGTGTGTATATGAATGTGTAAATGGGTGTGCAGTTAGGATTCTTGTATTTTAATTGTTTTATCTTGATCCTTGTGATATTACAATATAATTTTTACGCAATAATTTTCATCTCAATGAGAAGATTCGGAAAAATATAAAATCATAGACTAAAAAATTGAAAAAAAATCATACAAGACGGCAAAAAAAGATTACAAAGTCCGTCTTTTTCTTTTTGGACCTTCGGAAAATTTTGATTTGTACATATGTTCTTTCGGTTTCTCTAACACAAGTTTGATTCCGGAGTGTTCCTCGTCAGGACAAATCATGGCTTCGTTGAACTATTTTTCACATAATTCTTTTCTTAACTTGACGATAACGAATACAAAAATTCTTGTTAGGAAATGATTTTTCCCAATTTTCTCTCTCTCAGTAAATCCTTTTTTTTCTTTGCTCGAATAAGTAAAGAAATACTGGGGCTTTCGCATAGATATATAAAATAAAATAAAAAGGTGAGTGATAATTGATGGGAAAAATTGGGAAATCGATACATACATCCCCCGGAAAATTGTTGGAGGCCAATAGAAAAACAGAAACAACCTCCATCTCTGCAAATAAATAAATGCTCAGACTGCAAACCTAGGTCTTTAAAAAGAAGCATTTTATTTGTTAAAAAAATTAATTTTTTTCACAAATCAATAGATATCAATGAATTCTTTTAAGTTGTGAATGCAGTTTAAATTTTTTACTTTTTTGAGATCTAAATTTGCAAGCCGAATATTTTTTTTTTGGAACTGAGGGAGTACTGTTGAGAAATTTGGTGGTAGGAAAACATATGGCTCCATGCTTATGGGATAAGGAAGAACGGGGGTGGCGAGAAAAACCAGAGGCCGAAGTTCAAAGGGCGCCCACAGTCCCGTTTCAAAACCAGCGTACGTATGTTTTCCAATCGGAAGAAAATTACTTCCACAAAACCGGGAGTGGCTCATGTGGGCGGCCCCCCTCGCCTAAAGGTCTAAATCCCATCCCCACGCGCACCCTTTCCTCCACCTCCCGCTTGTGTCGCAGCCGTGCACGTTTTTGGTCCGGTTGATTGATGAGTTTGTCTTCCACACAATTTAACATAATACAATTTTTGGGGGTCACACCGCTTAACGGGGAAGATGATTGGTTAAAGTGCACGTAAGGTGGTCTGGATATTTCCGACTGTCGAACACCCAAAAAAGTGGACAACTCGCATTCATCGCAAGTCGCACACAATGATGGAATAAGGGGGGTCTAAGTGGCGGCGGCCACCACAACAAGAATTTTAGAAAATACAATTATTATATGTGAAAATAATTTTATCCCCAACTTATATAATCTCGTACTGTTAGGTTTTTTCTTATTTTTTATTAGATACTAATAAATCTTCATCTTTTTTTTCAAGAAAGGAGACCCAAAAAAATGTTCCAAAACTAAATTTAATGGGCCAACGTGAAATAATATAAATGATGATGTGTAATTAAGGAAAAAAAAAACTCCACACTCTAATCCTAAAACAACTTAACCTAAAAAATTAAGAGAATTTAATTATAATGTCACTCCCAAAAAAAAGTACGGTTATCAATTTGGAAAATATATATAGGGATTTGGAGAGTGACATTATAAATTTGGGGGGTGGCATTATTGATGTCCAAAATTAAAGTTAGTCTTTTTTCGTATTATAGTTTTTGTCATGTTATTTTAATTTTTTGTGGAGCCAATGACTATTAATATTGTAATGCATTTTTTTTAATATAAATTTCGTCAATAATAGAATAAAATTCTAGCTCCGTCATTGATAGCACACAGCACCGTGTGTGAGATTTACAGTGAACGTGAGTATGTGTTGTGTACAAAAATGTAGTTTGTCATTCTACACAGACTCTTTCAAATTCGTGTTGAATAATTATAACAACTGTTTTGAAAGGTTACTTCCTCCATCCCATATCATTTGTCGTCTGTTGAGAACTTAACTTTTTAAAGGGCGTGTGTAACTCATAAGAAAGTTTGATCAAATTCTCAATATTTACTGTCGGACAGTTTTTTCACCATCTCTTCTAAAATTAATTGATATTAGTGAAAACTTTAATTAATCTTTTATGACATTCGACATCACACCCACAAGTCTGTTTTTAGAGCCGTCGCAGGTAGTGGAATTAAGTAACCAAATCCATAGAGGCACTCTGGACCCAACAATCCCTCACTTACATTGATGCTCCCAAGACTCGAACCCATGATTTTCTGGCTCTGATATCACTTGTCGAATCGCTTTTCCACCATCTTTTCTAAAACCAATTGGTATTAGCGAAAGTTTCAATTAAATCTTTTATGACATTCGACATCATACCCGTAAATCTGTTTTTTAGAACGGTCGCAGGGAGTGGCAATGAGTAACCAAATCCATTGATGCACTCCCGGACCCAACAATCCCTCTCTCACGATGATGCTCCCGCCGTCTCGCGACTCATACCCATGACTTCTTAACTCTTATACCACTCATCAGACCACTTTTTCATCATCTCTCCTAAAACCAATTCGTATTAACGAAGGTTTTAATTAAGTCTTTTATGACATTCGACGTTGCACCCGTAAGACTATTTTTAGAGCGGTCTCATAGAATGACATTGTATAACTAAATTCATAGAGGCACTCTGGGCCCAACATTCCCCATTCTTTCGACTTTCAGGAGTAGTAAAAGTATTTTGAGACATTTCAAAATATCTCATGGACGAGTAATATTGTAATACCCGCCCCGAATATTTCGTATTTAAACTCATATTTTGAATGGAATTAGATGTTTTTGAGGTTGAACTGTATGTAGTAGAACCTCGAGGGCTTTATATGTGATTTGCGAGTTGGAGTATAAGTTGTACATGGTTTCGTTTGCATACGATAATTTTCCTTTGAACCAAATAAATATCCAGGGAGATATTTTCTCCCTCACTCTTATCCTTTTACGTAGAGAGAGAGAGAGAGAGAGAGAGAAAGAAAGACGCCAGGAGGAAGAAGAAGAGAGGAAGCGGAGAATGAAAGAGAAAACCTTGGATTGATTTTCTTAACTTGAAATTGAAGCACAAACCTGGTAAACTCATGAACCTAGCCTTGAATCTCTTGAATTTGGTGTTTAGAACATGAATTGATTCTTGTGGTTAATAGTTCTTACGAAGCTCTTTGTTATAAATGAGTTTGAGCATGATTTTGTGAAGTTTTGGTGAGTTTTAGATGAGATTTGAGTTGAGAAAAGATTGGGAATCGAAGGATGAACAAGCTGGATTTTCGCTAAAAAACCCAGTTGGTACCTGTACCACTTTTTATGGTACCTGTACCGGCTGTCCAGAACTAAAACATTTGGGTCGATTTCGGGTGGGTACCTGTACTTAGTTTTGTGGTACCTGTACCTCTCGGGTATTCAGTAACTGTTGTAAAACTTCGGACGATCATATCTTTTTCATCTGGACTCCTTTTTGGCCAAATTATATATCGAAATTGATGTACTAAAAATGTACTTTTTAACAGTGGTGGTTCGATGACCTAATTCTAATCCTAAAAGAAGCTAGGGTCAGAATACAGGGGATAGTCATTGGATTCTTTACCGATTTTGGGATTATGTTATGTTAAGCGCTATGTTTGCTTGGGGACACTTAGAGGTCTTTGAGATGGCATGTTTAAGTTAGTTGGATACCGTTTAATATCTTGTTAGCTCTATAATTTGATATCAGATGGTTGTAAAATGGATTAGGGGACGTTTGGTGACCTTGTTAACCTTTGGACATGTGTTAGCTTGGTAAAATGTTATGGAGTGTTATCATACATTTGTTTAATCATTCCAATGAAGAAGTATGCTAATATGAGTTAGCCTGTGACTAGGTAGCGAGCTGGTTTAATGGGAGGTGTCGTAACCGTAAGTTGGCATACTACAGTCGAATCGAAGGTGAGTGTGTTTGATATGGTTCTCCTCAATATAATATTATTGTGATGGTGAGTGTATATCTTGCTAATTGTAGTTAGCTTCCGATATGGTTACCTTTGATGAGATATTGTTGTGATGGTGTGAGTGTATATCTTGCTAATTGTAGTTAGCTTCCGATATGGTTACCTTTGATGAGATATTGTCGTAGTGGTGGGTGTATATCATGCTAACAGATGATTTAGCTGTTGATATATATGCATGATGATATGTATGCTTGGAGGTTGTATATCATGCTAACCGAGGTTTAGTTATTGATATGCATGTTGTGGTGTGTTGATTGTACCCGCTTAAGGATTGTGGAGTGAGTCACGCCATGTCGTATGCCATTCCGTCTAATTAACGGAGGTTGGGAGCATGGTTTGCGGGACACAATACCTTGGGTACATGGGATGTGGCAGACGTGCCACTGCATGTGATGTGATTACATTCATATGGTTGTGCATTGATCTCATTGCTTAGTTGGGTGGATATGTGGGTTATAACTGTTGTATACGTTCTAGTATTTTAGTTACCTTGGTGATGAGTACTCATGTTGATATTCCTTCAGGTATTGTGGTATTATGTTGAGCACTTCTATATCTCACACACTCTGGCTTTCCTTTTTGGTCTGCCAGGTAGCAGGTTGCTTAGAGTGGGTCCACTACTGGTCAACGTGTAGAGGTATACTCGAGCGTTAGCTTTGGGAGACGTCGGTGGTCGAGCTTGTTGTATGTAGTTGTTGAAGGAAGCGATTTTTATAAGTTGTAATCAAGTCGTGGATGAATATGTTGAAGTATAGAACTTATTAAGTTTGTAGTAGTGGTTGTGGTTCTTAGTTGTGCAGGCCTATGATTGGTTGGTCGGTGCGTTGACTCATTTATTTATTTTTTTGTGAGAAGTCTTCCGCTGGGTATTTATTCTGATAGGTTTTGAGGTGTGGCTTGGTCTTTTGTGTGGAATGCCACGTGGCCGTGTCGGTTCGGGCCCACTTTGGGTGTCGTTCCGGGGCGGGGCGTGACAACTTGGTATCAGAGCTAGTACTTTCTAGTCTCTGTGTTGAGAGTTGATTGGGGGGTTTGGTAGTGGACCATATGGTGTTGTGTTTGTCGAGTAAGAGTTAGTGGGTGACTAACGTGGGAGTATTTAATACTTAGCACTATGTTTGTTGTTGGTGGTTTGAGTTGTTAAAGCAGGTTGTTGATATGGCTCATCTAATGGAGCAGCAAATTGTAATAATTTCATGGCCTATTGCGCTAGCACTGGCAATGCCTTATGTGGGTCGTGTTCTGGGTGTTAGAGGTAAAGAGATTGAAGGGTTCCGGCATTGGGGTGAGTATGTGCTCAAGCATCAAGGAACTCAGGTTTGTCGGATGAGGTGACAGGTATATTCAATATTGTATGATGTCATGTGTAGGTAGTAATGGATTTGGGGTTGAACCTTTTTACCGTGTTGTCAAAGCTTAATGTGCTTTTGCAAGATGTGGTTTATGTTGGGTAGAGAAAGATGTATTGTTGTGTGGTATGTCAACCTTGCTGTAGTTTAAATTGATGTGGGAAGATTCTGGAGGGTTGGAGAGCTACGCGCTAGTGAAGGTTCATTTTGAATTTGAAATTCAGCATCAAAGTTGTGGGTTTGTGGACAATGAAATAAAAGGGTGTGTGTTTTTAGAAGCTACATGGCTTCATTGGTGTGTGATTGGATACGTGTGTGGTCTGTGCGCACTAAAAGGATGATACTCACATAGAGATATATGTGTTGCTAAATACAAGGAAAGTATTAACTGTTATTGAAGCTAAAAAACTTTTGAAGTGCGTTAAGGGTGTATGGAGAATATTGAACTTTTCTTAACAAAGTGGTTAATTTGGGTATATACACATCTAGTGTGGTAATGTTTTGGGCATAGTGCCTAAGGAAATGTTGTGGGGATGTGAATACTTCCGTTTAATTGAAAGGTTCAAAAACGGTTCGATGATCTTGATGATTATTTTGTGTGGTGTAGAGTTTGGTGTATTCGGTAATTCTATAATATTACTTCTGGGGACTGGAATAAGTAGTGAATGTGTATCTAATCCTTTTTCCTACGGGTGTTTGAGTGAGTATGCTTAAATGGCTTATCCGGTATTGTGGTTATGGTGTGGGGTATGTTGTTTAAGAATTAAAAGCATGTACGGAAGGGTTTTGTATTCTTTGGAAAAGGTGGAAGCTACACTCAATAGTCGTAGAGAATAAATCCATATTTGATGTTTGAAAGGAGCAAAATGAATATATGTCAATGTGAAACATAATGGGTTCGTGTTATATGAGTATGATTTTATTGATTCTATGTGAACTAGTATATGATTGTGGTTATCTTTGGGGAGATAGGTGTGGGCGAGTATTTCTATGTCTTATTTCATGTACAGAGGAGTTGGGAAGGTTTAGTGAGTTAGTTATTGATTGTAGCGTTAATGGGTGAGGTGGTTTGTCTAATGGTTGGAGTGGCGAGTTGGAAGGAGTTGGGAGTCACGTTTAAGGCGACGGAAATTAGTTGAAAAATTGGAGCAGATACAAATGGTAAGTGTGAATGTTTGGGTTTCTCAAAAGGGAAGATATGTTTGGGTTCTGCTATTATAACAGGGTTTAAATGATATATGTTGGGGAGGTACAAGTTTAGTTGAGATTGTTCGGTTAACGAATTGAAATGATACAAGTCTGGGAACATACAAATCAGGTCGGGATTGAATTGTGTTGAGAGAATGGACAATGTCTATGAGCAGATGCAGCGGTCAGATGGCAAAATGGGTTAACTTCGCAGAAGTGAAACTGGGGCAGAGTGTTGGTGTTCTTAAAAAACCATTCTGAGAGAATGGACAGGTATAACTTTTAATTGTTGTTTGATTCGATAGCATGATCATGCATTATGGCTTCGTGTCAGAGTCAGTCCAGTCGACTGGAGTATCAGTGGTGTTATGATGAAATAGGCAACGTGCCTATCAAATCATGACATGTCTTGCATATTGTCATATTCACATGCCATCAATGATATTTATGTTGTGGACTAACCTTGTTTTGAAGGGACACATTACAACAGAACTGGGTTTTGGTTTCTGAAACAGAATTCGGGGGTGGTATTGAGTTGACAATGAAACGTGGAATGGTGTTGGGATCTTTGTTGTGATGGAATGATGGAAAGGATGGTAGGGTATATGAGGGCATAGGGAAAGTGGTTTAAATGAAGCGTAAGTGTTTGTTGAGGTTAGATGTGAAATCTTATGTGATAATTGGGTTACTGCGGTAGCAAGTCTGCGATGGATCGAGGGGTAGGAAGTTAGGTGGGTAGTCGATTATATTGGTATATGTTGGGTTGTACTAGTGTGTTAGCATATACAAACTTCTTAAAATGTTGCTTGTATGCGATGGATGTGCTTGTTTTGGTGTACCTAAGTGATGAAATGGTTAGTGGGGCATGATCATATAATGTACGTATATATTGTTTCGAGATTGATGCTTGTTGGTGTATTAAGTAGTGTGATTATGCTAATTGATGGTACGAGGTTAAACTTAATTTTTCCTAAAAGGTTGTAGCCATGTTTTGAGCGTGCGTATTGATGTGATGGTCATGGTAGCTTAGAAAGTTGGTACTGATGATGGGATCAATTTTACAAAGAAAATTGTTGAGATTGCGTTATATTGATTTTAACGAGAGTAAGGGAGTTTCTGGTTGGAATTTACTCTATTAAAGGATAAGCTCGTAAATTTCCTATGGTGGAATTGTGTAAAATGATGAAAGTGGTTTTAGCATGTAGGCGTGTTGGGTGCCATGATGTAAGTTGAGAGTGATTAGTTCTCTTTGAGAGGCCGAATTGGTATTGAGTTAGTATGTGCAATACTCTTTTAATTGGATTCGTCGGGAGTTGATGTGAAACAAGGAAGTTTTAAAATGAGAATCATAACAATGTAAGTTCCTATATGTTTTGTTGCTCAAAGGCATGATTAGGGAAAAGGAAAGTTTTAATTAGGTGGTGAAGCTAAGTGAGAGTGGATTACGATGGTGTATTTGAACAAGTAGTTGATTTATGGTTTTGTGTTTATACATCGTCTGTTAAAAGGTGTTGTATATATCAATGTGTTATGAAGTTGCGTAGTTTAGTGATTTATTTGCTTGCGATGATGGTGTTGCTAGGATTGGTCGTGGGACAAGATTGTTTTGATAACCTATTGGTTTTGGTTGTCGCTAGTGGCTCTAATTTCGGGGACGAAATTTTCTAAGGGGGGGAGAGTTGTAATACCCGCCCCGAATATTTCGTATTTAAACTCATATTTTGAATGGAATTAGATGTTTTTGAGGTTGAACTGTATGTAGTAGAACCTCGAGGGCTTTATATGTGATTTGCGAGTTGGAGTATAAGTTGTACATGGTTTCGTTTGCATACGATAATTTTCCTTTGAACCAAATAAATATCCAGGGAGATATTTTCTCCCTCACTCTTATCCTTTTACGTAGAGAGAGAGAGAGAGAGAGAGAGAGAGAGAGAAAGAAAGACGCCAGGAGGAAGAAGAAGAGAGGAAGCGGAGAATGAAAGAGAAAACCTTGGATTGATTTTCTTAACTTGAAATTGAAGCACAAACCTGGTAAACTCATGAACCTAGCCTTGAATCTCTTGAATTTGGTGTTTAGAACATGAATTGATTCTTGTGGTTAATAGTTCTTACGAAGCTCTTTGTTATAAATGAGTTTGAGCATGATTTTGTGAAGTTTTGGTGAGTTTTAGATGAGATTTGAGTTGAGAAAAGATTGGGAATCGAAGGATGAACAAGCTGGATTTTCGCTAAAAAACCCAGTTGGTACCTGTACCACTTTTTATGGTACCTGTACCGGCTGTCCAGAACTAAAACATTTGGGTCGATTTCGGGTGGGTACCTGTACTTAGTTTTGTGGTACCTGTACCTCTCGGGTAATTTTCAGTAACTGTTGTAAAACTTCGGACGATCATATCTTTTTCATCTGGACTCCTTTTTGGCCAAATTATATATCGAAATTGATGTACTAAAAATGTACTTTTTAACAGTGGTGGTTCGATGACCTAATTCTAATCCTAAAAGAAGCTAGGGTCAGAATACAGGGGATAGTCATTGGATTCTTTACCGATTTTGGGATTATGTTATGTTAAGCGCTATGTTTGCTTGGGGACACTTAGAGGTCTTTGAGATGGCATGTTTAAGTTAGTTGGATACCGTTTAATATCTTGTTAGCTCTATAATTTGATATCAGATGGTTGTAAAATGGATTAGGGGACGTTTGGTGACCTTGTTAACCTTTGGACATGTGTTAGCTTGGTAAAATGTTATGGAGTGTTATCATACATTTGTTTAATCATTCCAATGAAGAAGTATGCTAATATGAGTTAGCCTGTGACTAGGTAGCGAGCTGGTTTAATGGGAGGTGTCGTAACCGTAAGTTGGCATACTACAGTCGAATCGAAGGTGAGTGTGTTTGATATGGTTCTCCTCAATATAATATTATTGTGATGGTGAGTGTATATCTTGCTAATTGTAGTTAGCTTCCGATATGGTTACCTTTGATGAGATATTGTTGTGATGGTGTGAGTGTATATCTTGCTAATTGTAGTTAGCTTCCGATATGGTTACCTTTGATGAGATATTGTCGTAGTGGTGGGTGTATATCATGCTAACAGATGATTTAGCTGTTGATATGTATGCATGATGATATGTATGCTTGGAGGTTGTATATCATGCTAACCGAGGTTTAGTTATTGATATGCATGTTGTGGTGTGTTGATTGTACCCGCTTAAGGATTGTGGAGTGAGTCACGCCATGTCGTATGCCATTCCGTCTAATTAACGGAGGTTGGGAGCATGGTTTGCGGGACACAATACCTTGGGTACATGGGATGTGGCAGACGTGCCACTGCATGTGATGTGATTACATTCATATGGTTGTGCATTGATCTCATTGCTTAGCTGGGTGGATATGTGGGTTATAACTGTTGTATACGTTCTAGTATTTTAGTTACCTTGGTGATGAGTACTCATGTTGATATTCCTTCAGGTATTGTGGTATTATGTTGAGCACTTCTATATCTCACACACTCTGGCTTTCCTTTTTGGTCTGCCAGGTAGCAGGTTGCTTAGAGTGGGTCCACTACTGGTCAACGTGTAGAGGTATACTCGAGCGTTAGCTTTGGGAGACGTCGGTGGTCGAGCTTGTTGTATGTAGTTGTTGAAGGAAGCGATTTTTATAAGTTGTAATCAAGTCGTGGATGAATATGTTGAAGTATAGAACTTATTAAGTTTGTAGTAGTGGTTGTGGTTCTTAGTTGTGCAGGCCTATGATTGGTTGGTCGGTGCGTTGACTCATTTATTTATTTTTTTGTGAGAAGTCTTCCGCTGGGTATTTATTCTGATAGGTTTTGAGGTGTGGCTTGGTCTTTTGTGTGGAATGCCACGTGGCCGTGTCGGTTCGGGCCCACTTTGGGTGTCGTTCCGGGGCGGGGCGTGACAACTTGGTATCAGAGCTAGTACTTTCTAGTCTCTGTGTTGAGAGTTGATTGGGGGGTTTGGTAGTGGACCATATGGTGTTGTGTTTGTCGAGTAAGAGTTAGTGGGTGACTAACGTGGGAGTATTTAATACTTAGCACTATGTTTGTTGTTGGTGGTTTGAGTTGTTAAAGCAGGTTGTTGATATGGCTCATCTAATGGAGCAGCAAATTGTAATAATTTCATGGCCTATTGCGCTAGCACTGGCAATGCCTTATGTGGGTCGTGTTCTGGGTGTTAGAGGTAAAGAGATTGAAGGGTTCCGGCATTGGGGTGAGTATGTGCTCAAGCATCAAGGAACTCAGGTTTGTCGGATGAGGTGACAGGTATATTCAATATTGTATGATGTCATGTGTAGGTAGTAATGGATTTGGGGTTGAACCTTTTTACCGTGTTGTCAAAGCTTAATGTGCTTTTGCAAGATGTGGTTTATGTTGGGTAGAGAAAGATGTATTGTTGTGTGGTATGTCAACCTTGCTGTAGTTTAAATTGATGTGGGAAGATTCTGGAGGGTTGGAGAGCTACGCGCTAGTGAAGGTTCATTTTGAATTTGAAATTCAGCATCAAAGTTGTGGGTTTGTGGACAATGAAATAAAAGGGTGTGTGTTTTTAGAAGCTACATGGCTTCATTGGTGTGTGATTGGATACGTGTGTGGTCTGTGCGCACTAAAAGGATGATACTCACATAGAGATATATGTGTTGCTAAATACAAGGAAAGTATTAACTGTTATTGAAGCTAAAAAACTTTTGAAGTGCGTTAAGGGTGTATGGAGAATATTGAACTTTTCTTAACAAAGTGGTTAATTTGGGTATATACACATCTAGTGTGGTAATGTTTTGGGCATAGTGCCTAAGGAAATGTTGTGGGGATGTGAATACTTCCGTTTAATTGAAAGGTTCAAAAACGGTTCGATGATCTTGATGATTATTTTGTGTGGTGTAGAGTTTGGTGTATTCGGTAATTCTATAATATTACTTCTGGGGACTGGAATAAGTAGTGAATGTGTATCTAATCCTTTTTCCTACGGGTGTTTGAGTGAGTATGCTTAAATGGCTTATCCGGTATTGTGGTTATGGTGTGGGGTATGTTGTTTAAGAATTAAAAGCATGTACGGAAGGGTTTTGTATTCTTTGGAAAAGGTGGAAGTTACACTCAATAGTCGTAGAGAATAAATCCATATTTGATGTTTGAAAGGAGCAAAATGAATATATGTCAATGTGAAACATAATGGGTTCGTGTTATATGAGTATGATTTTATTGATTCTATGTGAACTAGTATATGATTGTGGTTATCTTTGGGGAGATAGGTGTGGGCGAGTATTTCTATGTCTTATTTCATGTACAGAGGAGTTGGGAAGGTTTAGTGAGTTAGTTATTGATTGTAGCGTTAATGGGTGAGGTGGTTTGTCTAATGGTTGGAGTGGCGAGTTGGAAGGAGTTGGGAGTCACGTTTAAGGCGACGGAAATTAGTTGAAAAATTGGAGCAGATACAAATGGTAAGTGTGAATGTTTGGGTTTCTCAAAAGGGAAGATATGTTTGGGTTCTGCTATTATAACAGGGTTTAAATGATATATGTTGGGGAGGTACAAGTTTAGTTGAGATTGTTCGGTTAACGAATTGAAATGATACAAGTCTGGGAACATACAAATCAGGTCGGGATTGAATTGTGTTGAGAGAATGGACAATGTCTATGAGCAGATGCAGCGGTCAGATGGCAAAATGGGTTAACTTCGCAGAAGTGAAACTGGGGCAGAGTGTTGGTGTTCTTAAAAAACCATTCTGAGAGAATGGACAGGTATAACTTTTAATTGTTGTTTGATTCGATAGCATGATCATGCATTATGGCTTCGTGTCAGAGTCAGTCCAGTCGACTGGAGTATCAGTGGTGTTATGATGAAATAGGCAACGTGCCTATCAAATCATGACATGTCTTGCATATTGTCATATTCACATGCCATCAATGATATTTATGTTGTGGACTAACCTTGTTTTGAAGGGACACATTACAACAGAACTGGGTTTTGGTTTCTGAAACAGAATTCGGGGGTGGTATTGAGTTGACAATGAAACGTGGAATGGTGTTGGGATCTTTGTTGTGATGGAATGATGGAAAGGATGGTAGGGTATATGAGGGCATAGGGAAAGTGGTTTAAATGAAGCGTAAGTGTTTGTTGAGGTTAGATGTGAAATCTTATGTGATAATTGGGTTACTGTGGTAGCAAGTCTGCGATGGATCGAGGGGTAGGAAGTTAGGTGGGTAGTCGATTATATTGGTATATGTTGGGTTGTACTAGTGTGTTAGCATATACAAACTTCTTAAAATGTTGCTTGTATGCGATGGATGTGCTTGTTTTGGTGTACCTAAGTGATGAAATGGTTAGTGGGGCATGATCATATAATGTACGTATATATTGTTTCGAGATTGATGCTTGTTGGTGTATTAAGTAGTGTGATTATGCTAATTGATGGTACGAGGTTAAACTTAATTTTTCCTAAAAGGTTGTAGCCATGTTTTGAGCGTGCGTATTGATGTGATGGTCATGGTAGCTTAGAAAGTTGGTACTGATGATGGGATCAATTTTACAAAGAAAATTGTTGAGATTGCGTTATATTGATTTTAACGAGAGTAAGGGAGTTTCTGGTTGGAATTTACTCTATTAAAGGATAAGCTCGTAAATTTCCTATGGTGGAATTGTGTAAAATGATGAAAGTGGTTTTAGCATGTAGGCGTGTTGGGTGCCATGATGTAAGTTGAGAGTGATTAGTTCTCTTTGAGAGGCCGAATTGGTATTGAGTTAGTATGTGCAATACTCTTTTAATTGGATTCGTCGGGAGTTGATGTGAAACAAGGAAGTTTTAAAATGAGAATCATAACAATGTAAGTTCCTATATGTTTTGTTGCTCAAAGGCATGATTAGGGAAAAGGAAAGTTTTAATTAGGTGGTGAAGCTAAGTGAGAGTGGATTACGATGGTGTATTTGAACAAGTAGTTGATTTATGGTTTTGTGTAGAGGTGGCAATCACAACCCATATTATATTAACCCGCCCAATCCGCCCATTTATTACCCAACCCAACCCGCCCATATTTCATAATGGGTTAATATGGGTTGAACCCATATAAACCCATATTTACATGGGTTTAGATGGGTTAAAAATGGGTTCAATGTGGGTTGGAATTAAAAGACCCAGTTGCAAATAATCACCCGCGAGGCCGGACTGTCTCAACGAACCTGTAAACTCCAACGTCCTTTTCCGTCACTGGCAAATTATCACCTACAGCCCAAAAACTCTTCCATCACTCTTCATCTGATCAAAGTAACCAATCAATGGCCCAAAACCCATCCAACCTCATTCGGTCCCACACAGCTCCCATCTTCCACCACTATTCACAAGCCACGTGTAACAAACAAATATACCAAAGTCGTGATTCCAATTAAAGGGTCATGATATGAGCTAAGAAGGACAATTCAGTGGAGTATTAAAAAATTACGAAAGCATGGAGCCTACTTTTTCATTTTTCAAGCCCCGTTTTACTAAACCTTCTTAAAAAAATAAGTATTTTTCCTGAAATTTTCAAGCTTAAAAATAATGAATTTATACAAAAAAAATTAATATTTTTTGTATCGTTTAAAAGATCTCGATGAGACCTTGCAGCGGGCGTGATCCCTTCCACCTCACTCATTGTCGCGATTGTCGTCGCCAAGGACTAAAGGTTTGATCTCAACCATCAAGCTCCATAAGTTACAAATTTTCACTCGTGGAACTGTTTGATGAAAGGCTTAGAATTGGTTCTCAGCGAATCCAGAGCCAAATTCATTCAAACACCCAAATATAGAGACAAAATTATCTAGAGAGGAAAAAAATAAAAAATATATATAGAGACAATGAACCAATTTCAGCTGAAGAAAAAATTAATAACTAAATTCAGGAAAGAAAAACATAAGTTCTGATCGTGGAAACCTCATGGTGATGCTTAATCTACGAGAAAGAGAGCGAGCAATTGAAAGAGGGAAGCTGTGTTTGGGGAAAAAAGGGGAAAAAAAAAAAAAAAACCGGGTTGGGTCGGGCGGGTTTGGGTTTGGCTTGACCCATATTTGACCCGACCCGTCCCAACCCGTTTACCATTTGACCCATATTTGACCCGCCCATATTTGACCCGTGACCCGTTTCAACCCGCCCAAACCCGCCCAGACCCGCCCATTTGCCACCTCTAGTTTTGTGTTTATACATCGTCTGTTAAAAGGTGTTGTATATATCAATGTGTTATGAAGTTGCGTAGTTTAGTGATTTATTTGCTTGCGATGATGGTGTTGCTAGGATTGGTCGTGGGACAAGATTGTTTTGATAACCTATTGGTTTTGGTTGTCGCTAGTGGCTCTAATTTCGGGGACGAAATTTTCTAAGGGGGGGAGAGTTGTAATACCCGCCCCGAATATTTCGTATTTAAACTCATATTTTGAATGGAATTAGATGTTTTTGAGGTTGAACTGTATGTAGTAGAACCTCGAGGGCTTTATATGTGATTTGCGAGTTGGAGTATAAGTTGTACATGGTTTCGTTTGCATACGATAATTTTCCTTTGAACCAAATAAATATCCAGGGAGATATTTTCTCCCTCACTCTTATCCTTTTACGTAGAGAGAGAGAGAGAGAGAGAGAGAGAGAGAAAGACGCCAGGAGGAAGAAGAAGAGAGGAAGCGGAGAATGAAAGAGAAAACCTTGGATTGATTTTCTTAACTTGAAATTGAAGCACAAACCTGGTAAACTCATGAACCTAGCCTTGAATCTCTTGAATTTGGTGTTTAGAACATGAATTGATTCTTGTGGTTAATAGTTCTTACGAAGCTCTTTGTTATAAATGAGTTTGAGCATGATTTTGTGAAGTTTTGGTGAGTTTTAGATGAGATTTGAGTTGAGAAAAGATTGGGAATCGAAGGATGAACAAGCTGGATTTTCGCTAAAAAACCCAGTTGGTACCTGTACCACTTTTTATGGTACCTGTACCGGCTGTCCAGAACTAAAACATTTGGGTCGATTTCGGGTGGGTACCTGTACTTAGTTTTGTGGTACCTGTACCTCTCGGGTAATTTTCAGTAACTGTTGTAAAACTTCGGACGATCATATCTTTTTCATCTGGACTCCTTTTTGGCCAAATTATATATCGAAATTGATGTACTAAAAATGTACTTTTTAACAGTGGTGGTTCGATGACCTAATTCTAATCCTAAAAGAAGCTAGGGTCAGAATACAGGGGATAGTCATTGGATTCTTTACCGATTTTGGGATTATGTTATGTTAAGCGCTATGTTTGCTTGGGGACACTTAGAGGTCTTTGAGATGGCATGTTTAAGTTAGTTGGATACCGTTTAATATCTTGTTAGCTCTATAATTTGATATCAGATGGTTGTAAAATGGATTAGGGGACGTTTGGTGACCTTGTTAACCTTTGGACATGTGTTAGCTTGGTAAAATGTTATGGAGTGTTATCATACATTTGTTTAATCATTCCAATGAAGAAGTATGCTAATATGAGTTAGCCTGTGACTAGGTAGCGAGCTGGTTTAATGGGAGGTGTCGTAACCGTAAGTTGGCATACTACAGTCGAATCGAAGGTGAGTGTGTTTGATATGGTTCTCCTCAATATAATATTATTGTGATGGTGAGTGTATATCTTGCTAATTGTAGTTAGCTTCCGATATGGTTACCTTTGATGAGATATTGTTGTGATGGTGTGAGTGTATATCTTGCTAATTGTAGTTAGCTTCCGATATGGTTACCTTTGATGAGATATTGTCGTAGTGGTGGGTGTATATCATGCTAACAGATGATTTAGCTGTTGATATGTATGCATGATGATATGTATGCTTGGAGGTTGTATATCATGCTAACCGAGGTTTAGTTATTGATATGCATGTTGTGGTGTGTTGATTGTACCCGCTTAAGGATTGTGGAGTGAGTCACGCCATGTCGTATGCCATTCCGTCTAATTAACGGAGGTTGGGAGCATGGTTTGCGGGACACAATACCTTGGGTACATGGGATGTGGCAGACGTGCCACTGCATGTGATGTGATTACATTCATATGGTTGTGCATTGATCTCATTGCTTAGCTGGGTGGATATGTGGGTTATAACTGTTGTATACGTTCTAGTATTTTAGTTACCTTGGTGATGAGTACTCATGTTGATATTCCTTCAGGTATTGTGGTATTATGTTGAGCACTTCTATATCTCACACACTCTGGCTTTCCTTTTTGGTCTGCCAGGTAGCAGGTTGCTTAGAGTGGGTCCACTACTGGTCAACGTGTAGAGGTATACTCGAGCGTTAGCTTTGGGAGACGTCGGTGGTCGAGCTTGTTGTATGTAGTTGTTGAAGGAAGCGATTTTTATAAGTTGTAATCAAGTCGTGGATGAATATGTTGAAGTATAGAACTTATTAAGTTTGTAGTAGTGGTTGTGGTTCTTAGTTGTGCAGGCCTATGATTGGTTGGTCGGTGCGTTGACTCATTTATTTATTTTTTTGTGAGAAGTCTTCCGCTGGGTATTTATTCTGATAGGTTTTGAGGTGTGGCTTGGTCTTTTGTGTGGAATGCCACGTGGCCGTGTCGGTTCGGGCCCACTTTGGGTGTCGTTCCGGGGCGGGGCGTGACAACTTGGTATCAGAGCTAGTACTTTCTAGTCTCTGTGTTGAGAGTTGATTGGGGGGTTTGGTAGTGGACCATATGGTGTTGTGTTTGTCGAGTAAGAGTTAGTGGGTGACTAACGTGGGAGTATTTAATACTTAGCACTATGTTTGTTGTTGGTGGTTTGAGTTGTTAAAGCAGGTTGTTGATATGGCTCATCTAATGGAGCAGCAAATTGTAATAATTTCATGGCCTATTGCGCTAGCACTGGCAATGCCTTATGTGGGTCGTGTTCTGGGTGTTAGAGGTAAAGAGATTGAAGGGTTCCGGCATTGGGGTGAGTATGTGCTCAAGCATCAAGGAACTCAGGTTTGTCGGATGAGGTGACAGGTATATTCAATATTGTATGATGTCATGTGTAGGTAGTAATGGATTTGGGGTTGAACCTTTTTACCGTGTTGTCAAAGCTTAATGTGCTTTTGCAAGATGTGGTTTATGTTGGGTAGAGAAAGATGTATTGTTGTGTGGTATGTCAACCTTGCTGTAGTTTAAATTGATGTGGGAAGATTCTGGAGGGTTGGAGAGCTACGCGCTAGTGAAGGTTCATTTTGAATTTGAAATTCAGCATCAAAGTTGTGGGTTTGTGGACAATGAAATAAAAGGGTGTGTGTTTTTAGAAGCTACATGGCTTCATTGGTGTGTGATTGGATACGTGTGTGGTCTGTGCGCACTAAAAGGATGATACTCACATAGAGATATATGTGTTGCTAAATACAAGGAAAGTATTAACTGTTATTGAAGCTAAAAAACTTTTGAAGTGCGTTAAGGGTGTATGGAGAATATTGAACTTTTCTTAACAAAGTGGTTAATTTGGGTATATACACATCTAGTGTGGTAATGTTTTGGGCATAGTGCCTAAGGAAATGTTGTGGGGATGTGAATACTTCCGTTTAATTGAAAGGTTCAAAAACGGTTCGATGATCTTGATGATTATTTTGTGTGGTGTAGAGTTTGGTGTATTCGGTAATTCTATAATATTACTTCTGGGGACTGGAATAAGTAGTGAATGTGTATCTAATCCTTTTTCCTACGGGTGTTTGAGTGAGTATGCTTAAATGGCTTATCCGGTATTGTGGTTATGGTGTGGGGTATGTTGTTTAAGAATTAAAAGCATGTACGGAAGGGTTTTGTATTCTTTGGAAAAGGTGGAAGCTACACTCAATAGTCGTAGAGAATAAATCCATATTTGATGTTTGAAAGGAGCAAAATGAATATATGTCAATGTGAAACATAATGGGTTCGTGTTATATGAGTATGATTTTATTGATTCTATGTGAACTAGTATATGATTGTGGTTATCTTTGGGGAGATAGGTGTGGGCGAGTATTTCTATGTCTTATTTCATGTACAGAGGAGTTGGGAAGGTTTAGTGAGTTAGTTATTGATTGTAGCGTTAATGGGTGAGGTGGTTTGTCTAATGGTTGGAGTGGCGAGTTGGAAGGAGTTGGGAGTCACGTTTAAGGCGACGGAAATTAGTTGAAAAATTGGAGCAGATACAAATGGTAAGTGTGAATGTTTGGGTTTCTCAAAAGGGAAGATATGTTTGGGTTCTGCTATTATAACAGGGTTTAAATGATATATGTTGGGGAGGTACAAGTTTAGTTGAGATTGTTCGGTTAACGAATTGAAATGATACAAGTCTGGGAACATACAAATCAGGTCGGGATTGAATTGTGTTGAGAGAATGGACAATGTCTATGAGCAGATGCAGCGGTCAGATGGCAAAATGGGTTAACTTCGCAGAAGTGAAACTGGGGCAGAGTGTTGGTGTTCTTAAAAAACCATTCTGAGAGAATGGACAGGTATAACTTTTAATTGTTGTTTGATTCGATAGCATGATCATGCATTATGGCTTCGTGTCAGAGTCAGTCCAGTCGACTGGAGTATCAGTGGTGTTATGATGAAATAGGCAACGTGCCTATCAAATCATGACATGTCTTGCATATTGTCATATTCACATGCCATCAATGATATTTATGTTGTGGACTAACCTTGTTTTGAAGGGACACATTACAACAGAACTGGGTTTTGGTTTCTGAAACAGAATTCGGGGGTGGTATTGAGTTGACAATGAAACGTGGAATGGTGTTGGGATCTTTGTTGTGATGGAATGATGGAAAGGATGGTAGGGTATATGAGGGCATAGGGAAAGTGGTTTAAATGAAGCGTAAGTGTTTGTTGAGGTTAGATGTGAAATCTTATGTGATAATTGGGTTACTGCGGTAGCAAGTCTGCGATGGATCGAGGGGTAGGAAGTTAGGTGGGTAGTCGATTATATTGGTATATGTTGGGTTGTACTAGTGTGTTAGCATATACAAACTTCTTAAAATGTTGCTTGTATGCGATGGATGTGCTTGTTTTGGTGTACCTAAGTGATGAAATGGTTAGTGGGGCATGATCATATAATGTACGTATATATTGTTTCGAGATTGATGCTTGTTGGTGTATTAAGTAGTGTGATTATGCTAATTGATGGTACGAGGTTAAACTTAATTTTTCCTAAAAGGTTGTAGCCATGTTTTGAGCGTGCGTATTGATGTGATGGTCATGGTAGCTTAGAAAGTTGGTACTGATGATGGGATCAATTTTACAAAGAAAATTGTTGAGATTGCGTTATATTGATTTTAACGAGAGTAAGGGAGTTTCTGGTTGGAATTTACTCTATTAAAGGATAAGCTCGTAAATTTCCTATGGTGGAATTGTGTAAAATGATGAAAGTGGTTTTAGCATGTAGGCGTGTTGGGTGCCATGATGTAAGTTGAGAGTGATTAGTTCTCTTTGAGAGGCCGAATTGGTATTGAGTTAGTATGTGCAATACTCTTTTAATTGGATTCGTCGGGAGTTGATGTGAAACAATGAAGTTTTAAAATGAGAATCATAACAATGTAAGTTCCTATATGTTTTGTTGCTCAAAGGCATGATTAGGGAAAAGGAAAGTTTTAATTAGGTGGTGAAGCTAAGTGAGAGTGGATTACGATGGTGTATTTGAACAAGTAGTTGATTTATGGTTTTGTGTTTATACATCGTCTGTTAAAAGGTGTTGTATATATCAATGTGTTATGAAGTTGCGTAGTTTAGTGATTTATTTGCTTGCGATGATGGTGTTGCTAGGATTGGTCGTGGGACAAGATTGTTTTGATAACCTATTGGTTTTGGTTGTCGCTAGTGGCTCTAATTTCGGGGACGAAATTTTCTAAGGGGGGGAGAGTTGTAATACCCGCCCCGAATATTTCGTATTTAAACTCATATTTTGAATGGAATTAGATGTTTTTGAGGTTGAACTGTATGTAGTAGAACCTCGAGGGCTTTATATGTGATTTGCGAGTTGGAGTATAAGTTGTACATGGTTTCGTTTGCATACGATAATTTTCCTTTGAACCAAATAAATATCCAGGGAGATATTTTCTCCCTCACTCTTATCCTTTTACGTAGAGAGAGAGAGAGAGAGAGAGAGAGAGAGAGAAAGAAAGACGCCAGGAGGAAGAAGAAGAGAGGAAGCGGAGAATGAAAGAGAAAACCTTGGATTGATTTTCTTAACTTGAAATTGAAGCACAAACCTGGTAAACTCATGAACCTAGCCTTGAATCTCTTGAATTTGGTGTTTAGAACATGAATTGATTCTTGTGGTTAATAGTTCTTACGAAGCTCTTTGTTATAAATGAGTTTGAGCATGATTTTGTGAAGTTTTGGTGAGTTTTAGATGAGATTTGAGTTGAGAAAAGATTGGGAATCGAAGGATGAACAAGCTGGATTTTCGCTAAAAAACCCAGTTGGTACCTGTACCACTTTTTATGGTACCTGTACCGGCTGTCCAGAACTAAAACATTTGGGTCGATTTCGGGTGGGTACCTGTACTTAGTTTTGTGGTACCTGTACCTCTCGGGTAATTTTCAGTAACTGTTGTAAAACTTCGGACGATCATATCTTTTTCATCTGGACTCCTTTTTGGCCAAATTATATATCGAAATTGATGTACTAAAAATGTACTTTTTAACAGTGGTGGTTCGATGACCTAATTCTAATCCTAAAAGAAGCTAGGGTCAGAATACAGGGGATAGTCATTGGATTCTTTACCGATTTTGGGATTATGTTATGTTAAGCGCTATGTTTGCTTGGGGACACTTAGAGGTCTTTGAGATGGCATGTTTAAGTTAGTTGGATACCGTTTAATATCTTGTTAGCTCTATAATTTGATATCAGATGGTTGTAAAATGGATTAGGGGACGTTTGGTGACCTTGTTAACCTTTGGACATGTGTTAGCTTGGTAAAATGTTATGGAGTGTTATCATACATTTGTTTAATCATTCCAATGAAGAAGTATGCTAATATGAGTTAGCCTGTGACTAGGTAGCGAGCTGGTTTAATGGGAGGTGTCGTAACCGTAAGTTGGCATACTACAGTCGAATCGAAGGTGAGTGTGTTTGATATGGTTCTCCTCAATATAATATTATTGTGATGGTGAGTGTATATCTTGCTAATTGTAGTTAGCTTCCGATATGGTTACCTTTGATGAGATATTGTTGTGATGGTGTGAGTGTATATCTTGCTAATTGTAGTTAGCTTCCGATATGGTTACCTTTGATGAGATATTGTCGTAGTGGTGGGTGTATATCATGCTAACAGATGATTTAGCTGTTGATATGTATGCATGATGATATGTATGCTTGGAGGTTGTATATCATGCTAACCGAGGTTTAGTTATTGATATGCATGTTGTGGTGTGTTGATTGTACCCGCTTAAGGATTGTGGAGTGAGTCACGCCATGTCGTATGCCATTCCGTCTAATTAACGGAGGTTGGGAGCATGGTTTGCGGGACACAATACCTTGGGTACATGGGATGTGGCAGACGTGCCACTGCATGTGATGTGATTACATTCATATGGTTGTGCATTGATCTCATTGCTTAGCTGGGTGGATATGTGGGTTATAACTGTTGTATACGTTCTAGTATTTTAGTTACCTTGGTGATGAGTACTCATGTTGATATTCCTTCAGGTATTGTGGTATTATGTTGAGCACTTCTATATCTCACACACTCTGGCTTTCCTTTTTGGTCTGCCAGGTAGCAGGTTGCTTAGAGTGGGTCCACTACTGGTCAACGTGTAGAGGTATACTCGAGCGTTAGCTTTGGGAGACGTCGGTGGTCGAGCTTGTTGTATGTAGTTGTTGAAGGAAGCGATTTTTATAAGTTGTAATCAAGTCGTGGATGAATATGTTGAAGTATAGAACTTATTAAGTTTGTAGTAGTGGTTGTGGTTCTTAGTTGTGCAGGCCTATGATTGGTTGGTCGGTGCGTTGACTCATTTATTTATTTTTTTGTGAGAAGTCTTCCGCTGGGTATTTATTCTGATAGGTTTTGAGGTGTGGCTTGGTCTTTTGTGTGGAATGCCACGTGGCCGTGTCGGTTCGGGCCCACTTTGGGTGTCGTTCCGGGGCGGGGCGTGACAACTTGGTATCAGAGCTAGTACTTTCTAGTCTCTGTGTTGAGAGTTGATTGGGGGGTTTGGTAGTGGACCATATGGTGTTGTGTTTGTCGAGTAAGAGTTAGTGGGTGACTAACGTGGGAGTATTTAATACTTAGCACTATGTTTGTTGTTGGTGGTTTGAGTTGTTAAAGCAGGTTGTTGATATGGCTCATCTAATGGAGCAGCAAATTGTAATAATTTCATGGCCTATTGCGCTAGCACTGGCAATGCCTTATGTGGGTCGTGTTCTGGGTGTTAGAGGTAAAGAGATTGAAGGGTTCCGGCATTGGGGTGAGTATGTGCTCAAGCATCAAGGAACTCAGGTTTGTCGGATGAGGTGACAGGTATATTCAATATTGTATGATGTCATGTGTAGGTAGTAATGGATTTGGGGTTGAACCTTTTTACCGTGTTGTCAAAGCTTAATGTGCTTTTGCAAGATGTGGTTTATGTTGGGTAGAGAAAGATGTATTGTTGTGTGGTATGTCAACCTTGCTGTAGTTTAAATTGATGTGGGAAGATTCTGGAGGGTTGGAGAGCTACGCGCTAGTGAAGGTTCATTTTGAATTTGAAATTCAGCATCAAAGTTGTGGGTTTGTGGACAATGAAATAAAAGGGTGTGTGTTTTTAGAAGCTACATGGCTTCATTGGTGTGTGATTGGATACGTGTGTGGTCTGTGCGCACTAAAAGGATGATACTCACATAGAGATATATGTGTTGCTAAATACAAGGAAAGTATTAACTGTTATTGAAGCTAAAAAACTTTTGAAGTGCGTTAAGGGTGTATGGAGAATATTGAACTTTTCTTAACAAAGTGGTTAATTTGGGTATATACACATCTAGTGTGGTAATGTTTTGGGCATAGTGCCTAAGGAAATGTTGTGGGGATGTGAATACTTCCGTTTAATTGAAAGGTTCAAAAACGGTTCGATGATCTTGATGATTATTTTGTGTGGTGTAGAGTTTGGTGTATTCGGTAATTCTATAATATTACTTCTGGGGACTGGAATAAGTAGTGAATGTGTATCTAATCCTTTTTCCTACGGGTGTTTGAGTGAGTATGCTTAAATGGCTTATCCGGTATTGTGGTTATGGTGTGGGGTATGTTGTTTAAGAATTAAAAGCATGTACGGAAGGGTTTTGTATTCTTTGGAAAAGGTGGAAGCTACACTCAATAGTCGTAGAGAATAAATCCATATTTGATGTTTGAAAGGAGCAAAATGAATATATGTCAATGTGAAACATAATGGGTTCGTGTTATATGAGTATGATTTTATTGATTCTATGTGAACTAGTATATGATTGTGGTTATCTTTGGGGAGATAGGTGTGGGCGAGTATTTCTATGTCTTATTTCATGTACAGAGGAGTTGGGAAGGTTTAGTGAGTTAGTTATTGATTGTAGCGTTAATGGGTGAGGTGGTTTGTCTAATGGTTGGAGTGGCGAGTTGGAAGGAGTTGGGAGTCACGTTTAAGGCGACGGAAATTAGTTGAAAAATTGGAGCAGATACAAATGGTAAGTGTGAATGTTTGGGTTTCTCAAAAGGGAAGATATGTTTGGGTTCTGCTATTATAACAGGGTTTAAATGATATATGTTGGGGAGGTACAAGTTTAGTTGAGATTGTTCGGTTAACGAATTGAAATGATACAAGTCTGGGAACATACAAATCAGGTCGGGATTGAATTGTGTTGAGAGAATGGACAATGTCTATGAGCAGATGCAGCGGTCAGATGGCAAAATGGGTTAACTTCGCAGAAGTGAAACTGGGGCAGAGTGTTGGTGTTCTTAAAAAACCATTCTGAGAGAATGGACAGGTATAACTTTTAATTGTTGTTTGATTCGATAGCATGATCATGCATTATGGCTTCGTGTCAGAGTCAGTCCAGTCGACTGGAGTATCAGTGGTGTTATGATGAAATAGGCAACGTGCCTATCAAATCATGACATGTCTTGCATATTGTCATATTCACATGCCATCAATGATATTTATGTTGTGGACTAACCTTGTTTTGAAGGGACACATTACAACAGAACTGGGTTTTGGTTTCTGAAACAGAATTCGGGGGTGGTATTGAGTTGACAATGAAACGTGGAATGGTGTTGGGATCTTTGTTGTGATGGAATGATGGAAAGGATGGTAGGGTATATGAGGGCATAGGGAAAGTGGTTTAAATGAAGCGTAAGTGTTTGTTGAGGTTAGATGTGAAATCTTATGTGATAATTGGGTTACTGCGGTAGCAAGTCTGCGATGGATCGAGGGGTAGGAAGTTAGGTGGGTAGTCGATTATATTGGTATATGTTGGGTTGTACTAGTGTGTTAGCATATACAAACTTCTTAAAATGTTGCTTGTATGCGATGGATGTGCTTGTTTTGGTGTACCTAAGTGATGAAATGGTTAGTGGGGCATGATCATATAATGTACGTATATATTGTTTCGAGATTGATGCTTGTTGGTGTATTAAGTAGTGTGATTATGCTAATTGATGGTACGAGGTTAAACTTAATTTTTCCTAAAAGGTTGTAGCCATGTTTTGAGCGTGCGTATTGATGTGATGGTCATGGTAGCTTAGAAAGTTGGTACTGATGATGGGATCAATTTTACAAAGAAAATTGTTGAGATTGCGTTATATTGATTTTAACGAGAGTAAGGGAGTTTCTGGTTGGAATTTACTCTATTAAAGGATAAGCTCGTAAATTTCCTATGGTGGAATTGTGTAAAATGATGAAAGTGGTTTTAGCATGTAGGCGTGTTGGGTGCCATGATGTAAGTTGAGAGTGATTAGTTCTCTTTGAGAGGCCGAATTGGTATTGAGTTAGTATGTGCAATACTCTTTTAATTGGATTCGTCGGGAGTTGATGTGAAACAAGGAAGTTTTAAAATGAGAATCATAACAATGTAAGTTCCTATATGTTTTGTTGCTCAAAGGCATGATTAGGGAAAAGGAAAGTTTTAATTAGGTGGTGAAGCTAAGTGAGAGTGGATTACGATGGTGTATTTGAACAAGTAGTTGATTTATGGTTTTGTGTTTATACATCGTCTGTTAAAAGGTGTTGTATATATCAATGTGTTATGAAGTTGCGTAGTTTAGTGATTTATTTGCTTGCGATGATGGTGTTGCTAGGATTGGTCGTGGGACAAGATTGTTTTGATAACCTATTGGTTTTGGTTGTCGCTAGTGGCTCTAATTTCGGGGACGAAATTTTCTAAGGGGGGGAGAGTTGTAATACCCGCCCCGAATATTTCGTATTTAAACTCATATTTTGAATGGAATTAGATGTTTTTGAGGTTGAACTGTATGTAGTAGAACCTCGAGGGCTTTATATGTGATTTGCGAGTTGGAGTATAAGTTGTACATGGTTTCGTTTGCATACGATAATTTTCCTTTGAACCAAATAAATATCCAGGGAGATATTTTCTCCCTCACTCTTATCCTTTTACGTAGAGAGAGAGAGAGAGAGAGAGAGAGAGAAGAAAGACGCCAGGAGGAAGAAGAAGAGAGGAAGCGGAGAATGAAAGAGAAAACCTTGGATTGATTTTCTTAACTTGAAATTGAAGCACAAACCTGGTAAACTCATGAACCTAGCCTTGAATCTCTTGAATTTGGTGTTTAGAACATGAATTGATTCTTGTGGTTAATAGTTCTTACGAAGCTCTTTGTTATAAATGAGTTTGAGCATGATTTTGTGAAGTTTTGGTGAGTTTTAGATGAGATTTGAGTTGAGAAAAGATTGGGAATCGAAGGATGAACAAGCTGGATTTTCGCTAAAAAACCCAGTTGGTACCTGTACCACTTTTTATGGTACCTGTACCGGCTGTCCAGAACTAAAACATTTGGGTCGATTTCGGGTGGGTACCTGTACTTAGTTTTGTGGTACCTGTACCTCTCGGGTAATTTTCAGTAACTGTTGTAAAACTTCGGACGATCATATCTTTTTCATCTGGACTCCTTTTTGGCCAAATTATATATCGAAATTGATGTACTAAAAATGTACTTTTTAACAGTGGTGGTTCGATGACCTAATTCTAATCCTAAAAGAAGCTAGGGTCAGAATACAGGGGATAGTCATTGGATTCTTTACCGATTTTGGGATTATGTTATGTTAAGCGCTATGTTTGCTTGGGGACACTTAGAGGTCTTTGAGATGGCATGTTTAAGTTAGTTGGATACCGTTTAATATCTTGTTAGCTCTATAATTTGATATCAGATGGTTGTAAAATGGATTAGGGGACGTTTGGTGACCTTGTTAACCTTTGGACATGTGTTAGCTTGGTAAAATGTTATGGAGTGTTATCATACATTTGTTTAATCATTCCAATGAAGAAGTATGCTAATATGAGTTAGCCTGTGACTAGGTAGCGAGCTGGTTTAATGGGAGGTGTCGTAACCGTAAGTTGGCATACTACAGTCGAATCGAAGGTGAGTGTGTTTGATATGGTTCTCCTCAATATAATATTATTGTGATGGTGAGTGTATATCTTGCTAATTGTAGTTAGCTTCCGATATGGTTACCTTTGATGAGATATTGTTGTGATGGTGTGAGTGTATATCTTGCTAATTGTAGTTAGCTTCCGATATGGTTACCTTTGATGAGATATTGTCGTAGTGGTGGGTGTATATCATGCTAACAGATGATTTAGCTGTTGATATGTATGCATGATGATATGTATGCTTGGAGGTTGTATATCATGCTAACCGAGGTTTAGTTATTGATATGCATGTTGTGGTGTGTTGATTGTACCCGCTTAAGGATTGTGGAGTGAGTCACGCCATGTCGTATGCCATTCCGTCTAATTAACGGAGGTTGGGAGCATGGTTTGCGGGACACAATACCTTGGGTACATGGGATGTGGCAGACGTGCCACTGCATGTGATGTGATTACATTCATATGGTTGTGCATTGATCTCATTGCTTAGCTGGGTGGATATGTGGGTTATAACTGTTGTATACGTTCTAGTATTTTAGTTACCTTGGTGATGAGTACTCATGTTGATATTCCTTCAGGTATTGTGGTATTATGTTGAGCACTTCTATATCTCACACACTCTGGCTTTCCTTTTTGGTCTGCCAGGTAGCAGGTTGCTTAGAGTGGGTCCACTACTGGTCAACGTGTAGAGGTATACTCGAGCGTTAGCTTTGGGAGACGTCGGTGGTCGAGCTTGTTGTATGTAGTTGTTGAAGGAAGCGATTTTTATAAGTTGTAATCAAGTCGTGGATGAATATGTTGAAGTATAGAACTTATTAAGTTTGTAGTAGTGGTTGTGGTTCTTAGTTGTGCAGGCCTATGATTGGTTGGTCGGTGCGTTGACTCATTTATTTATTTTTTTGTGAGAAGTCTTCCGCTGGGTATTTATTCTGATAGGTTTTGAGGTGTGGCTTGGTCTTTTGTGTGGAATGCCACGTGGCCGTGTCGGTTCGGGCCCACTTTAGGTGTCGTTCCGGGGCGGGGCGTGACAAATATGGAATCAACGAGTACGATTCAAACAACAACAAAAATTAATACTCCGTAGTAAAGACGGAAAATGTTTGAAAGGTGTACTAAACATTGGGATCTTTTGGTTCTATTCTCTTCAACTTAATTTAAATTTAACTTAAATTTGAAATTTTGATCTTTATTTTAATTTTTTTCGAATTTGTTAGTTTTGTACAAATTTTTTGTAGATTATTGATTTGTCTCAACGAGAGAATTAGAATACTGAATTTTTTTATTTTTACCCACGTATGCTAAGAAATAGCCATTTTGTAACACAAAAATGTCATTTTTTATAAAATATAATTATTTTTTAAAATACTTGGATAAAAGTAAAATAAATATTACTTTTCCGATTTCTCTCGTTGAGACGAATCAATAACCCACAAAAATTTGACACAAAATTAACAAATACGAAAAAAAAATTCAAATAAGCACGAAACTCCCGAATTTAAGCTAAATTTAAGTTAAGTCGAAGAAAACGAGGCCAAAGTGAGCCTTAAATGGGAGGAGTAGCTTACCTTGGACTGGGATCTAGTCTCCGGTCCGGGGGGGGGGGGATAAAAACGTGAAATACGAAGCGCGTGGCTACGGGGTGTGTGCCCCTGGAGTATGTGGCGAGCCGCCAATAGTCTGAGCTCTGGAAATACCTTTACACGTGTTTCCCTGTTGGCGTTCATGGTTTTGGACCCATTTGCATGGCATGCGGTCACCCTGTCAGCCCTTCGTTTTCAATTCCAATTACCATTTTAACACTCCCGCCGTGGATTGGATGAATGGACAATAGGGCCCTTGCCCAAGCCCTTTATTTTCTAGATTCAAACATCGTACAAATATAAGTATCCAAATTACATCAAACGAGATATAAATCCATTATTACACTAAGTCCAACTAAAAAGTCATTAACAGGGTAAATAACTGAACAAATATTTACCATTCAAAGGAAAATAAATAATCAATCTTGCTTTTGGTAAGGATTAAATCCCGACCTCTTTTCGTAGAGTGTACAATGGTGACCAACTGAGCTAATCCAATTTATTTAGTTCCTTTGGTTAGTTGACAAAGTGGAGTTTGGGCACTAGCTTTAGCTTATTATTTTTCCATTTAGTGGATTCTTTTATTTCGTGGTCAAATTTTTTAATTCAACTTGACAAATTAATGCTGTGTTTAGATCTCTTTTTGGAAAAAAAAAAATTCCTACTCAAAAAATACTCATTACCTATACTTTCAACCATTACTCTTCACTCATTATTTCTATCTCTAATAATTATTCTCATTTCTCGCTTTATCTCTATTCACTCATTACCCCTACTTTCAATCATTACTCTTATAAAAAAATTCTCAAAAACTCATTCAAATACAACAGAAGTGTTTCAAAATTTTAAATTAATCTCGACGAAGAATATATAGAAAAGTAAACATATGAGAAGAACTTGCAAAAAGAATATAAAAGAGAAGTAAACAAATTGAACACAAAACTAAGAGAAGCTCAAGAAAATAAAAATAAGACGATTGGTGATACACTTTTCTCCAAATGTAAAGAAATAGTAACAAAATAAAAAGGGTGGGTTGAGATGCCCTAGTAAGGATAAATAAAATTGTACTACCAAGAGAAAGTGTAACAATTGGATTCATTTGCTAAAACATACCGGATATGTATAATTTAGTTGACAATAAGCCATCAATGACAAGTGTTTTTTTGATAATTCAAAATCGAAACTGTTAATTATACATTCAAATTACGTGGTAAGTTAACTAGTGACTTCTAATCTGGTGACATCGGATAAAAATATAGTAGTAATGATTATTCAATGCTCGTTGATCACCACAAACATAGTGCTTCGGAGCATTTTTTTTTATCATCGGGTGTTTTCACTAACAAAAAAGTTGTAGATCACAATTGTTTACTTTTGTATTGGATGTCTTTCAAAATATTTGCGTAAAAGTCATAATTTATAATTTTTGCTTTCCCTTTTTCTCTCGTCGAGACAAACAAATATTACGCAAAATTTAACGTAAAACTAACAAACGCAAAAAAATAAATTAAATAAGGAACACCCTATAATGAGGGAAGGAGCATGTGGCACCTAATAATTATTCCAAAAGACAGCCCCCGGAATTTTAGAACTGTGCATAAAAAAACTCGAAGACGTACCAATCAAACCAAGACGAAGTTTTCATTTGTTTTCCCGGAGCAAAAGCAGAGGGAGAAAAGGGCAGAATAAAGATTTCACATCTGGCAATGCACCAAACTTTCCCGAAAACTAGCATCCCAGTAGACCCCAGTACTTCCTACCATGAAACCACTCTTGAATCCCCTCTTGGAAACCCACTGCGCCCCACAAAACCCACGAACCCACAATCCCCTTCCCATATAACCCCTCCTCCCTCCCACAAACCCTCGCAACTCTCTCTCTCTCTCTCTCTCTCTGATAAAAGAGTACATCTCTCTCTCTCTCTAGACATATTCTACTTGCACTCATATACACCTATATGCCATGCGGGTCAGCTGTAATGGATGCCGAGTCCTCCGCAAAGGCTGCAGCGACGACTGCCCCATCAGACCCTGCCTCCAGTGGATCAAATCCCCTGAATCCCAATCGAACGCCACCGTCTTTCTCGCCAAGTTCTACGGCCGCGCCGGCCTTCAGAACCTTATCAATGCCGGCCCCGACCACCTCCGCCCTTGTAAGCTTTTCCAAAACCACTTTTTTCTTTTTTTCCTTTTTTATCTCAAAAAAAAAAACTTTAAAACACAAATCATCCAATGCATATGGGTCCCGAGAAGGTGATAGGCTCCAAACACGTTGTTTCCGGGATGTGTTTTAAAGTCGTGTTTCTATGCTCTCTCTTTTTGTAAATTTTTTATTCCGAAAAGAAAATAAACTAATGATTTTTGTTCTCTGTTTTCTTATTTCAGCGATTTTCAGATCGTTGCTATACGAGGCGTGTGGCCGCATCGTGAACCCGATCTACGGCTCGGCTGGCTTGCTGTGGTCCGGTAACTGGCACCTCTGTCACGCCGCAGTCGAAGCCGTCCTAGCCGGCGCGCCGATCGTGCAGGTCTCTTTGGAAACAGACGAGAGCACAATGAGCCCGCCACTCAAGGCGTGCGACATCCGCCACGTGTCCAAGGACGAGAGCTCGGCTGCTTCTCGAGATGTGCACCACAAGGTGAGAACTCGTGGGAAGTTCAAGCGCGCCGGCAAGAAGCCGAAGGGTGGGACGGAGCCGGCGGTTGACGAAGCCGAGGCGGCTCGGGTTATGTGGAGCTGGTCGAATAAGAAAGAGTTTGACAGGTCGGCGAGTCATGACTCGGTGGTGAGTCATCAGAGGAGCGAGGGTGATAGTAGGTCCGTGGAGACGGTGGAGGAGTCATTGGTGAAGGCTGATGAGGGAGCCGGTGGTAGGGGGGTTGAGCTGGAGCTGAGTCTCGGCTTGGAGCCGATCCTGAGGGCTGAGAAAGCATTGAAGGGTGGGGAGGAGATCGATGGTTCATCTGGCGCCACGTGTGAGGTTCAGCTGGGCTTGAATTTTCTTGTAGGAGTTTAGCCTTTACCAAATCTGTGTGCTACTTCAGAGTTCAGACCAAACAAAAAGGGGAAAGAATCGGTGTAACTTTAGACCGTTAGATTAACCAGTTTTGGGTCGGCCCAGATCAAACAATCTTGGAATTATTTTATTTTATTTTATTTTTGCTTTTACCTGACTTTTAATTGGTCACGGAAAAGTTGAAAGATACTATATGCGATACAAAGATATATGCGATACAAAAGATAAGAGACAAAAAAAATAATGAACAATCAAAATAATGGGACGGGGAATAGTACTAGCGGAAAGTCTTTCATGCGGTACGGTCCACCGCGCGATTATTGGGGTTCACTTCGGGTCTCAAAAAATACAAAAAAGTATTTATAAATTTTAAAATAATATTTTATGGGATTCTGTAAAATATTAACTATAACGGATATCGATAAGTATGTTTTTCGGAATTTGTACGAATTAAACTGTCTTAGTTTTGCAAATTCGTTTTTGTAAATTTAAAAAATATATCTACTGATATGCGTTGGAGCTGATTTTTTACATGGTTTCATAAAATATTATTTTAAAATTTATAAATATTTTTTAATATTTTTTTGGGGCTCAAAGTGGACTCCAATAGACGTGCGATAGACGATCACCGCGAATTCCATGCGGTGACCGTAGTCCTGCTCTAGTACTGGTGCGAAACAAGACTCTTGGAAAAGTACAACCTTGGTGACAAGAGGAGCAATTTTTATCTTCCAAATCTTATTTCTTGGATTCGGTCAAAACAAACATCAATGTTACTCGGACACAATTGTGTCCCGGCCGTTTAATGCACATGGTATACGCATCGAATGATTGGGTGCGGTTGAAATTTTATTTGAAGTTGTGTTTATAGATTTTTTGAAAAACAAATCTTATTTCTTTGATAATGATACTTCACACGCCGTGCCACGTATTTGTATAACGCCCTTTGGGTGTTTTTGCAGATAAAAAAAGAGAGTAAATAAATACATTCTGTTAAGAAAAAGTGAATAGATCTAGAAAAATGGGAAAATTTTCATAAGGTAAACAAAATACTACTAATGCTTTTCCGTAGCCAACTAGCACGTACTGTATCACCTTATAATTTTGGATTTTTTTTGTAACTCTCATACCTCCCGCCGTAAGACATAAATTGAAAAAATGAACTGCTCAGTCTAATTATTTGGCATAACTATTGGGCTAGATAAATATCTCTATTATAAAACAAAACAGAAAAGTATAGGGACAAGTTATTGGAATGACTTAAATTTATTTGATCAAATGGTTATAGTGCATCTTTCTACTTTCCGGCTAAGTATCCATGGTTCTCACCTAAATCACACAATTGCTATCCCCTTCCACGTTGGAGGAGTCGTTGGCATGTTGGAGGAGTCGTTGGTGAAGGCGGATGAGCGAGCCGGTGGTGGTGGGGGTTCAGCTGGAGTTTGGGGGGTTGGGTGGTGGTGGTGTTTGGATGCCAAAGTTGGAGGCTGGATTTGGAGCCGCCCAAGAAGGGAAATTTGAGCCTCTCCCGGATTTCTTCTCTGCCTCTTCACAGATTAGTCCACCTCTTCCTGGATTAGGCAACGACAGGTGTAATGTCCCGATTTTCGGACACGTTAATGAAATCCTTTTCAGTTGATTTAATAATTCATAAAATTAATATATAAGAAATAAAATTTTATTAAACAGAGTTTAGCAGTGAAAATCTCACATATCAAAGTCAAACCTACTTAATTGTCTTACAAACCAACAAAATGAAATAGAGTTTGACAATTGTGATAACACTTATGCAAATTTAATTAAAAGTACATCAAATTAACAGAGCTTCTAAGGGTAGGGCATCCAAGGCTCAACAAACACCCCTTCTTCAGCTGAAAGGTCTTTACCCTGGTACGGATCGTCTTGTAGTGAATTCTGCTCTTCGGTTTCTTGATTACCTGGCATGAAACGCCAGTCCAACGACACGTAATGAGTTTTGAAACTCAGTAGATAATTTCAACCCTACTAACCCCTTACCTTATAATTAGCAAATCAACAATATAATAATTCACATGAGGTACAGGATAACGACAAATTGTCATTTTTTTTACTATCCATCATCTTACATGAAATCTAAGGATTCTCTCCACAAGGTCCTTTCCTCCCACATCCACCAACTTTGACCGTCCCGTGGAACAACTCTCCGTTTATTTGTCCTGCACTAGGGTTCTAAGCGAATACTACTAAATTATATACTCAGTCCGGATTCGCCTACCACAATAATAGAGGAACAACTCACCATGACAACTCAGCATTAGGGGGTCGCACTATCTCATTGTCAGGATCCTTTACCGTCTCCCAACTCTACACGCTGGGTACTTTACCATACCCCTAATCTACACACTGGGTACTGTACCATATTCAGGGATCCTTTACCGTTTCCTAAAATACTGTACTCAGAGTCCTTTACGGTCATCCACACACACACTGGGTACTGTACCGTATTTAGGATCCTTTACTGTATCCCAAATACTGTACCCAGAGTCCTTTATCGTCCTCCACACACACACACTAGGTACTGTACCGTATTTAGGATCCTTTACCGTATCCAAAATACTGTACCCAGAGTCCTTTACCGTCCTCCACACACTCTGAATATTTTACCATACTCGGGGTCCTTTACCGTTCCCCAACTCAACTAAAGGTACTTTACCGTACCGGGGTCCTTTGCCGGCACCCAACATCCTCAATCAACTTTACCATTTTATCCTTTACTTAATCACTTCTATGCGTTCACTACTCGAAACCATTCCATGAACCTTAGTCCAATCTAGCACATACAACATGTTACAATCAACAACAGCTCAAACACGATATATTTCAATAAGACAACAATATAACAATTGATAGGTGCGAATAATTAAACACAAAAGGGATTTGGATTGGGCCGAAGCCTTTTTGGATATTTGGATTTTATCGAACAAAAATATAATCTTATTAACTTTAAGGATTTCCATTAGCATTTTCGTAACCCTTAGGTTTAATATTAGTTATTATAAAATTATCTTGTATCTATTTAACATGGTAGACAATAGTAATGGATCATAAAATATTTTGAGCATTTCTGGATATCAATATATTGCATAAAGTGTATTAATCTCTAGAACATACAACTTCTTAAGGTTGTATCGCAAACTTAATAAACCTAAAGGTGCTCACTGTATTTTATTATTGACATGCTATTAATATATTCGGCCAAAAGCACATACTTCAGTAATCCGTGGGGGCTACCTGTAATAAGGGTGCAACTTGTATTTACTGTTGTGGGCTGAAATATAACATTCAACAACTCCAGGGGGTTAATTGTGATTTAGGTATCTTCTTTTTTTAAAGAGTAAATTACAGTAAACCCCCCTCAACTAACCTGAATTTTCACTTAACCCCCTCCGACTACAAAACCCAACAGTATGCGCCCTCTAACTATCCAAAATTGACACTTAACACCCTTTTGTTAGGTCTCCGTAGGAAAAATGCACCAACCGCCGTCTCTGGCCACCGGCCGGCCGATCCAAGCCGTCCAAAATTTTTTTTAAAAAAATAGAGTGGGCTAACGCGGGAATCAACGGCATCCGACGTGCGTAGGTGCTCGATCCAAACACCCCAAGAATTTAAATGGGGTGTTTAGATCGAGCACCTACGCATGTTGGATGCCGTTGATTCCCGCGTTAGCCCACTTGGTTTTTTTTTTTTTAATTTTTGGACGGCTCGGATCGGCCGCCCGGTGGCCGGAGACGGCCGTCGGTTCATTTTTTCTACGGAGACCTAACAAAAGGGTGTTAAGTGTCAATTCTGGATAGTTAGAGGGTGCACACTGTTGGGTTTTGTAGTCGGAGGGGGTTAAGTGAAAATTCGGATTAGTTGAGGGGGGTTTACTGTAATTTACTCTTTTTTAAAACTCGACGGCTAGACACAGTTGCCACCTTGGAAAAATGGGTTTTGTCCCGCGAACTCGTTCATTTCCAATTCCAAGCCATAAACTAAGATATGAGAAAGGTTCTGGTGTGATTTAATCAAAATAAATCAAAATTTATCACGTACTTTTGCATTCACTATTTATAGCGGAACAAAACAAAGGAGCACCGAATTCGGTCTTGTGACGTCGGAATCAATTTCTTCTACTCTAAAATGTTAAATACTAATATGTAAACACATAATATACTTAGGAGAGAGTAGGGAAACGATTATATTACCTTTAATTCAGACAAAGCAATTCGGTGGAATCCGGTGGGTTTTTGTTTGGTGGCGAAATTCCAGTATGCCAGCAGTAACTTCGGAGTGAAATAACTCTATCAAACTTTGTCTGTTTTTGGCGATCCTTTTGTCTAATGCAAAGATCTCGAAATGTTCTACAATTTTCGTGAAGAAGTCTAAGCCCGAAAACCATTCAAACTAGGAGAAAAGTAGGGGTTTTATAAGTCCTGTGTGCTGTCTGGAAACAGAAATCCGAAAATTTCACTGAACTTTGGACGGCAATAACTCTATCAATCCTTGACCGTTTTGGGTGATTCTTGGGTTGAAATCGAAACTCTCGACGCCCTCTACAACATTCATGAAGGAACTCAGACCTAAAAACGACATCATCGAGGATAAAAATGGACAAGAAGATAGGTTCGTGGTATGGATGAATAAACGAAATGACGTGATCTCTGTTTCTTTTTTCTTTTCTTCTTTCTCCTGCTTTGCCTCCTCCTTCTCCTTCTTAATTAGCCTAGCACTTCTCTCTCTCTCTGGCCTGCCGAAAATGGGGAAAAGAAATGGGGTGGATTTATTTTGTAGGGATAAAAGTGGGGGTAGTTGGAGTGTGAGAGGATAAGTATGGAGTGGCAGAGAGTGGGAGGGAAGTAGAGAGTTAATTCGCATAGGATTCTAGTTAGGATTTAGATAGGAATGTTAAGAGATGAGAATTGTGGGAACAAAATCCCATAATTTGTGGGATGATTACTAGTATCTATAATATAGATAAATATGCACACGCATTTATAGTTACAAGTTGAATTAAAATTTTGCTAAACTAATTTTAGTTACGAAAAATTAATCTAAGTTACGGTTTAATCTAATTACACTTTTAAATAGTTAATCGATTACTATAGATTATTTGATTAAAAATAATTTCTTTATTCAAAAAAAAATAGGGCAAAAATTCGGGTTGTTACAACAGGGGTACCCCCTATCGTTAGTGAAATGGCTTGCCATTTTGACTGTTTTGCCCTACACTTTTCCCTTTTCGCGCCTCCTTACACGGGCTAATAGACAGAGAAAAGACAGACAGAGAGAGAGAGATCGAAGACAGAGAAGAGGTGAAGGAGTGGTACTTGGAACAGAACATTGGCATCGGAGAAGGAGGTTGCCGATCGTCGACGTCAGAGTAATCAGACCAGGAGTGGGCGAGGACGGTACGACCCTAGTTGAGTTTTGGCGAGTGGAGGCTGAAGGAAGAGGTTGGGGGGAGTGAGGGAGGCGGCGGTGGTGGTGGATCTGTGGGTGAGGTTTTATTTTTGGAAAATGAGGAGTGAAGGAATTTGTTTATATCTACACCCCTTTACATATACATATATATAATTTTTTCTAATACATGCTGATTTTTCCATTTTTTCCACTTACTAAATATTACATTTGTAATTTTTCAGAAAATAATACTATTTTTTTTGGAAAAAAAACATGATTTAATTCCATCATATCCATCTTTCATATCTTTCTTCTCAAGAAATTATCCAAAAACCTCATTATAAATCCACCATTCTTAAGAGGTGATACCATCCTTCTTAACATATCACATTTCATTACATATTCACCTTTAAATTCACTCTCATTTTATATCAACTCAAAAAAATTCCTTCATCCAAACCGAGCGGCCCTGATCAAACCATCTGTCATAAGCCTTTGGAATTTTGTTAGTAGGAGTAGTACTTTGTTTTGTTTTTACTTTTACCATACTTTAATTGGTCACGGAAAAGTTGAAAGATATACGCGACGAGACAAAAAGAAAATTTGATTAAACAAAATGAGACAGGAATAGTTCTAGTGGGAAACAGTACTCTTGGAAAAGTACGACCTTGGTGACAAGAAGAGCAATTTGTATCTTCCAAATCTAATTTCTTGGACCATCTTGCTATTATCAGTCCACCAAACTGACGATAAATACATTAGAAAACACGTGATTCTGTGTACTTTTTGCACTCTTTAATACACATTCATAACACTTATCATTGTCAGTCCATTGAGCTAATTTTAGAACTTTTCTTTCTCGGATTCGATCAAATCAAAAGCCAAAAAAGACAACAATGTTACGCCAGCACAACTGTGTTGTATCCAGATTGTTCGATGCAAGTGAGTCTACATGTATTCAATGGCTAGCTGCGGACGCAATTTTATTTGGAGTTGTGTTTATAGGTTATTTGAAAAACAAATTTATTATTTCTTGGATTATTATACTTCAAGCCAAGCCACATATAACTATATATGTTACACAAATTGTGGTCATGAAGTAAATACATTTTCGGTTTAAAAAAAAAGGGGTGAATAGATCTGGGAAAATGGGAAAATTTCATAAGGTGAACAAAATACCAATGTTTTCCGTCTTCATTGTTTGGACGGCAAAATACAAATTATTTTCCTATGCATCTAGTTTTGGCAATTCACCTCTGTAACTTTGAAAAAGAGCCGACTTAGCACATACGGTAGCACCTTATAATTTTGGATTTTTTTGCAACTCTAATACCTCCCCCGTAAGACATAAATTGGAGAAAAGGAAAAAAAAAAAAAAAAAAGGCCTTAGATCAGTCAACTTATTTAGCATATCTGTAGGGCTAGATGAATGTTCATGTGCAATTAGCATATCTGTTGGGCTAGATAAATATTCAAGTACAATACATGCGCATGAACATTTTATAGCAATATTGATGTACGCACTTATGACATCCTATATACTCACATTTGTTCCAACAAAAAGATGCACGTAAAAAGTGATCAAGCCAAAAAGTGGATATGGTTGATCAAGGGATCTCGACAGACCCCGCCAAAGGTAAAAAAAGTCTTGGAAAAATGACGGATCAAGATGTGTTTTAATAATTAATTGGACATTTTAATATTCGTTAAGAATATGCTAAAAATATTTGTTAATGTCTTGAAGGCGATGAGGCGATCTCTCGTTTTGGGTGTGTGTGTGTGTGTGTGTGTGTGTGGGGGGGGGGGGGGGGGGGGGGGAGTTCTTCCTCCTCCCCCAGGCCTTCTCATCTCCTCTCTTCTCCTGACTTCCACCGCGCCGTTTACTGTTCGTTTTGGTTCGGAGATCGAACCCGGAGCTGCTCAGTTGGGGTGCAAGGTGGAAGACGGTGACTCACCGGACAAAGTTTCGGCCTGAATCTACTTTTCCACTTCCATCTGACTTTATTTTCTTGTGGGTAAATCACAGAGAGGGTAAATCCAGATCGTGTTATCAACATGGTCATTGCTCACAATTTTGATCTGCTCTCGAACTCCATTCGGCTTCTGAGTTGTCGGCGTTCATGGGTTCAGATCTGTTAGCCCACAGCCGTTCAGGGTCCGTCCTTCGGTTGATGGCAGATGGCGTCGGAGCTGCTATGTCCAAACTCACCGGAAATGGTGGCGTCTGCTACTACTCAGGCCTTGACTAGTTACGGCAAAGGAGGGATTTTCAGTTCGATCTCTCTCAGTTTCGGAATTGGCGATTGCGGCTGAAGTTTGCAGGAAGAGTCGGGCTTCATCAACAGCCGGCCATGGCTAAGGTGGGGTCCCTTCTAATCGGGCCAGCCCGAATTACATCTGTGGAATCCAGCCAGGTTGGAGCTTCACATGGTCAATTGGAGGTATAATCAATTGGAACAAATTTGTGTTTTGACCAGTTTAAATTGGCAATAATTTATTACAATCTGAAGATTCGTATTGAGGGCAGTCTTCTTTTTGGACTGAGATCGGGTTAATCTGTTTTGGATCTATTTCATTAATCCTAGCCTCACGCAAGCTCACAGTGGGCTTCTATTGTGGGAAGCATTTTCGTACATACATGGCTGCTGTAGGTCATGATACATTGTGTATTCTCTGGGCAGTTTAGTTTCTGCCAGTTTTTACAATGGGCTTGCGCCCTATTTTGGCCTGGATTAGTTTCTAGGCATTCAAGCCTTGAGGGCTCTCTGCTGGGAAATTTGTTGCGCTGCAATTTCACAACCCAAGATAATTGCTGTTCTAAACCGTTTGTTTTCTTTCAGTGGTATGAGTGACTATGTCTGTTCTTATTAGATGAGTGGTAATGCACTGATTGAGCGGAGCAGTATATAGTCTTCTGCAGTTTTGTGTGGCCTCGAAATGTGCTAGTTGATTCGGTGGTAATTCACTGTTGCTGATGTCTGATTATAGGCTCCTTTTCTGTCTCACTTTTTAGGTTATAGCGAGCCTAGGGGATTAGGTTGAAGGAGTAGTAGTCTAGATGGATTGGGCGTGGTGTGCAGGGTACTTAAGGGGGTAGCCTTGTCGGATGCACACATCTCTAGTTCGAGCCTCTTCTCGGAGCCTCGTTCCTCTGTAGTAGCTCTTCTCTTAGAGGTGGGTATTGCGTTAGACTCATTATGTTAGGTTGGAGCATGAGAATCTTGGTCTTCATATCCCATCTTTGGCAACTGTGGTGATTGGTATTTGGCTGAAGACGGGTTGTTTTCTGTGGAACCTTGGAATTGGGTGGAGGGAGTAGTAGATTGGTTGGATTGGGCGTGGTGTGCAAGGTTGGGCGCCCTGTCGGATGCAGTCATCCCCGGATCGAGCCTCTTATCTGTACCTAGTTTCTCTGTAATAGCAGTTCAGCCTCCCCTCAATGCCGAGTTGCTATGTTGCTGCAATTCCTCAGTGATGGTTCATCAGATGGTCGTTATTCGACTGCGACTTCGTTATATTATAACCTAGCCGGGCAGGCTGTGCCAGGCAGTAGTTAGCTTTCATGTCTTCATTACTTCATGTATCACTTTTGTATCATACCCCGCTGTGTTTTCTTCCTGACGGATAGTACAATAGGGTATGATAACAAATCACATTGCACTTTGTTATTTACTTTAATCTACCTTACTCTCCATGCGGGTTGTGCATGGTTTATCGAACTTTTTTCACTTTTCTTGTTTTTTCCTTTTATTTTCCTCATGGGGTATGTCCCTTGTAGGCTGTACATTCGCTTAACCTCTTTTAATTTCAAGCTAATTTACCAAAAAAAAAACATTTGTTAATGCTGAAAATGTTCTTGATGAGTATTAATTATCAAAACACGTTTTTGTCTATCATTTTCCCAAAAGTCGTTTCTCTTTAGCTGCAGCTCTTTATGGTATTTAGAGAGAGCAAAATGATAGGTTTTGAAAATGTGCGGATAGACCCAATGCCGTCATATTCTCCATTCATATTAACAGAAACAACTTTAAAAGACTGATATACCCTTATCATGTCCCTTGATTCTTTTTCTTTTTTAAATTTAACTACACTACCCCCTATACCAAAAATTGAATCAAAACCGTTGATATTGTAAATTTTGACGAGTACTACATCTATGCCAAAATTCAAGTCAATCAAAAAATGAAAAGCTCGTGGTCGAATCGATTTTGCTATGAAATTAAAATTTTAAATATGAATTTACTAAAAATTAGATCACTGGATTATTGATGCCTGATCGAGATGATTTTTTTACAGAGATACATTACTCTTTACTTAATACATTATGAACGACTTATATTACATTTTAGAGGCGTGTGAGATACATCTTCGTTAATATGGATAGAAAACATGACGACAATGGGTCTATCTGTATATTTTCAATACCACAGGTAGATTATGCGGTCAATTTTGAACCATGAGGAGGGTATCCGCACATGGCAATAACTACAGGGAGTGAAAGTGGACTTTGCTCAATTGTAAACGACATTAGTGGATTTCTGAGCACCAAGAGATTGCTGCAATCTACACAAAAGGGAAACTGCCTTTTCTCGATCTGGGGGATCCCTACAAGACTCTTGGGGCGTTTGTGATTTGTTTTTCGTGATTAGGCTTTTGATGTATAGTGTTGCTTCGTCAGTTTTGTTGGTGTTGTATGGGGATTGTTTTTATCCCCTCTGTATAATCCTTTGTTTGAGCTATGAAAGTCTTGCATTTTGTATAAAAAAAAAAAAAAAAGTCCCAACGATCGATGGTGGTTGTGGTCGCGGATGCTATGACGATTAAGCCAGTTGAACAAAATAGAAGTGTATATTGACTTCTAGTATAGGTTTTGAGAGTGTGTACCTTTGCTTCTCGTATCCTTGTACCTTTGCTTCATTTTGGATATGCATATGAGTACCCTATATGTCATCGCATGCTCTTCGGGGTTTTGTTAGGAGAGGATTAATAATACAGGTCCACGATCTTTCATTCAGCTATTTGAGTGTATCTAATCATGGAAATGTAGGACAAATGAACGAGGTTCATCATCATTTTTGCGATCTCCTAGTCTGAATGAGGTGGAAAAGTTTGGGAAAAGGTGAAGGATAACATAGGGTGAGTTATCATTTTTAGTTTATTCACTCAATAGGAGAAACTAAGCATTCAGCCTTCAAATATTATACTCAATGAATTCAACATCGATTTTTAAGTTTATAGATGTCCCAGAACCACTATTCACATCTCTCAAAACATTATCTATATTTTGTTATTTATAATATTTTTCATGATTTTAAAAAATAGTGTTTAATAAAACTGAGTAAGATCTATAAAACATCATAACCTAAAAAATAATTTTATCAGAGGCGTGAATAGTGGTTTTGGTCATCCATTTGGAACGGAGGGAGTAGTAAACTATTTTTCGATCTTTAGCCTTTGGGCCTAGAAAACCATAACGATATGGTGGGTGGGCTTATTGAAACTCCGACCTAGTTACCAAAAAAACTCCGACCCGGCCTTTTACTCCTGGTGTCTCCCTCTCAGCCGAATCACAGCCTTGCCCAGCTGCGTCGTCGACTTGTATCCCTTAGAGAGAGAAGAAGAAGAGGAAAACGAAAGCGAGATGGGGAGGAAGAAGGGAGTGGTGTTCGACGAGGGCGCGCCGGACGACTTCGACCCGGAGAATCCGTACAAGGATCCCGTGGCCATGCTGGAGATGAGGGAGCACATAGTGAGGGAGAAGTGGATCCAGATCGAGACGGCCAAGATCCTCCGGGAGAGGCTCAAGTGGTGCTACCGCGTCGAGGGCATCAACCACCACCAGAACTGCCGCCACCTCGTCCAGCAGTACCTTGACTCCACCCGCGGCATCGGCTGGGGCAAGGACCACCGCCCCCTCTCCCTTCACGGTCAGCTAAAAACCCCTAATCTCTGTGTGTGTGTGTGTGTGTGTGTGTGTGTGATGGTTTTCTGCTGATTGCTTTCTGTCTTTGGTGTATCAGGTCCTAAGGTTGAGGCTGAGGCTGAGGCTGAGTGACTTCCTTCCAGGTAATTGTTTTGCCACAATTGTTTGTTTCGAATTTGCAATTTTGACTATCACGCTCTCTGGGGTTGGTTGACATTTTCTGTTAGAATTAACGCGGTGAAGGGCTGACTACCTTTTCGCTTTTGGGCCAGTTTGATTGCCTGGATGAGGTTACATAGGAATGGTTAAGAACCCTGTGGAAAGTCAATTATATGTTTGAAAGGAAATTACGTCGCTGTTTGGAAAACTAAAATGTAGGATGTCTTGGTAGTTAGGGTATTGCTATTTATCTGGTTAATTAAACGTGGCCTTTGGGTATTAGTTGGAGATGAAAAATGCTAGCTGAAAATGGCTGATAGATCAAAACCTGATTTTGCACAAGTGGTACATTAGGTTAATTGTGCATTACTGGTGCTCTGGGTTTTGAATGAATGAAGCAAAGATAATGAGCACTAAATTTGAATCGGGTTGCTATGCTTGCCCTCTCTGAGGCCTCTTTTTGGCTTTGATTTGGGGCATGGTTCCACGACATAATGTTCCTTGAGTTACTTGATTCTGGAGGTATAGGAGACTGCTATTCCTGCAGTAAAGCTTTCTAAGAGTAACCACTGTGTGTACGTAATTCCAAAGGTTAGGTCTGTGACTCTGTCTCCGGTCGACCCCTGCCCGTATCCCCATCAATTCGGGTTCATTAGGTTACTATTTATTTTGTTTATCTCCAATTGTGTTGAGTTTTTTCCGGATTGGCACAACCTAAGAAGCTTCTGCACAGCAAATTCTTGCTTGCAGGCCATGGGAAATGGTATTTTCTCCATAAGTTGTTTAGTTTGCTCCATGTGGAATGGTATTTGCTCCTAATGCTTCAGATACTCCCCTGATTCATGGAGTTGTTTATTCAACTCATCTTATGGAATAGTTTATGAAGTAGTCATTTGGTGAACAGTTATTCAGCTACCTGCACAGGATAATTAATCCATCTATGCAATCTTATGCCAAATTTTCAGATTGATATTCTAAATTTAACAACAGTTACAACATGATTCTGGATTCTTTGTCTAACTTTTAAATGCTACTTACTGAAGTTCTTAGTAATGTAAAGGAGAAAGAGTTAAAGCATCCAACTCCAAACCAATTGGCAAAGAGTGGAGAGAACGCCCAGGCTCATATACTAGTTTTGGAGGCGATAATTAACCAATGTTGGACAAATCCCAACACTCCCGCACGTGCGACCCCTAACTCGCACATGGAGAGGTAAACAAAGTATCCATAACACACCGATCACAATGAAACAAAGTGCAACTATGGCACAAACAAAGGGGAAAAGCCTCCGAAAGCCTAGCTTTGATACCATGTTAAAGCATCCAATTCCAAACCAATTGGCAAAGAGTGGAGAGACCGCCCAGGCTCATATACTAGTTTTGGAGGAGATAATTAACCAATGTGGACAAATCCCAACAGAAAGCTATATTTTTAGCATAGAAGAATTTTATGAAGAGGAATGCTATTAGTAAGAGCTAAGTTTGATATGGATGCTCAAATATGTCTAAGCTTTGCAGAAAGTGCCTTTTTTCTTTGATAGAGCAGAATTGTGAGTTCAAAAAAAGAAAGAATGGTGATAGAAAGAAAAACTGGTGATGGAATCATCCTTATTCTTACTTCAGAAAAATTACTCTCTCTCTCTCTCTCTCTCTCTCTCTCTCTCTCACACACACACACACACACACACAGCAGGCTCGTGCGCTTCTCAATAATATTACTGAAATATTAGGATATTGAATTCTCTTGCTGCTGTTTAATGTGCGAGTTCACCAGTCATTCGGCGGTGGTGTCAGAAAACACTGAAGCATATAGCATTATTGTCGAGTATTACTTCTCAGTTCCTTGTCTTATGGTAATGCACTAATATGATGGTTAGCCATTCGATTCTTAATACGCATTCAAATAATCTGGATGGATGTGGGACTGAACACCATTTCGATACTATCACTGATACAAGCTAATGGCACCTTGCTCCAATCATTGTTTAGTTAGGGAGTGAATCGTTTGGCGAAGGTTAAAGGAAGGATTCAAATAACTGTTGCTTCCTTCTTGCAGGTAACTGAAATTAGTCGTCTTGTCGAGGAATAAGGTGACGATCGTGGTGTTGCCTGTCGAGCAGTGTGGTAAATTGTGCTACTATCAATTGTTTTCTTTCTTGTTAAACTAGAGCCAAATGATGTGAGCTTTGGCTTCATATTTAGTCTTTTGATTTTTGGCATTGTAAACTGATAAGATTTGAATCAAACCAACAAATTTAAGGACTTCAGAAGGTTGAATAAGTACCTTTTTGGGGGAAAAAAATATAGTGTTTGCCCTTTTATCTTTGAAAGTGCTCTGTTTCAGTATCGTGAATGAGGTGGTCTTATTCCTGCAACTGCACCGCAAATAGCGATCCCCAAGGGTTTAGCCAAGTGGGTATGAGGAAGCTCAACAGTGTTTGTCCTCCATTAGATCACATGTTCGAATTCCACAGATGCCAAACAATCCAAGCATTAAGGCAACTGGAGGGTTTGCCTAGACGTTAACTTCAGAGTCTTAGAATTAGTCGAGTTGCGTGCAAGCAGACCTGAACATCTGGTTATAAAAAAAAGATGATTCGTAGTTGTAAAATGTTCCATAATCGGTGGACCTTCCAAGGGACAAGTGACAGATTGGCCCCCAAGGACTTCTGGAAAATTGTATTTTTGCCTACAGCCCGTGCTAGGATGTGTTAAAGATGCTATTACGATATGCCATAGGTTGAATGAATTTAAAGAAACAAGTTGTCAGGAAGCTTTGATCCAGATCATCTTCCTCAACGGGCTGGAAGTTCAACTGCAGAAGATGACGAGAATTGCTCTGGAGCTGCATGCTAGTTTGTTTTCTATTATTTTGTTGAATTTTTTTTTTTCAATCATTTTCCTTTCTCTGGAGTATTTTACTGTTCGGCTCTGAAATGGCTCAAAAGACTGAGCGGGCGTGCCAGGATTTGTTGCATCTAACGTAAGGGATGGATTGCCCCTTTCTGACTTTTTAACCGCGAGGGCGAAAGTTCTGCAAACCTAAGGGCTGGATTGCAGTGTTGGTTCGTGGTTTTGCATCTACGAGCGAAGACTTAAATAATTTCCTAACCGTATAGGAAAAGAAGTAACAACGTAGAATAACTTTATTATATCGTAATAATAAAGTTGGGGATACAAGAGAGACGGAATAACTCTATTATATCGTAATAATAAGGTTGGGGTACAAGAGAGATAGAAAACCCGAATTACTTGGAGAAGTAATTGAGTAAATTGGAGAGAAGTAAGATAATTGCTTCATTGGGAAGGTTTTGGTTTTTAAGCGTTGAACTTGATTGGTGTGGGGACCCTTTTTTCTTCTTTGCTTCTAGTATTTATAGGCCAAGCATCTCCTCGGCTCTGCATGCAAATGGATTTGTTGGCTTCTTCTCGTGGTGCCATGTGTCCCATGATTTCCCGATTTTCTCTCCATAATGCAACGATTATGGGAAGTTATCACAATAGTGTACATGTTCCCCTTAGATCATAGGTAGTTACCCAAGATAATGGGATCCCCCATTTCCTATTTCCTTGGACAGTTGACAAGTAATGGTATTTCCATGGACAGTTGACAAGTAATGGGCCACCTCATTCCCTTTTTCCGTGGGTTATCAATAACCACTAGCCATTTGACTGGGTCAAATGGCTTTTGCAAGGTAACAAGCATTTACCCACTTTCCACTTTTCATGGGACTCTCCAGTAATGGGCCATTTAATTAAATTAAATGGCCTATTTATATGTTTAACCCACAAAAATGCTTCCTGAGACATAATCAACTTCCATGGGTTATGGGTCATCTATTCTTTCTTTTATATATAAGCCCAAAAACGCTAAGCCCATGGACGAATTAAGTTAAAATTAATTGGGCCCAACAAATATTGTCTTGGCCCATTAATTTTAGCCCAATACATCTCTATTTTTTTGCCCAATTTAATTAAAAGATAATTAAATGGCCCTCCAACGCTTGTCCAAGACTGGGTGCCAAAAACATGTGTAAACATTTACCGAGAAGAAAAAATAAAGTTTGATTTTTTTTTTTGCTCCGCTTCTAAAGTTGCCTACAGCCTATTCCCGCTAAACCCGAGGCAATTTATAAATTCAAGGAAAACCCACTATTTTCACTGTCACCTACAACTCTTGAAGCTCAACGCATATAGGTTACGAAAATCTTGAGTCAGCCCCTGCTTGGGACGGTGCTTATGCCATAACTGACTGACTGCATCCATGTCTCACAGGTAAAAGTTATGCCTACAATGTCGATTGGGTTCATTGGACCTTTCCAATCGACAGACAAACACCTATGTACATAACGTTTTTAACCCTATCCTAATCAAATTGGATTGTTTGTTCAAAACTAGTACTACTACTACTACTATTAAGGAGTGAATGAAAAACTAAGCCTTCTGTCATGCATAGTTGCTTATGATATTGGATATGTTTTTCATTGCTAAAAAAAAGATACTCCATTTACTATTCGAACTCTATCGAGCATACTACATGCATACAATTTTGAGTCTCGTCATCGTTAACAAGAGATTATTATACGTATGGGTTAGGGTTGACAGATCCCTAATTGCACTGCTGCTTCTGTGAAGAGACTGATTATTGTAGTATTTTATAAAACAATAATGCCTGGAATATCCCATGCGCGGAGGAAATTTTCTCAGAAACTTGAATCTTTAACTCCTTGATAAACCAAGTACATTACTCGTTATCTCTTCTCCTTGCTGCACCAGGCCGTGTATCATTATAAGTCTTACTCTATATACCATGCATGTCCAACAAATCTTATGAGCCAATTAATTAAAAATGTCAATTGAATGATCTGGTTTTTGTAACTTTCTTTGGATGAACAAACAAACAATTTGGAGATTTTTCTTCTACGGTTTCAACTGGTATGCGGCAGCGTGAGAGCAGGGCCTTCATCTTGATGACTGTGCTCCTCTCGATCTTTGATCGGAGATTTTTCTTCTCCCTCCATTACTTCCTTTCAGTGGCAAAGCTAGAATTTCAATTTCGGGGGAGTCCATTAAAAGATATTCAACCTCAAACATTCTATACAATTCTCAATTTTCTGTGTCAGAACATGTAGTGCTCATCAAAATAAACAAATCCATAGGCAAACATAATGCATAAGGTATTCACATAAATACTCCAGCTTTTTTTATTTCTGTTTCAAATACAAATTCAACCCACTACTTTGAATACCTGGCCCATCGAGTTTGAACATCTGACCTACAAAATTTGCACGCCAAACAAGTAGGCATTGAAGGCGGGGCAAGGAGTTGGGTTTGACTGATATGGACTATAGGGTGAAGCCACATCGATCGGCGCAAAGCGAGACGACTCAATCATGTGGTGCCTGTCTAGGTGCCATCCAGTAGTCGTAGTGCATGATGTCCCTCTCGAGAGATAGTTATTTATAAATTATAACATTGTGAAAAACACAATCTTACTTATAACTCAAGTCTAGTCTCTATATAAAAAGTACACAATATACCCAAAGAGGTACTATGTCATTAATATCTTCACAAAGTACTGTACTCTTTCTCTCTTAAATTGAGACCAACTTAGGTATTAGAATACCATATGGTGACGAAATCTTCATTGTTGCTATGGTGACGAAATCTTCATTGTTGCTATAGGTTTGAAGAGCTTTGCTATTCGCAAAAAAGATTTGCAAGAAACCATGTAAGGAAAACGCATTTTGGTCCATTCCGGGTTCCACAAAAATCTAGAAAAATATCAACAAATTTTTGAATATTATTTTATGGGGCCTTCCTTGTGATTTGCAGGAAATCACGTAAGGAAAAACACATTTAGTCCCATTCCGGATCCCACAAAAATCTAAAAAAATATTAATAAAATTTTTAATATTATTTTATAGGGCCCTATTAGCTTCAACGGATATCAGTAAGTATTACTTTTAGATTTATATAGGCGAACTAAGTAGTTTCTTCCTATGAATCCAAAAGTAATACTTAGTGATATCCATTGAAGCTAATTTTTGATAGAGCCCCATAAAATAATATTCAAAAATTTATAGATATTTTTTTAAATTTTTGTAGGATCCGAAATAGACCCAAACAAAATTTTTCCTTCCGTGATTTCTTGCAAATATTCCTTGCTATTAGAATTTCCAAAGTTTGAAAGCAGTGAGGAATTGACTCGTCAAAGTTTCAGATACCTTACAGAAACAATATAAAATTGTTCAACCACAACTCTCATTCAGAAGCAAAATTCTTAATTTGTCCTCTAAGAGCATCCTCATTCATTGTAATAAGTAAATGAGTGTGAATAAACAAATTTAACAACAATACTTAAAAAACACCTCATATTGTAATAAACAAAGTTACAAGTCTTTTAGCAAATAACCAAATTCCACTCATTTCATAACCAAACTTATCAACTTTTACCATTGACCAAAACTCAATAACTCAAAAATAACCCACATTGAAATCGTCTCATCGAGACGAATAATTTAGTGCAATCGGGTGCATAATTGGAACTCATTTGTGATTGGACAAATGTACATTGTGTATTGTGAGGGTTTTTTTTATTAGAGATGCAAAAATAATCAATGTGGAGGTAGAGGTTGTTAAATTTAATTATGAACTAAATGGATAATCAAATGTTGACGTGACACATTTTGATTATTACCATTGCGGATGCTCTAACTATCACTGAGTTGGCCCCGGCCATAGGGCAAAGCCCAAGAGATCACCGCCTAGGACCTCCAAATTTTGGGCCCAAAATATAGCCCCCTTCTTAAATAAATAAATATATTATCTACATAATAAGGGAGAAGAGTTTTTGAATTTTATCTCTCTATAAATTATAACTATTGATTTGCTCCATAAATTCTACGGCTCTCCTTCTCTCTCTCTCTCAAACAATAGTAATTGCACAATTGCCACTTCAAAATTCATATCTCTCTCTCTCTCTCTCTCTCTCTCTCTCTCTCTCTCTCTCTCTCTCTCTCTCCCCCCCCCCTTTTCTTCTTCTACGTTCCCTTTTTGGCTCTCCACTCCCACCATTGTCCAATCTATCACGGGATTGTTTAATTTTGGGTCAAGGTTTGATTTTGCAATTTTGTTTTGATTTCAGGTTTATTTACTTTGTAATCGTAATTCACTGTGATTTCCTCCCCCAAAAAAATAAAAATAAAAATAAAGACCAACCTTCCATATTTTTTGTGCTATTTTTAAACTTTGAACGTTACAAAGAGAGAAACCAGATCAAAGGTTTTCAAGTTTCTACTTTGGCATATATCCTATGGCTTATTTACCTTTTTGGTCTCCAAAGTATTAGCGAGTGGCCAATTTCGTCCCCAATATAAACATTTGACCAATTTAGTACCCAACGTTTAAACTTTGCATCGATTTGGTCCCTCTCTTTAACGCCGTCTCTTGATTCCGTCAAAAGAGGGGGCATTCTTGGTATTTCACCTATCATCATCTTCTTCACACTCCACACCCCTAACCCAAGTCCAGTGCTCCAATATGAGCACAAGCCGAAATAACAGTTGCCATGGTCAGTTACCAAAAAAACAAAAACAGTTGCCATGGTCACTTCATCGGGGTAAATCCCTTGGCTATTCACGCGAGTGAATCTGACTCGCCTTACACGCGCCTCTTGCAACTGGCGCGTGTAGCTTCGTTCAGACGAGTTACGGCGGCGGACGACGACGGTTGTGATCGTCTCAGTGAGACGCTTCAGTCCCTATGGTCAAATAGAGTTTTAGACCACTTCGTGTTCGGACCTGTTTTTCACGGCAGTGAAACGAACACAAATTCCAGTGACCTCCGGTGAGACCCATGCTCTGATACGACTTGTTGGAGGATCGCAAGGTCACCGTTTACAACACGTAACAAACAATTTGTATTTTTATTGAACAAACAAGCACGAATTTTACAATTCACAGGATAGGAGAAACTGGGTTCTCTGGAACTCTCTCTCTCTCTCTCTCTCTCTCTCTCTCTCTCTCTCTCTCTCTCTCTCTCTCTCTCTCAGTATCTCACTGATTTTTCACACTTAATTCATTATACTACAAGGATTACAAGTCTGTAATTATAGACTACGAATTCAATCTCTTAGTTACTAAGTAATTTGACCAATTCCAGTCACGGTCAAACCAAGCTTCTTACCTTGGAGCTTCCATGGACGGCACCACGTTGAGCACGTAGTGGCTGTGAAGCTTCCACCTCTTCCAGCTGCTTCTTGCAGATTCTGGGTTTCCCTTGAAGCCATCAGGCTTACTTCACAACATTAGGGTGTGGGGGTGAAGAAGATGATGATAAGGTGAAATATCAAGAATGCCCCTTCTTTTGACGGAATCAAGAAACGGCGTTATGGATAGGGACCAAATCGACGCAAATTTTAAACATTGGGTACTAAATTGGTCAAATGTTTATATTGGGGACGAAATTGGCCACTCGCTAATACTTTGGGGACTAAAAAAGTAAATAAGCCTATATCCTATGGGTACATTTTTATTTAACGGTTATTTGTAACGTCCTTTCATATGGGATGAGACATACACAGATATGGAATTCACCACATATGAGATGGAATTAAAAACGACCATTGTATCCAAAAAAAAAATTGAAAAAATAGTTTTGTTTATCCAAAAATAACCGGCGTTTGATACTTCGTTTAGATTGTGTTTAGAAAGCGATCCGCCATGCCTTTAAACACGGGCATGCACTAGTTTGTTCATATTGTAAGATGTGTTTCTTGGCCCAACGGTAAGTTGAATTCATATCCCCAGTTTGAGTCCCTGCACGGTACTTTCTCTTCAAGTGTAGCTGGTAAGTTTTGAACCAAGGTCGAGTAGGATACAAGAAAACAATTACTTTCGCCGCCAGAACCAAAACATGTACGTAATGTGCCCTATAAAGATTGAAATCGTAATATAAAGAAACATTTCTATTATCATAGTCGTAATTCTATAAATATCTAGGGCCCCACCTAGAACCTCCAAATTTCTTGGGCCGGTCATGTCACTAAGACACTCACATGCAACAATATTCTCTCCTTTCTAGGGCTCCACCCCACGATTTCGCCTAGAACCTCCAAATTTCTTGGGCCGGCCATGTCACTAAGACACTCACATGCAACAACACTCTCTTCTATCTAGGGCCCCACCCCATGATTTCACCTTGAACCTCCAAATTTCTTGGGCCGGTCATGTCACTAAGACACTCACATGCAACAACATTCTCTCCTTTCTATGTAAGAGATTTTTCCCCGTACAATTGTTTTTAAGTGTATGTATGTATGTATGTGTAAATAAATAAATAAATAAAATTCAAGTTTCTTTTTTGTGAACAAAGTAAAGAGAAACTTGGCCTTGTTCGGTTAAGAATTCTAATCATTATCTTATTTCTCTCCAATCATTACTTTCATTTTTCTCTATTCAATCATTATCCATATTTTTAATCATTACTCTATTTCTCTCTATACTCATTACCTACACAAATTCAAATCCAAAATCCCAAAACGAACAGAATTTTTATTAATCTCAGAAAAAAAGTTTATAGATAGTTTAAAAGAATAAGTTTATAGATAGTTTAAAAGAATTCGAGACAAGATGTTATCACAACAAAGAACAAGAATCACAACAAATGACATCCATACTCGATCTCTGCCAATCATATGGTTGCCCATAACCCAATTAATTAGAAAAGGTTGGCAAAGAGGCCAACTAAAAACACCCAACCCAACCTCCTCACCCCTTCCTCCTAAACCCAACACCTCCTCATTAATCTAGGATCCATCCATCCTCGGCCAACATGGCTCTATACCGCTCTTCATCAATCTCCTTCAAATGAGCAATCTTACTAATGACTTTCCCTTCATCACCATTGTATCAAACTCCTAGCTAACGACTTATTAATATCATATACTGCTTGAGCCTCATTTAGAAGGAAATAGATAATGAAATTGCAGCTTGCCGATTTGTAGATAGCTACCTTTTGGTTTGTGTTTTCCGATTTTCCCCTATAGACCAGTTTCCTAAAAATACCCACCACCTCATCATTTGTCTCAAGGAAAATGCTAGGGACACCTATGCCTATTGCACAGTAAAAGCACTCTTGTAAAATTTTTAAATTATGTGGGGGATTGTTGGATTTAATTTAAAACTTTATGATTATATTTTCATTATCGTAGCTTCTCATTGAGATATTTGTTGCCTAAAATTGTGGAGTAACATTCTGCAGAGTAGTTACTTAAAAGATTTTGGAATTGGTCAAACCAATTACCAAGTGCACCTCTTTTTTCTCCTAATATTTCTCCTAAAAAAATAGAGAAGTATCGTTACCCTATTCTCTATATATACTCGTATGCCTATGTAGCTTGAGATATACGAATACACTAGAAGACTACCGTTCTCAGTCTTGTTTTACTAGCACAGAAAAATACTTTTACCTTCTGTCCTTTCAAGCAGTAATCTTTTTTAGAAGATAAAAGTTTTTGCTATTTCAAAAACTCTATTGGTTGCTTTCTTTCGAGTGTCGGAAAACTACATGGTTCGTGAGTTCAATTCACTGCACAGAAGAGAACTTGAAGGTCGATGTATCTTAGGGAAGGAGTATCATTCAACCCTGTGCAAGAGGGGTTATATCGTTCCTTAGGAGAGCGCTATCACGTGCCTCGACCACCCCACAGGCTATCCTATTCCTTTCTCTATTTATTTGATTCTGTAAATTTGATCAATGAATATTATTTAGAATTGTTATTCTACCAGAAAATTTCTATCGCATATATTTTCTCCAACAATCTGATGTGTCTAGCCCAATGAAAGTTTGAATATATCCAGAATTCAAAGTTTCCTAATGACTATTTTAGAGAGAAAGAGAGATGTACTCCATGTTTTTTTCCTAAGCAAGAAGATTTTATTAATCTTTGAAGAAGAATACAACGATTAAATAGATTTCGGGCACACCGGCAAAACGCCACCCGAGAGCCAAACCCAAGAAAGGCAAGAAACCAACCAACCAAAGTAACATCATTGGCCATCGAAAGCCAAAGTAACTCCATGTTATTATTATAACATACTTCCATACTATTGCATCATGGGCCATTAAAAAAGCCAACGTAATTAACTTCATTCCAAATTAGCCACAACAATACTCAGATTTTGGTAAAGTCGACAAATTACTTGGTGTTGACGAGGTAACTGGGAAAAGAAGGCACAGAAAAGGGTGTCCTCTTGACAAATCGGCCTTTCATTCTTGGCCTCTTCTCTGCATTGAGTTTCCTGACTTCGTACCTTATCTTCTTCGAGAACAATCTTGTCCTTCTCTTCTCTCTGTACCTCGAAACTCGAGCTTCTCGTCCTCCGTCGTCGCCGCCCCTCACGTGGTTGCCTCCTACTCCTCCATATGGATGAGAATAACCCTGAAAAAAGTTTTAACTCATAAGTCTCTCATACCAACTTTGTGTTAATCACAATCATTCGATGGACTAATGGATTATGGATGGATCTTAGCTATGATAAAAGTTCTCACTCGAACCCTAAGGAGTAGTGACAACATTAATATGTTTTTGGTTTTCTTGTTTTCTGCATCAAAAAAAAAAAAAAAAACATTGAAGAGTTTAAAAACCCTCATCCTTGTTTTCGTCGGAATTTTTCTTTTTTTTTTTGCTATGCAAAAAAGATTTTATTAATCTTTGAAGAAGAAGATAACAAAGGTTCAACGGATCTCGAAAACACCGGCAAAAACATCACCCGAAGCCAATAAAAAAAAAAAGGGTCACCCGAATATCAAAACCAAAGGCAAGAAGCCAACCGCGCTCCTTAAACAATCTTGAAACCTACAACCAATAACCAAACCAACGCCAAAAAACAAGAACGATTCAAAGGGACAAAACCGACAAAACCTCGAAGTTAGAATTCGGAAGAAAGAGAAACCCCTTCATCAAAATCATTAGCCTCCTCCATGAAATCATCTTCATCCAAATCGTTGTTTTCTTTGTCGCAAAGAGAAAGTTTTGGAAGCCAAGCAAAAAAAAAAAAACAGTAGTTTTTGAAACTCCGTAAAAGTATTTTTTGGTGTTTCTTGCATTGAAAACGTACGTGTTTTCAAAGGCATTGAAGTTAAAGGAGGGAGGAATCATAATCTAAAGAAATTTGTTGAAATGCAAGAGGAAGAATTAAGGGAAAGGATCCATGCGCTAGATGACTTTGAGGAAGAGTTTATCTCGGAGGATGATGTTGACTTTGAGGATGAAGCTTCTCTCTCTCACTCTAGCCTTTTGATTTCGAGTTTGAGCGGCCTTGGGGTGTTTTGTTTCTTCTGGTTTTGCTCGGTGGTCTTTTGGCTTTGGTTTTGGCTGCTTCTTTTAGTTGGGGATTTCGATGATAGGGAAAGATAGCAGTGTAGTCGGTTGCAGATGTTGAATAAGGAATTTTCTTTTTCTTTTTCCCCTAATATAGGAGATGTTGCTTCCTTTTAGTTCTTGGTGGTTTTGTTCTTTTGTCTGTTTGGCGTTTAGGCTTTCGGCCAATTGATGTTGGGGGTCTTGTTTAGAATCTGAGATTCGCTTAAGTTTTTGGCAGTTGTATGTTGGTTTATGTGGTTTTTTTGGTACTCAATTGGCGTTTTGCCTTCTTTTAGGTCTCGGGTGGATTAGTGCTAATGTGCTCTTAATCCTTTTAATCTTTGTAATCTTTTATAAAGATTAATAAATTCTTTTTGCTTAGCAAAAAAACCCAAAGAAATTAAATTTACTTGTTTACAGAAAAAAAAAAAAAAGGGAAAGGAAATGAATGAACCAATCAGAAATACTAATTCATTGGAAATCAATACGCATGTGAAGTCCCAAATTTGTATTTTCTGTGTTTTTATATTGAAGACAATAACAAAGGCAAGATAGGCGACCAAGAATGAGAGAATTACACCAAGTAAAGGGCTTATACTCTCGAGCTGGCAGATTTGACCCTCAATAAAAGAAACCCTAGAGGCTAGAGCTACATGAGGCAAAATCAGTAGCGGACTGCGTATCGGGAGCGGTAGCAAACAGTGTATGATACGTAGCGAGAATCGGGAATAACGGCCCTGAAAGACTGAAACTATTAAAATCGATTTTGGCTCTAGAGCACTTGAAGTGGCCGCATATGAAGCTATGGATATCAGGAAGGGGCCGATACCGGAGTGAATGTTTGGTAGCACAGGTATACCGGAGTGTAACGGTAATCCGCTTCGTTGCATCCAATAGGATATGTACCAGCCGATATTCAAATCTAAGGCCTGGTCATTAAGTTTGGGATCTAAAAGATTACTCGATCGAGTTGCACGCGAGCTTACTTATACACACAATTATTTAGAAGAATATATATATATATATATATATATATATGTATGCATATGTTTATAGGTTACACAGAAGTCATGACGGGAGGGAGAGTAGTACCATGAAGTCCGGCCAGCCACCATCCGCGTTGAGCTCCGGTCGGATTCCGTCAGTCCAAGGACAGCCTTGGCTAGCCCAAGCACTAATTACCCCTTCATAATTCAGACTCAAAATCACCTTCCTCTTCACTTCTTCTTCTTCTTCTTCTTGTTTCAATCCAGTACTCCTTCCATTCATTATACCACCCACCATCTTTTCCTCCTCTTCTCCATTGATCACTTCATAATCAAAGTTCCAATCTATAGTCTCCCTCTCTAAATCAAACCCCATTTCCATTTGGCAATCAACCTCTTCCACCTCATTAATATTATCCTCAACCTTAACTTTTCTGCTTTCCACAAAAAAATTACCCGTATCATCATCGTCATCTCCCTTGTTACACTCTAACAACCCTACACCTGACCCTAAGCCTAACCCTTCGATTCCACAACAGTCCTCGTCGAGTCCGGTCCCGAGTAGGCTCTCAACATCGGCTGCAAACTCCGCGAGTTCCATATCCGATGGAAGAATTAATCCGTTGAGAGTATCGAAATCGATATCGCACTCTTCGTCCCGTAATACCACTCCTTTATCTCTCATCGAAGCCGCGAAGCCGCCTCCCGTGGCAGTTCCCTCTCTTTCGTATGCCAATGCATCCGCCATGTTGTTTGGTGCGTTACATAGCTCCGCGGCAAATGGGTCGAAAACCGGGACCCGATAAAGCAGTTGGTCTTCGCTCTCCTCATCGGGCGAATTATCGGCTTCTTCACAACCAATCTCCGGGACTATAGCAAGTGGGTTTGTGAACGCAGAGCCGTATATGGCCTTGGCTGGCTTGGGTTGGCGCGGGGTTCGAGCCTTACGGGTGAACCCTTGAAGCCAAGCCGGCGTAGAATTCTGTGTGTTCGGTGAGCCAAACACGGGCTTATTAGGAGCCCCCTTCTCGAGCCTAACCCTTTCGTGCCGGCTGGCTAGCTGGTTAGCCGAGTGGACCGACGAATCGCATCCTTGGCAAAGGAAAGCATCGTCGGCCGCGCAGTACCACCGTGCCCGTTTTCGCAGACAGCTGTCGCAGGCCCGCGCCGTCTTGCCTCCGACGGCGTTTGCAGCTTTCTTTGAAGTGATCATGGAGAGAGATAAAAGTGAGAGAGATGAGATATCAAACTGGGAGAAACAAGTTTAGCAGCTGAATAAAATGAAGTCAGCTTTCTTTGAAGTGATCATGGAGAGAGATAAGAGAGAGAGAGAGAGAGAGAGAGGGAGAGAGAGATGAGATATCAAACTGGGAGAAACAAGTTTAGCAGCTGAATAAAATGAAGGGGAATGGGTGATGAAGTGGGGAGAGTGGAAGTGAAATATTAGGGCACAAATTTGAAATGCGTTGCAATTATTGTGATGGGGAGTGTGGGACCCGATGAGGGTACGGCTTTTAGTCTCTAAGCTTAAGCTTGGTCTGAGAATATTGATGCACTTTTTTTGGTGAATTAGTTAGCCCCTTTTGGAAGGTTTTTGTACAGAGAGAGAGAGAGAGCCCTTAATTGTGGGACCAACGAGGGTGGCGTTATCTTGGTGCTCATTGGTTGAGTTTTTGAAGTTTATCTCAGTCTCTTCCTTGCTATTGGCTACCTTTCCTTTTCTTCTGATACCTTTGTGGGTCTAATTAATTGGTGGGGTTCGGCCCATGCTCGCTCTCTCTCTCTCTCTGGCAGCAGGGGCCATGCTCGCTCTCTCGCTCTCTCGCTCTCTCTCTCTCCACATAATAGTGAATAGGACGTTCTTTGGTTTTATGTAACCCCAATGGTTCAATAATTCTTTGTTTGAAGTTTAAACTTTAAACTTCTTGTAGGTGGTCCCTGCATGAGGGTTGCTTTCGTCTCTCTCTCTCTCTCTCTCTCTCTCTCTCTCTCTCTCTCTCTCGTCCCTGCATGAGGGAGGGTTGCTTTCGTCTCTCTCTCTCTCTCTCTCTCTCTCTCTCATGCATGTTGATTGAGTTAATTGATTACTGGAGGCTTCTGGAGATGGTGGAAAGTAAACCATTCTCCTCCAGTAAATATGTTAGTGGACGTGAATGATGAATTTCGGCCTTAAAACTCACTCTCACGAGAAGTTGTAATTTTATGTGGGTACCACCGTCATGCATATATCACTAGCAGCGGTTCCACTCTTGGCCCCACTCGAGATATATTTGTTGGCTCGATCTTCTTCCCAGTAACTAATTTCCGGCAAAGAAATTCTCATTATCATAAAAATGAAAGAATGAGATTTACAAAAGCAAATGCACAAAGAGAGCTTCGATTCAAGTAACTTGAATTTTACAAACTCTACTAAAATATACTCTCTCTGTCCCATTTGGATAGTCCTCTGCGAAAACAAGTGTATTTTTTGAATAAAAATATATAAAAGTATTTTCGTACGTGATTTTTCGAGTTTCTTGGTGCAAAAAATTTTAAAAAATTATAAACGGAAGTACTTAATTTTTTAGTTAAAAATATAGGGTTTTTATCATAGGTAAAAAGTGTAATAGAAAGAGTTTTTTTTGTCATGGGAAAAAAATGTGATTGAAAATGGGGACATACAATCTCACCCAAATAGGCCGACGTTCTCCAATAATCGAGATTAACAACAAAAGATCACGACTACAAACCCATGACCGGAAACTTTAGATAGAAGAAGACTACCCTAATACTGCAAAATTACTGCTCCATTAATGTTAATTAGCAACTTGTTAATAAATCGGCTCCACAGCCATGGTAGCATGGTCACTTGAACACCCTTAGGAATTTTTTTTTGTTAGAATACATGTAGTAACTTTGGTTTAATTATGTTTTGAACACCCAATCCTAATAGTCTTGAACACCTAGACCCAAAATAATTGAACACCCAGCACAAAAATAATTGAACACTGAGCCACAATCCAATTACAGCCCAATAATCTAGGTAATTCGTATTTGAACACCTAACGCATTATCTCAAATAAAACTCACAATCATAGTAAAAAATTGAAAAAAGAAAGAGAAAAGGAAGAATAAATTGGTGTAACTAGCATACTTTTTCGTTCTCTCTCCATGTCTATATATTGCAGATAGTCTAAATGTGTAATTTCTTGTTCATGACATTAACTACTTTTTTCTGTTTGGTTAGCTTATAAAATTAAGGACAAAACTTTAAAAAAAATCAACTACACTTCAAAACCCAGTTAACTTGAACAATTTTCCTTCAAATTCACGACTATGATAGAATGGGACGGTTCTGCGGACAACTATTTAGACACCTAAAAAAACATCCAAAATCTCAATCTCATAATTCTCAATCAAATTTTTATAATCCGAACCGTTCAATGTGTGCAGAATGTGATTTTAAGGGTGCCTACAAGAAATTAGCAAAAAAAATAACCGGGAAGTGCTTGTTTTGAGCAGTTTTTAATTGAACCGTTCGTTAAATCTAAGCTAAAAACGGCTTAGATCAAGCCCTTCCCGGTCCTTTTTTTTGCTGATTTTTTGCAAGTACCCTTAAAATCATGTTCTGATCACATTGAGCAGCTCGGATCATTAAAATTTGATCGGGAACTATGAGGTATTTTTACCCCGATGATAGAAAATCACATCATATCATCCTAAAAATAGCATACTTTTTAAAGAGGTCGGCCCTAACCTATTATCCACAATTTCTTTCAAAGGGGTATTAATGGATTAAGATATTGGTTTAACGTTTGCACAAATATGATAACTCGTCTAGGACAGAATTAAAATCTTACTCCCTCCATTCTCATAACACTATCCACTATGCAATACAAGAACTTTAGAAAAAATAAATAAATTTCCCTTTTACAAATACATATCATTTTGCGTAGTAGTCTAGTAGACAATTTTTTAAGAATAGAGTTTATGTTTTTTTGACCGCACTATTCATACTAATATATGAAATTTGTGCATATATTGTTGGTTATAGATCAACTAATAGAGTTAAGGTAATTTTCTGAACACCCTATTAAAAATTTCTGGAGCCGCCACTGCTTGTTATATATGCTTTGAAGAATAATGAAGCTAGGCTAGTGTTTGAAAGTTGGGTTTTGAGATTTTGGAGATCAGATATGAGGTAACTGTGTTGAGACAAAGGTGCTAGTTCATCGATATCTCATATGAAAAAAAAAATGAAGAGAAAGAATGGATCGAATAAAATTCCACTGAGGGCACGTGCTCCTACTTGGTCTTTATATGCTTCGATCCTTCTTGTCACTGGAGGTGCACTGGCCAGAAAGGCCATAACCAATGCAATTTAAATGCTAGACTATTTCAAGGCTCAATGTCCTCTATACATATTTTGTATACTAGTTTCATTGTACCAAATGACCTTCAAACGTGCGATCGTGTTTAGAAATTCTCCTGTTTAAACATCTGACATGACCAAGTAGTTGAAAACAACTTGCTACATAGGTACTTACGTACGCCAAAAATCATATACAGAGGTGCACGATTAAAGGTGAAAATATGTTTGGACGGGAATATCAACGACTTCCGTAGCAGCAAGTCATCGTCAGACTGATCGATCGAGAGAGACAGAATGAGAGAGACGAGGAGAGAGAGAAAGACTTTGTAGTCTGAACAATTGAAGATATATCTCCTCGAAATCTACTAGGAAATGATTACAGATCATACGTACCAATGTTCTAATCAAAATGTTAAGGATGGTCAATCTCACACACTTGAACACAAAAATCTAACACGATTTGGTACTATTTTCTTGACAATTATAGAAAGTATGTACTGCAGTATTTTTTTCTTGATAAAAAGTACCCATAGTATTGATTATTGGGAAGTGTACATTAGTTCATTCATTGGGACCTTTTGGACATTTGTAGTAAAACACGTCACTTTTTGTATAAACAATCTTAGCATTTGCATAGGTATTAATAACATGTATTAAAATTTCGTAACATGATTAGCACACAATCATAAGAAATGTTTTGAATGTTCAAAGCCGATGCAATGAATTCATGTCCAATTTTTTTTTTTTTTGATAATCTTCATGTCCAAATGTTATGAATTTATATGCAAGAGAAATGAATTCAAGATGGTATGGAAAAATGCTAGTATAAATTCAAGGCAATTGAAGGGCGTTTATAAAAGAAGCATATGTTTTTGTTTCGAAAAATAAAAACATTAAAAGTACCACTCCCCGATCACTCCTCTTTCAAATATGTGTGAGGTTCATCCCATAATTAAATGTATGTGGCCGACACATATTTGTGAGAGGAGTGGTCGGTAGGAGTGTACGTAGCATTGTTCTTCTTCTCTGGCAGATTAATTATTAAATGGAGATACAAATATCCCAAGATATTTACTTACTATATGACAATTTTAGAAATTATTACTTTCTACAAGATATTTAGCTAGCAACCAAATATCTAGCTTCTGGTCCCAAAAATCAATATGCCACCGCGGTGCATCGATGCCCTCGTGATCAGATTGCGTTGGTATGACACAAAAGGGTGAAAAATGGAAGAACAAATATTGGAAGAACTATAAAAAAAACAAAAACAAAAAAAAAAAACATATACATGTGAACAGGTGTGATCCAATGTAAATTAAGTCACACCACTCGCAAAGTCACTCCAAAAAAAATCCTTCTAAATTTCAATCCGTCCCAATTTGTTTGTTCACCTTTCTTTTTTGGGTTGTCCCAAAATTGTTGGCAAGAAACCACCAAAATTCCAATTTTACCCCTTTGTATCACAACTAATTAAAGTTAGTGTTTTACTATTGTAAAGGGTACTTTTGGAAATCAAAAGACTTTTCAACTCAAAGTCTTCAAGTCAATGAATTGGTAGAATTCCCATAATGAGCAAACAATTATTGGACGGAGGGAGTACTAAATTTTAAAAAGGTAATGACTTTTACGCTCTCTTTTTTACTAAATACATTCCCATTTCAATTTGTATCCTAGTTATTTTCATTTAAAGACAAGAAATGTAGTGCATTCATGAAAAAAGGGGGTGTGAAAATCATTTTCCATATTAAAATTGCAGTACAAAAGTAAATTTAAAAGTAAGGGGAAATTTGAAATGTTTTTTTTTTTTTTTTGTGTGTGTTAAGTGAAAAACCAGTTGAGGGGGAGAGAGCGTTAGTTTCTTGTGGTAATAATGGTATGGCAGCGTTAGTTTTAATAGGGTGTTCATAAAATTACCTTAACTCTATTAGTTGATCTATAACCAACAATATATGCACAAATTTCATATATTAGTATGAATAGTGCGGTCAAAAAAACATAAACTCTATTCTTAAAAAATTGTCTACTAGACTACTACGCAAAATGATATGTATTTGTAAAAGGGAAATTTATTTATTTTTTCTAAAGTTCTTGTATTGCATAGTGGATAGTGTTATGAGAATGGAGGGAGTAAGATTTTAATTCTGTCCTAGACGAGTTATCATATTTGTGCAAACGTTAAACCAATATCTTAATCCATTAATACCCCTTTGAAAGAAATTGTGGATAATAGGTTAGGGCCGACCTCTTTAAAAAGTATGCTATTTTTAGGATGATATGATGTGATTTTCTATCATCGGGGTAAAAACACCTCATAGTTCCCGATCAAATTTTAATGATCTGAGCCGCTCAATGTGATCAGAACATGATTTTAAGGGTACTCGCAAAAAATCAGCAAAAAAAAAAAGAGCGGGAAGGGCTTGATCTAAGCCGTTTTTAGCTTAGATTTAACGAACGGTTCAATTAAAAACTGCTCAAAACAAGCACTTCCCGGTTATTTTTTTTACTAATTTCTTATAGGCACCCTTAAAATCACATTCTGCACACATTGAACGGTTCGGATTATAAAATTTTGATTGGGAATTATGAGATTGAGATTTTGGGTTTTTTTTTAGGTGTCTAAATAGTTGTCCGCGGAACTGTCCCGTTCTATCATAGTCGTGAATTTGAAGAAAATTGTTCAAGTTAACTGGGTTTTGAAGTGTAGTTGATTTTTTTTAAAGTTTTGTCCTTAATTTTATAAGCTAACCAAACAGAAAAAAGTAGTTAATGTCATGAACAAGAAATTACACATTTAGACTATCTACAATATATAGACATGGAGAGAGAACGAAAAAGTATGCTAGTTACACCAATTTATTCTTCCTTTTCTCTTTCTTTTTTCAATTTTTTACTATGATTGTGAGTTTTATTTGAGATAATGCGTTAGGTGTTCAAATACGAATTACCTAGATTATTGGGCTGTAATTGGATTGTGGCTCAGTGTTCAATTATTTTTGTGCTGGGTGTTCAATTATTTTGGGTCTAGGTGTTCAAGACTATTAGGATTGGGTGTTCAAAACATAATTAAACCAAAGTTACTACATGTATTCTAACAAAAAAAAATTCCTAAGGGTGTTCAAGTGACCATGCTACCATGGCTGTGGAGCCGCCTCTGGTTTGGGGGCTGATTTTTTGGATTGTTTTGATGTAGCGGCATGGCGAAAATGAGGTGTTTAGTTGTGACAGCCGCGAGGCAGGCAATGGATGAGTTTTGAAGCTTTTTGGGTGGTGTTTTTGTTGTGGCTCATGCAAATGTTTTCTCTTTTTTTTTTTTTGCTTTAAAAAAACAAAAGAAAAATTTTAAGAGGCTGTGAGGTACATTGAGATTTTGCGAGTAGCAACGGTAGAAGGAGATTGACTACTGTTGTGTACTCATCGAGGCTCTCTTAGTAGAATGATTTTTTTTTTTCTTATTGAACCATTTTCATTTTTTTTTTATCTTTGTAATGAATGAAATTTTATTTGTTAAATAGGAAGAAAAAATGAAGAAGCAATAATATACCAAGAAAGCACGTTAGCTATCTCTTGGGCTCTTCTTTCTTCGGCAAGACATATCTCTTGGGCCAGTTCTAAATAAAATGACAAATCTCTTGGGCTTTTGTTGGACTCCTGGGCCAATATTCATTGGGCTTATCATTTGCACAATATTGATTAATAGTCTCATATTGCTTGGGAGTAAAATGTGTGATCACTTAATAACATTTGAGACCTCTCTATTAATTGGCTTGAGTTGGAGATAAATTTTTCACATGGGATCAGGTCAGGACTCATTCCACCTCACATTTTAAAAATTCACAATTCACATCCCACGATGATAGACCAGCAAGAAGGCTACATAATGTTCGATATGACCCAAAGAGTGGTCACACGTGACAGACCTCAAACGATGTTGCACGTGAAGAGGGATGTTAAGAAAATAGAGTCTCACATTGCTTGAAAGTGGAATAAGTGATCACTTAATAACATTTAGAATCTCTCCACATATTATCAATTGAGTTTGAGTTGGACATAAAGTTTCCACCAAAATCACTATAGTAGAAGAAAAGAAAAAGAGACCGAAAGTTTTATGAGTAAGATTATCCACAATGCTATAATCAAAAATTGATAACCAAAAGATGCCACATCAGCTTTTGATTATTCATCTAAGAGATTGTTAAGGTTAACAATGTAGATGTCTACAATGGTATAATCAAAATTGGATAACCAAAACTTGTTACATCATATTTTCAAACTACAAAAAACTAAAAACTGTGCACAATAGAAAATAAATTTTCTAAAAATAGTTTTGAAACTAATAAAAACTATTTACTAGAAATAGAAAAAAAAATTTGAAATTTTTTTTTGGAAAAAACTATTTTTGAAAAAAAATTAATTTTTTAGTAAAATATTTTTTTTCCCAAAATATTGTTCAAAAGAAAGAGAGAGGAAAAGGGAAGAGAACAATTTTGTATAATAATTGGTGTATTTAATTGAAAATATGTAAGGTCTATTAAATTTGGTTATTGTCAAAAGGTTGCTAATTTTGGTTATCCAAAGCTCAAAATTTGATTATTTCTAAAGAGGTTAAATTTGATTATAGCATTGTGAGCTATATTTTGCACCAACATTGTTAACTTTAAAAATCTTTTACTTTTGATTATAGCATTGTGGATACTCTAAGAAGTGCTACAGGTACAAATTTAAAATATGTACCAATGTGTTCAAACCTCCTTTTGGTCTCATTTTGAGTATCAAAAAATGATTGTAGCCTCTTATTTTGTTACAAGTACTTTGCTTGTAGTTCTTTCAAAAAATAAGCTTAATCTGGTATCGCCAAGAGCATTGACGAAATATCCAAAATTTGTAGACATTTTAATCAACATCAAATTGAACTTATTTTTTAAAAGAACCATAAATAAAATATTTTAAACAAAATAAGCGGTTCCAATATTTTTTTAAAATCCAAGATGGGTCAAAAAGAGATTGTACCCACTGGTACAGATATATAAAATCAAATGAACACCGCGTTCTCATCAACCTATGTGTGTAAAACTTTTTTAAGACTAATGCGTCTGCATCATGACATCATGGTGATTTGCATCACCTTTTGTGATGTCACAACGGTAACATATTTCAATAAAATTATAGTACACCATTTGGAGTAAACCAAATGAACACCGCGTTCTGTATGTGTGATCCATCTCGGGGTCTTGCACAGATGATCGAAACCACTTAATTTATTGAAAATGTATTTTAAGAATCTCTATGAAAAAAAAGTCAACTCCGCTAGATAACGGTAATGTTTTGATCAGTTTTTGCTCAATTTTCTGTTGAGTAAAGAATCAATCAAGCGACTGAGCTGATTCTTCACAACGGTTCTTAAAATTTTATTTTAAATAAATTGAGCGGTTCCAAAAAAAAGACTCTTATTAGTCTATTGTTATGAGTGTGCTTATCTATGGGTTTTTGGTCCCCTAGCAATTAGGGAGGATATAAAAACTACTCGCATGCTATGTCAGTTCATCAAAACTCGTTGAAAATCCGTTTGCTACACTAACAATCGAAACTTGAATTATTATTTTTTTTTAAAAGTTCGTTAAGTTAAGTTTTCAAACTAAGAATAAACAAGTTACTATACTTTGATCGTTCAACCAGTTATTGTTCCCTCTAAACGCATTTGTTAGTCCTTGTTGACACTTTTTGTTGTAAAAAAAAATATCCATGTTTGAATGAAATGAGTAAAATTTGATGAGTTTACTATTTAACCTTCTCTTTAAAATAATTATATTTTGGAGGATATAAAGAGAAAATACAAATATGACAAATTCAATGATGATATTTCCGATACAAGTTGAAATCTCCAAAAGAGAGGAAATATGTTGGAAATATTCAAGTTACTCATGATCGACTCAATTAAATTTCATTTGAAAATGGACGCGTTTAACAAAATAGTTTAAGTTTAGGTATAAAATATTTTAAAAATCAGTACAATTTAAACTGAATTTCAAGAGTTTACTGCTCAATTCTTTTTGTTCCATTCATTTATCAAAAGGGATGGCAATTGGTCACACCCCGCCTCAAATCCATCCCAATTAGGGCGGGTTCTCATCAAATTTTTAGGTACTGAGGCGGATTCTGGGGGAAATTATAAAAATATGATCAAGGTCGGCAACTTGACCCGAAATATTTTTATATTAGGGTTTGCCCGTGCCTAAAGGAACGGCATAACACATTTTGAACACAATTAAAATAAATTACGAAACTATGACCACCCCCGCCAACGAAGCTAATTTTTACGGGAAGATTTTTTCTGAAATTAGATTCAACAACCTGTCTTTTGTTAAGTATGGATGGGTCTCACACCCTTGTGTTATGTACTATAGAAAATTAAGTTAAATAAGAAAATTAACTCCAATGCGGAAACACAAGCACATATATATTTTCTTTGGCTTTCAACTTTTTTTTTAATCGGCAAAAGATAAAATTTTATTAAACTATGTCTTAGAATCAAGATGCAACAAAATCAATACATTTGCTATTACCAACATATTGAAATGAATCAAATAACCAAATATTTAATTAATTAATTTTTCCCCTCAATCACTCAACCAACTAAATATTTAGCAATTTGAATATATTTCAAAAAATGACAGGGCCCACATATATATATATATATATATATATAGAGAGAGAGAGAGAGAGAGAGAGAGAGAGCGCGCGCGCTAAACGTATGTGTATGAGAGAAAATAGTTATGGATTCAAAATTGGAATCCATTTTGGAATTAACGTGTGAGGGGAGAGATAGACGGCCTTAACTCATGGTTATCATTTTTGACTGATAACTATTAGAAAAATAAGGAAAATTCAAAAATTATGAATAAGAATAAGGCTTGGAAATATTAACTTTACTTTTTTTTTCATCATTCTTTCAAATATTTATTCTTTTCAAGTATATTTCTAATCTTACTATCCATAAATCTCAACTATAGAAAAAATATGTACAAATCCGATAATCCAAAATATAGAGAATTCAAAAACCACTACTCAATATTTTATAGATAACTTTATTTTTACCTTCTACTAAATTACCACTTTGCATATAATCATTGCCTTTTATTTTGCTTTCAGGTCAATAATTTTTTTTCTCATTTCTTACCGGGTTAGGCCGGACGGGTAAACTCATCCCTCGAACAAGACGGGAACACAACAAACCCGTCCCGTTCCGTCCGGTTGCCATTCCAATTCATATACGCTCTGCATACGGTTTACGTGTTTTCATCACTCCCCTCTCAGCATCGGATCACCACGCACTCTGCCAAATTGTAGCAGGTTGATTCCAAAGGGATCCACTCTCTTTGGTTGGTTCCTTTATTTTCAAAAGGAGTTAAACCCTTGGCCTTGGTTACTATCGCATCAACCATGACTTTACGCTTCACCAGCGTACGCTCCATCAAAGTAAAGATGTTAGCAATGGACCCACCTTCTTTTGCAATAATTTCCTTTGGTTGATTAGACATCCAATCGTGTGGCAACTATGGATTATGATTATGAAAAATTATTATATGCTCTTAGAGCACCTCCAAGTAGTGCTCTAGGGTTTTAACTACCGCTCGTGTGGTGAAAAAATGCCTTGGAACATGACGTGGCTTTGCTATGAGAGCACTGAATAATCCTCGAGTGATTATTTAGTGATTCATGTTTTATTTTTATCTGTGTGTCATCTCTACGGACACATTTGATTACCACGATATTTTTGGAAGGATAAAAGATTAAATTAATAATGGCAAGATAAAGGGGACATCGCGGGTTCTTGGGATAATACTCCTAGATGAGATTATATTCTTAAGGTTGTACGGCGACTAATTGTATTGTGTTTGATTTGGGTGGATATACGATGGCATAAAGAGTGAATACTCATTTTTTACCATTCACGACGAGGGAAAAACAATCCCAATGGTTGGAATTAGTCAATACCACCCGTGAGATGGTATTGGATAGTCCCGTAGACAAGGTATCAAAGTGGCCAAATAATCCCTCTCTAGTCCATTCTTGAAAATTGTCGTTGGAGTGTGTGAATGGTAATTTGCTCTAATAAATGCAGGGACGGAGCTATTGACAAGGGTGGAGTTGCCTGCCATGGTACCCTCGAGTTCTCCGCAAGCCCACTATATGTTTTGTGTATCAGAAATGATAATGGTTTAAGCCTTGGGGCCCATTTTTTGTCTAAAAAAATGATCGGAGTCGCTTATTTTTTTTTAAAATACTTTATTTTCTGTTCTTACCAAAAAAAAAAGATTAATCCGATATCGGTAAAAACGTTTACAAAACATCCAACTTTATTTTATAATTCAGACCTGAATTCTGGGATAAAGTTGGACATTTTCCATAAACGCCTAATCGATACTGGATTGAGCTTATTTTTCGTAGGGACCATAAAAAATATATTTCAAACAAAATGAACGACTCCGATCGTTTTTTTTAGGACCCAAAACAGATCCCACAAGGGGTTTGTACGCGTTGATACAGATTATATGTCTCCACCAATAGCATCTCTTATTTTGCTATCAGATGTTGGTGTTCCATTTCAACTATCGGGCCCTTGCCATTACACCTTCTTACCTAGATGTCATATTCCAATAAAATGTGCAAAAGTAATGGTCCTACTCCTACTGGGCTACTATGCACTATTTTCTCACCTAATCCACACTGCGTTGGATTTTCAACGTTCATCAGAACATGCTGTCCTTACATAATATTTTGGGATCCCGGGTGGGTACCACAGCCATGTGGTTCCCGAGCATTCCATTTGGACCGTCTAAAAATGTGTTAGATGGTTCAGATTAAAATCCTCTCTCGTTTCTCACCACACCACTCTCTCTTTCTCTTTCTCTCTCTAAATCCGAATTGTTCAAAACCGAAATGAGCGATTCGGATGTGCTGGATGAGTACACGTGGTACCCACCGGCTCCGTCAAAATTTATCGGTTCTTACGTGCGTCAGAGGTGCACACGTCAATACAAAGAGTACTTTGATCACATGAGATTGTCTTTAACTTTCTAGGGCCCTAATGGCACCACGTGCCACGATTTACCACCTCCCATGTTGTTGTTTGGTAAAACGTCTGACAATAAAAAAGACCGGAGGGACGTATGGAGGGCCTTGTGCCAGCTGTGCGCCTAGGTGGTGCTGTGGTGACGGCCTGTCCTCACGGACAGTAGCTATGGCTCGAACCGGACATTCCACAGCGGGTTAGGAAGCCCCTATGGTCACGCCCAAGGGGGGTTGCTACGCTGGTCGCCCCCTCCTACCCTTTTTGATAATCAAAAAAATAAAAATAAAAAATAAAAAGACTGGGAATTCAAGTTACGCTAGTTACAAATAAAACTTACAATTTTGAAAGTACTCCGAAAAAAGTAATGTATAGTTGAGAACCATTTTGATAATTGAGTCACATATATCAAAGTGAATTTCAATCACTAGTTGCTCTTTTCAGAATACTTTCAGGATAAATTTTCTTTGTCTATAGCATTAAACATTCCACTTTGTAAACCGATCGATGACATAGGATGCCACTTATCTCACTCAATAACTTTTTCCCTTTTTTGGGTTACACGGTCAGAAGTGTCTAAGCCAGTTTACTCATACATTCACTATTCTCCTCTCCGATCTCGTCAAAGACAAGCAATTCACACCGAGACTGGGAGATGCACCGGATATTCTCTCTTATGCTCTGATTCCAGGAAAGTACCAAGTTCCTCGTAGGTTTTTTCTGAGAAATCTGCAATTGATCATTTCTATTTTCAAGGGGAAATATAAGCTTGTCACTCCAAAACAAATTCTTGAACATCATCTAAGAACAAATTATTGCTTTGTCTAAATTCAAGGTTCTATCAATAAAATAATTTTTGAGTCTCCAAAATGGATATGTCTATTGTAATTTCTTGAAAAAGTTCAAGCCACACATAGTAGATGTTAGGGGTGCAGACAACCTTCGATATTTTAAAGACTTGTGGTGTAATTTCCACATAGGACCCGACCTATTTTACACTGCAGTTTGTATGTAATTAGGTTAACTTATTTTTAGAGAAAAACAGAGAGAGACGAGAGAAAACGCAGATCTCATAGAAATTGTTAAAAGACTTGTACTCTTGATTCGATTTCATAGTGGACTGGTATGGCTCCCGTGGTTTTTCCTCGCGTTGAGGTTTTCCACGTATATCTTGTGTTCTTTCTTCTTCGTTCTTTGTTACGCTGTCTGCTTGCGATTTCTGTGATCCTAGTTTCCAAGATCCGTAGGGCGTTGTGAATTGAACAAGGAGTTCAATTCCTAACAGTAGATTGACAGAGTAAAGGAGTAAATTCATACGCTAGTCACTGAGAGGAGTTCAACTCCTTTACTCTGTCAATCTGCCGTCCAAACAGAACGCCCTACGGATTGAACTCCTTGTTCTGGACGGCAGTTTCCTGAGCTCTTTAACGACGACGTTGAAGGTGTCTTAATGCAGATCCGATGGCGATCTTGCGGAAGGAGTGGCCATCTTGTGGCGTCTTAGTGCAGATCCGGTGACGATCCTCCACCCACCCACCTCCGTGAGTGGAGTTCTGGGTCAGACTTCGACGCTCAGTGACTTTTTTTGTTTCGTTTCTTTGTTTTGTTTTGTTGTTTCTTGTTTTTTTCGGACCGGAAGTGTTCTTTTTGTTCTTTTTTCTTATATATGATATGTTTTCATTTCCTAAATAAATAAATATAACTAACTAATTTATTGTCATACAGAATTTTGCAATTTATGTATTTAATCGAATAAACAATTATCTACACATTTATGCATTTAATCGAATAATTAGTCATTAGTCATAAACAGTATCAAACATGCCATACACTTATTTGGTTGAATTCACTCAATATACTTACCGGTTACTTTTATATTGGAAGAAGAATAGATTGAGGTACTATAAAAACTCATTTATTTCAGAATTTGTATTGATTGATATTAGATCAACATAAAGGACAATATAAGTAATGTTTTCAATTAGAGCTGCTAAACGAATTAGATAGTTCGAACTCAACTCAAGTTTTGGTTTGTTCTAATTTGTTTAAAAGGCCTTTCAAAAAAATAAAAAAAAAACCTTGTTATTAAAAGAAAATACTCCGTATAAGTTAAGCTCAATCACATTTTTTTGTTTGTTTATGGATTTATGTCAAGTTTGAGCATATGAGTGTTTGGCTCGATACACTCATGAGCAGAATGATCATTTCATAAATATTACAAGTGTAGGGGTAGATTAATAAATATTTCAAAATATGATATTTGAGTCCGCCTTTCATATAGATATTTTCACTAGTTTTACGGTATTAAACATCTAGATAGGAAACCTCCATGAGATATGAAAATTTGAACCTAATGAGCTTAAGCATAAGCTAAACCTTAAAAGCTCGAAGCTTCACAAGCTTTTAGCTTAGGCTTCAAAGCTTGAGATTGATTCACATACTCACGAGCCAAGCTAAGTTTATCGCGAATACAAAACCTCAAATGTGAGTCAAACTGGAACAGTTATTAGTCTTGAAAAATTTTCAAACTCAAGCCAAACTTGAACACATAATAAGAAAGTCAAGCCAAACCTGAATAATTATGTGTTTGGCTTGTTTGGCTCGATCAACACCAGTATTCTCCATCGAATTATGTTGTGCAATACTTTTTGAGACAGAGGATCAAAGTGGAATGGACCCAGGGCTCTTGAGCGTGCAAGCCACTACAGGGGTGTAGTGAGTTATCTCAACTCTCCATCTCATCAATCAACAGTTCCGATTCATGAAAAGACTCTTTGCAAAAGGAATCTTTTCTTCACACGAAGAGTCTCTTTTTAATCTAGAACATTGAAAACAATTTCTTGGCTCTCCAATTCTATCAACAGAGAGGCCAGTGGCAGACCCAGGATTTGACTCATGTGGGGAACATTGTACCAATAGTCATAAGCAAAAATCTGCCTTGTTCTCTTTCCTTTTTAAAAAGAATTTTTCAAAAAATTCCCCATACATTCCTCCTACTTCCAACATTTATCGCTCTGTCTCTCTTCACTTATTACTTCTACTATTTTTTAAAAAAAAATTCAAATACCAATCCAAACAACCCATCACAAACTATGAAAATTTGAATTGTAAATTTCAATCATCGAGTAAAAACAAAATAAAGAAATGAAGGCCTAATTTTTCCGAACAAACAAAATATATATTACGAACCTTAGAAGGAAGAATAAAAAGTCCTAATTTACGTAGTCCCAAATAAAGTCCTTTTAATAAAAATATCACTTTTGCCGATCAAAAAAGTTTTATGTAGCCTCAAATTTAATTGATGATTGGTGACGTGACCGGTGATGACCACAGAGACTAGCGATCGGCAACGACAAAGTAGATCGAGTGTCGAGCGAATTCTCCCCGTCAAGTGTTTTGTGTGAATTCCTGATTCTTCCACTCATTTTTGCCTAAAAAACATTGATTTTTACCTTAAAAACTGCAAAGTTTAAAAAAAAAAAGAAAAAAGAATGGGGTGGGGTGGGGTGGGGTGGGGTGGGCCCACGTGCGAATGAACCCAGGGCTCTTGAGCGAGTAAAGTAACTACAGGGGCGTAGTAAATTTCTCGGCTCTCCGATTCCATGCGGGAGAGGACCACGTGCCGTTGTAAAAGTCCAACTCACACACAGGGCCGGCCCTGAGAATTTGGAGGCTTAAAGCGACTTTTAAAATTGAGGCCTTAGGTTTTCTAACAAAAAAAATCAGTATAGGTGGTTAATACAAGGTAAAAATATTAAACATGTATTTTAGCTTCATAATTTAACTAAAATAAAATTTTAAAATCTTTTATATCATTAGAAAAAACCAAACATAACGAAATACCGCTCATACACTGCATTTCTTTAACTAATCATGTTATTAACTTTAACCATAAGAATGCTATTTTTAGCATTAATCAGAAAATTGTTTACTTTAAATATTTTTTTATCAGAGTTTGTTGAGTGAAAATTAATTATTTTGATTTATATATAGTCAAAAGTGTTTATTTTTGAATTGAATATTAGAAGTTGAAAATAAAATTGAAATAAATGAAGGCAAAAAAAACTTATCAAAACATATATCATGTTCTTTGAGTAATATCTACAATCACTTAAGTATAACTAATTTAGAATACAGGTGATGCAAGAATTGTTATTATCTACCAAGATTAACTACAGAAAATAAGGAAAAGGAAGAAAAAAGAATTAGTTTTGGTACATTAACTACAGAAAATAAGAAAAGGCAGAAAAAAGAATTAGATTGCAAAATGGGACCTCCTGGGAGTCGAACACGGGAACTGCAGCTTACAGCACCTCTCTCAGACCATCAATGCTACGGCTCCTCAGTTGCAAGAATAGGAACAACTTATATATATATAAAAGTTCTAGTCCGGAAAATGAGGCCTAGTTTTGGGTTAACTTTCGGAGGCCTAAAGCGGCCGCACCCTGGGCTTTAGCCCAGGGCCGGCCCTGCTCACACATTTTGACCTGGGGTGCCCGACTATTACCCTGTAGTAGCGTTGGCTGCATTTACAGAATTTCCAAGTTATTTAATTCTCTTTCTCGACCCGTCGACTTCCTTTTTCTACAAAAAAAAAATAGGGAAAATTCGCCCTGTTTTTCCCCTATGAAATTGACAAAAAGTTGGCCCCCACCAGTAAAGATGTATAGGATTCTCTATTGGATGGTCCAGGTCCAGCACTATCGTAGTCCCCCCAATTTCATTATCGATCATTATTATTAACGTTGACGGGAGGCGTAAAATTTCCTCCTCCTCTCCATTAGTCTCCCTCGGAAATCATTATCCTTCCTTCTCTCCCTACAAGCATCACAAAGCTAATGCCACGCCCTTGACATGACGTCGTCCTACCAGATCCCCACCCTTACGTCACCCGTTCGATTTTTATTAATCCGACGGCCGATCACTACTCCAGAGGAAGTGGATTTTTTTAACAGAAAAAAGAAAAAAACAATGATACGGTCAAGGAAACCCAAACGGCCAGATCCGGAAACCCTCGCTGGGAAAACAAATCAACATTCTAGATTTGAAGAAATTCTTCCGGCTGGGAAAAGTTCTGGACCTCTGGTTTGTTTTCCGGGAGGGCTTTTCCGCTTTGAGTGTCCCGGACTGTACTACTCTCGACACTTTTAGGGCGTCGCCACGTGAATTCTTCCAGCGGTGCCCCATCGCCCTTATTGACTGAACAATTATTCAATGCTCTTGGGATATGGACACGTCATGCCTCATACTTTTTTTTTTTTTTTGGTCAGACGGTATACATTAGCTGGATTAGCAAGATATTAGTATATTAGTTACCGCCTCCCTATGTGACTCAAACCTACTAGCGTGGAAGTTCCTCACACTTCTTTTTCAATACACTCAATATGATGTGAAGCCAAAGAAAATGAACCCTTCCATGGGAACAATGGATTGTGCACAGATGGTGCACACTGCACAGATTGGAGTGCGGGCCCACATCGTATTTTACAAAGATAATTCGAGCCAATCAATAATTTTAAAATTATTTTCCCAATGACCCAAACAAAGAATCATCTCATTAGCTATGCGTAGATTCTTGATCCGATCTTTCAATTAATTTTCTTGTAATTTGAATAAAAAAATATTGATAAATTGGATCGAATATCTACAAATATCTGATTAAACTGATTTTTCATGGAATCACTCAAAAAAAAATGTTAAAATTATTCAACGATTCAGATAATTCACATGCGACCCGCAATGAGCCCTGCTTGTTTGCCTTTAGCATTTTCGCAAAAAAATGCTAGTATTAAGTAGATCCGAAGCAGTAGGTGGGTCGAACGCTCCTCCGCCATATATTGATGCCATAAGCATGCGGTGGAAAAGAGAGGTGGTTGAATAGCGATGCCCCAAGATACCACTTAGTAATTACGCGAGAGGGAGTAGTGTCGTCGACCATAAAACAAGGAAAGATTTTATTATTACTAGTATAAGACCAAAGTCATTCTTTAGAGAGAGAGATCTAGAGAGAGAGAGAGAGAGAGAGAGAGAGACTTTGAGAATCGAATATCAGCTAGTGTGTGCGCTCCTGTGCGGTTTTGGTCGGCGAGAGAGGGGGATGGAAGGGGAGAAGAAGAGGAAGAGGGCGGCGGACGGGGAAGCGAGCGGCGGCGGCGGCAGCAGGAGGAGGAAGGAGAGAGAGGCGAAGGCGGAGGCCGCGGCGGCGGCGGAACCGATGCCGACAGATGAAGAGGTGGACGAGTTCTTTGCCATCTTGCGGAGGATGCACATGGCAGCCAAGTACTTCGAAAAGGGTCGCGGTAACGCCGCCGGCCGGAAGCTGACGGGGAGATGGGCGACGGCGTTGGAGGCCGAAGTCTTGGCCGGTGTTAACGGCGCCGTTAAGGCTGCGGAGGAGAGCGTTTGCGGCGCACGGAAGAACCGCGCCGCTTTGGACCTTAACGCCGTTCCAGAAGCCGAGAGCAATAGTTTGTGATTAGGATCAAGTGAAGTTTTTCTTCTTCTGTCCTTGTCTAATTTTCTTTTGCGTTTGACGGTGGTTTTTTACTTGATGCTGATGCATTCTGTATTTCTTTTTCTAAGCCTTATGGTTTCTATGGTAGTAATCTTTTATGTCGAAGATCCCTCTGTTTCTATGCCGAGAGATTTTTTGGCTGTTAAATTTAAAACACAAAATTTCTCGGCACAATATAGATTTTCGAGACAGATGAAATTGAACTCAATAATTCCTGTTTTTCAGTTCCTTTGTTTTTCCGGGGAAGAAGATTATTGCTGATAAATGGGCAATGTACTTTCCTTTTTGTGCTGTCAATTGCACTCGATACTGTGGGAATAATGATGACATTATGTCCGGTACAAGACATTCCATAGGAGTATTCTCTTTCTCTACATGTAAACAATTTTTTTGGGTTTATATGAATATCTTCTGTACTCCAAACATTAATCAGTGTCGAATCAGGCTCCATTTTAAAGTTTCTCGGGAAAAGTACTTTTTGAAAAAAAATGTAATTTTAAGTTTAAAAATTTAGTATTTATGTAAATAATTTTCTTATCAATATGAATTTTATTAGATAAATTTTATTGAGATCTTTTAAACGATGTAAAAAATATCAAAATTTTATTTTTTATTTTCATTATATTTAAATTTGAAATTATTTTTATCTTTTTTAAAAGAAAATTTAAAAAGAAAGCAAAACATCACCTCTAAGCCCTTTTTTGGGACAAGGATTATGAGTACTTTAGTAGTGGAGAACATTGTGTACTTGACAATAGAAAAAAAAGATTATTATATGAATATTTATTGACTTTTAGACAAAAATTTAAAAATAACATACTCTCTTCGTATATTTTTAAGTGTCTTACTTTGTAAATTTCAACTTATTAAAAAAATATTATCATTATATTTTTCACATCAACTTTTTTTTTCCACTTTTTCCTACTTACTCATCATCATTATATTTTTACTCACTAACTTTTCAAAATAGAATCTAATTTTAGAGACAAAATAGACAATACACCAATTTTTACCCACTAACGTTACAAAATGGACACTTATTAAGGGACAACTCAAAATGAAATACTGGACTCTAAATAAGAGACGGAGGGAGTACTTAAAAACTGTAATAATAAATGCTAAGATCATTATAAATGATAGGACAAATCCTGGGTCAAAACTGCAATTTCTATACTGCCTATTCTTGAGTCAAGTATAGTATTAAAATTAAGAAATTAATTTCTACACTCTCCTAATTGATCTAAGCGCCCCTTTTTTTGTCTTTTAGCGAATGAATTTATGAAATAGTCTGTTTTTTATTTTTTTGTCTTTGAGGGACTGTTACGTAAATTCATCCACTAAAAGATAAAAAAAGTACTTGGATCAATTAGGAAAGTGTAGAAATCAATTTACTAAAAATTATTTTTGGGTCAATCGATGAAAGAGTACATTTACATATAGTCTGAAAATTACAATAATAGACACTATAAAATAATTATATGAGTCTACAACAACGAATAATGCTCAACAACTAAACACCCAATTCAAGAATTAGCCCATTGTGAGGGAAGAGTGGACAAGAAGAAGAACTTCTACAAAGAGAAAGAAAAAAAAAATACAAGAAGGAGGAATTTGGACCCGGGGTTCTACAGGGAACAAGTCACTACAAAGGTGTAGTAAACATTCGGACCATTCGTTTCTCTAATCAATGGTTCAGATTCATTATTAACTTTTACCGGTAAGAGTTAACAAATATATCTGAATCATTGATTGTCAAGATGAACGGATTGGATTGCGCACTTCAGGGGGCACTACAGAGTTGCTTACTATAAGGTCCCCAAAGCGTAGGAATTTACAACCCCCCCCCCCCCCCCCCCCCCCCCCCCCCCCCCCCCCCCCCCCAAAAAAAAAATTAAAATTAAAAAATTAAAAAATAAAAAAAAGGAGGGGGTTGCCAACAATTGATCGTCGCCAATGAGCTCCTAGCTCAGTTTGCATCACCCACCGCCTTCCTTAATGGAGGCTTGGGTTCGAGTCCTAAGAGGGGTGGTTGGTTGAGGTTCAGGATTATGGATAGTCTCCGGACCTCCTGCAGACTAATTTACTAACTCCCCGCTAACCCCCATTGATGTATACAATATTGGGAAGGAAAAAAACTAAAACAAAGAGAGCTTCAATTTTTGCATTTGGGAGTTATGCAAGTTGGAGACTTTCCCTACAATTAGGGGAACAAACAAAATGGATGGGCAAGTGTAATGAACTACTCCATTTGGAAATGGCATGGTAAATTAATGCTTCTCTCTGCTCTGTCGGTGTCTGAAAGGTAACGTTTAGCTACTGATTCATTTTGAATCCGAAAACAGAGATGTGGATTGTAATTTTCGCAGAAAATTCTCAGCTTAAATTCATGTATTTCCATTTGGGTGGCTTCCATGAATATAGGTCATTAGGTGGAAAGGACCCAAGCAACCAAGGTTAATTTAGTAATGTTGTTGTCTCATGTTTTTTAATTGTCCAATTAAATTTGTGAAAGATCGATTCTGGAAAAAAAAATATGCATAAAAGTACACTATTGTTTAATCCAATTAAAGGCAAAATTTTTAAAATACCCATGTAAAATTAAATTATTATTTTACTCGATTAGACTCATGAGTTTAAAAGTCGATAAATAATGTATGAGAGAGAGAAAGAGCGCGCAATTTTACTTACCCTTGCTTATATTAATATATATATATATATATGGTTTGACTCACAACCACATAATTTCATCATGTTTACAACAAATAAATTGATTACAAATAGTACTAACCATGGACCTATATAAAAGTAAGTGAAATAGTATCAGAGGATTATTGTATCCGGTGGGTGTTCGGATAAATAAGCCAAAGTGGCTTATTTTTTGTCCTTATTCAAAATTTTTTCGTATCACTTGGCTTATTGTCAATTTTTTGGGGATTATTGCATCCTCATGACAAGAGGAATCTAAAAAGTAAAAAATTTTGACCGAAATCTAATTTTTTTTGAATAAAGACAAAACGAGTGGCTTATTGGCTTATTTTCGTTTTTTTGTGGGTTTATTTGGCTCATTTTTGGAGGGAAAGCCAGTGGCTTTTTTAGAAGAACACTTAGTGTTATGCAGTAAGTATTTTAGCACCTTTTCCAGTCCTCTAGAAATTGGACGGTCATGTAAATCCCTTTGTGAGCGTGTTTGTCCTCTCAGGACCACCACGAGGTCCACGGCTACACTATTGCTGGCTATTGTCATCAATTGCACCTCTTTCCACCACCATCATCTCCGTACGACCGCCATTGCCATCCTTCCACCCCATCACCTTTGTTACAACCACCACCACACCACTTTTCAGTATAACCATCACCACCACGCTACCAACTACTGCTGCCACCACCATGACCATTACCACCTTCTTCTCTCCACCACCACGACTACAAACACACGACATCCATCTAAAACAAAATTATCTAAAAGCAAACGGTCACAAACAATTTAAGGTAAATTCATTTAGCTTTACAGTATCAAAACAAGTCTATTAATTCAGCTTTTGATATTTTTACTAGGATAATTCTAGGGTATTCCCCTCTTGTCCGAGCGTTACTGAATCCCTCATATAACATAATCACTCAAAGGCATAACATTAAATCAGTCGAAGGCATAACCAGAAAAAACCCTTAGAACAGTTATCAATTGTTAGGTAAAAATGCTAGTAAATAGTGCACTTTTTTTATTTTACCTACTCACATCTCTTTTAACACTACACCAATACTATCTATTTAATCTATTCTCTATTAAAATTTTATTACTTTTATTTTCTTTTTCTTTTATGGGGGGAGAGAGAACAATTAATAAAATAATATAAACAGAGTGAATAGTGCTTAGGTATATATACCTATTCACTGTTCATAGATGAATTTTACCTAAGCCTTTATCTAATCTGGTGTAATGCTCATTTAGAGGTTTTGCTTAAGTAAAATAGCCCGATAAAGTTGCTCTTAAAATGGAGATGACTTAGGTGTTCCCTTTTTACTAAACAACTCTTCAGTTTAGAAAATCCAGCACTTACTTTTTCGACTTTCGGTTCATTTTACAATTTTATCAAAATAGAGAGCGGGGCTGAACCACCGCCCCTCCCCCACCCCAATCAAATAAAGTGTTCGTAGCTGATTTGATGATGCTGTGCAGTGATGGATCGTACAACCATGGTTCGAATCTCATTTCGATAATGAACAATTTTGATCGTTGGTTGTCGAAATAAAATTCGAACCATCAAATTATGCATCTGACGGCTTGAAAATGCGCAGCACAATGATACACACACCATTCTACAGCACCAACCCGAAGTCTGTCCGTAACTCACTCCACCAATTGAGGTGTGAGGGTAACTTCAAGTACACTTGTTTAAGTCGTCAAATCACCTTTTGTTTAATGAAGTGAAAAACGTGGCCCACCATAAAGAAAAGATATATTCCCGTTCGATGGAGCACTGCACTGCAGCAAGCACTGTAGTATTCCCCCGCGTTTTTACTTTTACTACTATTTTATTCTTACATTTCTTTATCATTTCCCGGAGACCCCGCTGTCCCCTCGCCGTTGGGTCCACACCAGCAATCGAATCGTCCTACAAAAGTTTGACACGATCAGGATGACGTACGATTACCTACTACTGCTCACGTCAGCCGTGCTTTCCTTTGAAATCCAACCGCTGATGATGACGATGATGACCCATTGTATGTGGAGGGACTCTGTGTGTCTGTTATATTCGTTATACCCACTCCAACTAATCTCTATAATCCTCCGAATCTCTGTATCGAGAGAAAATTTCGTAAGGTCATTTAAAGAGAGACTTGAGACATCGAATTGGGTAGTTTTGTTTTGTGAGGGTGCTTTTGGTGGTGGATGAGAGGGCGGATGGAGGGAGAGAAGAAGAGGAAGAGGGCAGAGGATGACGAAGTGGGCGGCGAGAGGAGGAAGGAGATGAGAGAGGTGGAGGGGGAGGGGGAGGCGATGCCGACGGATGAAGAGGTAGATGAGTTCTTTGCCATCTTACGGAGGATGCAGGTGGCGGTTAAGTACTTCAAAAAGGGTGGTGGTAACGCGGCCGCCGGTCGTAAGTGGACGGGGAGGTGGGCAACCGAGTTAGAGGCTGAAGTTTTAGCCGGAGTTAACGGTGGTAAGGGTGCAGAGGAGAGATCAGCTTGCGGGGTGCAGAAGAAGAACGGCGCATTGGACCTTAACGCCGTTCCGGAGGCCGAAAGCAACAGTATCTAATTAGTATCAATCCAAGTTTTTTTGTTATTTAAGTAATTTCTTTTTTGCACTTCACTTATTATGCTGATGCGTTCTCATATCTCTGTATTTTAAGCCGTATAATGTATGGGTTTCTACTTCCTCTGTTTGTCAGGGCAAAATTTTTGCTCATAAATTAGTAGAGATTAAATTATTTACATCGTCGGTGTAAATATTTGTATCTTCCAAATCAATTACAGTATATTGCGTCACGACGTCATATTTTATTAATTGGAACCACTGTTTTGAAGACGTGAAGCAATATAATTGATTTGGAGGTAACAAATATTTACACTGCTGGTGTATATAATTTATTCTCGAAAATGAGTAACATTTTTCTCTTGTTTTTAACCCAAACCAAAACCTTTGCACACAGTCTCTAATAAATTTTCTTCATCTCTCTCCATTCATTACACTTTAAAATTTCCCTCAAAATCCAAACCAAACATGATTTTTGGAAAATTAAAAACCGAACTGTAAGAGTACTAAGGCCCCGTTCCAGAACTTGAATAAGTTCATATTTTTTGTTCAATAATAAAGCTTAGGCTCCGTTCCAAAACGTTATATAAATACTTATTTTTTAAGAAGGCAATTTCAAGCTCAAAAATTATGTGCTTACGCAAATAATTTTTCTATCAATATGGATCTTATTTGATAGATCTCATTGAGATTTTTAATACAATGCAAAAAAATTGAAAAATTATTTTTCGTTTACATTATTTTTGAGTTTGAAAATGTGAAATAAGTACTTATTTTTTAAGAAGGTGTTCTGGAACGGGGCCTTATTCCACAAAATAAGAAGTATTTATTTTTTGGTTAAAGCAACTTCAAACTCAAAAATCATGTGTTTACGCAAATAATTTTTCTATCAATATGGATCTTGTTTAATAAATCTAATTGAGATCTTTAATACGATGCAAAAAAATTTGAAAAATTATTTTTCATTTACGTTATTTTTGAGTTTGAAAATATGAAATAAGCTGCTTATTTGAGTTTTCTGGAACAACCTTTCTTATTTTTTTTAAAAAAGTTTCAAAATAAGTACTTATTTTGTAAGAAGGTTTCTGAAACAGAACCTAAAACCGACCGAAATGTGTGGCTAAAAATGTAGCGCTTCGTTTGGTAGGTTTAGTTTTATCGGTTAAAAATTTCGTCCCTAAACAAAATAAAAGGATAAAACAATATTAAGTATCATCAAATTGGCCGGACAAGGATCCACAAAAATTCATACGTGAACTTGGAGTACTCGAATTCTTTAGAGCATCTTTATTAGATATTTCTTTAGAGCATCTTTATTAGATATTTTCAAAATATCAAGAGGGAGTTTCTGCCGTGCACTCTACAAGATTATTGAAGCCACAATATTTCATTAATTTTAATATGTTTATGGTTTTATTGAATTAAATGTAAAATGATTCGTCCTTTACATTACAATTTTTTTTACCACTCTTCTTAATTGCTTAATTACTTTAATTCTATTTTTCTTTACAAAAACATTGTCTATATAACCGTATGGTATGTGATAACTTTTTATTTTATACCTTCACCTTAAATACTGATTATACATTTCTCTGCCTTGGAAAAATTGTCGCCTAGTTTTTTTTTTTTTTTTTGCTGCACCACTTGATAAACAATTATTTGTGTAGGTAATTAGGTGATTGGCTGAGAAATTGGGATCGTTCAACTTTTGGAAAATTTTGTAAAATTCAAGTTCAAGTTATTGAAAAAAAAACAAAAAAAAAAAAAAACAAAAAACAAAACAAAGAAAGAAAGATAAGAGATGAGATGAGATTTTTTTTTAATCATGAAACATGTGCAAAATGAGTTTATAGAGTTGGGTATATATAAGAACATAACAATATTTTTGTATTTTTGAAAAGAGAGAAGAAATTTGAAGGGTGACTTCACATTAGTGTTTAAGAAAAGAGAATTGTTAAAGAACATAACTCCAATGGATAGTGCAGTTGGTTGATTAGTCAGGACGGAAGGACTTATTATCCTGAGGTCCCGGCTTCGACTCTCCTATACTGCCAAAAAATCCTTGGGGCCATCTCATGTGTACAAACCTTTTGGGTTAGCAAAGGCTGGTGGAGGGCTTTAGATTTTAGTTCAAATTGCTCGGTTCCATCGGTCGATTCGATTTTTTGATAAAAATTTTCATCCATAGAACGCCCTCTTTTGACATTGAAATCGACAAAACAAGGCCGACAAAAAGGATATTCCCGCGTGATGGTGCCGCACCGGAGGGTATTGTCGTGTTCCATTATATGCGTTTCAACATTACATATGCTCATGTCAAAAAAAACAAAACATTACATATGCGAGGATCATGACGTCGGTCTACGTACGTTACCAATAATGTTAGAGACACAACACTTTATCATAACACCCGCCTACGTTGCATGTATAATTGGTGGTTGCAAAGAGCTTCAAAAGCGGTTGTTCTCTAATTACCAATCATTCAAGGTATGTTCGTTTTAGATTTTGAAGGAGATTTGAGTAGAGAGAGATAGATAGAGAAAATTATTGGAGACTGTGCACATAAATTTTGAAGCGGTTGTTCTCTTATTACCAATCATTCAGTCTCACGCAGACGGGTGTGATTGGTATTTTGATAGAGTGTTGTGTTCCTAACATTTTTGTTACATTACCCTTTTGCCTTAATGGAGATTTTGTGTGTCGTTGACCATAAAACAAGGAGTTGGGAGAGCTGTTGTCCCTAGCCTGCTGTCTCGGCCAAGGGGGCCATGCTTTGGTCTCATTCCAATGATCGTTAACGTTCACTTCGTAGAGCTTGTCGAGTTTAACAACTATGTAAAAAATTAGATCAATCGAATATCATTAAATGCCTAATCGAAAACTTTTGGTCTTGAAAAGAATGGATCCGAAACATTGGATCAAATCTACTAGAACCCCTTATTAGCAAGTTATATGTGTTCCGATCAGGTACTTAATGATATCTGATCAAACTGATTTTTTGCATACTTGTTCAACTCGATGAGTTATAATAACTGAACGTTTTCGATTATCAGAGCAAGAAAGGAGCAGAGCCCCCTTGGCCGGGACAGCACGCTGCTATCCCTTCAAGGGACAACAGCTCCCCCCAATCCATAAAACAAGTAGAGATACTTTGTGTAAAACCAAAGTCATTTAAAGGGAAAATTATTCAATGCCCTTGGGGCACTATGTAAGTATCATCGCTACACAGTGCTCCGAACTTTTTATTGAACGGTTCAATAAAAAATTATTTGAATCAAGTCCTTCCCGATCATTTTTTTTGCTGATTTCTAGCGGGTACCCTTAAAATCAAGTTCTGCACACTTTGAGCGGTTCGGATCGTTGTAATTCGATCGGGAAAGGGGAGTTCCTCACGGTAAGGCCGTGCGGGATCCCTCATTGAATCCTGAGTGTATATAATGTTACTCAAAGTGCAAGCTTCATCTACACCCAAAAAGAGGATTTAGCCGGCTATCGGAAGAAGTGAATTGGATGATGTTGGATTAATCTCCATACTCAAAAGAACGATTTTCTTCTGGTCTTTTTCCGCCACCGTCACGATGCCCACGGCCAGAACTCAATTCCCTGTTCAAGTCCTCCCGATGTCGGTAGGCATCATTCTGCATATAGGGTTTTAAGGCATGAGTTACATAAAGGCCCTTTCGACGTTGTTTGTTTGACTTAACAGTCCTAACGTTGTTGGAAAATTGATTTTCGCGCTCTATTTATGTACGCAAGCGCTTCACTTTGTACATGAACACGTTAAAAGTGGAGCGTCTACGTACATAAGTAGAGCGCCAAAATCAGCATATGCAAGTATAATAAATTTGAAGAGAGGACACAATAGTACTTAAAATGTCCTCGTAAATTTAGTGACTAAAATGCGTCAACTATAATTCTGATTTCTAAGTATTAAATAGTTTAATTTCTTATGGTGTCGTAGATTTATATATTTGTTTGATGTGTTATCTTGTTTTTGGGAGCGCATTACGCTAAAGAACACTAGAGGTAGGATGAGACTCTTTCGATTTTTTGGTCTTTCTTATCGTCTTATAAGAATTTTTTTCAACTTTGATCTATATTTTTAAACTTTTTCGATTCCTCCTCGTCGAGAGAAAAAATACTTTGTAAAAAATGGATCCAAAACTTGTAAAGATTAAAAGAAAGCAACAAATTAAAAAAACTGTGCCAGAAAGCTCATGAAAAGTTAGGCCAAACTCACTCCATTCTTTTTGAATTGATCCATTTAATGGACTCTTTTAAGTCTTACTTTAAAAGGGCTTTTAAGTCTTATTGTATACATATATTTTTCATCTGCTTTTTAAGTCTTTTTTTAAAAGGGCTTCTAAGTCTTATTATACACATACGAGTATATTTTTTATCTTCTTTATAATTAGGTCTTATGAAACGACAACGTTGAGTGGTCTTTGGAGTTCATAGGCGGCCCAGAAAACAGAGGGCCGGCCTTGCTGACTCCATAATTGTGGGTGACATGTGATCATAAGAAATAGTATATAGTATCCTTTGCTTCATACGGAGTAGTTGGAATTTAAAAAGTTAGGAATCCAAATGACGAATGTATGTTTCACCAACTAAAATAAGTATTTATTTGATGTTTTTCAAGAAAGTATTTTTTTTAATTAAATGTAATGTATGGTGAGAAAATGACCTATCTCATAAGACGAAAAATAAGTGCTTAAAAAATAAAAATCTTAACGGAACGGAACCGAACTCTTTCATTTTTTTCAATAGTGCAAAGAAAAACATATTCTACTAGCTCTAATCTAGAGAATTGGAGATGGGTCAGTAGGGTATGAAATTACCACCACCATTAATTGGACTACCACTTCTCTTGCGCGCACCTCTTTCAATGGAATGTTAACTTGAAATTTTTTTTTCAAGTTATAATCCAAACAAGGCATTAGTGTTTAAGAAAAGAGAATTGTTAAAGAACATAATTCTAAGGGGTAGTGCAGTTGGTTGATCATTCAGGACGAAAGGGTTTTTCAATTCGAAATTCAGAATTCAACTCTCCTACACTGCCAAAAAGCCTTTTGGGTTAGCGAAGGTTGGTGGAGGGCCGGAGATTTTAGTCCAAATTGCTCGGTTCCATCGGTCTGTCGGTCGATTCGATTTTTCGGTAAAATTTCATCCCTAGATCGCCCTCTTTTAACATTGAAATTGACAAAACACGGCCGACAAAAAGTTATTCCCGTGCGATGGTGCAGCACCGGAGTGTATTGTCGTGTTCCATTATTTATGCGTTTCAACATTACATATGCCAAATGATCAAAAAAAACAAGGGCAAATTTCACTCAGACCCCCTGAGGTATCTGACAATGACAGAAAGTACCCCTCAGTTTTTAAAAATGACAAAAACCTCCCTTACTTTACAATTTGGGTTTCATTCCGTTAGTTTCCGTTAGTTTCGTTAGTTAAATGGACGGAAAATGTACAGAAATGTACATAAAAATGTACGGAAAATGAAATCTTCAATTTTATTTAGTTCTACACCTATCTTAGGGCTCTCATTAAAAGTCCTAGAGTTAAAAATTAATTATGATCATTTAGGATAAAATAGTTAAAAAAATAAAATCTTCACACCGATTCAAACGGATTAAAATTTGGAGCATTTAAAAATTTTGCTTTTCACTTGATTTTAGAGCTATCAATGAAGAGCAAATACTTAAGTGCTCCAATTTTCAATCTATTTGAATTGGCGCAAAGATCTTATTTTTTATTATTTTATCTTAAAGTGCAATAATTAATTTTTGGTTTTAAGATTTTCAATGAGAGCCCTAAGATAGCCGTAAAACTAAACGAAGATGAGATACTTAAGTGCTCAAATTTTCAATCCGTTTGAATTGGTGCGAAAATCGTATTTTTCTGATTATTTTATCCTAAAGGGTTACAATTAATTTTTCGCTTTAGGATTTTCAATGAGAGCTTTAAGAAAACCATAGAACCAAATGAAGAGCAGATACTTAAGTGCTCCAATTTTTTAATCCATTTGAATCTGTGCGAAGATTTTATTTTTTTAATTATTTTATCCTAAATGATCATAATTTTTAACTCTAGGATTTTTAATGAGAGCCCTAAGATAGGTGTAGAACTAAATAAAATTGAAGATTTCATTTTCCGTACATTTTTCGTACATTTTCGTACATTTTCCGTCCATTTAACTAACGGAACTAACGGAAACTAACGGAATGAAACCCAAACTGTAAAGTAAGGGAGGTTTCTGTCATTTTTGAAAATTGAGGGGTACTTTCTGTCATTGTCAGATACCTCAGGGGGTCTGAGTGAAATTTGCCCAAAAAACAAAAAACATTACATATGCCAGGATCATGACTTCAGTCTACGTTACCAATAATATTAGAGACACAACACTTTATCACAACACCCGCCTACGTTGCACGTATGATTGGTGGTTGCAAATAACTTCAAAAGCGGTTTTTCTCTAATTACCAATCGTTCAAGGCTTGTTCATTTTGGATTTTAAAGGAGGTTTGAGTGGAGAGAGATAGATAGAGAAAATGTATTGGAGACTGTGCACAGAAATTTTGAAACGGTTGTTCTCTCATTACCAATCATTCAATCTCACGCAAACGGGTGTGATTGGTATTTTAATAGAGTGTTGTGTTACTAACATTTTTGTTACATTACCCCTTTGCGTTAACGGAGAGTCTGTGTGTCGTTGACCATAAAAAAAAAGTAGAGATACTTTGGGTAAACCAAAGTCATTTTCAAGGGAAAAGTATTCGATGCCCTTGGGGCACTATGTAAGTACCATTGCTACACAGTGCTCGAACTTTTTTTCCACCGTACATTGTGGTTCACACCACAAAGTACGTGGAACCCTTGCAAATATATGGTCGAGAAGAGTTTGGGGTATCGCCATTTGTTGTCTAAGGGCATGGAATAATACCTTCATTTAAAGAGAGAAATTAAGACTTGAGAATTGAATATTTTTGTGAGGTTTTGGTTGATGAGAGTGGGGATGGAGGGGGAAAAGAAGAGGAGGGCAGAGGACAACAAAGTTGTTGGTGGAGGAAGGAGGGAGAGAGAGGCGGAAGCGGAAGGGATGCCGACAGACGAAGAGTTGTACGAGTTCTTTGCTATCTTATGGAGGATGCAAGTGGCAGTCAAACACTTCAAAAAGGTGGTAGTAGCGCGGCTAGCGCCGCCGGTCATAAGTTGACGATGAGGTGTGATCGTGTTGTTACCGTATAAAAAATAATTGATAAAAAAACAATTACTACTACTCAAATGAATAGTGAAAAGTATTCCGAGTATCGATCCACATGGATTAATTATAAAGTTGAGTTATAGTAATTTCAATTAGTTTCTATATTAATCCAAGAAACAGATTAATTGATTATTGTTGGTTTCCTAGGATTATTGAAAAGTAATTAAGGCGATTAAAATTGTAGAAAAAAGTTGATGGGAAAAATCTCTGGGATTTCAAACATACTATTCCTGCTTGTAACCCTAAATATGTTTCGATTATAGGTCAACTATTCGAATCAATCTGAATATCGCAGAATGGCAAGCCCTGGTGATATCTCCTGAGGACTATTTGTGAATCACTAATCAGCATGGACTATCTCCGGCTAGCACCAACTGTCTCAAATCAAGTACAGACTGTCTCATCGGTATGACGCCTTTTACGTAGTATAATCCATCCAACCATTTATCACAAAACAATTAACAACCGTTGTACAAATGTTCATAAAACCTAAGAATTCATGCACAAGATTTGATGGAAAGAATTAATATTGTAAACAAATCCTCAAAAGTCATATATACAACCAAAATTTAAATAATAGAAACCTCAATCAAAACACATATAATGTTACTCATAGTGCGAGCTTCATCTACACCCTAAAAGAGGATTTAGCCAACAATCGAAAGAAGTGAATCGGATGATGTTGGATTAATCTCCATCCTCAAAAGAACGATTTTCTTCTGGTCTTTTTCCGCCACCGTCACGATGCCCACAGCCAGAACTCAATTCCCTGTTCAAGTCCTCCTGATGTCGGTAGGCATCATTCTGCATATAGGGTTTTAAGGCAGGAGTTACATAAAGGCCCTTTGGGCGTTGTTTGTTGACTAGCTCCGTTCCAGAACACCTTCTTAAAAAATAAGTACTTATTTCACATTTTCAAACTCAAAAATAATGTAAATGAAAAATTATTTTTTGATTTTTTTTGCACCGTATTAAAGATTTCATTGAGATCTTTCAAACAAGATCGATATTGCATATTTTTAGATTTCATTAAGCCCTTTATTTTTGAGCTTGAAATTGCCTTCTTAAAAAATAAGTACTTATTATGCGTTCTGGAACCCAGTTGGAAAATTAATTTTCGTGCTTTACTTTTATACGCAAGCGTTTCACTTTGTACATGAACAAATTAAAAGTATGTGGAGCATTTGTGTACGTACAAAAGTAGAGCGCCAAAATCAACATCCTCAAGTATAATAAATTTGAAGAGAGGACACAACAGTACTTAAAATGTCCTCGTAAATTTAGTGATTAAAATGCGCCAAGTATAATTCTAATTTCTAAGTATTAAAATAGTTTAATTTCTTATGGTGTCGTGGATTTATATATTTGTTTGATGTGTTATCTTGTTTATGGGAAAGCATTGCGCAAAGAGTACACTAGAAAGCAGGATGAGACTCTTTCGATTTTTGGGGTCTTTCTTATCGTCTTATATGAATTTTTTCAACTTTGATCTATATTTTTAAACTTTTTCAATTTCTCCTCGTCGAAATGAAAAATATTGTGTAAAAAATGAATCCAAAACTTATAAAGATTATAAGAAAGCAAAAGATTAAAAAGATTGTGCCAAAAGATCATGCCAAAAGATCATGAAAAGTTAGGCCAAACTCACTTCATTCTTTTTGAATTAGTCCGTTTACTGGACTCTTTTAAGTCTTACTTTAAAAGGGCTAGTCTTATTATAAACATATATTTTTCATCTGCTTTTTAAGTCTTCTTTTAAAAGGGCTTCTAAGGCCCCGTTCCAGAATACCTTCTTAAAAAATAAGTACTTATTTCATATTTTTAAAATCAAAAATAATATAAATAAAAAATATTTTTTCAATTTTTTTGCACCGTATAAAAGATCTCAATAAGATCTATCAAACAAAATCCATATCGATAAGAAAATTATTAGCTTAAACACATAATTTTTGAGTTTGAAATTACATTCTTAAAAAATAAATATTTATTTCCCTTTCTGGAATGGAGTCTTATTATGCACATATATTTTTTATCTTCTTTATAATTAGGTCTTATGACATGACAACGTCGAGTAGTCTTTGGAGTTCATAGGCGGCCAAATAAACAGTGGCCGGCCTTGCTGACTCCATAGTCGTGGGAAGAGAGAGGGAAATAATTTGTTTTCCATTTTTTATGTTCCTATAAGACATGTGATCATAAGAAATACTATATAGTATCCTTTGCTTCATAGTTGGAATTTAAAAAGCTGGGAAGCCATGGTTCATAGACGAAGGTGTGTTCCACCAACTAAAATACTGTAAGAATTTATTTGATGTTTTTTAAGTAAGTACTTATTTTTTGAATTAAATATAATGTATTATAAAAGAATAACTTGTCTCGTAAAACGAAAAATAAGTATTAAAAAAATAAAAATTTTAGTGAAACGGGGCCGAACTCTTTCATCTTTTTCAATAGTGCAAAGAAAAACCTATCCTACTCTAATCTAGGGAATTGGAGATGGGTCGGTAGGGTATGAAATTACCACCACCATTAATTGGGCTACCACTTCTCTTGCGTGCACCTCTTTCAATGTTAAGAGTTTTCCTTTAGAAACAAAGAAAGTTAGACGTAGCGTGCTTGACCGAGTCCTAGGTAGCACAATACCCGGTAAGACCGGAGTCGAATCTACAAAGACGGTGATGTGTGCTGACTAAAAACTCAGGTTGTTATAAATTAAACGGGCTCTTAGGTAGCCACCCCTTGTAATTTGATGTTGAGATTAACTAAAATTAAGAAAACAATGGTTCTTTTCAAATAATTAAAATGAGGTACAATCGTAGGGTTCATAGCACTCATAACCAATTCGGATTAACTGCTCTGTTTGGTGCTCTTAAAACATTTGATTCTAGAGAGAAAAAGCTACCCCGAAAGATGCGAAACTTTGTGGTCGCCGTTTACCCATGCACAATTGAGAATGAGTTTTGGACCCCCATTCTCTCGTTCACATGTGCTCCTATCATAACGCGCTCTAAAGTATATATTAGCTTGAAAGCAGTGGAAGAGCTACTCTGGCCACACCTAAAAAAAATCACTTGGATTATATAAATAATCTATATTAGCTATGCAATCTCTCCTTTCTACTATAATTTTACCAATCGACCTTTTATGTTATGACCTCTCCGTTAACAGAGTTAGCAATTTACTAGTTGTGGATAGATTAGGGGTGTCATTCTTCAGTTTTAAAGTTTAGAGGGTGTGAGTGATACAAGCCTATGTATGAGGAGGTGCATGTATAATTTATCCTTTTCACTTAATTTTTTTTTTTTTGGATCAGATCCTTTTCACTTTGAGCACACTAAATCGTAGGATACAGTTGCACAATGACACTGTGTGCCATTAAATGATATTATAGCGATAATATCTAGAATTATAGTAATTCTTTCGTTTATCAGAGCCATTCGATAATTAATGACTGCATTGATTTGAAAAGAAGTCATCCTACAAAATAATATACTCTCTCCGTCCTAAAATTACACTCCTAGCTAGGTCACCACAAAAAGATGTGCAATTTTTTTACTTTTGTGCATAATTTTTGAATTTCATAGCACTAATTTTAATACATATCTCAATAAGTTCTTTAAATTGTCGTGAAGAAATTCAAAAAGTTATCTATGAAAGTTTTTTTTTTTTATAATCCAAACATTATATGCATTTTCAATATTGGACTATAATTTTGGGACGGAGGGAGTATGTCTTAGTTCAACCTTCCTTCGATTCCTAGCTTCGCTCCTGCATGCAAGTTTGGATTGGCGAATGAACAAAAAACAAAGACTTGCCCTTTTTTGTTAAGCAAAAAAGGCATTTACAAACAAGAAAGGTATGCTTTGCTGCAGCATATGCATAAACAATGTAAAGAAGACAAGAATTTTCTCCAGAATTCTCTCCATTTTCTTAAGAATCAGATTCTACACCAAAAAACAAACATATTTACAAAGGATTCGAAACATGAAACCAGCTAATTGCAATCTTCCATGCATATATACTTTTAAGAATCGATCCCATCATTGCGTTTTGTTATATATTCCAATCCCTTTATCATCGTAGGACCAACCGACACACCGTTGGGTAAAACAAATTAATCGTAGGATATACTTCGTATATATATACATATAGGACCAACAATGACAGACAAGGTAATTTAGTTTCATAGCTAGTGCAAATTAAGGCATCATGAATTCTAGTCTCTATACTCCAAGGGAATTGAGTTATGAATCTGAAGTTCCTTATGTTAATACGCAGTTCTGTTGCATGGTGATGAGAATCAACATGGACTGCAATGGCTGTTTCAGGAAAGTCAGAAGAGCCCTTCTTAGCATGCATGGTAAAGAAGCTCCAATCTCTCTCTCTCTCTCTCTCTCTCCAAGTCCTTAGTTTTCGATAGAATTTTTTTTTTGAAAGTCGTTAATGTAAGAATAGTTAGATTGACACATTGAAAAATGAGTTGAAGTACTCCTGATCGACTTTTTTTTCTGACCCTTGACAAGTGCACTACACCTGATCTCGTTGGGCCAAAAGGCCTTTCGACAAGTTTTGGATAGATTTTACCGTGGTCCTGATTGCATTCATCAGTTTATCAATTTTTTAACCTTGAACCTTTGGTTTCATGCCAATATTGCCGGCAATATTTCAAACATAGAGAAAAGACACTTTCCAAACTAAAGAAATTAACAGAAGGTGGAAAAGAGCTGGGTTTTTTTTTTCCTTGCATTCAAGTTATTCTGAAAATTTTGAAAATTGCAGAAAAATCAGTCACAAGAGTCAGCATGTATTGAAATTAAACATTGATCCCATACGGTAGTGGTGGAAAACGAGTAAAAGCATGGGGACGACTACTGACTAGCTAGCCTCACTCAGCCCACATGCATTGACCGGTACTTGATTGTTGGAAAAGTACAATAATTGTGTTTGTTGATCAGTAACTATTCATTTTCTCCCACCATCGATCATTGATGTCCCACGCATATATTCACCACTATTGTTTTGCACAACACATCACACATGCATTCATATGGTGCTGCTTGCGTGGACATTGTTGCCACACAAGCTAATACGAAATATAAATGGCGCTACTCGAGTAGCGTCCTTTCAAAACAACGCTAGAGAACAGTTTTAAAAATAGTATGAAAAGTAGAGTACGCACTTCGCGGCCAATTGTTCTAAAACACGTACTACTTTGAAAAAAAAAACCTCACACATTTACCGCTTGATTCCCACACAAAGGTAGCATTTAATTTACTGTTTTTTTTGTTATAAATGCCGTTGCTTCTTCTTTCTCTTTTTCCATGACTTGCGCGCGCACGTTCATATGAACTAGTTGATACACATCTTGTTGATGGATATAAAATTCACACTCAAACACACATCTTCTTGATGGCAATGCTAATTGTTTGTATTACCCTCGTAAAGATAAACATTTAATTTAATTAGTAACAGCTCCCGTGATACAAGTCTATGACTCCGTTCCGGTTAAACGTATATTGTATATATCAATCACATGCCTCAATAAAAGATTGATGTAACCACATCGTGCCATTGATTCGTGCCGTGGAGGCCAGTAGACAAGATCCGAGCCATGCATCTCCACATGATTTGGCTATCATGTTTATATATGTCTTACTTCTTCAATCGCTGCCCGTATAAAACATGAATAAAGAGTTGTATTCTTTTGTTTTGTTTTGCATGATCAATTAATAAAGAGTTGGAAACGCATTTGATAGAGAAGCAGCAGTGCAGGGTAAGCGTGCGTGGGAAATTCATGCCACAAGATGTGGCGACCAAGATAAGGAAGAAGACGAACCGCAGAGTGGAGATACTGGATATACAAGACTTCAATCCCAGCACTGGAATTTATGAGCCGAGAGATCACTTCAGTACTTGAATATCAGTTATCCAATGTCCCCAATTAACCACAACCAAATTGCAACTTGTAATTTGATTTTAACAACATGCCAAAGATCATTGTTGAACTCTCTTTACACTTTAATCACATTTCTCTCTTCATACGGAGGTATTTTTTCCCCAGAAATATTTAATGATAAAAGTGGATTAATCTCATTAAATAGCGTCACTCCTCAATGTAAATCCTGGTTTTGCTACTGATCCAAAAGTTATGAAGTGTTGTCTAGATGTTATGAATTCAAGACTAATGTTGTGAATCCTTATGCAAAATGTTAAAGAATTCCAAGCGATAAAAGAGATGTATATCGTAGATACCCAAGCTTGGTGAAGTTGGTTGTCTCGTGTCCTCCCCATGGAGGCCTAAGTTCTAGCCCCACGAGGGACGGTTTTGGGGTTCAGGGTTATGGACAGCCTTTGAACCCCCTGTTGACTAACATACTAACACCCCGCTAACCCCTTGTTGATGTATGAATAGGGGTGGTGCAGCATTTTCCAAATTGATTCGCTAGAATTGACAAATCCAACAACAAATTGAGTTTAAAAATAAGCACATTCGTTCAGCTTGTTAATTTGCAGAAGAAGAGATGAAAGATTTGGGGTTTATAGGATCTACAACTGCCAATGAGTTGAAACAAACAAAGGAAATTGAATTTTACACTTCATTTTCTGGTATCTGCACTCATTTTTTTGAATTTTAGTGTTGAAAGTGTATATAATTTTTTGCTAGAAAACAAAAAAAGGAGTGTAGATGTCAAAAAAGGAAGTGTAGAATTCAATTTCCCAAACAAATTATTTAGCGTACCGAAAAAATCGGATTCTTCTTCTCGGAGATACCATTATCATGCATGCCGATTCTTCTTAGCAACGGAGTTTACTCATTAACCCAAACCAACAATGGATTCCGAGAAGCAATGAGTCAAATTACCTCCACTATCCCGTAAATCCAGCGATCAACTCCGTAATGCAATAGCAAATTAATGAAATGCATTGAGAGAGATCTACAAAGAGTGAACCACAACTCTAGTGCTGCTACTTGCAAAATCTTAACGTACCCACAAACCTCTCGATTTTTCCAAAAATAACACACACACACACACAAAAATTGATGTTGGTGATGCCAGCAACACAGAATAAGCAATTAAAACCCCCAAAAAGAAAGCCCGTTTGTTCCCAACCCAACCTGTTGCCCTCTCTAATGTTCACCCCACCATTTGAAGTGCACAAATATCAGCCCAAGCTGTTTCCCAACGGCCCATATATCCCCTTTCCAAGACTTGGAAAAGATGAGATTAAGAATCGGAATACATGCAACAAGTGGAGTTCACGGAATAATAGATGGAGATTATGGGGGAAAATCTTCAATACACACCCCTTTAATGTGTGTATTATATGCACCTATTGTGGGATTTATATTGTGCCACCTCATAAAAAAATTACCTGCTGAACCGGTCATTCATAACATTTTAGGTCTATCGTAACTTTTATACCAAAAATTCATAACTTTTCATTCATAATATTTTTCTTACAAATCATAACCTTTAAGTGCATATCGTAATTTTTGCACTAATCAATCGTAATTTTATAGCAACAGATTCATAACATTTTTAGAATCATAGCATTTTGGTGTGTTTCATAACTTTATAAAAAAAATTATAACATTTTCAGTTCGTAACATTTTCACTACGGAATCGTAACATTTTAGTCCATTTCATAACTTTTTAATAACATATAATCAATTATGCAATCGATTACTCAATCAATTTTTTTAACAGTAGTAAATCTAATTTGCAATCTATTATGTCAATGTTCAATTCCATAATCGATTAGACTTTATAATTGATTTTTCAATTGATTAGACATCATAATCAAATATATAATTGATTTTGCAATTTTGTAAATAGAAATTATAATAAATTAGACATCATAATCAAATATGTAATCAATTCTGTTATGTTCAATTATGTAACCGATTAGACAATATAATTGATTTTGTAATTGAATTGAGTACGATTGGAAAACAATGTGAAGTTGATTACTCAATCAATTTGCTAATTGATGGGTCTCAGTAAGTTCTCTAATCAATTGCGAAATAAGTTAAAAACAACATTTCAATAGATTTCAAAATCAATTGTTCTAAATAACACAAATAGTTGATTACATGATAGATTATATTTCTCTGCGTTTTCAATTGCGTAATTGATTGGTATCGATAACACTTGTAATCGATTACATTATCAAATGAGTATTAGTTATTTGTAATTCGGATGTGAGCACGAATTTACAAAACTCTAGTAGTATGTCTATTGATCAAAAAATAAATAGCAAGTCCTAAATATTGTTGTCTTTTACACATAACTCTAAAATGTATTGGTAAATTTATCGCTTCACCATCACTCTCTTGATCACCCATTAACTTTGTTAGTGTTTCATACTTGATTAATACGGATGATCGACTTCGCTATTCCTTTTACGAGTAATTGGACTATTTGTGTGAAATATTTTTTTTGATCTGCATGTGAAAATTCACTATGCAAAGGTATTATGAAAAATGTTAAACATCATAATATTTCAAAAAAATCCAAAAAAAAATAAAATTGGCTACATATATGAAACACTTTTAAAAGAGTGCTTATTTTGGCACTCCCCATTTTGTTAATGGCCATTAACAAAATGGGGAGTGCCAAAATCAATCCCTACATGGAAGGAGAGTGTCATTAACAAAATAGGGAGTGCCAAAATCATTGGTCTTTAAAAATCATATAAAAAAATGCCTTAACTTGACTTTTTATTACATTATGATAATGATAGTATCTTTTTTCTTTAATAATTACTGAGAAGTGAGAACAACGTATTTTAAAGAAGTAAATCATTTTTGTAGAGCTCATCCCGGGTCCTAAAAAAATACAAAAAATGTTCATAAATTTTAAAATAATATATTATAGGGCCCTGTAAAAAATCAACTCTAACGGATATCGGTAAGTATTATTTCTTGATCCATAGGGGGGCGAAACTGTGCAGTTAAACAGTTTTGTCCCTACAAATCAAGAAATAATACTTACCGATATCCGTTGGAGCTGATTTTTTACAGGGTCCCATAATATATTATTTTAAAATTTATGAATATTTTTCTGTATTTTTTTAAGACCCGGGATGGGCACTAGAAAAATGATAATGGATGATGTAGTGGTTTGATGTAGTGTATGTAGCATCTCTCTAATTTCAGATGTAACTGAGGAATAATGAGAAACTTGTGTGCCCTTATATTATTCTTACCAATCCTCCTTCCTTGTCCAACAATCAATGAGCCATTTGTTTCTTCTTCTTTTTTACTTCCAAAATAAAAAAAAAAATCGTCAAAATTGAGTTTGACTCGTGTGATAAAAATGGAGTTGTTCAAAATTTTGTGTGTACATTAATAAATTATTTTCTTTCTTAAGTTTTTAGTGTACATTTTATTAGTTAATAAAGTTTCTACTATAAAAGTTTTAAATTCGAATAAAGCCGAGTCCTGCTATCAGCAGAGACAATTTGCAGAGAACCACTCAGAAACAAACGCGTTTGGCTAATAGAATGCAACAGGTTTTGCCTCTCATTGTCAGCCAATCCCAATCTGCTTTTATCAAAGGAAGAAGTATTGTTGATAACGTTCTACTTATGCATGAGTTAGTTAGGAACTATCATCGTGATGATGGACCTCCTAGATGTGCTATTAAGGTTGATATTATGAAAGCCTTTGATTCAGTTGATTGGGACTTCCTGTTAGACACTATGATCACAGCTATGGAGTTTCCGGGGGTCTTTGTTCAATGGGTAAAGGAATGTATAACCTCCCCTAAATATTCTATTGTTGAATGGTGGGCTTGTTGGCTATTTTCCTGGAGCTAAAGGTCTTCGTCAGGGGGACCCAATCTCCCCCTATCTTTTTCTCTTAGTAATGGAAGCTTTCTCCTCTCTATTGCAGTGGACCATTGATTCGAATACCTTTCAGTACCACCCAAAATGCCAATCTTTGAGAATTTCTCATGTGATATTTGCTGATGATCTCTTCATTCTGCGTGGAGCTAGTCAGGAATCTCTACAGTTAGTTATGCAGACTTTGAAGGATTTCCATAGTTTTTCTGGGCTTCAACCAAATCTGCTAAAAAGTGCCATATACTATGCTGGTGTGCCTACTACTTCTAAACAAGTTTTCTCTAATTTGTTGGGTATTGCTGAAGGCCATCTTCCTGTGAAGTATTTGGGTGTTCCTTTACTCAGCACTAGACTTACTTCCTCTGATTGTGCTGTCTTAAAAGAGAAGATTTTGTCAAGAATTCTTAGTTGGACCCAAAAATCCCTCTCTTATGGTGGCCGGGTTCAATTGGTTCACTCTGTCCTCTTCAATATTCAGACTTATTGGAGTGCTATTTTTGTGCTGCCTCAGAAAATCATTAAGGAGATGGAAAGTCTTTTGTGTGCTTTCCTTTGGTCAGGAACAGAGATGAAGCATACTGGAGTGAAAGTTAGCTGGTCCAACCTTTGCGTTCCTAAAAATGAAGGTGGTTTAGGGTTTCGTTCTATCAAGGAATGGAATAAAGCTATCAACATGAAGCATCTCTGGGCTCTCAGTCTTAAGGCTGACACTTTATGGGTTAAATGGATTCATGTTTATATCCTTAAAGGTCAAAGTTTATGGGGGATTCAAATTCCTAGTGAGGCTTCTTAGGTTGTAAGGAAATTGTTGAAGCTGCGTGGTACCTGCCAAGATTGGATTCGATACATTGTTGGTGATGGCAGAGGGACGTTCCTATGGACTGATAATTGGCATCCTTTGGGTGCATTGTACAAGAGGTATGGTGATGCTGTTGTGGCTCAAAGGGGGAGAGCGTTAAGAACAAAAGTGGACTCCATTATTGATCAAGGTTTATGGAAATGGCCAAGGTAACGCAACCGATTTATTATGGAGATTATTAGGGAAACCCCAGTTGATTTTTTCCCTAATCCATCCACCTCTGACAAGGTTATTTGGACTCTTACAAACGATGGTATTTTTACAGCCAAGTCGGCTTGGGAAGCTTGTAGGCATAGAAATGCCTTTCAGCCTTGGCATGCTCTTGTGTGGTTTGGCCAAGCGGTTCCTAGATGGAGCTTTATTGCGTGGATAGCTATCTTGGGACGATTGTCTACCAAAGACAGATTAGTAAGCTGGGGTATGGAGGTCTCCCCTCAATGCTCTCTCTGCCAAAATGGGATGGAGTCTCATACTCATCTCTTCTTTGAATGTTGTTTTTCTTCTGCGATTTGGAGGCAAATTTTAGCTCGGAATGGTTTGGATAGGCCTCTTCTGCCATTATCTCAAGAGTTGCCATTATCTCAAGAGTTGGAATGGGCTGTCCAGAATATGGAGGGTAAAAGTCTTCGAGATACAATTTATAAGTTGTCGTTAGTAGCTTCCATTTATGTTCTATGGCGGGAGCGAAATCTCAGGATCTTCCAAAACAAATCCAGGGATGTGTATGGGGTGACTTCCGAAATTTTCAACTCGGTTAGAGCTAAAGCTAGCTCTTGGTCTACCGTCAAGTTTTCTGCTCAAAATTGTCAGATTTGTGATACTTGGTTGTTAGACTCTAGTATTTTTGCACTTAACAATTCTGTGCATGTTGTCTAGTTTTCTTAGGCCGGCTGTAGGCTTTATTGCTTCTGTTGTTTTGGGGGAATGCCCCTTTATTCTTTTGTAGCTTTTGCGCTTTTGGTGGTTTAATAAAATTTACTTACCAAAAAAAAAACAAACGCGTTTGGTCCCATTTCAGGTCCCGAAAAAATCTAGAAAAATATCCATAAATTTTTGAATATTATTTTATGGAGCCCTGTAAAAAAATCAGCTCCAGTGTATTACTTTTGGATTCGTAGAGGCGAACTGAGCAGTTTCGCCCCTACGAATCCAAAAGTAATACTTATCGATATCCACTCGAGTTGATTTATTACAGGACTCCATAAAATAATATTCAAAAATTTATGAATATTTTTCTAAATTTTTTCGGAATCTGAAATGGAGTCAAACGCGTTTATCTCTGTTTGATTCTCTACAAATTGTTTCTGCCGTTAATATTTTTGTTTGTTTTTTTTGAAACTAGCCGAAAGTTTGATCTCGGCTGGTTTACTCCCCCACCCTCAAAAAAAAAAAAGAAAAAAAAAAGTGCCAATACGTTGTTGAGATCTGTCACAGAACGCTCTCCCGATCCCTCTCTTTCTTCCTTCAACCTCTATTCTCCTCTCACGTGCACTGAGCCTTGAATAGAATTTACAACCAAAACACACACAAACACACATATTAGCGAGAGCAATCGACATCGATCGATCGATCGACAGAGATTTGATTAGCCCTAGCTTCTTAGCGGATCTGTACTGATTCATCAATGGAGTCCTCCCAGGGAGGATCCGAGCGGGATAAATCGAATTCATCGACCTCCACACCTGTCTCAGGTGTCGCTAATTTCTGGAAAGGTACGGCAATTTACAATGATTTTCACACCTTTTCCGTAGCATTGCAAGTGACTTCCAAATTTGATATGCGTTTAACTCTTGATATTCTTCGTTGATGAAAGGAAGCAAGTGTTTAGTGCTTTTTTAGTTACTGACTAGTTATTGGATGAGCCATGAGGTGATTAGCACTTATAATTGTGAGGTTGATTTGGTGAATTGTTTGTTGGGTTTTCGATTGTTTGTTCCGTTATAAGTAAATGCATTAGGAGAAAGCAAAGTCACATAATGCGCGTGCCGAGTGCGAGTCTTTCAAAAACATCCTGAAATACTAAAACATGCTTGAGGGGTGATCGTTTTCCCTCAAGATACTCTCCTTGAAAGTTAAGCTATGCCAATTAAGGATCACGGGCAGTGCCCTATCCATAAAGACCAGGCATCATAGACTTCGCAACCTGAATTACTCACTACATGTCTTGGCACATCAAAGTACTTATCTGCTTGAGCATGTCCTATGCATCCCTCGAAGTCTAAGGTAAGATTACATGGTTGTCAGCTTGTCGCACTTAACTTCCAAAGGCACCCGCTTGGTTCACTTTGCCTCGCCCTTGTGGCATCCTCCAAGCGACACGCCAACTCTCTAACTTGGTCTTCATATGGGCACTTCTACTGGTGCTAAAGCCACCTACTCTAAAGGGTAGGGGGTCAAGGAATCACGCTAGTGATCACTGTTGGATGTGATTTGAAGGTAGAGGTGAGAGTTTTTCAAGGCACATTGCCATCTTGCCTTGTGGGACGACCAGTCTTCATGAGAATCTTTTGTTCAAGAACTGTTTCATCATTGAACCATCATATCCTCTTTGTATTTTTCCCGGCACGGTCCATTAGGTCTGCCATGGGGGGGCACCACAACGGATAGTAGAGAAACCTGCACATTATAGAATTAAAGGGAGCTTCCTTTCCTGGGCTGATATATACCCTATGGTTGGGGCCGTTGGGCCCTCCTATGTAAGGAGGCATAGATGGATGATAAACAATCTCTACACTCTCTTGATGCACCTCACGGTCACATCAAGCCTCTTCACTGCCATCCTTTCTCTCACCTAAGGTACCTTATCTATTATCACCAGTCATTTCCTCCACCTCTGGTGACCTTGGACTATCTTAGCAGCCCCCATCTTCACAGAAGGCCTCACTTTGGCCACTTCGCCTTCCTTCTTGCTGCTTAACATCCTGATATTCATCCTCTACCAGTTACACCTAAAGGAGAGATAAGAAATCTTACAAGACCTTTGTTTTTACAACATTGGTAACCACTCATTTAAAAAATTTAATTGTTAGAGAGAAGACAACTTATGATTGATGTTTCAGCACGTGTGGCCATTCTCTCCTTCGTCAATCACAAGCAGGTAAAACTTGCTTAATTTTGTTGATTTTTAGGTTGGCAGTGATTTTCAAACACAAGATTGTTGCTTGCTCTGATACGCTATTGAATTGTTTACCACCAACTCATCAGCTGCTAGAGAAGCGTGCAACTTTATTAATTATGTCATCATGGGTTTTATTTCGAATCGCCTTTGCCATCCTCTCCTATTTTCTTGGTTATTATACCTGTTATGTTACTTTACCAGATTGCGCTTATGACAGGTTCTTTGAAAGGATTAATTCATTTCGTTTGCCTTTTTCTCTCTTCGTCTCCTCCTTAATGATGACAGTTGTTGAAGTTACGTCACTTCATTGGTTGGGAGAAGTTATTTGATTCATAAAACCAAAAATGCGGAAGTCTATGCAGGATACATTTTTCTTTTGTTCATCTATGCAGAAAAGGAAAGAAATTATTAAGTGTTTCATTTATATATCGTACTGTTGTTTGCAGACTTTGAGCTAGAGAAGGAAAGGGTTTTGTTGGATGAACAAGGGCTTAGGATAGCTGAAAATCAGGAAAACAGCCAGAAGAATCGCCGGAAACTTGCAGAGAGCACTAGAGGTAATACCACATGTTTTCCATATTTGACAGCCATACTATTGATGTCATTTCGCAATCATCATCGTTGAATCAGAATCCGATATAAGCTGGCAGTGTGGTCTAGATGCAAAAATGTGAATTTATCTTTCAGTTTTTGGTACTTTTTTGGAAAAAGGAACCTTTATGCTATGGTCAACGGGGATGGCATACTCATTGTGTGTTATACTTCCTTTTGACAGATTTCAAGAAGGCTTCTGCAGAGGAAAAGTTAGGTTTATTCAATTCTCTACTTAAAGGCTACCAGGAAGAGGTTGATAATCTTACCAAAAGAGCAAAATTTGGAGAAAATGCATTCCTTAACATTTATCAGAAACTTTATGAGGCTCCAGATCCTTATCCTGTTCTTGCTTCAATATCTGTAAGTACTAGTTTTTTCCCAGTTTCTTTTGGGACAGTTTTTTTTATGAGTTACATCACACTTTATAACCATTTTGTTTTCATATTCACATGCATGAGCTCCCATAGCATTGGGACGGGGAGAGGGAGGCTCTCAAAACCAAACGAAATTAGATGGTTCTCCTTTATGCGATTCCTGCCCCTATACTATCTTGTCTTTTGAAACTTCTTCACTTTAAACTTTACACTAAGAATTGCGTATAAATGAGATAGTTCAGTTCTTGCTTTCTGAAGTCTTAACTTCCAAAGTGGAATCGTATAAAGGTCGATGGATGCGTCTGAGTAGTTGTACCTATTCCACTACGTACTTCTTTCAGAAAAATCCAGTAAACTTGGCGACTGATTAATATGTTTGGTTGCATTATTATAAGTACAAAAGAGAATTCTCCACTATGATTAAACTCATATGGTTCTGCACTTGTAGAATTTAGAAAGTTGTTGCATTAAGTGTGTTTTGTGCTTGTGTGATATACTTGATATTTGTTTCTTGTCTCTATGCAGGAGAAAGATCTGAAATTATCTGAACTAGAGTCTGATAATCGAAAAATGAAGGTTGAACTCGAGGAGTTCAGGACAGAAGCAACTCATCTGAAAAATCAACAAGCAACAATAAGGAGACTTGAAGAGCGCACCCGTCAGTTAGAACAACAGGTTAGGATTGCTTCAAATAACAATGTCGTCTTTATGTTATAGTAATTTTGTTGTAACATATAGATGGCATGCTTTGTACTTGTCTTGTGGTGAAAAAAATGTTGTGGATTATATGGTTTTGTGGTATTTATGTTCTTGTTACCATGTATCTTCTGATATGCGTACAGATGGAGGAGAAAGTGAAAGAAGTTGTAGAGATTAAACAACGCAGTTTGGCAGAAGAGAATCAGAAAACAATGGAGGTCCTAAAAGAAAGGTATCATTTTCTGTGGCAGCATGGGAACTTTGTAACTTACATAACTACCATTAGGCCCATCAACGGATAGGATGACAGGATTTTGATCTAAATCTGCTTTGATGATCCTCATTGTAGCACAGTAGAGTAATAACATGGTGGAATATTATCTGATCCTATTGCAAACTTTTGTTTTGTCATTTTATTTAACATGCGTGACGGATAATTTATTCTTATTTCTGTGAGTTAGATGGTTATAGACCTAGAGTTTAATAAGAAACCTTTGCCAGCAAAACAGTTATTAATTGTATTACTTCAAGATTGATATGAATCCAGTCATTGCTATCGACAAATTTATTCACACTTAGATCACTGCAGATCCATTTCCGTATTAGAACTGGTCATAGTATTTTGCTCTTTGGTCTAAATTATATGTGACCTTGTTGATCGGACTGAATCCAATTTGCAGACAGGCCCAATGACCAGTTTAATCTGACAATGGACATTACTGAGTATAGATTACTGCCATGTACTTTCATGGGCTTGCTAATTCAAGAGCAACCACCAATATTAAGTTTTTGAGTTTTGATATTGCTCAGAATCGCATAGTTTGTTTATTTGCTTAGCGGGGTATCTTCTGATGAGTGATGATTATGCCCATTGGTTAATGCAGGGAGAGATTACTGCAGGATCAATTGCGACAAGCGAAGGAAAGTGTTTCCAATATGCAAAAACTTCATGAGCTTGCACAGAATCAGTTGTTTGAAGTTCGTGCTCAATCAGGTGATATGTTAATTGAAATTTATGATGGTTTGTAGGGAACTTCATGGTGGATAAACTACTAGGCGGTATTTTGTTGGCTAAGATTGTGGTTACTTGAAATAGATTGTGAACTCACTTTCATTTGAAAATTTCAGATGAGGAGAGAGCAGCCAAGCAGTCGGAGGTCAGCCTTTTGATGGATGAAGTTGAACGGGCTCAAACCCGCCTTCATAGTCTCGAGAGAGAGAAGGTCCATCTCAATATATTTGTTCTATTTTTAGAATCAGACTGCCCGGCAAATTTTCATCTTAAACATTTGATACAAGGCACATTTACATAAGTACCCGCCTTCATAGTCTTTAGTACTTGTTTTCTTGTGACCATGCTCCTTGTATTATGGTCTACTGGTTGTCTATTGGTTGCTGCTTTTATTTTCTTTAATCGCTATGGAACTTCTTCTGATGAAATTACCATGAATGCCTCATCCGTGCATGTGTTGATTTGAAGGGATTGTCCCGGTTAGTTTAAATCGACTGGTTGAGATGTTTATAAGTTATTTCGATCTATTGAATCCCTTGTGCATGCTCTACTTTTGTATGAAGTTAATCCTGGTACTGTTGTTATGGTGGAGAAATCTAGCAGTCAAAGAATCTGAAGACAGAGACTTATTGGTTGATGCGTTGTATGGCAGGGACTAAGACATAACCTAGGAGTCAGAATGGATTTAATAGATTGAAACTGGCTTAGAGCATCTCTGACTCTGAGGGAAGTATCAAAGTAAGATTCCTACTAAATTTGAAGAGCCCTGCCACCAAAAAGCACTCCAAAGAAAATACTACACTATTTTGGTCTAACTTTCTCTCTCTTCAATTGAAGAGACAAAAATGGTTCTTCAAATTGGCACATCAACCAATGTGTTCCAAAATAATGAGGGAGGTAGCAAAATAAGATTTACACTAAATTTAAAGAGCCATGTCACTGAAAAGGACTTCAAAGGAAGTAGCAAAGTATTACACTGTTTTGGTTTTGTCTCTCTCTATTTCTCTCTCACACACATGCACGCAGGCACACGTACACACACCCACGATCTTCAATTTGAAGACAGAAATGGCTCTTCAAAATTGCCGCATCATCATACAATTTCAAGAATCCAAACTAATGGTCAAGAAATGAATTCTTTGATCAACTGGATCCCTAAAAATGCCGAACAAATGGTTAAAATAGTAACATTTGAAGAGACCTTTGGAGAATGCCTCCTCAACTTGCCACAAAGGTTAAAAAAGTATAAAATTTGGTATGAATTTTTGCTTCTTCCCCTGGAGATAATCTTCTTAGTCCTAATTTATGGCTTTGGAGTCTAGTGAGTTCCCTTGCGGTGGTCTTGACAGGTTCACCTCTTTCCCCACTACAGATGCGTGACTTTATCTAAACTCTAAACCAGCTAGCTGGTTGTCATTTGGTTTTGTCACTTTTGAGTGTGGATCAGCTGGTCCTTACTGCCCAAACTGCATCACTCGCATCAAATGATTACTGTTAGTGTGTACCATAATATTGTGAATTAGTAACTCTCACCGACTTCCCATGAAGGTTAGGCAAATGCCCCCAAAGGTTGTAGTAATCAGCAGGGACCTCCCCTGCCGTTAATTGGACTTGAGCAACTTTTACTTTTGTGACAGCAGGTTTCACTTACTATTGTTTGAGATTGGTGAATAGAGTTTGCCCATTCTACCTTTCTCTACTTGTTTTTTGTTGTTAATGTAGGTGATATTTATTCTCAAATATTCTGCAGGGAGTTCTTCGTTCCCAGTTACAATCAGCAAATGACGACAATGGGAATAGGAGAAGGTGAGTTGTTTCACTTTTTTGTCTCTTTTTTTACTCCCTTCATCTTCCCCCTTCTGGGCTTACAATAAACATTCAAATAGCAAAGTAAAATGATAATAGAGCTTCTGTTCTCCTTGGTTTTACATTCTCGAAGATTGTGATCTTATCCAAAGAAATTATATTAGTGGGATTAACAAATTAGAAGGATTAAGTCTTGTGATTCTGAGTCTGTTAAATATTGATTTTAGTGCTCTAAGTTAGGGCTCATTGGGTTAGATCAGACATTCTGTCATTCTTCTGATGTGGGTTTTTTTGTGAAGGTAATTTTAGTATTTGAATAGCTAATTGTTGACTTGATTGGCAAAGAGCCGTAGGAGGAGCGTTAGCAGGATTTTGATTTGAAGGACATTTGAATTTGGAGAAACTTCTGATGAATTTGGAGAAACTTCTGATATGTGGACAATAACTGGAGTGTCTGAGTTGACAAGACATTGGTGGCATCATCTGTCAACTTTCCTATAAAGATTAATGCTTTGTTTGGTTGGTGTTTTGAAAATTTTTTTGAAAAATTGTAGGTGTGATGAGTGGAGAGAGATAAAGAGAGAAATGTTAGAAGTCGGGGGAATCTAGGGGGAATTTTTTGAAAAATTCTTTTTGAGTATGGAAGAGAACAAGGCATTAAATAAGTGGAAAATTTTATCTCGGTTGGTCAGAAACTTGGAAATTCAGGAAATGTTAATTGGAAATTAGGAATGCTTTTGAGTTTACGAGCGAAAAGCTGTGCTGTACCAGCCCAATTCTAAAGATGAACTGGAGTCGTATCAAAATTAGCAGTTTAGGAACTGGCTACCTGCTGCTGCAAAAGGAGTTTTGAGTTTTATTTTGTATTCACTCAGGAAACACTTTGAGGTTTCAAAATATTGTAATACCGTTTTGAAGTATTACTTTAGGAATCGTCTTTCCAAAATGTCGTTCATTTTGAGATTAACAAGTTCCACAGTTTCTTCCAGCTCAAATTGGATTCAAACCTTTTGAATTCTTACCAGTAAACAACCGATATATTTCCATGCTGGGTTGTTCCAATCTTTCTGATATAGGTGATTCATGAATGCAATCGATTCCCTTTTAGTGGAACAACGGAGAAGCTCATGGGCGGCTGGACTATAGATTGAGGGGATTCAAGCGAACCCCTTGGGCTCAAAAAATGCACGAAAATTTTGTCCTTTTTTATGTATAATTTGATTTTTTTTTAGCATTGTCGGCACTGAATTGCTTATACGTAGCCAAATAAACGAGAAGTCACTTAAATTTACGAGTGAGTAGAGAATCTGGCTCAACAAAACAAATTAAACTAGGCCCAATAAAATTTCAACCAAAATAAAGATGTTTATTTATATAGAGCTTTATGTACAAAAAATTTCTTTACGTTTTTGTTGCCGCTAAACTAAAATCCTGGAGCATCCCCTGAAAAATTTATGTACCTAATATCTTTTGGGGTCATTATTACAGCAATCATCTTTCTGATTACGTTGTATGAAGTACATCTCATTTCAGGTTAATATTTCTGTCTGTTTCCGTTCCTTTGGTTGCAGTGATGATATGGATTCAAACAGCATGCTCGAGAGCTCCTTGAGTGCTAAGGAAAAGATAATATCTGAACTTAACATGGAACTTCACAACCTTGAAACCACCTTATCCGATGAGCGGGAACAACATGTAAATGAAATCAAGAAGTTGAATGCATTGCTCAATGAGAAGGTATTTATATTTTGCCTTTTGAGTCCCTAGTCCTGTGTTTATGAATAAAAATTAGGAAAATAAATTAATGTGTTTCCATGTACACTTCGACGCCTTTGTGAGAAATTCTGTTCAATCAAATTTTGTTTTTTTAATAGTAATTTAATGATTTAGTTTCATAAACAAGTAAATAACATTGCAAATTTCTTTTTCCCGTACACATGAATGCCATCCGATTACAAAAAGGCCAAAAACCAAGAAATTCTATAGACTTCCCCGAGCACAGGAAAATCTATCATCAAGGAAGGATTACACTCTCCCGATGCCCAAACAATACAATTTTGCTACCCAAAAATGACTGATTTTTAAGAAATGTTTGTGTGTGTGTGTGTGTGTGTGTGTATTATAGAAACACAGATCATGGTTTTTTGTATTTAGATGGCTATTGTATTTAATAGGTGGGTGAATGACCAAATCAATTCTCTCTCTTTGTTGATAATCTTCCCATGGATCTCTAGTCAGAAGTTACTGGCAAATATATGACAACGTACCTTGAGTTTACTGGTTTAGAGTGTTGGGGTAACTTCACATATGTGCTGAATTGATTACGGTTGTGTTCGGTTCTTATTTTAGTTTAGTTTTCCAATCATTACCGTATTTCTTTCTCCAATCATTACCCTATTTCTCTAATTATTACGTTCTCATCTCTCTCTATCTCTCTCCAATCATTACTCCTCTCTTCAATCATTACCCTATTTCTCTCTCCACCCACTACCAAACCTAAACTAAGTTTAGTTAAGTTTGTTATATGCGGTTGATGTTTTCTCAGCTGTAATATCATTTTCTTCTTTGTTAACCCACAGGAAGTTTCTCTTGAGGAGATCAAGAAAGAGCTTCTGGCAAGGCCTACGGCAAAATTAGTTGAGGACTTGCGCAAAAAGGTCAAAATTCTGCAGGTGATGTACTCCCTTCTCTCTAAAATCTACTGAACTATTTAGTAGTTCTTACTGTGAACTTTGTTATGCTTTACCTGAGATTGCATGCAAACAAATATCAACCAAATTGATAGTGACGGCCAACTTTGGGTGCTTTTTCCTCGTTCATTTGATAAGCGGCATAAGCGTATCTTGAGACGATGGAAAAAGCTTATCAAATGAACGAGGAAAACGCTTTTACCATAGATTTTTTTTGGAGACTGTTCTTTTGATGTCCGAAATCAAACTAAATGAGGAAAATGGAGTTTAATCCGCCTTAAATAATGTTGTCGTTGATAATTACTAGTAATTTCAACATTGCATTATTCTTTGGCCGAGTTTTACAATATGCCCGGGTTCACTGAAGAAAATTCTTTCCCAAGCTGAATATTCTTGAGGTTTGACTCAAACTGTTGTTTGCTTCCCTGAAAGGTCTACAAGTCTGTTCGTCTTATGCATTGCCTAGTGGCCTTTCTGATTAAGCAAACTCAGGGTTTAAGTGACCAACTGGAGCCTGAACAAATCTCAAATTAACCAGAAACTTAAGGGAGCAGAAGTTTAAGGTTGCAGGCCAAGGTGTTTGGGCTTAGCACATGGCCTGATATTTCTTCATCCGTTTTTGCAACACACACACACGATGTAATTGAGTCATTATTATTCTCCTGTCTGACTTCCCCTGTTTGTTGCATAGGCTGTTGGTTATAATACAATTGAGGCTGAAGATTGGGAAGTAGCTACTAGTGGGGAAGAGATGAGCAAACTTGAGTCTCTACTTCTTGATAAGAACCGAAAAATGGAACATGAAGTCACTCAGTTGAAGGTATGAATCTGTGGGTACATTGTGCTTTTGTGAGTTTATCTGTTCTCAGTTTTCTGCATCAGTGACATATTGGAGGATCTGAATTAAAACGTTGGTTGAACTTCTACCAATCTCCATTTGTTGTATGCAAATTAATGCCTCTGCGTGCTTTCAGGTCAAACTTTCTGAAAAAACATCTTTGCTGGAAGCAGCTGAAGCCAAGATCTCAGAACTTACAGCAAATGTTAACGAACAACAAAGATTAATTCAAAAGCTTGAAGATGATATACTAAAGGTTTGGTAATTAATTTTAAAATTCTGATGAGGGCCTCTTTCTTTCCTTGCTAAATTGTCCACATGTTCTCACGGATGGTTAGACTGTCTTTATGGCATTAGAAATGAAATTATGTTTAGCAGATCAAGTTCCTTTCAGAGTTTTGTTTATCTGTCAAGTGCATTATATTTTAGTTTATTTTCTTGCCTTATGTAGTATAGAAATCGTAAGGAGGTTACTTCTCTACCTCATCATTTTCACATGTCCATCATTTTACTTCTGATGCAGGGGTATAATTCTAAAGATCGAAGAGCCATTCTATTTGATGATTGGGATGTTTCAGAGTCGGTAGCTACAGAGTCATCTGAAGTATGCCTTTCTTTTCTATCCTTTTTCTAGTTCACTTTAGATTCAAGATATAAGAGCAACAGTGACAGCTTCCGGGCTTGCACTTTGTTGGTTTCTATGAAAATGTTTTTCAATACAGTCTCTCCTGTATTAGAGTTAGATTTTTTCCCACTTAGGATGCCTTTTCATGAGCACAACCACTGCTTGATGGCAAAGTCACTTTGAATAGTCCTGCTGCTTGTTCATGTTCATCTATGTATCTCTTTCGTCTCCTTTTTGGCTTTTGGAAAGTTGGTTATGATGAGCCTGAGCTCAGATAATTATTCAAGAATTAGGATTAACTATTTCCATGGAATTGGTCAAAGGAGGGGACTACAACACCAGAGTTGCCAACAAAGTCTAATGAGTCCCATATTCTGTGCACTTGGGGAAAATCCTCATTGGGGGCTTACAAAGCCAAGTTTGATGTTGGGAAACTCTAAAATGACCACTATAACGTGATACAGCAACATTACAGACCCGAGCTGACTAAAATTATCTAATTGTTCAGAGGTGCAAATTGTGGAAGATCTGAGATTTCAAAGCTACAGTACCTAAGTTTATATTGTAAAATAACATGTACACTACAGTTGGCCCGGTAAATACTGATTACACTATCAATCTAAGAGGCATGGATATAGACACAACACAAGGCCGACACGAGGACATATTACTTTCGAAAAATTAAGACACAGACACGTTGGGTTATGTTGAATGACAAAAGGACATTTGTTATTTAGCCTTTAGTATGAAGGTTTATATAACACAATAAAAAACATATTCCTATGAAATTAGGGATGAAAAACGCATATGGTAGTGCATTATGAAGATATAAAGCAACAGTAAGTAATAAGAATTTGGCGAACTAATCATCTATGACAACTTTGACCATTGATGAGAACATTCTGTGTTATGTTAATCATAGACCAACTTTACTTGGTCTCTGCATGATGTTCTGCTTTCCAGCTAGTTATGCACCTTTTGTCATTTATAATCTTTATGGAGCAGAATCCAGATCAAAGACATGTTTCCTCAGATCAAGACCAGAGCTCAATGCTTAAGGTTATTTGCAACCAGCGAGATCGGTTTAGGGTACGCTTGCGAGAGACAGAAGAGGTATGTCATTTCACCTTGCACAATATTGCATTTGTTGCTTTTATTTTATTTCTTTGTTCTGGGTAAGAAAGAGGATTATTTTTTATTTCCATTTTCTTCATATGGCAATTGTGTATATTGTCATTGTCTTTAATAGATAGATTAGTGATTCGTTTGCTTGTTTTTCCCCTATCTTTGCTGTTCTAGGAAATAAGGCATTTGAAAGAGAAGATAGGGTTATTGTCAGGGGAACTGGAAAGAACGAAAGCTGATAATGTCAAACTATATGGCAAGATCCGTTATGTTCAGGATTACAACCAAGAGAAAGTAGTTTCCAGAGGATCAAAAAAGGTTTTCTCCTGCATATGAATCTGATACAGTTGTTTTCATAGTGTGTTAGTAATATCTTCTTGCTCAAATTTCTGTTCATTCTCAGTATGCTGAAGATGTAGAAAGTGGGTTCAGCTCCGATGTGGAATCCAAGTATAAGAAGATTTATGAGGATGATATTAATCCTTTCGCGGCATTTTCGAAAAAGGTTTTTACTCTCTCCCGGAGCTACTTGTCTAATTTTGCAGAGCATGAAATTTAGACTTGGGATACATAGTTGAAATGTTGAATCAAGCAATGTTATTGCTATATATGCCAGGCCTAACAACCTTAGACAAATCCTATCAAGGCTAAAAGACTTGACTACGCTTAACATAAATGATAAACAACGATAAAACCAAAATACCACCAACCCAAAACTTAGGATGGCCAATTTCAAGAATTTCTCAGCGTCAATGTGTTTGTGCAGAGATTTCTCTGTGCAGAATCTCTAGACAACTTTTTTTTGGGGGTGTATCTCCAGACAACATTACCTGGTAACAATAGTTGTTAATGAGCATTGCGTATTAATGACGATGCAAATACAGTAGTTGATGTCAAAGCTCTTGACAATACCTTCCCTGCTTCTATGTGTACATAACAATATGCAACTGGTCCTGTTTAACTGTTAATTGACATCAACCATAACTCCTGACCTTGACATTTGAAGATTGGACAGACGTGACAGTAGATGCACTAGCACTGTAGCACATAACCTTATGTATTCTGCCACGAGGTGGTTGCTTTTCCCGCAATATCTCTATGACGTAGATTTTTTCTTGACTGGCATCTCTTGCTATATGCAACGCTTGCTTGTTTGCAGTCGGCATATGTTTTGTATACTGCACGCTATTCCCATATTTCCTCTTTTTCCTTGTTCATAAAGAGGTAGACTACACTGTTTCATGCGGCAATATTTGTCAGTTGTAAATCCGGTGTGCTACTGAATTTTTACTTTGTCTCCAGGAAAGGGATCAAAGGTACAAGGAGTTGGGTTTACGGGATAAAATTACACTTAGCAGTGGACGCTTTGTTCTCGGAAACAAGTATGGGTTCATAATCCTTCACTTGGTTTCCTATATACCCTCTTTGTCTATTTATCAACAATCCTTTATTTGGTTATCTATTGTAATTGCATTATTCTCCTGTTATCATGAGATGAATGTATTTATTAATTATCTACCGTGGAAGGGATACAGAAATAACAGCTCCAATTTTTTGGCAGATATGCTCGAACTTTTGCCTTCTTCTACACCATCGGTTTGCATATTCTTGTATTCACATGTCTATACAGAATGTCAGCTCTGAGCTATCTCAGGTAACCATCTTTAAAATGCTTCTCCTTGATTCTTCTAATGGTTGTTCCCTAACTCAAAACTGTATTTCTGCAGTAACGGCCCAGAGGAATCCCTCCTCGGAGATAAAACTCTCAACCTCCCACACGCACAATGAGCTTCCCATATTCTGTTTTCATTTCTGGTTTCCCTCTTTTGAGTGATGAAAATTCCTGCGAGTGCCTTACATTGTACATATGCTTTTTTGTTGGTCTTCTAACCAAGCTTTATGGTACAAAGCTACATGAGGATACGTTTCTTATCAACTATACGAAGATCTGAAGGCATTCAAGCTATACGAGGATCTGAGCAATGCAGGAAGGTCAATTTGCATGTTCTTTCACTTATTTTGTCCCTCTTCAAATTCAATACCGAAAACAAAGCAATAGTTTCCAGAGACCGTATAAATTGCCTGAAGAAGGATAACTTTTGTAAATCATTACTTGAAGAAGGATAAATTGCTAAAGGCTTCAGAAACCAGTTAAGACTGCTGTTATGATCTTTACGTGCAAATTTAATGCGTCAATGAATATTCATGTTATTGCTTTGATGGTTTTTGTTGTACACGCCCGTCGCTTATTATCATATGTGAAGACATTGACTTGTTGAGTAGTTTCCAGTAGAGACTTCTCAGTGTCTGGCCAATTCCAACTTTACGTCATTTTATTTGTGATTTAGGAAAGGCAATTTGATCTGATGTTTGGACTAATATTGCTTGAACAAAATGTTTATGTTCTAAAAGAAGTTACCATGAAGAAATATACACTAAGCCATTTTCTTGTAAGAAGGCTGGAAAACTTTTACTCCATAAATCATTACTCGGAGAAGGATAACTAGTCGTTCGAATGTAAATTTTGAATTATGCATTCTCTAATTGGTTTAGAATATGTATGTCGACAAAACAAGTTCCATAATTGGCTTCCAAGCATTTATCAAATTTTGAAAATACAACATGAATTAATGGGGTGGCCAAACAGGCCCTTGCAACTAGGAAATCAATTTGTTGGCACTCCAATTTCTACACCATCATTGCTACGAAGGCCATTTTCAAACTGTAAATAACTAGTGTTGGATATTTTGTTTGTTGCCTCATGCATCAAATAGGCTCAACTCTAGTTTTTAATTGTATATCTATATCCACATAACATTACTTAATCAATAATTACTTTCAAATGAACCTGGTTAATTTACGATGAAGGAAATCATAATGGATGAGTGTATGTAGGTAATTCTTAAGCGAAAACCAATATTTGAGCCATGGAAAAAATAGGACAAACAAAACAAATAGATGATTGTAACTAGGAAATTCTAAAACGAAAACCAATCTTTAAACAATTGGTCCGTCAAATTTTAGTATCAAAAGGAGCCGAGCTTGAACCAATCATTGGCTTGCTTGAACCAATCGTTGGCTTGCTTGGATGCAGCGACTTGGTTGAATCAAAACCTTAGAGAAAATAATTCTAGTACAAACACAAAATAGATGATTAATTTTTCCACCGTTGGAAAAGAAAAGAAAAGAAAAGAAAGAGGAGTAAAAATTGTGATTAATTGGAATTTATTTTCGTGGCGGCAATTAGGAAAACGTGCAAAGCAAACCATTGACCTAAACCCCCAAATCTTGTCTTCCTCACAGCTTCCTTCCACGGCGAGCCAACAAGAGCAGGGCAGAGCAGAGGACGCCATGAACGCGGTTGGAGGGTCAATCTCCTCGGCTTCATTATTCTCCCTCGGCGCTGTTCGCTTCTTCAATTGGCCCCTCCTTATTAGCAGCTACTCCTCCTCCCCCTCCTCAAAAACCCTAATATCTACGTTTTCTAACAACAAGAAGACTCTCAAGTCTATTACTATGGCTCAATCCTCATCTTCTTCCGCCTCCACCACACAACCATCCGCAGCCGCACCCGTTACAGCCTCGCCGTCGGAGGTGGCGGTCGAGCCAACGAAGCCCAAGCCAAAGCCGTGGCTCATCGTCGGCCTCGGCAACCCCGGCAAGATGTACAATGGCACCCGCCACAATGTGTGTTCCCTCTCTCTCTCTCTCTCTCTCTCTCTCTCTCTCTCTCTCTCTCTCTCTCTCTCTCTCTCATCTTGTAAAAGTCTGTTGCAGCTTAGTCTGTCATTCTTTCCCTCTCGTGCTCTTCCTGATGCTGCTGTGTAACGGATTTCTTTCTAGGTGGGTTTTGAGATGGTAGATGCGATAGCTGAAGCTGAGGGGATTTCTATGAGCTGTGTTTCCAACAAGGCCATTTTCGGGAAAGGTTTTCTTGGTGTCATGATTTTGATGCAAATGTTATGAATTTATATGCTGATGTTTGGCATTGTATACATATTTTATGGATTTTTATTCAAATGCTATGAATTTAAGGAAATTCAAGGAAGTGAATTGCGTACACAGACAAATAGGGTATTTATTGTAACACTTCCTGAGAGAATGGCCTAAGCAATTGGACTTCAGGAGTATTAAACTTTTGGTGGACCTACTGTTCAATAATTTTTTTTGATTATCAAACCTACTGGTAAATAATGATCTTAAAGCAGGTATTAAGAAGTTAGGAGTTTATGGAAAGGAAACTCAATGCATTTTCTTGTACCCCACAATGCCCAATATTGATGTATGAGGTTCCTTCCTTGCAGGGTTAATTGGAAATGTCCCAGTTATGCTTGCAAAACCACAAACTTTCATGAATGCAAGCGGTCAGTCCGTAAGTAAGCTTCTCTTGAAATATTTTCTTCCACTACTTGACCTGTAATTAAAGTTAGTTGACTTTTGGAGTCACTTTGAAGGTTGGAGCAATTGCTTCGTATCATAAGATTCCTCTGAAGCAAGTACTCGTGGTAAAGTGCATTTTTATTGTTCTTCATATGCTAGGAGCTTTTACCTTGGAGCAACTAACTCATGATTCAGCCATATGCAGATTTTTGATGACCTAGATTTGCCTTTTGCAAAATTAAGGTTACTGCCAAAAGGTGGACATGGAGGACACAACGGGTATTTATCACCTCGCTGCACTTTCTTCTGATATTAAGCAATTAGTTATGTGAGATTTACAATTGATGACCTGGATTCGGTCTTAGCTATCAGGTTTTGAATTCGTAACTCCTTACAAATCATATGTTGGACTTTTGGCTGAGTTTTGATACTTTGAATCATGTAGAACCCCAGTCACTACAAAGGCATGCTTAGTTAAAGCTTCTGGTTATTTAAAGGCATCTTCTCTTCTTCCTTGCCACATTATCTTGTAAGGTTGATATGTAGCTTTCTCTTACAGCATGAGGAGTGTGATTGACCACTTCAAAGGAAGCAAGGATTTTCCTCGGTTGAGAATAGGTAGCTTTAAAATGCCAATTGACCTTGCCAAAAGGCTGCTCAAGCAGTTATTCCAGTCACTGACGTATTAAATTTCTGCAGGCATCGGGAGGCCTCCGGGGAAGATGAATCCTGTTAGCTTTGTTATGCGCGCCTTTAACAAACAAGAACGACAAGAGGTATGAAGAAGTCCACATGTACTGATGGGTGAAAAGTGAAACCAATATGGTGATGGATTCATATGTACTATATGCTGAGGGGGCTAGCTCGTACCTTAAGATAAAACATGTAACTAGTCTTAGGATACAGAACATCCGTGAAATACCCTTAATAACGAATAGATTCCAACCACACAAACCATTCCTATAATCTCTTATTTCCTATAGCTAGGGAAATTAAATATTTTCCTCATCTCTTCACTAATCTTGTCCCTTAAACCTCTCTCTGTATAAATTTCAAAATGCATTATGAAGTAAATAACACAAAAAAAATTGCCAGATAGCTATGCAGGAAAGAAGAAAATTGCAAAATTTCTTGTAGTGTGTACATTGTCCTAAAAGTCGGCCTAGTCGACTGACTAGTTGGTGCCTAAGCGCTAGGCAGGGGTCCAACACCTAGATTAAAATTTTCCTAGGCAAGCCCATTAGTCGCCCACAAGGTGCTAGGCGCCCAACTAGTTGGCCCGTAACAAAAACTGATAGACGGACAAAATGACACATAACAAAAATTGTTAACGTGATAGACGGACAAACTGATAGGCCTATCCTGATGCCTTTTGGCTTTGATTTGGGGGCATAATTCCCTAGCAAAACGTTTCTTTAGTTCATCGGTTCTTGGAGGTATAAGGGGCCACTATTTCAGTGGTATTCTGAGAGCAATCACTTTATGCATGTATTGTCAAAGATTAGGTCTGTCTCCAATTTTTCCCCGCTCATACCCCCAATGATCGGGAGATTAGATGGGTTCTGTTATTATTGTATGATGTTGATTCAAACTTAAATTTAGAAAGATTCTATGTACGTCATTACTTTACAAAGAGATGTAAATCTTAATAAATATTTTCTTAGACTGAGTTATGGTCCTTTTGGTCCATCCTCTAATTCAGGACCACAATGTGAGTAATGCTGTTTTTTTTCAGTTGGATTTCGCATTTCAAAATGGCATAGAAGCGGTGCGGATTCTTTTGCTGGAAGGTTTCGATAAAAGTGCAACATTTGTCAACAGTGCCAAATATTTGGAACAGCTGAGTTAAAGAATGCCTCCATGGTTTTGGTCCTTAGAAATGCTCCAAAGTTTTGTTATATTGAGGATTGATGATATATGGAAGAAGAGGCTGTGTTTTACACACCAGTTGATGGTGACGGTTTTCTATTCTTGGTAAACCTGTGAGCATGCATTACAGGAAATTCCGGCATCCATGGCAGTTGCAAGCACTTCGGGAGTCTGCCGGATTCATTCTTTGAAGAGCCCTCAGAGCTGTGTTTTTGATATACATGTACTAATTTTTCTAATCATGATTTACATTTACTTGAATGAGTGAGAATTTGTTTTCTTAACAAGAATGAGAGTAATATTATGACCAATCCATTTATGTACTTATTATTTTACATGTATTTGGTCTCAATTATTCAGATTGCAAAGCCGTGCTAGGATTTCCATGTTTTCCTAGGTACCTATTTTTGGGAATCCGTAGTTGTACATTGGATTTGCAAGACTGTTTTGTTTCGGGTACGTATAAGTTTGGAAAGTATAATGAGATCTGCCAGGGCTATATCTTTGCATCAGATCTGCCAGGGCTATATCTTTGCATCGTTGATTGCTTTTGAAATGCGCTATTTCTGTGAAGAACTTACATATCCTTATCTTGGAATCATTACGTTTGGATCTAGGATTTGATGATGGCATGGTACAGAAAATAAAATGAAATATCAATCGATGTTATATAGGATTAGCCGGCGTTTTTTTGTCAGCTTTTGTTCTCTCTCGTGCCATGAGGTAGACACATCGTGGCGGTGGTGCCGGTGAATTGGGTTTGTGTCTGCGTTTTTTCTTCTTTGATTTTGTTGTTTTTGAGTTTTGTCTGGTCATTAGTTCTAGATATTTTGGAATGTCCGGTGAATTGGGTTTGTGTCTGCGTTTTTTCTTGTGTGTTGGTACTGCTCTGCAGTATGACCTATTGTCTCAATGAAAGATACTCTCTCGATCCCTAAATAAATGTCCAGACCGCAAACCCAGTCCTTTAGAAAGATGCATTTGTGTCGCTAAAAAATTCAAATTTCTTTCACAAATCAATATATTAGTTCTTTCAAATTGTGAAAAAGGTTTGAATTTTTTAACGAAAAAATTGTACAGTATGTTTTTAAATGCCTAAGTTTGCGGGTCAGGCATTTATTTAGGGACTGAAAGAGTATAAGATCCTTTGAATGTTTTTTTGGCTATCTTGTTAGTAGGGTTGCACATTAGGTTTTTTTTTTTTTTTCCTGTGTTTTGGCCCTTTCTAAGTGTCGTTCAACCTTTTGAAATGATATGATTGCGATTGACTTGTCAAAACAAAAAAAAAAATTGGTGTAACATAATAGTTCTAGTTCCTTGAACCCATTGTATTAGTTAACATAATGTGAAAATTAATTTTAGGGTTCACCTTGAACGAGAGTACTTTTATATTTAATTCAAAAATTACATGCTTTTTCGTAAGGAACACTTTAAAAGAAACCGAAGGAATATGTATTTTGTAAAGTTCTTACACAGTTTCATTATGGATTCGATGAAGGCAGAGAAACATAGGGTTCATTTTGGATTTGCTGAATTGAATTTTCCTGTTTCCCCTTTTTGTTGTTTTAGCTTTCTTCATTCCAACCGGACGGAAGCATTTTTTTATGCGCAGCTTGGCTGATTTACGACCCCTTGTATATAATCCCCACCCGCCCCATGATGAAGAGTGACTATCGGCCCAGATTCAACATTGATAAGCCCTAAATTCCACACCACAAACTTTTCAATATAACGTAACTACATTTTTTTTTCTTTTTCTCTGGTGCTTTTATAATCTCAAAAGATCGAGCCCGTGATCAAGGCCTGAAACTATTGATTTTGTCCCTTCTAAGATATTAATGTGGAAATCGACCTTGTTCGTTTTGGTTTTTGAATTCTCTCTCAGCGTACGGTTTTTAATAAATTTCTTTCAATCATTACTTTCATTTCTCCCTCTATCTCTCCACTCAAAATCCAAAATCTAAAAACCAAAACGAACAAGGTCTTTTTCCTAACAGACAGCTGGTTATAAAAAAATAAAGAATAAAGAAACTAATGCCAGCATAGAAATGGGACAAAAAATCTCATACCAGTAGAACAAAATAAGAAAATCCCATGGCTCTAGGAATTTTAACGAAAAAATGCTGTAGATTTTTTATTTGCTTTTGTTGGGGCAATCAAAACAAAACATTGTGTTGGTTGGGAAGAGAGTGGAAGAAGAGGGGCTATGGACACTGCCATTTGCGGCCGAGTCGCTCTCTCCCCCAATCCAGTCTTCCACCCTAAACCAGGTCTCTCTCTCTCTCTCTCTCTCTCTCTCTCTCTGTATGTATAGTTATATGTTTGTGTAACACAGATATGAATAGAGATTGAGCGCTTTGTTTTACAATTGCATATTCTGATTTTTCTTCGATATTTGAATTCTTGAATATGAACTGGGTCTGCCAAGATTTGGACCAAAGGTTTGAAAGTATTAGGCTTTCTTAATTTCAATTGATTCCACTAAAACTAGTTCCCATGTGAATTTTGGGCAAAGAATAGAATACCACTGCTTCTTGGGTTGAGGTTAGCAGGACTGACCATTCTATATTTTGGGGTGCTTTGGGTTAGGAACGATGATGAGCTTAGAAAAATGGTAACTTTAAGATGAAGAGATTTTGGTTTGTCGCCTATAAGCTGTACACATCTAAATAATGCTGGTCATATTCCTAATGTCAGGAGTTTCAAACTTTATATGTTGCCCATGTTACATTAACTCGGGTGCGGGTGTCAAGTCTGGGTATCAGGGTATGTGTCCAAATGTCTGATTCATCTAGTTTTCATCTCAAGGACACGGTAACATGGCAGAACATTCTGATTTGATATTCCTTATTCCTTAGTATGTTTCTTTTATGTTCTAGGAGAAATGAATCTCACTAGGTGCCTTGGGCATTGCATATTCGTACTGTAGGAGTTCTATGCACGGCTCATGGTTTTTTGAATTGCAAAATAAACTTGCTCAGCGGATGTCCACCTAAACTTGGTGGGTGAGGAATCTGAGGATCTCATAACCTTTTCTGAGTCTCGAGTGTCTGATACAAGTATTAATACATTTGAAATACTTTGCAGCATTAATAAGAAATGGTCTTGGTCATACCTGGATCTTTATCTTTCCTTAAGGGACAAGCGGATTGGTTTGGTAAGGGACAAAGTGGCACCTAAAGCTCCAAGAGTCCTTACAAAGTAGTGCTTCATCCATCATTCTTGCTAGAAAGTTGATCTTTTTTATATATATAAACAGAATATGTTCTACTCGTAAAAGGACGCGATCGAAGTCCCTGAGTTGCTCAAAGCGGGAACGGGAGTGGGAGCAGACGCAGAAGCCCATTTGTAGAAGATCCTAAGTTGGGAGCACCGAAAGGAGCGTGTATATAAGTATGTATTACATAAACATGAGTGAGAAAAGACGGCCCAATATAGGTTTTATATCAAATTTATGGGCTAAACACATAGACAAGTCAAATACGAGACGAGAGTCCTAAATCTCTTTACTTCTTTTCGCTTTTTCTTCTTCCTTGCATATGTTTGCAAAGAGAAGTCCAAATTTCGTCCTTCAAGTTTGTGTGGAAGCTCCCATCCTATTTAGGAGTACGCTCCCATCTCGATGGGAGCCAGACGGGAGCGCCGATTCGAGCTCCCATCACGGGAGCACACCCCCTTTAGAAGCTCCCGACAACTAAGTCACCCCTAGACCGTCGTGACTTGTATAAATTAAGCTTCACACTATAAATGCTTGTATATCATTCCAAATTATGCATAAATGAGGTTCCATTTGAATTAAAAACATATTTCATTGGCATTCGCACAATTGTGATGATCTCTGCCACTGATTTTCTCGTCTCCTGGTCAAGGATAGATTTTTTCTTATTTACAGGCCAGAGTTTATCCTATTTGCACCTAATGATTACTTTTTCATTGGTTTGCCAACAAAGGAACAATCGAGTTAATTAGTACCGTGTTATTTGCTTTGTTCTAAAAATTGGTATAGGTGGCAGAGTAGTTGGCACCTAAGTGCTAGGCGGGGGTCCAACCTGTCGATAAAAATCGGCCTAGATGCCGATAAGTCGACCGCTTAGGAAGCTAGGCGGCCTCTAGGCACTAGACACCTCTCTTCTGCCCGACTAGCGCCTAGCAACTTTTAGAACACTGACTTATTTGGAAGTTTGTATATTGTTAATTCTCTTTTATATGAGCTTCTGAAGAAGATTTATTCTTCTTCCATAAAATATTCGAAATTACCAATACTCAGCAAGTTAGCAATATATGCTTCCTCAAGTTTAGCAATATATGGTTCTTTCATCAATGGACAGTTTTCTCAAGCGAAACAAGATGATATCCCGCCCTCATTCTCCTTCTAACTGACATTCCTGTATTGCACCCATGTGTTTTCTGATGAGTTCTTTTCTTCCTTTTTTCCCTAGGTAGATGAAATCTTGCTTCACTCTCATGTCTGTGTAATATGACAATTCCTTGTATGCCTCGTATTTGATTAATGACTTGTATGGCAGGTGATAAATGTGCTCTCCATAAGCAATGCATAAACCGGAACTTTTTTTGGTCAGTACCAGCTGCTGCTGTGGGGAAAGGTGGTGGTGCTTTGGACATACCAACCAGAGAGAGAACAAAACCTGGTCGCGAAGCTGAATTTGGTGTGAGGTATGGATAATGGAAGGTCATTTCCACATTATAATTAAGTTATATAAACTGAGCTAAGACCTTGATGTAAATAGGATGGTGGTTTGGGTCCAAGTATCGTACCACATGGATCAAAAGGCTATGTTTTATTATTTTAAAAAAATCAAATCTCAATTCAACTCAGAAAAATATTAGCGGTTTTTAGTTTATCTAACAAATGTAAACCAAGAAGATTAATAAATGCTGAGTTGAATTTCAAAGGTTGAGAAGGTCTTATTGCTTCCATCCTAACTTCAAAATACCAAGTTATTGTACCAATTTAGAAATTGAATAACCAAAATGATTAAGACCTGTTATGTAGTCCTAATGGTGTCAACAAGAAATTACATGCAATTGAATTCCGAGAATAATATGTCTTCATGTTTCATGGTTATGGAAGAATTCCAGTTATGTAGCCCATTGTTACAAGGTTAGGAATTAGTCTACATCGTAAGAGAGGAAGATTAACCGCTCATGGTTATGGAGAAATTGAATATCGTCATGAGAATCTCCATGGAAAACTCCTTAGATCTCTTCTTTGTGTTGTTCCCTTGCTTCTTTTCGTCTTCTTCAAAGCTTAAACAATGCAAAGCAAAAGGTTTCCTTTTATAATCTAGGTCAAAATGCATCTTTTGTATTTCTCGGGTAGAAATTACACTCAGCAGCCTAATTATATATTGGGTAGAAACAATATTTAGCAACCTAAACTTCATAAAGTTGATAAATTAGAGCATGGACTTCCAAAACTTTGCTTTGACTTGACAGTAGTTTTCAAATCTTCCAAATTCATTTCAAAAATCACCCAATAAGCTCCAATGATCTACAAGCATAAAGAAAGCAAAACAAGTAACATATAACCAATATGTAGACCAATACGGCAATAAGTGTAGCTTGGCCGGTCGACATGTAAACATTTCGGTCCTTATCAGATAGCGAAGGTGTCTAAGCTGGTCTACTCATTAATAGAATTATATTTTGTGAAGTAAATATTTCTTCATTATTGAACAATAAGTTGGTACACAAGCATAATAAAGGGCCAATATGCTCCCGTTGTATGGATAAAAACCTTTCCATCTGTTAACTTAGATGGTAGTGTCACCTTTCTGTTTTGGTGTTTTTCTGATTTTTCGGGGTTTTTTTCCTCTCTTTTTTGTTTGTTTTCTTTCTGTTAAGAAAAAAAATTTGTTCATTTTTTGGGGTCTAACTATAATTTCTTATTGAATTAACTAATCAATGAATCAACATATATGGTATGATATGTAGGGGGATGAGCCGGAGAGGCCATTTAACTGTCTTGTTTCATGAACAACTCTAATTTAACATGAGCAATGTGTATATTCTACAAATATAAACCCAAAACTCAAAAAGTGAACTTTTTTTTTTTTTTTTTTGAGGAAAGGTAAGAAACTCATTGAAAACAAACAATTATACAGGATAACAAGCAAAACAGACAGATAACTAAGAGGAAATAGCAGTGATCTGCGTAGGGCGGGGAACGGGGTTTTTGGATTGGGCTTGGCATTGGGCTGGGCCTAGCCATTTGTGTTTGTGCTGAATTTTCAAATTTGGGTATTTCGGCCCTTAGGTTTTGTACTGAGTTTAATGATCTGGGCATTTTAGGTCCATTGGTGTTTCGGGTTTGGTCTATTTGCTACGGCCAGCCCTAGGTGTTTATAGCTTTGTCCCTCCAGGTGTTTGTTCAACCTTTGGTTGGATCCCCCTCCCCTCTCCCCCCAACTTGATGTATCCTTATCAAGTTTCTTAATAATATTTTGCCGTTTCAAAAAAAGAAAAAACTAAGGCTCCGTTTGTTTGGACGTAAAATATTTTACCTATTTTTCGGTGTTTGGTTGTGTAAAAAATAAGGAAAATATTTTACATGTAAAACATTTTCTATCAATTAGATGAAAATGACTTACCCTTAAATCTTCCGTAAGTTATTTTCCGAAATGAACCCATTGCCTTCTACTGTAATTCTCACTGCTCAGTTTTCTTGATTGTAAATCAGACCCACGTTCATTCAAATAATCTCATATCTCTCCCCCGTTTAAGTTCCCCATCTCTTTCTCTACATTATTTTGTTGATTTCTGAAAATATTTTCAAGTGCCAACCAAACACCGGAAAATAAAAGTTTGAAGTTTGTTTTTTGAAAAAACATTTTACATCGAAACAAACGGAACCTAAGAGGAAATTATGTGCAATAAGCCAAGGAGTCTGAGACTGTGGTGCAGCATTGCTCTCCTTGGACATCCCTCATAACCATTTAGAAGAATCAAACAAGCTCCACAGTCACGACTTACCTACCATATCCATATGTTTGGTCCTAGAAGTGTAACCAAACTCCATAACTGAATCTGTGCAAGCAGAGATGGGTTGCGACTCCTCTGCTGCCTTGTATGTTCAAGTGTAAATGCTTACCTAAATCCTCCTTTGAGGACTTCTTGTCAGCTGTTGGCCCAGAACCTAGGAACCCTTTCTTGACGACGCTCTTGAAATACTTTGCCCTGATCAGAAGCCCCATAGCGAAACATACTTGTAGGAATAGAGAATCAATCAATGCCAACATAGTTGAGGAACGCAACGTGTCTCAAAGAAGCTATCTGAACGGAAGAGAGGTGGAGGTTGAAAACAACCCAAATACCAAATGGAGAGTTTTTGTCGGCCAGAGAACACCAAAAAGGAATTTTATCTTCCAAAATCTGAGTGCCGGAGCATATAGACTTTGGCACAAAAAAAACCAGTACAACCACTTGGTTTTGTTGGATTTCTCACTTGTAACACTACAAAACCACACGGACTCAACCCACCAAACCACTGTTCCAAATTTGAGCCCGAGATAAGGAAAACTTCTCAATTTTGAATCCTGCGAAAACATTTTTCCTGCCAAAACAGTTTTTGGTCCCAACAACATCAGCCTGTTTTATAGTTTGCTTTTCCCTAGAACATCTCGTAATGGATTTATTTCTTTACTCAGCAGTTGAACTTTTCTTCTGTGTAGAAGGTCTAAAACCAACAAGTAATCCGGAGGTGAGGTGAGGTGAGGTGAGGTGAGGTCAGATCATACCTGAGATGAACCAAAATAAATTGGCCCTGAAGAGGCCGCTCGGAATCGTTGTTCGGAGAAATAACTGACTCGCAAAGGAGGGGGTACAAGCCCTAAACTACATGTTTTTTTCCAAAACCCTAGGGATGTGCGACGACATTGCTACTTAATGTCCTAGAATTACATACTTTTATTTAGCTTTTGGTATCATGGTTTTGTTGGTATTGTTTTCAGGAAATCAAGGAAAATTTCCCCTCCCTATCGAGTCATGCTCCATAATGACGACTACAATAAGAGGGAGTATGTTGTTCAAGTCCTGATGAAGGTCATACCCGGGATGACTGTTGACAATGCCGTCAATATCATGCAAGAGGCACATATTAATGGCCTCTCGGTCGTGATTATATGTGCTCAAGCAGATGCAGAAGAGCACTGCACACAGCTGAGAGGTAATGGCCTTAGGAGCTCGATAGAGCCTGCAAATGGAGGTTGTTAGACACTCGATAAAATTTGAATGCGTCCTGTTAAGTTATCTCGGGTCATGTTTTAGGATTCGGTTTATGTGTAAATATGCTGAATAATATGGTTGTGGATCATATGTACAATGCTTGTTGAATTAAAACAAGAACATATGACAAATAAAACGTAGTTCTAATATTTCAGTGTAGGTTACCCCGTTCTTATGATGATTCGCTGGCTCATCCCTGATTCAGTTGCACAAATAGGTTTTACGATTGGAAAAGATTGGAAAAGAAACGCGAGGAATTGCTCATATATAGATTGCAGTTTTCGTGCAAAATTTTGTTGCAGCATTATGTCAGCGTTGGTATGTTCTTGTGAAAAACGTGCAGTTGAAATCTTTGTAGCATTTGCCTAGGTGAGTTGATAGGGGAAGTTACCCTCTTGCCCTCCCTCAAAAAAAAAAAAAAAAATCTTTGTAGCATTCAAAAAAAGTTGGTCGTATTTTGGATCAAGAAGACGAGAATTATTCTTGAACAACTTGGAGATACCTATTTGAGTTTCCGTTGTGGTGCACATTTGGCTGTGTTTGTGTCTTGGATTTGTAAGGGGAGGGTTTTTTTTTTTTTTTTTTTTAAGGGAACGTCATCCCAAATATATATTAAACAAGAACAAAATTAATTACAACCACAACAAAACAAAATGCAAAAAAAACCGCTTAGCTCCGATGTTGGACCTTTCACTCTTGCTTGTGGAGGTGGGTGGAGGATTGCCACTGAATTTGGTTCCGCCGCAATATCACCACTGGATTTGTATCATGACGCCTTCACAGTCGTCGTTGGAGAGCTCAAGAATTGCTGCCCTAGCCAATCAAATTTAAGATCCAAGGAGGTTGGAGATGGGGAGAGTGGGAGATCTTCCTCCCAAAGGAGAGTGTCGATGGGAAGAGAATTCTCTCTCTAGGAAGAAAGAGATCGAAGCTCTCGAGAGTTCCTCACTCAAATTCGTAAGTGTAGTTGTGTCATAGATTATTCTTGCTAGTAACTCTTAGAGCCACCTCACTTTATGCGAGGCGTGATAAAGGATTGTAGGGATTAATCCGAGGTGTTAAGAGACCTTTGGTCCTACGGCATTAAGAGCTACACGTCGGTGTGCTAGGAGTAAGGAGGTCGGCAGTTCAACTTCTCTAAGGTGCTACTCTAACTATTCTAATTTTCATCAAGCAAAAAAAACTATTGTAGCAAAATAAAATTGAGTTTTCGAAGCTACATCTCTATAAAAAAAAAATTCTATAGGGACCAACGGTGTAATTCACCTTAGTTAAAAATTGAATATTATTGTTCATACAAATTCCTTTTTCTTTTTTTTTTTCCTTTTGGTAATGCAATGTGTCCCGGACAAGTACTTCAGACTAATCTCTTTTTTTCTCGACAAAAGTCAGCATTATTAGTTGTAATTAGTGATGTTTGAAATGATGTCAAATGCATGAAAATATGTAGTGCCCACCACTCCACTTGCTTGCCAATGTAGATTATCCTAGAGTCGAAACAATAAATTGCAAGCATTGGGCAACAAAAAAAAAATTTGTCGGTTGTAGCCAAATGCTTTTACAAAATTATTATTTCTGTCAATCAGAGGCATAACGTATATTCCCATGCTCCCTTTAGAAAGGGCACGTCACAAAGTAAAATTGAAAACCATAGGGCACATGCCGCACATCACAAGTTATTTTTTCACCACGGTTTCAAAAAGTTAGCATTAACCTTTAACGTTGCAGCTACTAGGTTCAGCCATATGTCAAAATTATGTACAAGAACGGACCGGGAGACGGATGAGCCCAGATGACTTTCTTACCCAAGTTTCAGATTTTTTGTATAATTGTAGTAGTTTCTTTTTGTAAAATTTCTAAATTATACCGGTTCAACCACCCAACGTTTTCTTTTAAAATCAAAGATTGCCCATATCCATGTTCCTTAGGAATGCATTTTGCATCACGAAGGACCATCGAACACAATTCTAGATTCTGCTTTTCATTAACACAATTCAAGATTTTGTTTCTCAATATTGAATTCTATGCACAATTTTGTATGCCCTTGTACAATCAATCGGTTTCATCATATAGTTAATCGAAAAAAAAATGATGTTTTCAGATAGTTTTTCGTAATTTGCATAATCTTTTAACATGTTCCAAAATGTTTTGTAACGTTCGCCCATCCGAAACAAAAATCCTGTGTCCTTCCCAGTGTGCACTTTGGTTTCTCCCAACACTTGTGATTTCTCCCATCACCTCAACTTTCGGGTGTTGGCGTAAATAACAGTAATAACAATATATACTGCTGAAAGAAATAAGATTGATATCAGTTTATAAAAGAAAGCACTCTGGTAACTCTGATGAGTGAAAAGATAATCAAGTCCAGATGAGACATTGCAAGACTCCGATTAATAGATGATTCGTACTTTTTCCAATTAGTAGTACAACAATAGAGGGGCATATGACCCTAGAAAAGGAATCAAAAAGTTGGCTACAAGCACAGGTTAAGAAACTAATTTTTTTTGGGTCAAACGGAAATTAGGTTAAGAAACTAATTGTACAGTACAAACCAGTGCAAATCAACAGTAACACATTCTACAAACTTTAATCACTACATCCTAGCAGCTCAACAACTCGAATGAGTCAACCAATTAGCAGCTCAATAAACGAAAACGATATTGTTTTGTGGATATACGGAGAGCAGAGTTCCTTGAACTCGGATGGGAAGACACAGGAAACCTCTCTTCTTGATATACAGCCAGAAAGAAAGGCACATTAAGGGCATTTCCTTTGAATGTACGATGCTCCATGCTCTTCGTACCTGTTACATTTGCAGTGAGGGGAAAGTAAAAAAAAAAAGGAGACAGGAGTTCACTTGGGAACACAAATGTTCAGGCGGTGGAGGAAAGAACCAGAGCCCCATTGGGCTGTGTTTGGATCATGACATGTGGAAAAACGTACTAGGTGAAACGAAAAATGTGGAAAAAATATAAGAAACTGAAGTAAAGATGCCAATTTATTTTGTTTCCCTTAGTAAATCACAAATCCATGATCCTAGATTTCTGAACACAGCCCTTTGAGAATTTTTGCCAAAACACACAAACTTACTCAGACTTGGAGAACCACATCTGTTGAAATGAACCAAGAGATGCTAGTATGCTCCCTCCTATCCAAACACTGCAAAAAATGCATAGATCATTTAATCTACTAAGAGTTCACAGGAAAAAAAAAAAAAAAAAAACAGAAGTAAAAATATCAACTGACAATATAGAAATTCAGGACGGTTAGACTACAGCAGAAACCATAGTAATTAGCCTCTATCAATGATTCTGTAATTGGCTACTAAATTACAAGTCAGACCTCTAGAGATTGCAGATTTACATTCCAAAAGTGGTAACCAGCATTGTTAATTAAGTAGAACTACCAAAAAGACAATAAACAATGTAGTGAATGACGTTGAAATGCGTTGTCCAAATACAATTTTCCCTTGAACCAGATTTCAACTTAATGCATATCAGAATATGTGACCTTGTAATGTGAGGGAGAAAAGATGTATGGTAGTTAGCAACACATATTCAACCTGAATCTCCTTTCTGTTGCATTTCCGCTTGCCAATACTTTAACTCTAGCTGCTTGAGGAGATTCCTAGTAATTGAAGGGGACAACAACACCAGAGATTCATATTCAGTACTTCACAAAAACAAGGAGCCAAAAACCATAACAAAAAATACAACCAGTCAGTACCGAACTTGAACTTGCACCAACAAAAAAATCAAGATGCAAATAATATTAAGGCACCGTATATTTCAAGTAAGTGGAGAACTATACCTCTAACAAGTCTTTCTCAAGACGTTCTTTTAACTGCTGCATTGATGCCGTGCCTCCAGAAAGCTGCATCAAAGAGAAACAATAATCTGTTCAAACTTAAAAAACAAAACGAAAAAGAGAGAGAAACAATACAAATTATATGTGCAGTCATTTACAAGCACATGGCACCACTTAGAACCAAACCAAGCCTTCCCAACAAATTGGAGTTGGCAACATGAATCCGGTTTCTCCGTTGAGCTTTTTTGAGGGCATCGTGTTCCGTAATATCCTTTTAAACATCTACCGCCACCATATCACTCCTCTGAACTAATGATCAACGATAGACATGTCCAAACTAACTTAATCCATTTCCTCTCATCTTATCTTCTATTGATGCTATCCAAATATCCCTACCATTTCATTTTTCATATATAATTCTATCTCGCAGAGTCTTACCACGCATCTATCTCATCATTCTCACTCAGCTGCACTCATCTTACTCGCATGTTACTTTTAGTAGTCCAACACTATGTGCCATATAACATAGTTGGCCTTATAGCAGGACGGTAGAATTTTTTCTTCAACTTTGTAGGTATCCTACGCTTGCACAACACTCACAAAGCACCCTGCCACTTGATCCATCCAACTTACCTCTATCTCTCTGCGTCACATAATTTGCAATCATGATCCTTGCAAACAATTGAGCCAAGATACTTATGAGCTCTATCAAATTCAGGTCAATTTGGCATGTTCTAATGCCTGAGGTGACACACCTGCTTCACTTGAAGGAAAACAATCAGCACTAGCTTTACTGCACAAGGACTTGCATGCTTTTGGTCAACTTCCTGACTCTAAGAAGATGAACTTCAACTTTCTAACTATAAGACCTGCACTATCATCTGCATGCATAGAGCCATCGACCATTTCAGTCCTCAGAATAACCTCTGTCCAACTTTAAGTGACTACTGGGAAGCAAGCACTTGCATCACTTGGAAAAAGAAAGCACCATATTTGACCATTCGCCACCCAGTCGCCCATGCACATGATATATGTACAAGAGTTATAAGAGCATCATAATTGCAACAAACGATGAGCAAACGTTAAAGCGCAAGTTTGTAACTCGAAGGAAATTAAAGAAAGAAACTTCATCGAAGTGTTCAAAGTCTTAATTTCTGAGGAAAAAATCCATATAATAGCGAGAAAAGAAAAGAAAAATGTGTAATAAAACAGTTATCAAACAAGATCATTAGAACATAATTAAAAACTCAGGTTACGAAAATAAGTAACAAAAAGTATCAAAATCAAGGAGGCATAAAGTAGTCACTTTACCAGGATACTACTGAACAGTTCCCTTCGAATATCCACATCACATTTGTTAATGCTCTCTATGACCTGCATCAATTCAGAGTAAGTTGACTAAAAGGAGAGAAGAAAAAAATAGTACAGTAAAGCCCATGTCCAATCCAGTGAACATGTGCATTTAAAGAAAGCAATCTACCATTTGTGGCAGGCCACGTACTAAAGCAGCAGTCTCTGCAAAACTTTCCATGCCCGGAATAGTCTGAGATAAAGATCAGAAGCAAAAAAATACCATGCTAAAGGAGATGTCATACCAATTTTATTGGAATACAAAAGCGTGGTAGCATACTGTAGATCAGTTCAGCATCCAGGGTGGGCAAAGTCACTAAAATATGAGATTATATTACTTTTCATTAAATATTCAAGTAGAAGGTCAGTGGTCACTGATTTACCCCAAAAAAAAAAAAAAAAAGGTCAGTGGTCACTGAAGCAGCAATTCAATGGGCAAAACGATCATTGGGCACATGCAGAAGGTCAGTTGCTCAAATAAAAAGTATGACAAGCAGCACGCTTGTATTTCACTCAATTGTATAGATAGGAAAGAGAAGCTGTTCTGAAGAATAAACAGTTTGACTATTAGACTTGTAAAACCATAGCTAAACTTTTTGGCATTTCCTTAAGTTTCTGGAATTTTGTCCACTTCCAGACTAGCTGAACGCAACTGTGGTCTTTCAAAAAGAGCAAGTTAACAGCCGAAATTTAATTGAGTCACTAACCTGAACCAAAGATGGATTGAATAGCACATCAGGAATCTTGAATCTGTCAGCTCCAATTTCTATTGTCCTGGTCATGCAAACCGAAGTGAATGTAAGGGATTTTGAATCTTAGCAGAAGATAGAGTTTAGAAGTTTTAAACATGGTCAAAAAAAAAACCATAAACATACTAAAAACAAAACAATGAAGCAACTACCATAGGGTAGTTCAAGTTGAATTTAGCCATGATACAAACAAGCTGTTTGCCTACACAGCAGGCACTGAGAGACCTCAACCAATGGATGTCAGCAGTTTAAAATGCAACTCATGCGATTATGGCGATTAGACTACTCTGAACAGTGGGGAAAATAAAAGAAAGCAGAAAAAGTTGTGACCATATTCTCTAAAGAAACTCCAGGGAAAAAATTGAATAAAACTTACTGCCCGTCAGGGAGCTCATATGGTGTCATTGGAATGTTTGAATAGGAACTCTCTGCAAAAGAAAGTATACAGGACGAGTATGTATTCATGGGGTTAACGCTTTCAAATCCTCAGAGATGAAACAAGGAAACTCATTACATCTAATATACGAAAGAGGCATAAAAGATAATAAAGATACGGCCAAAAGCCCATTGACACCATCAATTGTCGATTAGACAAGACAGAACCCAATGGAATTGCAGCCCATTAGCAGTATCCTAGCTTCCTGCATTCGCTTGATATCACGTATTCAAGCTTACCTCTTCCTTTTATCGGATTAATTTTAGCAATTCATCCAAGAAAAGAGAAGGTATAACTAGTTTAGGTTTGCACGCGTTGTCCAGACAGATGTTTGGAACAGCAATTCACAATGGATCAAATCTCCCCGGTTAAACCATTCACCTCAAAACCAATTGGCAATGAGTGGAGAGGCTGCTCTTACATACTAGATTTGGAGGAGATAATTAACCAATGTGGGACAAACTCCAACACTCCCCCGCACATGCAACCCCCGACTCGCACGTGGAGAGATAAACAAACGATCCACATGGATCACAAAAAAGAACGATGCACTTATGGCACAAACAGGGGGAATCAATAACAAAATACCGAGCCTTGCTCAAATTCTCCGAAACCTTAGCTCTGATACCGTGTTAAAGCATCCAACTCAAAACTAATTGGCCATGAGTGGAGAGGCCACCCAGGCTCACATACAAGGTTTTGAGGGGATAATTAACCGATGTGGGACAAACTCCAACACTCCCCCGCACATGCAACCCCTGACTCGCACGTGGAGAGATAAACAAATGATCCACATGGATCACAAAAAAGAACGATGCACTTATGGCACAAACAGGGGGAACAAACTAACAATCAATAACAAAATACCGAGCCTTGCTCAAAATTCTCCGAAACCCAAGCTCTGATACCATGTTAAAGCATCCAACTCAAAACCAATTGGCCATGAGTGGAGAGGCCGCCCAGGCTCATATACTAGGTTTGGAGGGGATAATTAACCGATGTGGGACAAACTCCAACATCCCCATACAAAATGAACATAACCACAAGTGAAAATATGCCAACACTAAAATCCATTATAAACAGAACATCGCCAAGGACTCAAAAGCAGAATTACCATATTTCACAAAACACACATCAACGACAATTTTGCACCACAAGCCCAAAATATTTCAGCTTTATCGAAAATAGCTTCCCAAAAAATTGAAACATCGAGACAACAACTAAACAATGGGCGCAAACAGTTAAGGAGACAACAGATGGAAGATTGCAATGGAGAGCAGACCATCATAAGGAGTGTCTGGAGCTCGACAAACACATTCCTTAATATCACCGGCAATTACCCTCTGCCACCAAAAATAAATGAACAATCAGCAGAAATAAGAGGGAAGTGACAAAGGAAAAGGTGAAATTTGTGGCAAGTCACTGACCTGTGAGTACAGCCTGTAACTTTCTGTCGTATTTGGGAAATCAAGATCCACTGTCTGCGTAAATCAAAAGTGTATTCAAAAAGGACATAAGAAAGTCGGTCATCAACTGAATCAAAGTTGAGATGCATTAATGACATAAGCATCACAGGAAAAAGATGGCATGCATCCATATTTATGGAAATGAACAATTCAAATTGGATATTGGTTTCAAACTAAAGGTATCTCTAATGGCATAACCATAATTGGATAATCAAAATTTGTCACTTCATCTTTTGGTTATTATCCATTTAAGGGGTTGCTAATATTGACAATGTGAAGTCCCACAATAGTGCATAATCAAAAACTCATTTTTAGTAGAGAGAGATAGAGAGAGTTGGAAATAAATGTACGTGGGTGGGTCCATTGATAGTGGTGGGAGGAGAGAGAAAGGAAAGAGAGTGTGTGGTCCCCATTAAATTTGATTATCCAAAGAGAAAAGGTTGCTAGTTTTGGTTATCAAAATTCCAAAATTTGGTTATTGGTTAAGGGGTTGCTAATTTTGATTATACCATTGTGAGCATTTTTTTGAGCAAATATTATTAACTTTAGAAATTTTTTAATTTTGGTTATGCCATTGTGGATACTCTAAGGGTATCCTTTTTACTTATTCTCTTATTAATAGGGTCCAGTGGATAGGTTAGTGTCTGAACGGTAAATGGACAAGCAGGTGTCCTTGGACTAAGATTAACTCACAAAACCCTAGAGTGCAAGAATCAAAATATATTAGCTTCACTAAATTTTCACTTAAAGCAAAGATTAGGCAACTATGTAGAAGTCCCTATAGAAACTAAGGTGAGTGGTTTAGAAAGAAAGAAATCATTGCTTATCGCATGTAGGGAAGTTATATATTCCATCAAAATCGCATAGTAATGACCCTAAATGCAGTTGCTGCTGTTGATATAACCTAAGGATAGTCAGATATAAGCACAGTTGGCGGGCCTAGTCTGCGCTTAATGTGAACCATACAGGCAACTGTGTGATGTTTCAAAGGCAATTATTATTTTCACAAGTCTTGACAAGGTATAGAACAAAACAAGTAGAAAAGAAACAAGAGGTAATGAAATAAGCCACTTAAATTATGAGATAACCATGAATTATGCTAACTGCAAAATATACACACACAAAAATTCGCCTCTTTTTAATATGGAAAACGATATATCGATGATGGATCGTTGTGATGCAGAAAAGTGTCAATGTAAAGAAATAAGGCCAAAAATAACCTGAAACTCTCCAGGCCGTATTTCCTTCCTCTTAAAAGAATATCTTGGTTTTATCTGCAACCAAAATACAAAAATACTTTAGCCGAAGCACAGCTATTCCATAGCATAACCTCATCAACAAATAAAATTAGTAACTCACAGTAAGGCCTTTGCTTTCCAAGCTTTTCATTAAGCAATCAGATAGAAATTCTCCCCCAATTGGTGAAGATTGCACAGCCTTTTGACAGCAACCAACAATATGTCAGGAAACATAGAAATATTAAATGTCAAATAAGGAGGTGGTTTGAACATTAGATCTTTGAAGGAGTGGAACATATCCCCAATCTTGAGGCTTTTGTGGGCTTCGAGTAAGAAAGCAAATGGGTCCTACGTAATAAAAGGCCCTAATGTTTTGGGTAGGCTGGAAACGAGCCGAGCCAAGCCAAGCTTTACGATGCTCAAGCTTGTTTATTAAGTTTTTAACGAACTCGAGCTTGAGCTCGAGCTCAGTGAAAACTTAACGAGTCGAGCTCGAGCCAAGCATGACTTGACTCGAGTTTGTTCACGAGCCTTAACGGACCAACAAAAAATGTATATATATCCTCGCATAGGCCTAATACAACCAAAAATATTTTGATTGTGAAGGTAAACAACTTTCATTTTCCAATACTCTACAAGAAAACAATCTCAATTTTAGAATAATAATATGTAATATGTTTTTGTAAGGATTCTAAATCAGGACATCAAAATGTTAATGCTAATTGTAGTAATTAACGTAAAAAGTCTACTAAGTCTTGGCTTGCGAGTCAACTCAAGCTGAGCCTCTACTGGCTTGTGTTCGGCTTGATAACGAAACAAGCCTAAAATTTGAGCTTGAGCTTGTTTATTTATGTCTCGAGTTGAGCTCAAACGAGCTTTTACCAAGCCGAGTATCGAGCGGCTCTGTTCGTTTGCAGCTACTTTTGGGGGATGGCTGGTCCATCTGACCCTTCATGGAATATAAGATACTTGATCCCAATGATTAGGGGCAAGCTTTGACAAAATACATAATAGGCAATCGACAAGCTACTTTCCCATGTGTTCATAATTGGCACCCGATGGAACCCTTAAATAGGTACAGGGAACAGATAGTCGATGATATTGGACTATTGGTAATTCTTAAAGCAAAAGTAATTGATATTGTTTTACCAAAGTACAAGGAAATGGCCAACGATCAGGTTTAGATGCATTCAAGATGTTATGAACAGTATCCTACAAGCTTTCCCCCATTATCCCATTCTATGTAATCTAGAATGTGGATTGCTCCAGTACGAGGAACGGAACGTGGTATGCCACATGCATTGATTAGTGTTAGTATGGGTAAGCAAATTAGATAACAAAATTAGAATCACATTTCTTTGAAAGATAAACATCCAGAAAAATAGAACATGATCAGTATGATTACGATAGTTAATGTAAAACACATTTCTAGAAGCATTATGAGCAATTTGTTTCTGTATTTTGTCTTGTTAAACCTCCCTCTCTCTAATTTCTACAAGAAAAACTTCGAGGTCACTTTGGATCGCTCAATTCACCAAACCATAAGGGTGCCATATTTCAAAACGCGTGCTCCAAAACATAATGCAAGTGAATATTAGCGTTTTTTGGTAACATAGTACCACAACAAGGATGATGTGATTTTCTTACCCACTTTTTCCAAACCTGATCGGGACTCTATGGGAAGTTCACAACCAATTGTAATGGTTTAAGAAAAACATGGGCCAGGGGGTAAATTGGTGATAACAAAAAAAAAAAAATGGCCTCAAAATTGTAAAAGAAGAGAGTCACAAAAGATGCATCACCTCCCAGTGATTACACCGACCGCAGACCTCAAAGTTGCAACACTGGCAAGTGGCAAGAATCAAAGTGTCTAAGTAGCTTGACCAAGGTCTCTGAATGTTTTGAGACTACCTCAGTGGTCAAGGAAGCTCCTAAAGTCACTAGAAGGCCTTGGCCATAAGATAAATCATACTGACCTCCCAATTTCCAGATTAAAAGTTTGGCACATAATAACTTAAAAAGACAAAAACATCGAAATTAAAGTCATTGAAAAGCCATCTTTCAGCTGATTAAGAACATTACCTTTTGAAGAACATAGCCATCATGTACAGGGGCGATGGTAGTTGATCCTCCGCCACTGAATTAAAAGGTACGGCAATTCAACTGGTTAGTCCCAGTTTAGCCATCAATCATAAAATATTATGACATAAAACGTATCGCAAAACAGCATAAGAGATTCAGAAATAAAAAGGTAATTTAATAATTTTAAAAATAAAAAATTTTTGTTTCCCCCTATAAATTGATTAGGGAAATTTGCCTCGGCAGTGATCACTTGTCCCAGAGCAAAAGGAACACAACGTAATGGCCAAAGTCCAAACAGTGTCAATATCAAGTTCGCAAAACAATTGCAATAGGCTGAAAAGTGACCACTCTAATTTACGACAATTGGATGCACAACTTTTTCTAATAGGACCTAAAACGGCTGTAAATTTTGGGATCATGAGACCATATGAATCTTTGGTACACATCAGGAGATAATAATATTGCACAGTAAGAGAGATAGAGAGAGGTCAAAACATAACAGCAAAATTATTCGTTTGTAATTAAGATTTTATGGGAACATCATATTTCATTTCTCTCGCATGAAAATTACTCATTAACATCATTTCTCCTGAAAGTATCATTAATTATAAAAGGCAGAGAACACTCACTTTGTTTGGTTGAGCTTTCAGAAAGTTATTTTTGAGAGTTGGAGTGGTAATGAGTGGAGAGAGATAGAGAGAAAAATTTATTGAAAACTGTGCCGAGAGTTGAAAGTTACTCTCAAAAAGGGCAACCAAACACAGTGACTGTCTTGCTAACCAGAGGCTCCTAACTGCTCTTCATCTGAACATCTTTTACGAACCCGTAAAACTAATTTTCAAGGTAATTTTCTCAACGTCAAATCCATGGCCTTATAGTAAACGCCTCATTAACAAGCGATAGCACCCTACCTATTTCTCTTTAAATTCCAGGAGATAACTTAAATCTAACAGCACATATAGAGTGTCAGTACCATTGCATTAAGGTTTTTCCCAACTTACATGTTCATCTAAGAAATTAACCATGCAATCGTTACCCAAAAACTCACAAGACTACCAGAAAAACAATGCATGGATAATGTTTAAGTTGTTCGAAGGCACAAATACATGGTAACAAGGGTAAGATTGGCTTCATCTAGATTCAAAGATCAAATGTCAAGTGGAAAGAGGTATAGAAAGTCCCACCTATCAACAACTAAAGAGGTAGCCCGTCCTGATGCAAAAGATGTGAGAACCTGCAATACAACGAGACTTATACCCATTTAAGGACTTCCATGATTTCAGAAAAGGGAGAGAAGAAAGCAGATTAGGAAATAACAGTTTGTCGACTTGCATCGAAAATTAACTTCCTAAAAGATGAAATGAGGAACATACAGCATTCTTCGCCAAAAATAGGGCAGGAACTTTGTACTTTTCAAACATAAGCTCCGCTGTCCTGTCAGAAAAGTGATAAGTGTAATTCCTAAACAAATAGCTATACGCTGCGCACTACAATACCAAAAACAGGGTGAGTTAACTAGAGTTAGGCAGTTCATTTATTATCAAGAGAAAACAATAACTAAAATCACTTTGAATGAATATAGGCATGTCAAGAAGTCTGATAATAATGGACTTTTGTGTACAAATCGAAATCTCTTTTAAAGTTCTTTTATACTACAGTAAAATGTGGTGTTAGAGTTTGCATGGGTGTGTGTGGTTCTAGCTCCTAAGAGATCTTCTTGGTCATACGAGATCTTAGGTTGGCTAAGGAAGGGGGTTGTTTTGAGTTGGTGTTAGCTCAAGTAGGATTAGTATTGGATGCTTTTCCATGTAGTGTTTCCGGGGTATGCCCCTACGATCTTGTAATTGGTTGTTTCAGTAAATTAAGTTACCAAAAAACACAACTGATTTCACGTTGTAGCTTATCAAATCTAACACCAGACAATATAGATGCTAGAAGATCAAACTATTTGGGGTATGGGTACAAGACCCTTTGTCCTGCCATCTGCTCTATGTAGAGTCACATTTCCACTGAGATGTCTCTTTACTACTAGTGAACAACCCTTTTTGCATAGTGCAGAACAAGTGGGCAGCAGCTTCCAACTGAATAACATCGAAACCCAATCCTTGGTACACTAACTAATAATCTCCATTGCAGAGTTTAAACCATCTCATGCATATTCCAATATTCCATAATACAGCTACAAAAAAAAAAATACACGAGAAAATTTTCCCAGAAAAAAACTAGGAAGTATTCTTTGTGTTAACCACCCTCCCTCTATCCTTTTCGTCCATAGTAAGGAGGTTTCAATGAACATCTTTTGTAAAACCTCCAAAACTTGTATAGAAAGAAAGTGAATCTTTGCCTGTTTAACGTCTAACAATTCTACATGGAATGGAGGAACGACTGAATCTGAGTGCTGCATTTACAAATGGAAAATTTATAGAAATGATCCTCCTAGTTTCACCTGAGTCTCATTTTCGTCCTCCAAGTATCAATTGCAACTGATGTTATCAATTGGACCATCTTGGTACGAACTGCCATCAATCTTGGTACGAACTGCCATCAACGTCCAAACTGCCATTAATCTGATTTTTTGTGTCCAGTTTGGCTGACAGAAGTTATTAATTGAACCAATTTGGTACAAAAACCAAATTTGAAGGTCAAAAGAGTTGTAATTGATACTTGGAGGACGAAAATGAGACTTGAATGAAAGTAGGACCATTTATATAAATTTCCCATTACAAATTCAGGGGTCAAAGCACAAATATAGCTAAGTACAGGAGTAACAACACTATCCCACCTCAGAAGAATCAAAGTCAAAATCATTTGTCAAATGTTACATTTCTGTGGTGACTTTTGTTCACTTGTAGAAATCATAGCTTCTCATAAAAGGCTCAAAGTCCCAAGCATTCGATGTAATCAAACCACACAGAGCCTTACAAGTAACATCCTAATCCATTGGGGTCGGCAACATGAATCCGTTTTCTCCATTAAGTTCGGTCGAGGGCGCGCTATGTTAACCAACTTAACCTGTACCAGCCAAAACTCGTAATTCTGTGATATCCAACAAACTAGATCCTTCACACCCCGGATCTAAATTCAATTTTGGTCTACCCCTCCCCTAGTGCTAACCGTATCACTGCTCCTAACTACCGCATACCATCTGCAATAGACATGTCCAAAGGTCCAACCCACCTTAAGCTATTTCTCTAATCTTATCATCTATCAGCGCTACCCCTACATTCAACATATCCTATCAAAAAGAATTATACAAGAACCCTTCCCTGACCCAATCAGCGCCCAATGCAAATATTCTTCAGATTTCTTATACCAAGGATCATTATCGTGTAATTGAGAATCTTTAATCAAAATCTGAATTGAGAACCAAACTGCAATTGAGAATCGGAAGATTCAACAAACAATAGACTTCTGGTAAACAACTCTTATAAATTCATAAGTGATTACACCATCTAGTTGGGAAGACATTAACACCATCAAAAACCTTAAGGTTTTTTGAAAAAACACAATAAATACACAAGGGACCTTCATAAGGAAGTGATTACACCATCTAGTTGGGAAGACATTAACATCATCACAAGAGATGAGTGTCTAAACCCCATCAAAAACCTTAAGGTTTTTTGAAAAAACACAATAAATACACAAGGGACTTAGAGCATGAAAAAGACTCTAGTGAAATGACAGCAAGATAACCTTTTCCCCTCCAAAAAAAAATTAAGAAAAAAAAAGCGTTAAGAACCTGTTGAGAGTCAAGACTAAGTAGATACTAGATCTATTAGATCGTCCATACACCAAAGGAAAGTAGGCAATTGGCTAGTTTCAAACAAAACACCTTGATTTGTACTCTGGCTTTTTTCACGCAAAAAACAAAGTCGAAAACCTGATTGGAATTGTCAGACTAGACAGCTTTAGGAATCAAACGTATCCTAAAGAGTGAATTTGATCCCGAATCAGTTCTCTACCAAAATCAACAAACATATTCCAACGGATTTACGCCTGAATGGTGAATCAAACGCGAACCAAGTCGGGAACCGCAAGATTTCGACAGCCATGCCAAGGACAATCAACTTTCAGAAAAAAGACTGTTTTTAACACAGTTGCATATAAGAAATATGCAAACTGCTTCACCATTCAACATGAAGGACTTCTTCGAACTTAACTGGCCGTGTATTCAGTTGTCAACTTTGGGCAAAGCAATAAAACAGGATCTACAGCACACCAAGTTGGAACAATCTGTTTCTGGTTCTGACCAGACAACAAGAACTTTTAAAGGAAAACATTAAAAGGATATGACCAACAAAATGCAGCAACTTCAATGACGAAGAGGTGTATCAGACAGGATGCCTGACATCTAATGATTGCGGTGACTCATAATAACAGCTTTTAAAAAACAGTTCAAATTTGAGAAAAGATGGCATATATAGCATCAAAACAATAACAGGGCCCTAGCTGCATGCTTACTTCTCTCTTTGTTGTTGACTGTTAGATGATGGTTCTGCGAGTAGCATTGGATGCTCTTTCGGATCAATCAGGAGACAATCCCTGAAATCCACAAAGGACGGCAACAACATAAGTAGGATATTCACAGAATACTTCAAGTGCAACAAGATAAAAGGGCAGTGCAAAAGGCGCCAGGCCAAAAAGAAACAAAGAACGAGATTGAGTGTTTCCACAAAATATAGACCAATATAAATTCAACTTTCTGGAATCACACAAGACTTTATTCTTTTGCTGTACAAATATATCAATACTTTGCAAACCAGACAACAGATGCATAACATGGTAATTTCCGGAAAACAAAAACAGAAACTAGAATATGATGTATGACAAAGCTTCCAAGCTATCAGGAATTCCAATATTGAGCTTGTGTTATTTGATCAATTGAAAGCAGAAAAACAAAGAACCACAAATTAAAGTGCTCCAACCCATTCATGCACAACATAAAAACCATTATGCATAAAGGGTTGTGAGTTTTTAAAGAAAAAAACAGACATGTACTATCGCAAATTGGCATAACAGGTGTTCCAGGTCTGACTCAGATAAGGAATTATCTGCCATAAGATCCATTGGATATATCAATGATCTCATACAACAAGAATTGCATAAAACACATTTGCTTTCTATTTCACTCTCAACTCAAGGACCAAAGCAGGGACATTTCAGAAGAATTTGGTACCCAACAAAAAGAATGGCCTTAGTGATTGTCCAACTTTTTTTTATCGTTGTTGCTAATAATTCAAACAATCAAACATAGGTATTCAATAAAAAACAAATCCCTTTAAAATGTATGGAACAGAATATAACTGGCTTGTCAATCAATGAGGGACTACAAAACAATTTCACGTAACATACACCTTTCAAGACCTCATATCACTTCTAAACATAGCAGTTACACAAACCACAAGAAACTCAGTAAGCATTACAGGGAAGATGCTTGAAATATCCAGAGAATCATTTTAAAGAATAGTAATTAGTAAACAATTTAAAGAATAGTAATTAGTAAACAATTAGAGGAGTCTATGACACTTCGCGTTCGAAAATAACGGTAGTTGGAGAAATTAGGTTTCTCCGAGATAGGCCCAATTTTAAGACCAGAAATATGGAAACGGCTAAAGCTACATATAATGGGAAGATAACGTGCTCCAGTGGCATAGATGTAATTATGGTTTTTGAAGAGAAGTCAGTAAATGTATATGCATAATCAAAGTCATAGCCACTTGGTGAAATTTTGCCAGTTAATCTTCCAATTAAGAGGAACTAAACTTACTCTGACTTTACCAAGAGGCTAATATCTGAAGATTGAAAAAGTTTTCTATACAGGTAAGCTCCAGAGGGTTTTCCAAAGCATTCAATCTACAAACTTTCTCAACTCTTTCCAGGACAGGACAGAATCATTCTTTCTAGTGGGAGCAAAAATAGTAAAAAGCACCTCTTGATAATCAGATCAGGGTACCTACCCGAAGGACTATATTCCTAAAGTAGGCAATAAAGAGGTCAAGGGTCAGTGTAGTTGTGTTTAGTAAAAATACGAATGCTGCAGAGGGAAATATTAAGTTCATAGATGTGGCTATTCGAGTTTGAATATTGTGAAAGTTGCACTTTCTAGAAAAATGTACAATGACGTCACTGATCTCTTCCTGTACCTTCCCAAAGGTGTTCCCAGAAGATTCACTTGAAAATTTTCACTTAGTACTGGAAACAAGATTACTTTCTTGACCCCCAACTTCTTCCAATCTCATGAAACAGACCAAAAGGACAACTAAATGAAGGAGAAATATTCCACTAGTGATATTCAGATGTCAGTGGTTCACAAGAAAGACAAAAACGAAGTTGAAAACTATTTGGCTATCTGGTTCAAAAAAACATCAAACAATTGATACAAAAACAAGATGAGCATCCACTACATCAAAAAGATTACTACAAACCTTAAGGCATGGTCCCAGATGTTCTCAACTATTTCCCAATCAACGACAACTCCATCCTTTATGGGTGACAGCACCTGATGAAAGACCATAAGATATGATAAAACTATAAAACATTAAACTATTGAAAAATATGACAGACAATACTCGATTGATGTAATCTGATCTGACCTCCATATGATCCCGACGGTATCCTAAGGCCTGAGATCCTACATATAATTTGCGTTTGCCCTTGGATTTCTCTGCGTCAAAAGGCCTAACAACACTCTTAGAATCTGGAATAGATGCAGAATTCTTATCCGAATTATCAGGGTCATCAAGTTCCATTTGATCAATTGATCCTACAACCTTCAAAAACATCCAAATATCACAATCACCAACAGTATAAATAAACTATCACGATCACCAACAGTATTAATAAACAGGAAAATACAAATATCTGCAAGATGTTACATTCGTATCCGAAAAAAAAAAAAAAAAAAAAAAAAAAAAAAAGGAGAAGCAGTAATCAACTAATACATTACATAGTAACTACTAGAAGATTCCAAGATGATATAGCACCTAGGCTGCAAGCATTCCCATATCTCCGCATGGATAATGAGGTAATTACTATAGACAACCTCCGAATAATGGATATGGATACAGGATACTCATACAATTCATTAACAGGAGAAACCAAAAAAATTGGATACCGATGCAGCTAGGATATATATGTCAAAATTAATTTTATCACACTATTATGCATTAAAACTAAAACGAAAAGCTAGAGAGCAAAGATATAGTTGTTAATATTGAACATCGGATGCATGCCAAAACCAAAACAAAGCAAACACAAAAAAATCGTATTGGGCAGACCTTAACCAACATCAACTCAATCTGATCCTCTTTTCCCTCATGTGCTGCAACAGTTGCGGATTTATCAATATCAAATTTGTAACAAGAAACAAGTTGGGGTTATGAGTTGTCTACTCTTTTTCTTTGTCTTCACACAGCTACTTTCAGAAAGAGTTGTTGCATCGAGACCCCTTTTCTCTTCCTTTCTCCTTTCTCATTCTCTGCTACGCAACGGGAGGGTAACAAACACTGGGTCTTTCCTTTATTCAATATACCACACCGTGTTTCCTTTATTTTGCCTACAAATGTACTTTGGGAACCAATTAAGCCTTCAAAATTATGTTTTTGCGCCACTGGACCAAGGGGGGAAAAGAAAACCTTCCATATTCAAACCATATCTTAGCCTTATCCAAAATACATTGAAAACATGAATTTTTTTTTTTTTAAGTTCTGGCTACTTATTTAGCGTATGCATATCTAGGGCTATAAACGAGCCGAGCTTTGGGATGTTCAGGCTTGGCTCATCAAATAATGGGTCAGCTCAAGATGAGCTGTAAAACTCTGACTCAGGCGCTCGAGCTCGGCTCGAATGGCTCAAAGAATTGTGCCCAGCTCATCAACATATGGTGCAAGGCTTCACCCTCTTCTTATAATGTGTTCTCCACCACTCACATTTGCCAAGAGTCCGATGTTGGACTAGAAGCTTTGAAAAAACACATGCTGAAGAGGGTTTGCTTTGGTGTTCATTTATCCCACATCGGAAAACCGCAAGTTGAAGAGGCATCCTTTTTGTGTATGAAGCTTCCTGTGGAGCATCTTTCCACGTGTTCTCCGTACAGGGGGACTCATGACTGCCACCATTGTTGGCGGTACAAGGCTTGGTGAACAGGCGAGAGTGAAAATTCGATATGACCACAAAATGACTCCAACAGGAACTGTATATTCTATTCTATCTAAAAAAAAATGAGCTTCAACGAGTATAAGATTTTACATGTCCACCTACCAAATCATCTCCTAAAGCATTCAGCTAACAAGCTCTGAGAAATTCTCTACAATGCCGGAAAGTGGGAGCCAATAAAATGAGTCAACATTGTGATCCATACCCAAAAACAGCCACAAGCTAACCTTTGTGAGGACAACTTCCGTGAACTTGACTTCACCTTTAAAAAGGTTAATTTGGGTCCAGAACATCTAATGTATGCTAGAGCAAAAGACTTTGGGCTTCCCCATTTACCAGTGATTAAAGTCGGTGAATTTTGTAAAATCAAGTCAATTGACCCAATTTGGTTTAATAAGTATACTCGTCTTTGTGGCATGCAAGCTTGAAATTGTAAACAACCTAAAATTCAAAGCTCCAGCGGCTCCATTTCGGTCAAATTGCTTTCCGCTGCACCACTTCACGTTCATAAACACAAATGCATACCCAAACGTTCCTACCGTTGATAGTTCCTAAACATGTTACGAAGGCACTCCAACAGCTAACCACTATCTATTAACTAACTTTTCGCAAATTCAACACAGGCAATACCGTAGACTGAAATTGGGAGTCTTTTCTTCTTCAAACAAACCCCGAGACAAGTGCCGAAATCTACATTGCAGCTCAATGACATAAAACCAAAACTAAGTAGTAAGTGAAACAAAAGGCTTACAGATGGGAACACAGCTTTAGGGGCATCCTCACCGGCGTAACCGGCTTTGCAGGTGTGCGAGCCCAAGTCTATGACTATAGCCGACACTTCATCTGTTGACACACACAAACACCACAACCAGCATTCTGCGAATCAAAATTTGAAGAAAGCAAACAAAGCCCTACAACAGATACCTATACGCGTATGTACATGGGCGTGTGGGGAGATGCAGAGTACTGACCTCCTCCGTACATGATTGCAGGCCCGAATTGCTAAGAGTCGAGAGGGCGTCGATTCTTACTTGTACCACCGTGTGGCGGTGGTGATTTATTCGGGAGGGAGGGAGGGCTTTGTTGGGGTTTTGAGACTCGTTTGTTTTGGAGGTCGATAACGCGAGGGAGGAGGGTTTTTTGACCCGGGTTAAGATTGATACCGGGTTTGGAGTTTCTGTCGGACTCGTTTTTTTAAAATAAAAGTGTTACATACACAGCAATCGAGCACATTATCAAATACAATCTCTCACATACTAATGTGTATGGGCCCCATATATATGTGAGAAATTGTGTTTGATGTTATATTACTGGCATTTTTGTTTTTTTAAAATAATAATGCTACGGGCACATCACTCGGCCACACCCCGATCATATCACTCTGACATACGTGTGGGTTCCATTCCACAATTAAACGTGGGAGAGGTCCGCACTTATGCGTGAGTGCTGTGGTTTAAATTAAAATCAGTTGCTTCACTCGCTTGCAGAGTTTCTACTTTCTACTTTCTACCTGGCTCTTGCTAAATTTCTGTTTCGATAATAATTCGTTTCTATTGTTGGTGTTTAGGCTAAATAATTGAGCCAGATTATACTTTTTGTCTTTATTTAAATTTTTTATGCACTTATTATAGTTCTGTGTTTTTTTTTTTTTTTGGAATATCGATTTGTCCCTGCGAGAAGAATCTAAAACGTACAAAACTATGATCAAAATCTTTAAAAAGTTTAGTAAAGACAAAAAAAAAAAACTGATTTTTTGAATTATTTTGTCTTTATTCAAAAAAATTTAGTTTGGTTCATAATTCTTTTCTTTTTGGATTCCTTTTGTCAATACGATTCAATAATCTATAAATGAAAAAATTTGACGCAAAACTAACAAATATGAAAACAAATTGAATAAGAACAAAAAAAAAATCTAGCTAAATTATTTATGACTCTTTAAGCACCCAATTTGATTAGATTCATATTGGCTTTTCTGGGTTGCCCGTTCACGTCGGCAAAAATTGTCTAAAAAATAAAAAAATTACCACCAAAAACAAAAATAATTCACTATAAGCCCAAACAGCTCCTTTTTTTTTTTATCTTTATGTAAACTCTTTTCAACCGTGGTGTGCATTTTTGTGTTTTTTATTCCTCTCATTGAGACGAATAATTAGCCCCCAAAACTTACGACAAAATGGTAAACAAAAATACCAAAAGTAATTATACGGGAAAAAAATACAGAGCAAAAATTAGGAAGAACATGGCCTAAATATCTTTCAATACTTTTACTTTTTTATGTAATAAAAAAAATATAGTCTTCACTCTATTTGATTCCAGTTAGAAACCAATTTCGAGAAGATACGAGATAAAAGAGTTTTTATTTAAAAGAATATTTTTTCCAATGATTTGTATGAAATTGAAAATTGAGGGACCTTTTAAACTACAGTATCTAAAAGACTAATAAAAGATCTTATACCTAATTCTTCCGAGGCAAAGAAAAGCTAACATTCGTATAGTTTCAGTCTCGTCTTTTAAAATACTACTTAAATAAAATTTTGCAAAATTTTTTAAATTTACATCCAATTTGATTCTCTTCGCATGGAGATACTTAGGCAGGCTTTAAACTCGGTCAATTTTTGCAAAATAACTAGTACAAGTTGCTCCAATAAGTTATCAACTAACATTAGATACGATTTCCCTTAGGATTACCAAATCCGTTGGCAAGCTTCTAGCAAGAGAAAGTTTACAATACACATATCTTAAAAAGGTGTACCATATTTACCTATTTTCTATTTATTCATAACACTTTAGTGTGTTTCATAATTTTTGTTCTAGAATTCATAACATTTTAGCAGTATGGTTCGTAATATTTTCGTTAATGATTCAAGAAAGGGGATAATCTAAGACCTCTGGTTTGGTTTTGGCTTCCCAAACCAGGGGTTAGATTTTTTCGGGACTCGAAATGGGGCCAAACGCGTTTTTTCTCTGCGTGTTTCTTGCGTCTCTGTTGTGAAAAATTCAAAAAAACTCATGAACTTTGAACCCAATGTCAAATAGGCACCTAAACTTAAATAAACTTCAATTGAACAGTTGAACTTTCACTCCGTCATTCAATTTACCCCCTGCAGTCTCAATCTGTGACTTTCCTAATGGCAACCGCTAAGCTGGACACTAACAGACAGAACAAAACGTTAGAGGGAGGAATTGGAGGGAAACAACTGTGATCTGACACCTTTTTAAGGCCCTGTTCGGCTAAATTAGCCTACTGGCTTATTTTTTGTCCTTATTCAACTTTTTTTTCTTCATATTTTTTGGTTTTTCTTTAATTTTTTGGAGATTATTGCATCGTCATAACGAGAGAAATCTAAAAAGTAAAAAATTATGATCGAAATCATTTTTTAATAAAGACGAAAAATTGGCTTATTGGCCTATTTTTATCTTTATTCAAAAAAATTAGGTTTCGATCGTAATTTGTTACTTTTTAGATTACTCTTGTCATGACAATGTAATAATTAAAAAAAAATGATGAAAAACTGTTATGTTTGGATTGATGTTTGAATTTTTTTTTAAAAATAGTAGGGATAATAAGTGAAGAGAGATAGAGAGATAAATGTTGAAAGTATAGAGAATCAAGGGGGAATTTTTGAAGAATTATTTTTGAATTGTAAAGAGAACAAGGGAAAAAAAAAAATGAACAAAGACAAAAAAAGCCTAACGTGGCCTTAAAAAAGTGTCAGATCACTGTTGTTTCCCCTCCAATTTCTCCATCTAACATTTAGTTTTGTTTGTTAGTATCCAGCTCAGCGGTTGCAGTTAGGAAAATCGTGGATTGAGATGGAAGGGGGTAAATTGAATAACGGAGTGAAAGTTCAGGTGTTCAATTGAAGTTTATTTAAGTTCAGGGGCTTTTTTGAATTTTCCCTGGAATTTTTGATAACTTATCCCCTCCCTTCTCTGGGGCCGGGCTATTCGCAGCCACGTATTTTCTTTCATAGGCCACTCTATTTCGGTAAGTGGTTGTTGAAAATCATAAATAACATTTTGGTAAATAGCTGTTGAAAATAAGATTATATTTCGGTAACTACATGTCGAAAATATATTCAACTTTCGGTAGACAACTGCCAAACATGCATTTTCGGTAAATAATTGTTGAAAAAAATATCTTATTTCGGTAATTTGATGTTGAAAATGTATATTAATTTCGGTAACTAGTTGTCGAGTCTAATTGAAAATTTTTAACGGACTGTGGGAGAAAATACGTGGCTGCGAATAGCCGCGCCCCTTCTCTTGCGTCCAAACGATGGGAGGGTTAAAACTATGCAAAAATTTCAAAAAAACCTCCGAACTTTCTGACAACTTGCAAAAAACACCTAGACTTTCACTAATGACAAAAAAACACCTAAACTTCTCATTCAGTTAGCAATTAGGCCCCTGTCGTCCAATTCCGTCTAGTCCTAACGGATGGAGCTAACGGAAGGCATTAACTTTTTATTTTTATTTTACTTTTTACATTCAAAAATTACTTTTAACTCTTTCTTTTTTTATTGGTAAATAAATATGCAATAAAGTTCTCTTTTTTCTTACTATTTATCAAAAATTACTTTAACTCTATTTTTTACTATTTACATTTAACTATAATCTTTACTATTTATAATAATAACTTTAAGACCCATTTTTACTTTCAAATACTCTCTCTCTCTCTCTCTCTCTCTCTCTCTCTCTCTCTCTCTCTCTCTCTCTCTCTCTCTCTCTCTCCACTGATGAAAATCCTCCCCCCTCTTCTCTCCACCGATCAGTTTGGAGAAACCTAAAATTCCTCTATCAGTTGGTTGTGGGGTTAAATTTGAAAGTAACAAAAAAAACGGGGCGGGGTGCGGGGAAGCAAGGGGGTGTTAAAATAATTTAGTAAATAGTTAAAAAATGGGGGTGAATAATTTTTGGAAAAGAGTAAGGACAAAAGAACTTTATTGCATATTTATTTATAACTAAAAAAAGAATGAGTTAAAAGTAATTTTTGGAAGTAAAAGTAGTAAAAAAAAGAAAAGTTTACAAAGAGGAGGTTAAAAGAACTTTTGAATTTTTGAAATTGTGGCTAAGGCTTTGGCGGTTGGTTGTGGGGTTAATGGGTGGTGTGGAGTCGATTCTAATAAGAAAAAAAGGAGTTGGGGGGGGGGGGGGGGGGGGGGGGATGTGTGAAGGTAAAATTTGAAAATAAAAAATAGGGTTAAAGTAATGTTCGATAAATGATAAGAAAAAAAAGAACTTTATTGCATATTTATTTACCAATAAAAAAAGAAAGAGTTAAAAGTAAATTTTGAATGTAAAAAGTAAAAATAAATAAAAAGTTAACTCCTTCCGTTAGCTCCATCCGTTAGGACTAGACGGAATTGGACGGCAGGGGCCTAGTTGCTAACGGAATGCTAAGTTTAGGTTTTTTTTTTGTCAATAGTGAAAGTCCAGGCGTTTTTTTACAAATTGTCAGAAAGTTCAGAGGTTTTTTTGAAATTTTCCCTAAAACTATCGATGAAACCCTCTAGCCTTATACGTTCATCTCAGATCGATCTATCTCCCTCTCTCTGAAGATGATCGATCACATCTCTCCGAACGACGCCATCTCACTCTCTCTCTCTCTCTCTCTGAAAACCTCATGCAGCCACGCTATTGAAGGTAAGACGCCATTGGAGCTTCTCTCTCAGACTCGAGATCTGATTTTTGGTTCTAACTTCTAAGTTAGTTCTAGCCTTTTCCCCTCTCTCTCTGTCCCAGAGTGACTCTCTGCCCTGGTTTTTCGCTGTTGTATGCTTGAAGCTTCTCTAATCTCGACCTTTCGATTCTCACGGGAACACTAAGGTAAAAAAATCAAATTTTGGTGATGGGTTTAATCATGGTGTTTGCAGTGGCGGACCAGGAAATTGACATAGCATGGCACCAAATTTTTTTTTATAATCATAATATACGAGTTACAATTAATCACATTTACTCCAAAATAATTTTAGCATTCATGATAAATAACAATTTTAAAATTTATATGTATTTTAATAATTAGTTATTTGGGCAAATTTGCGTACCTTGACTAAGTGCATTAAAATAACATTATCACATGTTCATTATCTATTTTTCTATTATTACAGTTTTGTTGACAAAAATTATATAAATGCAATGTGAGGTAGTCTCGAACCCACCATCTCTTGGTTAGAAGGAGTGCACTTTATCAATACACCAACAGACAACTACTTACATGCATTCAACATAAATAATATATATACAAAACAGCAAAAAAAATAATAATAATAATAAAGGGCGTGGGGGCACGTGACCCCACGGGCCCTATGGTGGGTCAGCCCCTGGGTGTTTGTGTTGTTTGCTGTTGGGTTTGTGAGCAAATGTGCAGATGGGTTTGAGTATTTTTACGGAGTCTCTGGTATTTTTATGGACCCCCATTTTGAGTCTTTTTTATGGAGTATCTGTTGGGTTTGTGAGCAAATGTTCATATTTATGTATTTATTCTTGTCAAAATTGGAAAAATGATTCGGGATGTATGCTGCCATCATCCTTCCTACCATCGAATACTGATTGGGGAATTTGATGAACAAACAAAATGACAATTCCCAATGCATAACAGGGGAATGATGAATTTCATTAACAAATCACTAGTTAACGCTAATAGACACACGAAATGTCAGTTACGCTAGTATATAGTAGCCAATCATTTGGTACCATATAACCAAAAAAAAAGGCTAGGCAAAGGCATCAGGTAGCATTTGTTCATGAATCTGTACGGGGTTTTCTTAATGAAACTATTATCTAGGTTGTCATGACACATTTTGAATGCGATCAGAAAGAGACAAACTCAGAGAGATATATCCAGGATTGAGCGGGAGAGGAAGTTATCGTTCCCCTGTTATGTATTGGGAATTTTCATTTTGTTTGTTCATCAAATTCCCCAATAAGTATTTGATAGTAGGAAGGATGATGGCAGAATACTTCCCGAATCATTTTGACAAGAATAAATACATAAACATTGCCACACATTTTTTACCAAAAATTATGCATTACGTTCAGAAAAAATTATAAAACGTCAAAAGCAAGGAAAAGCGTGATTGCCATCTCGCTTCTTAAAGGTGTTTTTGCTAATAATGTTTAAACACGCTTTTCGGTCGAACTTTTATACGGCAATGCAACTGAAGACGAGTTAGTGAGAATTTAAGCTCCAACCCACAATTTACAGATGCTAGGATGGGAGTGGTTATGAATCCTTATCCATTTTCACTAACTTGGGAAAGCACAGCACACGTAGGAATTCGTCGTGAACATGTTTTGGATTGTAATACCCTAGGATTATCAATTATGGCAGAAGACACATGCACCTTTCTGGGAACTGGTTGGTTCTTCGCTCCTTGAATCTTGGACTAATTAGGGCCGTTAGGCCTTCTTTTCATTTTGTTTGAAAAATATTCGATGTTTTATGGGCTACTGCGAGAGTAGAATACTTGCTTTGGCAACTTCATTTTCTGTAGCTTGATGTGTGGTTATGTATTTATTAGAGACTTTGGTAAGGCAGTGGTATAATCCCTGGCTATTCTTTTCGACATGCTGGTTTCCATTTTCATCATCAGTGGATTGGCTGTAGATATGTCGTCTGTGATAAAGAAGTTCTTTATTGCCTCGATGTTCATGTGGGCAGCTCCAGTTGCGATTTTATATGGTTTTAACCATAATATATTACCCGGTAAGCTTGCTTTAACTGGTTTAAGTATCTTTTATCTGATCCTTGATGTCTTTCTCGAAATATGCTCATTTTCTTTCTATTTTTACATGTGAAATTTGGAGAGACTGCTTTACGAAGTGGGTTGTGTCATGGATGTTCTTCCTGAACTGAAGAAATGCTTAGATGTTCAACACTTCAACTATACAACTTATTTCTTTTAGCTTTTAACTTTCGGAATGTAATGGTTGAACTTGGGGTAATTAATCTGATGCATACACTTCTTGCTGCCTGTATTTTTCTCCTTTTACATCTGCCTTAATTTTGAAGCTTAGCCCTTAACCTCATAACTTCCACCTTCTGTAGCCATCATTACTCATCTATGGTCAACTAAGTTATTTGATCTAACATCTTATCTTTGCTGCTGCTGCCTCTAGTTGTCTCATGGGTCGCCTCATTACTATACCTGTCTCGTGAATTCTGTTAATCTCAAACCGTGTTTTGCCGTGTCTTTGCATATCTGTATTGCTTCTTAACTACAGATGTTTGCTCCATGAAAGTTTTCCAGTCCGGCACCTCTCTCTCTCTCTCTCTCTCTCTCTCTCTCTCTCTCTCTCTCTTGATAAGTAAATAGTTATATTAGAAATAAGGCATTAAGGGAATGCCGCCTGAATACAAAAAGGCCCTATACACCTCTATGTGAGATAAACAATTCGAACCAATCTAGAAATTGATCTAGGGAAGGATTACATTCTCCCAGTCTGGCACCTCTCTTATTTTCTAGTTTCTACTATGGACTGACTTGTACTTGATGGCTAACTGCGTGCAAGAGGCTCTCCCCCTCTGCCACACCAATTTTTTTTTTTATGGGTATTATTCCTTCAACCTTTCTCCATTGAAGCGAGTGAACCTAGGGATCACTGGTCACTCTCTCCTGGTTTTTCTTATTCCTTCAACCTTTCTTCTGTTGATCTCAAAATTATATCTCACTGGTGCCTTACCAATAAAACTGCAGAATAACTTGAAAGGTTTCATTTTAGGGTCTCCTGTGTTGTTCTTTAGTCATCAAACTATTATTTTCCCCATAGCGTACTTTTCTTTAAAAGTTTCATTTTTCATTGAGCTTGAGCAGGCTGAGCAGCCAAGTTTTCCCTCAAAACTTGTGGGATTTTAGAACAGTTTGGCCAGTATCTTCAAGGGTATTTTGTTGTATTAGTTTGAGCATCATTTTAGTTTGCTGAATGTGTGAAATGGAACAACCATGTATAGGCCCAAGAACCATCTTAGCAAACTCCTAAACAAAACAAAAAGCTAGTGTAATGTTTGGTAGTTGGTACAAAAATGCTCCACATTGCCACTCATGGGCTTCCTTGTAGTTTGATTTGAGATGCATTTAGTTGTTGTCGTTTTAAATTCAGCAAATTGATTCCTGCAATATAGCTGTTTTAGAAATTGATTCCAATAGTATTACGGAGAAAGAAGGCCACCGTGATAATGTTTGGAAGGATTCAGATATTATGTAATATCTACAAAAAGTTTACACACAAGAACTGAGATGGATACTTGTGTTTGGCTGAACTTCATCAGTTTGCTCCTAAAGGACAATGGTTATCAGATGTATTCTCTCACTTCATTCGCACCACAGTTTGTATGTAATTTCATTTACTTCTCCACTACTCGTCGTAAAAGAAAAATGAGAAAGAAGAAGAAGAAGAAGGAAGAATCATTTCCGTTTTCTGGTAGGTAATTTTTCTAGAAAAGGCCTACTGCTCTTGCAGTCTTGCTTCATTGAATCTGTATGGAACTTGATTGCCGTCCATGTATAATTCTGATGCTAAAGCTGTGGAACTGATTTTTTAGTTTGAACCTGTTGGCATCGTTGTTGCATTTAAGTGATTATTATGGAACAGGTTCAACCCATTTGTCCTCCTATTCCATGACGCTATTGAGCGGATTTCTTGCCGTCATATCTGTCAATATTGTCATAGCATGGTACATATGTATGGCAATGAAGGAACCTTCAGATAAACATGAGCCGGATCCTGCATTTCTCGCTAGTGCCAAGGCCAGTCTAAGCCAGAAACCAAATGAAGCTGAGGATTCATCACAAACCCGCCAAAAAGAAGAGTAAGTTGGATATTTGGCGGAGTAGGTTTTTCAGTGGCATGAAAGAGCAACAGAAAGTGCCGGCATATGCTGTAGCAGTAGCTTTTGAGATCACTCTGTGCTTCCAAATAGAGTGTTGTTTACCATCACTTGCTTTTATGCCTGAGATTCACATATTACGCGATCACCTTTTGCAACTGTTGTACTCCTACTTGGTGATTCTTCTAGGCATTATTCATCTGGAACCTGTTCAACCCATTTGTCTTGTTTCATTTCATGAGGGGATTCGTTTGTCATGTTAGGCATAGGTTCTCATGCGGTGTAGAGTAATGTGTTCATACACGTGTATTGAGAATTTATTTTTTCGCAAATGGTCAGATGCTAATTTGTTTATATCAACCACTCTGTGATGCCTAAATTTGTAACTCTCGGAATACGTAGATCCAGTCTGAAATTTTGATTTATAGATTTTACTGACTGAAGGAAGGAAGCAAGTATACGTTTGATTGCCTTGTTTCCTTTTATTTCTTCAGTCCCCCTTTTGTCATGAAAATGCTTATACTACGACATCTGGGAACTGCTGCCCCCTTTTCCCAGGTTATTTTGCCGTTCTTTTCCTTGGAAATTCATGAGATTGAGTACATGATTTCTTCGCGCAACTGCAACCAAAATAAATAACCAGATAGGAAAAACAATTATCCAGTGATACCGGAGCACACGTGTGTTTACACCCTGTTTTAAGCGAAATTTTTGACTGTCGAGAGAGTTGTGCCGAGTTAAGGACACCAGGCAGTTTTTTACCGAAATCCATCATGTCAAACAATATGACGGTCAATTCAAGACATGTGGCAAAGGTTGAAGAAAGGACAAAGGAAGTCGGGATCAAGACAAAGGTAGTTGAGTCGAGAATGTTGGACAAGAAGAACAGTAGCTGCATTGTCTGGACATGAAATTTCAAGACATATAACTAACCGGTTCAGATTTGAAGAGGAAAAAATTTCCCGTTCGAAGTCAAAACAGACTTAAGAGCCAGAGAAAGGTCCGATCAATTGCCCAAAGGCTTTCACTTTTTACCAATCTTTACTGTCATTGTACTTTTCCTTTGTAATCCTTTATTTCTTGTACTTAGGAGTAGTCAAAAATAATATTTGGGAGTTTTGTTGGCGGAAGTTTCACGCGGCAAGAAAATGATTGGCGGGGAGCTGGTGTGTCGCTTCCCTGTTTCCCCTCCGCGTGTGACGTGCCAGCGGAATGAGAAACGCGAGCGAGGAAAACGTGTACGTGTGACGTGCCAGCGAGGGAAACGTGTACGTTTATCCATTACATGCAAGCACACCAAACGCTAAAGTTGCCGATCAGTGGATGCACCGACCAACACACACGGCCCATTTCAATTTCATACATAAAAAATCTGAGTCGTTCAATAATTTTTTAAAATAAAATGCAAGTGCTCTCTTGAAAAATCAGCTCAAATGGGCAAGTGTTTGATCTAATCTTCTTGTTTTCTATTCAGATTACAGGATCTTGAAGCCTGAATAAAGAATTGGAAGATTGGATCAAGCACCTGCATTTGTCCATTTGAGCTGATTTTTCACGATGCCACTTGGTTTTTTATAAATATTGAACAATTTCGATTTTTTGTGCGGACCTAGAGTGGGCCCCACGTGTTGGTTGGTGCACCCATCGTCGGTGGCCATAGAATCTGGAAACAATACTTCCCTCCGTCCCTTTTTAAGAGTCCAGTATTATATTTTTTAATGTTCATTAATAGGTGTCTATTTTTTATTAAAAAAAATTTATCAGCAGCCCATTTTATAAAGTTAATAGGTAAAAGTTTGCACATTTCTTATTTGTCCCTAAAAATAGATTTTATTTTGAAAAGTAAGTGAATAAAAGTGTTATCATAATGTCTCCATCGGGAATAAGTAGGAAAAGTTATAACTTTTATACTACGAAATTGAACTCTAATGATAATAAAAAATCAACCGAACAAAACGAGCAATAGTTATTCAAATTTAACAAGCTTCAAAAACATATTGAAGCTCAACCTATTTTATTAATTAAGCTAGTTTTGAATGAGTTTTAATCGAGCTTAGATTTTGTATACAATATAAGCCTGAGCGAAGTAGTAGCATTTTGAGCTTGGTTTGAAACTTGACAAGCTTAAAAAAACTTGTCAAGCCTAAATTTTTATGCAATAAACTGATCTTGAATGACCTTTTAAAGAACAAAAACAAGTCTAAACTCAAATAGCTTGGTACGTTTGTCCGCCCCATATTCAACCGTGCCACCGACAAATCAACTTGTCTTGGTTGAAATAAGAAATCAATAACAAAGTCTATGCAAGTGTTTTTCCCTAGCCAATACAAGAGAAGGGGGAAGAAAAATTAACCAAAAACAGAAAAATACTAACAACCAAGGGAAGAAAAAAGGTGGACATGCTCAGCCGACTCCATCTCAACCACTTGGCAACTGAAAAATGGGATTGCAAAGAGCCAGAAAAACCACTCTTTAAACACACAATCAGCCATTTCATGTGCAGCCTCGTGACGATGAACCAAGGCAGAGAGGACTACCTAGGATGGGTAGCGAGTTAGAGCATCTACGGTGAAATAATCAAAATCATAGAAAGAATAATTAAATTTGTAATTATATATAAAACGTAATACATAATTAATTTAGGTACTGCACAAGAGCAAAGAGGTCATTTGACAGCTTTTTACATCATCCACCCTTCCTTATATCCCTATTAATCATCCATTGAAACAAAATACTATTTAATACCCCTTCTTTAATGCCTTAACCAAACAACCTACTATTTAATCCCCCTCCATAAACATCACATCAATATGGGTCATCCCTTATTAACTAATACCCCATACTATCTTATATCCCCTTATTAACTAATCCCCCTAATCCTTATCCCGCATCCAAATGAACTGTCAGATTACTAATCCCTCAATTCTTATCCCGCATCCAAACGGGCCGTCAGATTAGAGATGGATCTGAGTTGTGTGTTGTGTGCCCGTGTATGATAAATTTATGGTTTTGTACATATATATAGGTTTTAGTGAACGGCTAGGATTTCCCCCAACTTTTTGAGATGAATGGCTAGGATTAAAAACTATGGTAGGGTATGTATAATTCAATTCAATTCGGTTCGGTTTTTTTGGTGGAAACCTCAGTAAATTCGAAAATCGAACCAAAAAATAATAATTTTCTGCAACAAAAAAACGAACCGAATCGATTACTTCATTCGGTTTTTTTTCCGGTTTCGTATCACCCCTAATCTCACATTACATAGGTATTAGTTAGAAAACGTGTTTGATAACCACATTTCCATAAAACAAATGATTCTAAAATCACACCAAACTACACATCCACATAATTAACGTAGTTCAGAAATGAAGTTAAAAAACACACATTGTATTTAACAAATTATTAAAATAAAAGCACATTAAGGGCGTTATGGTTTGGAAAACGGAGGAGTAAAAGTAGAGAGAATTAAGGAACTCATGTAACTTTTTTTTCTCCTTGAAAATTACTAGTAACAGGGCAATGTACTGTCAATAAGGCATTGAAAATATGTAACACTCCATGATAACGCCAATCACACTCATCCGCGTCGCGGTGCAGGATTGGTAATGGGAGATTAAACCCCGTTCCGTTTTTTCAAAAAACCTTTTTTTTTTCAAAATGAAGGTAATTTCAAATTCAAATATAACGAAAATGAAAAATAAATTTTCAATTTTTTGCACTATTTAAAAGATCTCAATGAGATATATTAAACAAGATCCATATTGGTCGGAAAATTATTTGCGTAAACACATAATTTTGGACCTTAAAACGTACCTTTTTTTTCAAAAACCACCTTTTGAAAAAGTGGAACCGGTTTCTAACAACTTTTGCCGTCAAAACTTGAAATTTTAATCCCTAGGAAAGCGATGTTCACACATTTTTTTTAACAAATACATTCTATTTTTTATCTTCTAATAGTTTTTGGTAATTTTTAAATTAAAATACAGAAGCGAAGTGTATATATTAAAAAACAAGCGTCAAAATTATTTCTCTTATTTTATTAAAAATGCTAAAAAAACAGCTGTCAATAAGGCGTAAAATTGACCCCAAAACACAGTTTTATATGGGTTAAAATTGCATTAGAAAATGTAAAAAAAAGTTGGAAATAATATTGCCATGTTATTTTTTGATAATGCCACACCCTGTAAGTGTAATTTTGCAACTGTAAGTGTAATTTTTTGGTGCAAAAATACACTTACAGAGTGTAACATTATTAAAAAAGGATGCGATAAAATCACTACCCAAAAAAGTACGGAATTTGTGTCCCTCGAATAACCCTTTTTTTTTTATCTCGAAATATCTTTTTCTTGCCTCTTTACCTGGAAATTGCCTCTTTACGACAAGAATCATCGCCGCTCGCATACTCTCTCTCTCTCTCTCTCTCTCTCTCTCTCTCTCTCCAGATTCTGTGATTGGCTCCCATTTAGATCCCTGCTGAATTCTTTCTATCAACTGTACCGAAACCAATGCAACGGCTTGTTGATAACGTCCTCGCTGTTGCCAAAGAGTGAGTCTTCAATCTATACATCTAAATAGATATGTGTACATGTATATAGATATGTATGCAATGGTATATATTGAGGTGCGTATTTGTGGAGGGTTTTTGATGAATCGCTGTACGAATTGTAACTGGTTCCTCCTCTTGTATATGCGTGCGATTAGTTTTTAGGGCTACGGATGATTTCCGTTGGGGAAATCTGATTCAAAACGATGATGATTGGTGCGTTTTGTTTTGTGAATTACTCGTGCGAGGGACTCCTGGGTCGTTTGAGGCATCGATTAGTTTTTTTTGGGTTGCTTTAATGTAGTGATACTGTTTTTGCTTTTATTTTTTGTTTGTTTGTTATGCAGAGGTATGCATGTGAGGGTTCTGTTGAGAACTGAAAGAATTTAAACTGTTAGTCGGGCTTTGACGTTTGGGACCCTACTTTGTGATTGGGAATCAGTGTTTGAGATAAACCCAAGAACAGGTGTCTACTATTGAAATATGGTCGTGAGGATTGCAATTTGGTGACCTCTCTATTGAAGGATATGTCGGCGAATTGTGTTTATTAGAGTTACCTAAATGGTTCTAACAATTGGGGCTATAGGTTTTTAACGATATCAAGTTTTATAAAAGGAGTTTTCCAAAGTTCTAACATATGGAATACAAATATGATATGGCACTTGTAGTTTCTAAAGGTTACAGTGGACGTGTGGATTTCTTGATTATGCATGGGAAACGATACAGACACATTTAGGCATAAGGTTGCTAGCGAGCTACTGCTGCAGTCAAATTGAAGTAGGGCTACTTGCCTCTAGTGCCCAGCATCTCAGTCTCTGATTTTTCTGTGGTGCAAAAAAAATCAAAAAATAAAAGCGTTTAAGCTAGTTAGGCTGATGTAAGCTAGATATTTTCTCAAGTAATTATGGTGCTGGGAAGACATTAGGAATCTTATCTTTACTTTCTGAGGTTTCTCCTTGCCTTATTCATCAGCGCAATGGTTCTCGCCTAAGGATAATAAATGAAATCGTATGCTTGCATTGACAATTGTTCAAGTTTCAACTATGACTTTGGATGGAGCTCAATTGTGTGGATAAAACTGTTAAGAGTATAAGCTATTAAGTTATTAAAAATTGCAATGCTTGCAACTGAAGATCTCAATGGTGGTATCTCAAAACTGGTTCAAAACTTGATTTTGGTTCATTCTTTTCAGTATGTTTAGATAAAGCATTGGTTTTGGGTCTACCTCTTTTTACTTTTCCCTCATATTTGAACGAGTTACTCTGGCCCACTTGGAGGTGGAGTGGGTCATAGTCTAGAAACCCAATAAAAAATTCCTCAAGTAACTGATTTGGGGGTTTTCATTTGAAGAAAACAACATGATGATGCGAATTGCTTAGGAATGCGAGGGGATTATGTGTTCAACTAGAAAAGGTCGCGGAATCTAATAGGGTGTATCTGTGTGGAAGGGCATTCCAGAAGGTTTAAAATTTGTAGTACATGGTTTGGAATTTCTCTTTTTGTTTGCTGAGAGGGGGTACAAGCACAGAATTAGTTTCCATTGATGGTGTGGGAATACTTTTATAAGGACTGTGGGAGAACTTACGAGACTTGTAAGAGAGCCATAAATGAGGTCTTACATAGCATATTGAGCCTGCGGTCCCTCTCTGATTGGAGGCTAGTGTTGCCATGTGGGAATTTTTGATGCTTCCATTGGTGTAAGGTTTGGGGATTTAATAAGAAGATGGACTTTATTCTGGAGGCTGTTTGAAAGTTTTCTCTTTGCGAGGATATGAAGGAATACTGTGGTGGTTCCACTTAGTGTCTGACTAGCAGATTTAGAGTGTCATCTTTCTACATAGAAGTGGAGAAGACATGGTTTAAAGTGAAGATCCCCTTAAAAGTACTATGTATCTTTTTTTGTCCATATGCTTATTGCCATTTCTTAGTATTTAAAGGTGGTAGAAAAAGATGCTACAATACTAGCTTTTTTCTTGTATATTAAAAGGAACATTTATGCACCTTTTGTTGCTTCTTGTGGGAGCTGGTAACTTTGGAGTTTAGTTGCAAGTAACTACGATGGATTTGGCTTTATTACAGCAACTATGGAGGAGACTCTTATGTGTAATACTAGAAGGAATCAAATAAGTAGATAGCTGATAGCCAGATATTAAAGGAGTTCCTACTTTGCTTGTTCTTGGAACATATTAGGTCCAATTTTGTTTTAATTTTATTGTCAGGTTGTGTTTTCTATGGGGAAAAGTCTAAGATCAAATATTTAAACACAGACCTGGACACAACTGAACGAGAGTTCCGGACATAGGCATCGGACGGTTCTGGACATAGTTGTGTCCAGATATGTGTTCTAAATCTGTGTTGCTAGTAGTGCTCTTTCTTTAACACTGTTTTTAATATTTGTACGAGAGTTCAGTTTGTGGAATTTCTTTGGCTTTTAAGGCTTTTCTATGTCCCATCATCATCTCATGCATTTTTCTCTAGTTGAAAAATCTTTTTTTTCATTATCAAAAGTAGGAAAAAGTGGTATAACGAGAGTCAGAACAAAGAAAAAATGGTGAAACCTGATGGCCAAGAGGTGCTGAAAGCAACCATGCCTTGTTTTTTGGGTATTGTCTATGGTGATAAGATGCAGAAAAGTTTGCGCAAGACATTTAATTGCGTAGGATACATAGGTGAACTGCTTTTGTAGGGTTTTGAATTAGCTCAAAACCTAAAAAGTTAAAATAGTTTCTCCCCGATGTGTATACAAATAAAAAGTTGATGCACCAGGCGGGGAGCATGCATGTTGTATACCCAACTGAGATCTCAAAATTATGATCTCCTGTTAAATCAATCAATGAAATTCATCTGTAAAATATTTAGGCCAAAAATGATACATATGGAGTTATGGATAGGAGTTGACACTTACAAAAAGTTTGATGTGGAAATTTGAGATGGATCGATGATCAAGGAAAGATAAAAATTAGGGATGAAGAAGTTAATAACCAATTTGAGGACCGCATAAAAGAAAAATATAAATGGTTTGGCTCTGTCTATAGGAGGCCAAGTTGGCCAACAGAGGCACCGACAGGAAGACTTGAATGAAGCCAGGGCTTGTACAAGGGCATGCGAAGGCTGATGAAAATGGGTTGTGATAATAAGCATCTGTCATTTTAGCTGGAAAATAAAGATAGGAATGGGAAGAATTTTTCTTTAACTTAGAGGAGCTGGCTGTTGGCCCTTGACCTGGTTGATCAATGAAGTAAGAATTCAATAAGCAAATAGTTGAGATTTTAGGCTATACTGGGTGAAGCCTGAAGAAAAGGCTGTCCTACAGTCATTAATGGTGGCAGGGCTTCAATTTGGGGTTCACATGGATCGAAAAATTGTTTTTGTATAGAACAAAAGCCACACAAATTAAGAACCTAGAGACTTGGATGTGAACTGTAGGAACGTAGATCAGACAGTGATCTGTGGAAGTACTTCATAAATGTAGCTAATAAAAATCGGACCAGTAGACTCGGAGGACCTTTACTTCAGGTTAGATGGAAGTCTTCCAAAACCTGTCCCTTCCCCATGAAATGCGTGGCAGGTCCCATTGGACCAACGACCAACTCTGGGGCCCAAATTTGATTAATGGATTTTGCTTACACAAAGGAAGAGTGTGGAATACTTTTTCCTTTTGCAGGAACCCTTTTTCTTCCTTTTCTAGCTTACATTTAAGAGACTTTGATCCTAATTGGGGGTCTTGTTTGAGTTGAGCAGTTGTTCAAAAATTGTGTTGTCAAGGCTATTATTCCTACTCCCGTAGTCAAGGTCTCCTAACACGAGATTTCATTTTGGGTTGGGTGAAGTTATATTCCCGGTCAATTCCCTGTACTTTTTCATTCTCCCACAAAAGATTAAAAATGGTCAGCATTTATATCTCTGTTTTTTGTTGATTCAGGTCAGTGAAAACATTCACTTATGAGTCGTTGAACCACATTGTGCGGCTAATAAATGGAATTTCAGCCCTTCTGTTAGCCATTTTACCGGGGAAGACTTCTATACTTGAGGGTATTCATGGCTGGGAGCTCAGACCAACGTTTCGTGGACCAAAGTTTCCACGGTGGATGGAAAAGTAAGTTTTGAATACCGAAATCCAATCATGTGAGTAATTTGTGGTTTGGTATATTGTTTGGAAGTTGCAGTTGATATGTTATGTCCGAGAAGAATTTGGGTATTTTAATTAGAAATCTTGTTTCTTTCTGTAGTTTTCACGTGCTCATACCCTTTTCTTTTTTCTTTTTTATTTCTGTTAAAAGTCCTTATTCTAATCTCCAAATTAATCATGCAAGAGCATTAACTAATGCTTTATGTGTCACTCTTAGGAGTCATATCGGAGTCATGCCCGTCATTACTTTTGATGTTATCCAACTTTACCCCCCCAGAATATGAGATATCTGTTAAGAGTTTTTGAGTTTGGCGTCAGGAAATACTAAACTAAGAAAGATTCAGTAGCAGTGTATCACTTCTCTTGGCAGCTGAATTTAGCAGTTGGGTGTGGAATTTTCCTTTTTTGATCCTCTCTTCCAGATGATCCTGACTAGGATTTTGTTTTCTGTAACTGTAGTAGACAAGGCTTCAGAGGACATTTGTCTTGGTTCTTCCAGGCCTATAGAAGCGTTATTTCATGAGTAACATATATTGACTTGGATTTGTCCACATTTATTCCTTCGGTGTTGAATTTGTTGTCTAGTTTACTGATTTTCCTTGGATTTGTATTAGAGCTTCCGATAATTGATGTCGTTATTTTTCTTCACCATTATAGTGGGGTGTCATCTTTCAATCAGTTCATCCATGAACTTTCTGTGGATTCTGATGCGTCATCAAGTGTTGGTTACTCATCTGGCGAAGAAGATTGTGATGATTACATAATTCCAGCATCTCCATTATCGCAAAGTTCCAGGGTCTCTAGGGCAAGTAGTTTCAACAAGTTTGACAGGCGCTGGACACGTTGGATGAGACTCGTATTTTCATTGCTTTTATGTCCCTTGAAATTTCTATTGGGCATACCACTATACCTCTTCCATTCATTGTGTTACAGGGGGGTAGCAAACCCTCGTGACACACACAGTTCCAAGCTGTCGCGTTTCGGGTCTATGAGGGTACAGGCTCTCAAGGACCATTTTATCCAACGTACCACTGACAGGAGACGTGGAGTAATAGAGGTTTGTTCCTATGTTCTCTGCCATTTGTTATTGCTCCCTTTGTTCCTTCTTGTTAGTCCTCGATTCCATTTATGTGTTGTCCCAGCTCTGTAGTCCACTTTGAAAAGTCTTTAGATCTTGATTCTTGAAAGCTGACCTCCAAAGATTATTTAAAGTTGTTTCAAAGTAGGAATTTAGGGGGCAATGCTGGAAATCAAATCCAACTTTTTAAGGGTGCATGCATCATGCCCCTTAACGAGCTCCCAAACTGGACTAACAAAAAGGGACAGACGGAGTACATTTCTTATTCGATTTAAGGTGCTTCTGTACTTATGTTCATTCAACCAGCTTATACCTACATTTCCTTATTTTCATGTGATGTTATGTGACCAGGATCTCCATCTGGCAATTGAAATCTATATCGAATCAATTTTTGAATTTGTTCACAAGGCAGCACATATTGTTCTTTCACCATCAGAAATGTTCAGAGTACTATTTGGATGGTTTTCTTCTCAAAGCAATGGGAGTGAAGATATTGCTGGTGCTGATTTGAATGCCACTGTCCCTACTTCTACTCTTGGAGGGGATAATCCAACTCGTACTGAAAGGAAAACAAATTTTAATCCCCTAAATACAGATGCTCGTACCTGTCGAGATGTCATAACAGAGCTTGGGTAAGTTTATTGCTTTCCAACCTTAGGTTTCAGTTTCACACGCACAAATGCGCAAACACAGAATTTGATTAGTACCTTGAAGCACGTGTTTATAATTGAGCAAATAAGTACATAAAGGCGCAGTTATACATGGAAAGGAATCATCTGTTTCTCCATGGGACCACGGATCAAAATGTAGTAGAATAGTTGTTTGGATTAGCTTGGAAACAGAACGTTTTCGAGACATTAGTACATTACACAGGTACAGACATAACAGAGCTTGGGTAAGTTTATTGCTTTCCAACCTTAGGTTTCAGTTTCACACGCATAAATGCACAAACACAGAATTAGATTAGTACCTTAAAGCATGTGTTTTTATTTGAGCAAATAAGTACATAAAGGCGCAGTTATGCAAATGGAAAGGAATCATCTGTGTCTCCATAGGAGCAAGGATCAAAATGTAGTAGAATTGTTGTTTCGATTAGCTTGGAAACAGAGTTTTCGAGACATTTCACAAACAGTGTGGAAAGATGGGGATGTTGGGAAGACTTTGGAAGGTTACGATAGTTTTAGGAAAAATAATATAACCTATAAGGTAATTGCAGTTTTTAGAAGGACATGTTGAGCTATGCAGGCTAACTTGGGGTAGGATTGCCATTTAAGGAAACACAAACAGTAGTAGAGTTGTTATTACAAAAGAATTAAGTATGGGTGACAAACTTCACCAAAAAGTTCTTTGCGGTAACTAACAAAGAGAATAAAATGAATTCATGTTTGTTCTCTCTCTCTCTCTCTCTCTCTCTCTCTCTCTCTCGGGTTCTCTTCCAAATTTAAGATGTTTTCTGTGAGTTTTTAATTTCCTCAAAAAAAAAAAAAAAAAAAATCTAACAGAAAAGAACTCCAGGAACTCCAGGCACTATGATGATAAAAATGAAAACAACATTCAAGTATGTTAGTAAATCATCAAGGAAAAGTAAGTGGTAGCAGATGCGTCAATAGGTTACAGCATTCAAGGAGAAAGTAATGAAGGGAAGAAGAGAAACCAAGACAAGGGAAAGGTACAGCAGCAGACAGTGAAAAGGAACATATACAGAGAAGATAGATGCAGAAACAGAGAAGGGAAAGAAGTTGCATATACGGGAAGTAATGGTGAGAAGGGAGGAGCAGAGATTTGCCATGCAGATACTAGATTCGTATCCTAATCAACGAACCCATAAGACAATATGCATATGATGAACGCTAAGAGCATGTACCCAGCCCTAGATCCCCTTTGCTTACATATCATGGCATACTGGCCCTTGCTTCAGCTCATTTGGCGGTCATGTGACTATTAAGTGGAACCTTCACATCAGAAGCTGAAAAATGAAATAACCGTAGTTCTTCATAAAATGAAATAAATAAAACTAAGCCTTGCCTACTATTGAGCTAAAGGTTAGGTTTCAATACTATCCAAATATGCATGCGTATGTGAGATTGTAGTAGTTCTTCAGCTTATTGTGATGTTTCTCTCTGCTCTTTGTTCAACCTGGAACTACTAATGAATTTGTACCTGGAGATGTGGAGGAAAACAGCAGACGACAGAACGATTATTTTCCCTTGAGTCCTTGACTCAAAGCTTAATTATTTAATCCTTCTGATAAAGGAACCTCCATCATGGAAAGCAGATTATGAGGCTGTCTCTCTTGTTCTCTGTCCTCGTGTAATTGTAGTTTTTCCCCCTTTTTCCATGATGGTGAGTTGAATTAAGTGATGGAACTATATTGTCCCGATGTCTTAAATAATTTCCACTTTTTAATGTTAAAGTTTATATAACATGGTGAGTTGAATAAAGTGATGAAACTATATTGTCACATCATCTTAAATATTTTTTGAATTTTTGGTACCACAGTATAGTTGTAGAGGTAGCATTTTGACACTTATTCAGTCTTATTTTTTTTTTGTTTTTCTATGCATATTTACTGGTTTCCCTTCCTTTTAATGTTTAATCAAGTCCTGAATTTTTTTTCGTTTCACCGAAATCAACCAAACTGTGTTCTCTGCTGTATTCCGGGGTTGTTCTAGGCAACCATCCTTGTCGAAGCTGGTTTTGGAATTGGGTGAGAGAAACTCTCTGATGTCTGATTGACTCGTTAGAGAGAAGCACATGCATCTGGGTTTGATTTTTTGCATCGAGTTATTTTGTTCTTGCTTCTGTGTGTCTACTTAAAGATTCTTACTTCTCCACCTGTTTCAGGTATCCATATGAAGCTATTCCTGTGGTTACTGCTGATGGATATGTTCTCCTGCTTGAGAGAATCCCAAGGTGTTTTCCAATCTTTCCATTTCCGTTAGAAGTGCAGTTTTCTATGCCACAAATTACATGGACTCGGATATGGGTGTTGGATGTGGGCACATATCTGGGTTGGATGCATCAAACATTCAGTAGCAGGGTCCTTGAACTTGGCAAAACTGGATCCTAATTTTTAATAGTTTAGATCTATTAAAGAGATATGTTTAATATTTTGCCGTACTCTATGGGATGATGTGACAAAATATCTGCCTAGCAATTATGAAACAAAATATCTGGTGATGATCATACTGAATACAGTTATATACAAGTACCCTATGGGAGTTAATAGGCACATTTTTCAATTGCCGATTGTAAAATAGGTCTTATTGGTTTATTTCAAGAGTTCATGCAATGTAGGTTTTTTTATTGTTCCCAGTTGTTATTAAACTTTGTTTGATTAGTGGTTTCTTCATGCTTATACCTGGTTCTGGTGTTGCAGACGGGAATCACGAAAGGTGGTTTATCTTCAACATGGGATAATGGATTCATCTATGGGGTTAGTAATACCTTTCTCTCCCTTCTGTTGGCCAATAACGGCTACATTCTGATTGATTATGCAGCGGTTATCTTTCTTAGTATTACTGACCAAAAAAGCAGGATAAGTCATATCTATTATTAAGTAATGCAGTTGATTTCTTGCTCAATGCGCTTTTTAGCTTTATCAAGCCCTGGTAGATGCACTTGCATTGTTATTTTCTGTGTGATATGTGGGTTTTCCTTTTGTGCGAGCATTGTTACTTCCCCCCCCCCCCCCCCCCCCCCCCCCCCCCCCCCCCCCCCCCCCCCCCGGTTGTAAGTCGTTTTCTGCTTGATATGTGATTTTTTTTCCTTCTGGTTTCATTTTGTAAAGAATAAATTGAAAAATCTAGACAATTTTTTGAGAGGTCTGGAAGTGTGGAAAAAGGACTATAGTTTATCTGTGTATGATGATGGAAGTGTAGAGCTTTCATAGCTTTTTGCGTAGTTGTACAAGAAGCAATCAGAATTTGGAGTTGTCCTTGAAACCTTGAGCGGTCACACATAAATAGTTGTCAAGCCGTGAACGAATTGAGAACCAAAATTGTCCTCCTCTGTTTTGTGCATCGAATTGTATTGTGAGTCGCTTCGATTCGACAATGATTTGTAGAAGTTGAAATACATAGCAATCCTTTGGATTAGAAAGAGATGTTGTGAAAGTTTTTATTTTAGGCCTAAATGAATTGAGAATCATGTGGTCTAATAGGGAAGACCCTTGCTTGTATTGCATGTGATGTGGATTGATGAAATCAATTTTTGCAGTCATGGAATCCTAATACTCACCTCAAAAGACTTTCAATACACCAATCGCCCCACTTTTTCAAATATGATGACTTCAAACTATTCTTTTGCATGTGAAGCACGTTACAGTGAATCAATTTGTAGGTGTATCGAACTGATTCGTACACTCCCTGTGGTCTATTCCCAGTCGTATGATTTTTCATGTTCCAGTGATTCACCCCGTAGATACAAATTGATAGCTTGATGTATAGAATTGAATTGTATGACACATATCGCGAATCGTATGTTTCTGATAACAGAGCACTGTACTGATGTTTTAATAGACCAACTTGGACTTGCAAAATGGCGTGTGCACTTCATTAGCAAAATATACTCTTCCACATGTCTGAGCCCTCTCTTTTATTTGTTAATTAGCAATAATCACTTTCATCTGAAGTTGTTTCTTTCTGCAGTTGGGTATCCAATGGAGTTGTTGGTTCTCCAGCTTTTGCTGCTTTTGATCAAGGTTTGTCTTGCTTTCATTGATTAGTTTCGGTTTCTAAGATATATTGAACTCCAATACTTTCGTATTCTCGGATTTATATGTTATTGATTTTTCCAGCTTTCCTATTCAGGTTATGATGTTTTCCTTGGGAACTTACGTGGTTTAGTTTCCAGAGAGCACGTGGACAAGAGTATTTCCTCGAGGCAGTAAGTTCTTGTGCTTAACTTCCCGGTTACTCATCTTATGGAACCTCCCTGCGCTCTCATGTCATTTCCGTTAAAATTGTGTTATTAGTTCCTTCGGATTCTGAATAATATAACTGTTCAAGATGCACTATTATCTACAAATCTTATTGTTATGCAGGTATTGGCACTACTCCATCAATGAGCACGGTACTGAGGATATACCCGCGATGCTTGAAAAAATCCATGAAGTTAAGGTTTCCGAATTGAAGTCTACTCATCCTCTACTTGAGGAGGAATCCAACAGAGATCAACCCTATAAACTTTGCGCAATTTGCCACAGCTTGGGGGGAGCTGGGATTTTGATGTATATAATTACGCGCCGGATCGAAGAGAAACCCCATAGGCTCTCAAGATTGATCCTATTATCACCTGCCGGCTTCCACGATGATTCCAACTTGATGTTCACAGTGGTGGAGTACATATTTCTTCTGCTTGCTCCTATACTTGTACCCCTCGTGCCTGGCCTGTATATACCCACAAGATTTTTTCGTATGCTGCTCAATAAGTTGGCGCGTGACTTCCATAACTACCCTGCAGTCGGAGGACTCGTTCAAACCCTAATGAGTTACGTCGTCGGTGGGGACAGCTCAAACTGGATAGGAGTGATTGGGTTGCCCCACTACAACATGAATGATATGCCCGGAGTTTCTCTTCTCGTTGCTCTTCACCTTGCGCAGATGAAGCGGGCCAAAAAATTTCAAATGTTTGATTATGGGAGTGCGGCTGCCAATATGGAAATGTACGGATCTCCTGAGCCATTGGATTTGGGGGAATACTACGGGCTTATCGATGTACCCGTTGATCTTGTTGCAGGCCACAAGGACAAGGTGATCCGCCCGTCGATGGTCAGGAAGCACTATAAGTTGATGAGGGACTCGGGCGTGGAAGTGTCGTACAATGAGTTTGAGTACGCTCATTTGGATTTCACTTTTTCTCATCACGAGGAGCTTTTGGCCTATGTGATGTCCCGGTTAAGACCAGTGGAGCCCGCTCGAAGGCAGCCCTTCAGAGAAAATTCTGTGAGATTGAAGAAGAAAGTGTGAGGTAGCTGATTGTTGTTGGAGATCAGGCAAAACCCTCATCACTTCCTTTTTCTGGTGAGTCGGGAATTTGCTTGCTCATTTTGTTTGTTCATACCGGGCTTGTAGATGACGTAATAGAGAAATACATGTAATTAATCATATGGAGGTGTACTGTACATGCCTTAGTTATCCTCCTCTTAAGGGAAGTTCATTTAAGGGTGCCCTTGTTGGGTACCATGACTGGACGTTTGTGTACCTGCTTGGAAAGTTAAACTGGTTCGATGAATTTGTCATTTGTAACCTTGTACTTTATTGGTTGCCTGAACATTTGAGTCTAATGTCGCCCAAAGTTGTCGGAATTTATTGTATCCGTAGGGTAAGATGAATCTGGGAACTCTTTGTCAGGAAAAAGCTACTCTTATATAAATTATGAGCATAGTTTTTCACTAGAATGATGTGACGATTATCTTTGTAATTGAATATAGCTCTGGGGTTTTCAGCCACATTATCTTGTAGATTTGTTTGCATTTTCTGTGTTCACAAGGTTATCCCTATTGTAAACATGTAGACTGATGATCAATATTTTTGGTCCGCTTGTCTGACACAGTTCATTTTCTGTGATGTTGTTGAAGTAGCTTTTGTTCATAACTGTTCGTGTGGGGGGTGTAGGATCACAGACATTTGTCAAGTAGTTTCACAAGCTTGATTTAGGGTTCAAGAACCATAAACCAATCTCTTACGCTTGGTCCATGAAACCACATGGTTTGCCGTGGATTAGGTCGCATTGTTCGAGGCTAACCCCTAATGAGCTGCGTGCTATGTGCGAATCCACGAACTTGATGAAACTTGAACCCCTCTCGGGGGTTTTTGAAACACCAGATCGAGTACTTAGATGGTGGATCTTAATACGGCTGTGCTGGATGTCTGTCGCGTCTTGATATGAAGGAGTGTTCTGCACAACAATGCGCTTACTTGCAATAGATCGAACACCGGACCTGGTTCTGTGTTTCAAAAATCCAATACATTTAGATTTTCTTTGGATTACTATGAGTTACTCCACCATTCTTCCAAGCATTTTTGTTTTTAATGAAGTGCAACCTCAAAAATAGTATGTGCCTTTCAATTTTTCAGAATAATATACTTCTAATCAACTTGATTCATAACAAAATATTCAACTTGTCAAGCTCTACAAACGGATCATTTTTTCAAGTTCGGTATAACACCCATTTTTTACGCACAATAGCCTCCCCACTCTGTTCCCATAAGATACAGAATCGATCTCTGCAAATGATCTTTTTTGGTCTCTTTGAAACATGAGAAAAAAACGAGAGAAGGTTGGTAAAGTTAAAGAATATTCTCTTATTTGGTTTGAGAAGGAAAAATCCCGTTGTTCCTAAATTTTTGCTCTTAGTGAACCCTATCATTTATTCATTGGTGTGACTTAAAAGCATCAAAAATTCCATCCAATATTCAAACGTCAATTCTTTTTGACAAGCAAGCATATTAATGACTTCTGGTAATGGCATCTTAACGACCGACTCTTTGGTCTTGTTTCGTTTCTTATCGGATTGAACTGTTACACCTTGATTGAAGCAATGCCATTCTGGCGCTGAAATTAAACATACAAAACCAAGCGCAAAAGCAAAACTCTGGAACGGCGAAGTGCAGATGAAATCCAGAGGAGGGTTTTGAAGGGTTCACGTGATAGAGAGAAAAACTTCGGTTTCGAGCTCATTAAATGGCGAGAATAAGAGGAAGCTATCAAGGCCTGAACACTACCAAATTCTCTGGATGAAGGGGGCGGCGGTGGAAGTAGGGGTGGTGGTTGGTGGTGTTGCACGGCAACTGAGTAAACATCTCATCCAAGCACGAGGGCCGGTGTGCTGGGAAATGTAGAAATGGGAGCAGCCGTTATGTTCGGACCAAATGCTTTTAGGTGAAGTGGTGTTGTGTCTTTTCCCTTCAAGTAGATGAGTAGTTGACACAATGCTTAGCAGAGAGTAAGAAGCGAAAAACAAACAACGATTTTGAAGAAATTCAAACAATCAAGTTTGCATTTGTGTGAATGTGATTACACCAAACCAAAGGATAGTTGCAGAATTACGTTTCAAATGTAATAAACAAGACTCCCCATCCAAAAATGGCTGAGTCTGTTAGTTTAGGACAAACAAACACTGCAGTTGGTCCAAGTGCAAATCAATTTGAAATTACCTTGAAGATGTTAGTAGACTCGGTTTTTAAGAATATGTTCCTTACAAGTAATGAAGATGAGTGGCGTCTCAAGACTCTCAACTATCTTTGGGCTCGCTACTCTATTTGTTTGAGAGGTTGTATGTAACTATGTTGCATGGATACAGACACGGCCATGGGACATGAAAATTCTAAAAAAATGGGGATACGGCTATGGTGGAGGACCTGAGAATTTTTCCATTATAGCTTTTTAATAATGCATTCCTACATTATAACCATGAAATATTTAGGTTATGGCTCCTATTGATGTGGTATCGACTGATGGTGAATGCCAATATTCATACACATGTTTTCTATTACACTTTTTGCGTAGTATTCTTGTAGATATTTACTCCCAGAAAACCTTCTACAGCTAACTAAAGCCACCACAACGTATCCCCATATATGTCTCCGGCGTGTTCCCAGTGTGTCCCACCATATGTGGCATGTCCCACGTTTATTTTGGCATGTCCCTGGTGTGTTGCTTGTCCTTGGTGTGTCCAAGAACGATACAATGACTCCTTGCTGTGTCAGTGCTTCCTATGCATGACATTACTCAAAACTGAGGATCAAATGGTGACTCTTGTTCATGGAATTAAAATAAATGGTCTCGCTAATATCAAAAACCTGGTCATAGACTAAATTACATTGGGTATGCACCGAGTAGGGTTTTGTGGATTCTGGTATTGCAGAATAATTGAGTCTAACAACCCCATGTCGACCAATTTGATACCACCCTATCCATAGATATGACCTATGCGAAATTCAGAACAAGTAAATAACATTCAAAGACAATCATAACAATGATCTATGTGAACTGAGTAGGAAGATTATGGAAATCTTTGTTTATGAGCAGCAAAGAGATCAGATCCCTAGACCTTTCCACCAAGATCCTCTCACTGACTTCAAGCCTACTGCTGAAAATCAATTTACCAGTTCACAATAGAGATATCTGGCATAAATAACTTAATCTTCAAAGGATCAAATGCAAAATCTTAGTTTTCCCTGGTCATGTAAGGATCAAATGCATATAACATATTATTCATTTCAATCAGTACTGTTTGTACTGATCATTTCTAGCAGAGGCAAGGGCCCAAGACCAACACAATGCCGCACATTATCATGGGAAAAAAACCACAAATGAGCAACAAAATAATTTCCGAAAACGATAAAATTGGTCGCTCGGGATACAAAACACTACAATCAAAGTCCCAAAGCTATGAAATCAAACAAACTAGGAACAGCAAAAGATAAACAACTAAGCCATTTCAACTCTACTTTTCACCTCCATTTTTCTTGGAAATTTTCTTTGATGTTGCCTGTGAATATAGGAAAGTCCCAAACACTGCGATTGCTGATCCAAGGGCGTTCAAAGGCCTAACAGGATTCCTGAATACCAATATAGTGGAAACAATCACGACAACCCTCTTCATGGTATTACCAACCGAGAATGTCAACGGGCTTATCTCATCAAGTGCTTGATATGATGACTGATTATAAAGATGATAAAAGACTCCAGATGTAATCACCCATAAGTAAAATGTACTGGGTGTCCCTATTGCTTCAATTGCTTTATGATACCCTGCAACCCACTGAGACCCTTCAACAAACACAGCCACTGGGAATAAATAAAGCAGTGATAATATACTGATCACACCATATAAATTCAACCCATTCACTTCCTTAAAGCTCTGTAAACTCTTCTTTGAATAGATATTACGAAGAACAAATCCGACATTACTAATCAAAGCCCCCCACAAGCCTTGAAAGTTGAAGGAAACTTCAGTGATTGCAGCTAAAGAACAACCCATAACAATGGGGATGATTGAGAGCCAAACCTTTAAAGGGTATGTATCCCCAAGAAAAGATGAGAATACAACTGAGAAAACAGGTTCTGATGATTTGATCACATGGGTGAAAGAAACAGCCACTTTAGAAAAAGAAACACAAGCTGAGATGTGGCCAATTGTGTGGAAAAGGGCAGGGCCAAGAAGGGCAATAATGAAAGGTTTTGTGATTTTCGGGCATGGTTGGAGCTTGAAAGACCAGAGAAAGAACATCCAAACGGACCCTACAAAGAGCTGAAAAGAGGCAAGGAGCCACGGGAACGGAAAGATGTTCAGTGCCTTTTTGTTGTAGATGTTGAAGACAATGTTCTGAAAATACCAGAGGCCAAAAACAACAGCAAGTTGAAGGGTCTTGTTCGGCTTCACAACCTCGTCGATTTCTCCATCTGGGCTGGATTCTTGCGGGGCTCCTGAGGCTGCTCTGACGACTTTTGAGGTGGGTTTGAGAGAGAAGCCAAACGGGTACCCACATAGTTGGTTGAAATGATTGTTTGAGTGACAAATCTGAGATATGGGTTTTGATGGTTTGGAGATTTCGAACCCGGAATCGGTGGATTTGCGAAGAGGAAGAGATGTGAAGTGGAGATTTCTTCGAGTATGACATGTGGTGGATAGATCAAATCGTGAAGAAGCAGGATATCTATGCTTTGATTTGGAGAGAGTGACAGTTGAGGTGGGGAGAAGAAGATTCCAACTTGTCATTTTGAGAGAGGGAAAACAGAGGTGATAGATTTTTTGTGGTTTGAACAAGTAACTGTGAAATCAAAGACTAGAATCGAATCAACAACCGAGAGAGAGAGAGAGAGAGAGAGAGAGAGAGACCTTGGTGTGGCGTCGGTTGTGGTGGTCGCCGGAGGTGGAGGAGCCTCCGATGGTGGTGAGTTCGTCGCCTTCTTCTTCTTCTTCTTCTTCTCTCTCTCTTCGTCTTAAACCAGAGCAGCTGGAGCGTTCTGCAGAGGTGTCAAATGGGCCGCGGCACGGCACTATCACGGCACGGGCACGTCACAGACACGTTGGCACGACACGATACGACACAGCACGGTTTTAGTGGGTTCGGGGCACGACACTGGCACGGAAGTGGGCGGCACAGCACAGGCACGGCACAAAAGTTGGTTTGGCACGGTACGATACGACACGGATACGGGCACGGAAAGTGAATAGGAACGACACGGCACGACACGATTCTAGTCGGATAAGGACACGACACGTGCACGAAAAGACATGGCACGAGAAACGAAAAAATAAATAAATAAGCCGAATGGCTTTTTTTAATTTAAAAAAAGTAAACAATTTTTATTCGGTAAAAAATATTTTTTTACCTTTAAACATCTAGATATTTGATTTAGAAAAAAAAAACAATTTCTTACATTTAAAAATTATCACTTTTTATTGGATAAATTGCATATTAGTGGAGAAAGGTAGAAGTGACAATCTCAACCTATATTTTATAATCCGTCCAAATCCGTCCACTTATAACTCTACCCAACCCCCCATATTTATATGGATTTAGGTGGATTAAAAATGAGTTTAATATGCGTTGAACTAAAAAGTTTGCCAAACTCAGGCCCCGTTCCAAAATACCTTCTTAAAAAATAAGTACTTATTTCACATTTTCAAACTCAAAAATAATGTAAATGAAAAATAAATTTTCAATTTTTTTGCACCGTATTAAAGATCTCCGATCAAATAAGAATCATATTGATAGGAAAATAATTTACGTAAGCACGTGATTTTTGAGCTTGAAATTGCCTTTTTACAAAATAATTACTTATTTTACTTTCCGGAGGCTCGATACCCTAACAAAGATTTGTGCATCTTTATCAAAATTTTCAAATTTTGACATCAAAATTTGAATTCTCAAACCATTTCTTCCTCTGTTCAATTGCACTCTTTCGATCTGCACATGCTAATCTAGAGAGAGAGAGACAGAGAGAGAAGGGAGGCAACTGGCAAGGCCGTGATTAAGAAAGATCGAACGGACAAATTAAGGATTCCCCCGTCCACGACCCTCTCCTGCCATGGCTGATGGCTCCTGTATACTTTTTCTCTCTCTAAGTTCTCTCACTCCACACTTATTAAGCTCTCTTTGAAACTTATGGAAAAGAAAAGATCCATTTTTTGGTTAGAAGAAAAAGAGAGAAGAAAAATAAAAGTTTTAAGTTCAGTAAATAGTAAATTTTTCCTCCTATTTTCCTCCCTTTTTTTTTTTCCTTTCCTTTCTTTTATTTTCTCTAGGTTCCAAACAGAGCCTATGTAAGGGAAGTTAATTTTGGTTTGTGCCAAGTTAAATGGGTCAGGTCGGGTATGGCGCGATCTTATTCATCTATTCGCGCAATCAATGACTGAGATTCGTTTTCAATTATAATTGGTCATAATTAATTGTTACCGATCATAATTGATTTTCAATCTGGACAGTCTAAAAACACTTTGGACATGTGTGATTGGTCTCTGTAGAACCTTCTTTATGGATTGGTCCCCAATCAATGACTGAGATTCGTTTTGTAACTTATTGCTTCGTTTCGTCGAGAGAAATCGAAAAAGTAAAATTTTTTTATCGAAACACATACTCCCTCCGTCCGTTATTTATAATCCAGTATTCCATTTTGGGTTGTCCCTTAATAATTGTCCATTTTGTAAAGTTAGTGGGTAAAAATTGGTGCATTGTCTATTTTGTCCCTAAAAATAGATTCCATTTTGAAAAGTTAGTGAGTAAAAGTGCAATGATGATGGGTAAATAGAGAAAGTGGAGGAAAAAATTGATGTGAATTATAATGATGATATCTTTTTAATAAGTTGGAGTTACGAAGCAAGATATTTAAAAAGGGACGGAGGGAGTAATTTTTTTAAAAGAACAAAACAAGTAAAAATATATATTATGGATAAGGAACCGTGTCAGGGAGAATGGGGAAAAAAAATTAAAAAAATGTTGGGTCGGGCGGGTTTGGCTTTAGCTTGGCCAATATTCGACCCAACCCGTTTTAACTCGTTTAATATTTGACCCATATTTGACCCGCGACCCATTTCAACCCTCCCGGACCCGCTTATTTGTCACCTCTAGAGAAGTAAATAATGTCCAAGTGATGGAAAGGTTTTTTCAAAATTGCATAAATATGGAACGGAGGAAAAAAGTTCTCCATACATGAAACGAAGGAAAAAAATATTCCCCATACATGGAGTTGGTTATAGTCAAATTTGGGTTTTTTAAGTTGCCCCTTACATGAATTTAAGTTGCCCATTCTATGAACCTAAGATGCCCATTCTATGAATTTATTGGGTATTTAATTTCTTGAGCATTTCTTCAATCCTTTACCATTTCTATTATTTTCTAAGAAATTTGGGTTACTTGCAGATTTGTGTGAAATGGACCAATTGAAATTCTCCATGTATGAAACGAAGGAAAAAAAATTCCCAAAATATGATGTCGGTTTGCAGTCAAATCTGAGTTTGAACCTAAGTTGTCACCTAAGTTATCCATTCAGGAAAATTATCGCCCATTTTCCTACTGTTGGCCTTTTTTCTTTTGTCGGGCAATATATATCAAATTATCAATGGAGTTAATGTTAGGGTTAGCACAAAAGATGTTCAAAGGTTATCCATAACCTTAGGCCTTAAAGCCCTGCCTCTCGTGAGACTGGAACCTTGGTCACCACTAGAGAGAGGTAGATGAGTTACCAACTTCACTATAAGAGCATCTCCAACCCAATTCTTTTAAATAGAGACTCAAAATACATATATTTTTTAAATCCAAAAAGTAAGTTTTACGCGTTTTCACCATTCACTCCAATTCCAATTCTAAATCTCTATTTTCATCTCCACATAAAAGGGTAAAGTGGTCATTTAAAAAAGGCAAAAAAATATACAGATCATTCTCTATATATTTGAAACATCTCTATATATAGAGAATCAAATTTATTTAGGTACCTAAAATAGAGACACAAAATATAGAGTTTGAGTGGAGTAAATTGGTTCTATATTTTAAAGATTAGAGTTTGATTGGAGATGCTGTAAGAGCATCTACAGTGATATAATCAAAACTAAAATGTTGCTAAGATTAGTAACATTTGTTCAAAAAAGAGCTTACAGTGGAATAATCAGATTTAGCAACGTCTTTGTAACTCATCAAATTCTGGCCCTTGGATAATCAAAACTAACAACTTTTTGCTAATAATCAAATTTAGTTATCTCCATATTTTCTCAATCAAGTATACTAGCATTACACAAAAACATTCTCTCTCTTCCATTTTCAACATATTTCTAAGAAAAATACTTTTTAAAAAAAGTTTTTTTTTTTTGTGCAAAAACTGTTTTTTTTTTCAAAACTATTTTTTTTTGCGAAAACTTTAATTTATTATTATTATTATTTTGCAAAAACAGTTTTTTTTATTAAAACTTTTTTTTTCAAAAACTTTTTTTTTTTGTAACTTTTCCCCGAAAAACTGTTTTTTTTTTTAAAATCAAAGTTTTCAAAAAAATATTTCCTTTTTTTTCTAATAACTTATCAAAAATAAGTACCTCTATATTGCTAACTTTAGCAACCCCTTAGATGCATAATCAAAAAAAGATGCGACAACTTTTGATTATTCCATTGTGGATGCTCTAAGTGGTTCGCTTCCTATTACGTCCTTAAACTATCAAAATCATCTATTTCGTCTTTAAACTATCTTAATCTCACTTATTAAGTTCAATTAGTTCTTTAATAAACTAATTAATTCTTTAACGAGTCGTTTAATGAGTTCAAGTAGTTTTTTAATGAGTCTTAAATCCCATTCTTTGCACTCAGTACGTAGATTAGGATAGTTTAAGGACGAAATTGATGATTCTGGTAGTTTAAAGACGAAATAGAAAATGTGCGATAGTTTGAGGGATAAAAAATGAAAAATATTATTATTTTGTTTCAGTTCTTGTCCATAACTTCCGAACACAGCAGCGAAGCTTGAGAGAGAGAGTCAGAGAGAGAATGTTGAGTTCGGTGAGATGGGGATATTTTCGGATCATCACAGGGACTATCGTCGGAGGCGTTCTAGGGTTTTACGTCATGCACCGTCTCGAAGTTAGCTACAAGGTATATATGTGTTGCTTCAAACCCTAAAAATCCCCTTTTTATGTTCTTTTTTTTGGTAAATTAATTTGATTGAAAAGAACCCAAAATAGTTTTCTGTTCTTATCTTCTTCATTTCCCCCAACAATACTGCTCTGATATGTGATGTGTGTCTCTTTGTATGTGTGTTGCAGGAGAAGTGGAATGAGAGATTGAAGAAGTATGAAGAAGAACTGAACAAGAAGAAAGAGAAGGCTAATAATGAGCTTAGTGAGTCCCTCTAGTACTTGCTTGTATCTCTCGCCAAACACATCCTAGTTTGAAATGTTTTTTTTTTTTTCTTTTTGAATGGGAGTATTTGTTTGTATCTGTTTTGAGAAGGGGTTTTGTTTCTTTGAGCAATCAATTCAATTCTGGAATGGAGCCATATATTTAACTTTTACATGGAATTTTGTACAGGAAACGCTTATGTTAGGAACCATTAATGTTGGGAATATATGTTTTTTTAGGTAAGTTAATTGGTTGAAACCATATCCAGATACAGGTGCCAGGGGGCATACCCTAGAAAGAAGTGAAAGCAAAACAAGGCTAACCAACACACAACCATTAGAACAGAACCAAGACCAAACCTAGCACAGATACTTCTAAAAATAGGGCCAGAACAACAGGATAAGAAACACCAACAGCACAAAACTTCACATGGCAAAGCAACTAAACAAAGCAAATCAAACTACAATCAGATCCACTTAACCAGTATAGAACGCTTTGAAGGAGATATCCCTTCTATGCGGAGGAGCTTATTTTGATTCGGTGGCCTTCACATGTCTTCATGTAGTCAAGCAATTTTGAATGTCCTTTTCAATACCGGCAATCAGCATTGGAATCCCTAGAGAACATGTTGGAAGATCCTGGAAAATCTCTCTCTCCATATATGAGAAACATGTGGGAATCTGTGTTGATAGTTTTTTTAGCATGATTCTTTGAACTTTTTTGTTTTCGATTATCCGAGAAGAGTTTGAATTCTCTCTCTCTCTCTCTCTCTCTCTCTCTCGCTTTGGATTCCATCCCTGCTCCATTGTTGTAGGTTGTGGTCTTTTGTATGTTTGTACGAACAAATTTATTTACGATGCCGTTATTCCGTCAAATTAGTGTTTTGATGGCTAGGATGTTTTACTATTCTGGCTTACCATTACAATCGAAAAGGAACCGATGTTTTTCTATTTCCTTCTGTTTTCACAATGTTTGTATGCAATTATGCTTTGGTGGATGGATAAGTGTTTGGGCTTAAAAACATGTTTGTGTGCAATTAAGCTTTAGGGAGGTAACATTGTCTGAAGTTTCTTAAATTTTTCTATGCCAAGTAGGTTTAAAGACAAAGTTTTCATGACATTTTTGATATGGAAAATGTTGCAGAAGTTGCACTTAGGATATGGTTCAAGAGGTAAAAACCAATTGGCCATTTTTGGTCTTTGTGCAGTGCACATGCTCTTTTGTTTATTGGTTGCCCCTGTGAAAGAAACTTTGCATGAGGGGCAATTTTGTTTTAAGAGATAAACCATGGGGAATGTGATTGGATAAGAACTATATTGCTGGTGTTGCCGTGTTGGTATAATTTTGTGAACGTCAGTTCAGACAATTTAACTTGGAAAAGTACAGTAACCTTCTGTAGACAAGGTAACTATGTACGTTAATATGATGCTTTGCGAATGAGCAGAAAGGATTTGTTTTGCATCACTATGCTCCTAATGGTTTTGTATAGCTTTGGCGCAGCATTCCCAGGCGTGTATCTCTGTTTAGATTATGTAACATTATTAGCTAATTTAGCTTAATATAAACGTTTTGAGAGAGAGTGTGTGTGTGTGTGTGTGGTAAACTTGTGAAGTTGAAGATTCTTTGACCTACAGTTTTATTTGTCAATAAAATGTACATCCCATGGTTCACTGATGGTTACTTATGCTGAAAGACTCAAGCTCATAAAGACTGGCTGGGAGTATTGTTTGAGTAATATCTGGGTTTCCAAGATTTTGTTACAAGCAGTTCCATTTTTTTTAGGAGGAGTACATCTAGAGACCAGTAATTCTGAAGAAAGTAGCGATCAGTGGATTTTTTTTTTTTTGGGATCGGCAGTGGAAATATTATATTTAATAGCCTGTCAATGGATGGTTCTAAGAGCATCTCCAATTCTTACCCATTTTATTACTCATACCCAAAATTTGAATAAAAAGCTTAAAAACTCATCTCCAATGTTATATCCATTTGCCTACCCATTTTGAGTTGGGTAAATTGAGTAGGAGGACATACTACAATAGTTTTTACCATGATAAGGACATAAATATTTTCCTTTAAAGTCTAAAGGACATTATGCCCAAGATTTACAAATAGCCACCCCAAAGTTGACCGGCGTTGACTAACGTTGACCGGCGTTGACCGGAGTTGACTGGTGTTGACCGGCGTTGACCGGCGTTGACCGGCGTTGAAAGTGCCTAAAACCCTAGGGTACCCTATGAAAGTGCCTAAAATCTTAGGGTACCCTATATATGAAAGTGCCTAAAACCCTAAGGTACCATATGAAAGTGCCTAAACCGCTAAAACCTTATAATAGGAAAATGAACCCTAAAACCCTATAAAAGTGTCTAAAACCGTAGGGTACCCTATGAAAGTGCCTAAAATTTTAGGGTACCCTATATATGAAAGTGCCTAAAACCCTAGGGTACCCTATGAAAGTGCCTAAACCGCTAAAACCCTATAATAGGAAAATAAACCCTAAAACCCTATAAAAGTGCCTAAAACCTTAAGGTACCCTATGAAAATGCCTAAAATCCTAGAGTATCCTATGAAAGTGCAACAAGATCGAAAAAAACGAAAAAATACATATTTTGTGTTAGCCAAACAAGGCCCTTGTCTCATTTAAGATCATTTAAATGAAAAAAGACATTTTTTGTGTTAGCCAAACAAGGCCCTTGTCTCATTAAAGGCAATTTGGTCTTTTCACGGATCTTAAACTCTAAAATATTTTCATTAATGGACTTTACACATCACTGAAATTTAAGCTGGACTAAAACTACTTTGGGACCTCTTCTTTTGGACTTTATACCAATTTGCTATTTTGAGTTCTACCCATTTCCTCACCCGAATTTGGGGAGACTCAAATCCATATCCATTTTTTTCAAAGCTTATTTTCACTCTCATTAATTACAAGTGTGCCACTCATTAATTACAAGTATGCCATTCAAGAATAGATTTGGGTACAAATATGGGTTTAGCATTGGAGATGGCATACCCAAATCAAGCTTTTGACTCAAATTTCTATCCAAATTTGGGTGAAAAAAAGGGTAAGGATTGAAATGCTCCAAGGATATCAAACATATGATCTTCCCATCAAGTGGATGATGTGTCTAATGTTTGCTTTATGTCAGGGTTTTAAACAAAGGTCGTTCTTGCATCGGCTGATAGATGGCCATATTATCGTTATGTTTTCCGATACTGAGATTTAAAACCCTTCGTTATGGTCATATCTCATATGGTGTTGATGAGGTAGTGGCTTTGTAGAAGAATACGATAAAGATGTGCATTCTTAATGTCTGTTTTTTGGCATCATGCATGTGGTAGTTTATTAGTAAGTTTGAAGCTTTGGGGGATTGATTGCACTTTCTTGAAGCAGGTTGGTTTTGATGAGAAATAAATGGATGTTACCAATTACCATTGTCAACCACAAAAGATTCCTTAATTATGTTCTTTATGTTCTTTAGTCAGTATTCATGTATTGTTCTAGATCTGCATCATTCATTCTGACTTTTTCAAGCTGAAAGGGAAGGTCTCTAGCTTTACGACATGCGGTAGGAGAGTGACTCTCGAGGCCTTCAATTTTTAGGACTCACTCCTTACATGGTATTATCAAGGTGATCAGAGCCTTCTTTGACCCCAAAAGTGCAAGTTGCTGTATGTGTCTTTGTCCCATTTCTTATTTGGAAGGGGATAATCAACAATTTTAATGAGCAAGAAGGCGGCAAATTAAGATGTACTTATTAAGTAACAGAGTATGTAAACACACAAGACACACGGAGGCTGTTGATAGATGAATCTAGCTCGGTGCAGAGGGCTTCCAAAGATAGAAGCACAGTCGGCATGAAGTGTGTTTGGCTTGCCTTCTCGGGCAAGAAAGCAGAGAACATAATAAAGTAGTTAACCAACCGGTGGGTCGTGCGCCTCCAAAATTACGACTATGTGACATCAACAAATCAGGACTAAGGCTTTGTGACAATCGTTCACTTCACCCGGACTCCCAGAGTATGTCCGAGGATAAACACAAAAGGTCTCCAAAAAGATGCTAGTAACTCACATTGGGTAAGGCCCATCTTGGCCTATAAATAGCAGTATAGTATGCAAAGGGAAGAGGGATTAATTCAAAAAAGGGAAGGGGAAAGCTCTTAACTCTTAAGCTTTATCCTTTCTCTCTTGATAAACTATGGCTCTTTCTTTACTTTTTCTTATTCGGTTCGGTTGGTTTTTCTCACCAAACCGTCGAATACTGGATAGTATTCGGTTCGGCAGATGCAATTCTTTTATCAGAAAACAAAAAAAAACACTTTTGTAACAGATTGAGGAGAAAAGGAAATCATTCATAACCACTTTGGGAAAGAAATGAGGGCGCCAAAAATAGCCGTAGATAACACAAATCAAACAAGAAACTCCTACTAGAAAGAAAACAAAACAAAGAGATTCGGATATGAGTTTCATAAAAGTGACAAATGTTGGCTTATAATTCAGTTTTTCAACTTAAATGTTTTTGGGAAAATTTCACGTAGGCACCCGACCTTTCACACAAATCACACATAAACACCTGACCTTTCTTAAATTTCATATAAACACCTGAACTTTCTAAAAACTCATCAATTCAACACCTGACCTTTATTAAATTTCATATAAACACCTGAACTTTCTAAAAACTCATCAATTTAACACCTGACCTTTATTAAATTTCATATAAACACCTGAGCTTTCTAAAAACTCATCAATTCAACATATGCCATCACCATTTCGTCTAAAACCAAACGGAAAAAAAATTAAGTGCTTCGATTTTTTATTTGTTTGAAACAGTGCTAAGATCTTATTTTTCTGATTATTTTATCTTAAAGAATCATAATTAATTTTTGACTCTAAAGCTCTCATTAGTTAGCATTAAGAAAGACGTATAATCAAATATCTCTTAGGGCTAACTAACGAAAGCCTTAGAATCAAAAATTAATTATGATTCTTTAGAATAAAATGATCAGAAAAATAAGATCTTCGCACTGGTTTAAACGGATTGGAAATTGGAATAATTAATTTTTCAACCAGGTATAGATCATTTATATATTAAAAATATATGGTTAAAAAAATTAAGTGCTCCAATTTTCAATCTGTTTAAACCGGTGTGAAGATCTTATTTTTCTGATTATTTTATCTTAAAAAATCATAATTAATTTTTGACTCTAAAACTCTCGTTAGTCAGCCCTAAGAAAGTCGTAGAATCAAATATTTCTTAGGGTCAACTAACGAGAGCCAAATAAAATGATCAAATAAATAAGATCTTCATATCGGTTCAAACGAATTGAAAATTAGAGTAATTAATTTTTCAATCATGTATAGATCGTTTATATATTAAAAAATATGGTTAAGAAATTAATTGCTCTAATTTTCAATCCGTTTAAACCGGGGCAAAAATCTTATTTCTCTGGTCATTTTATCCTAAAAAATCATAATTAATTTTTGATTCTAAGGCTTTCGTTAGTTACCCCTAAGAGATATTTGATTCTATGACTTTCTTAAGGCAGACTAACAAGAGCTTTAGAGTAAAAAATTAATTATGATTCTTTAAATAAAATGATCAGAAAAATAAGATCTTCGCACTGGTTCAAACAAATAAAAAATTGGAGCACTTAACTTTTTTCCTGTTTGGTTTTAGACGAAATGGTGATGGTAGATGTTGAATTGATGGGTTTTAAGAAAGCTCAGGTGTTTATATGAAATTTAATAAAGGTCAGGTGTTAAATTGATGAGTTTTTAGAAAGTTCAGGTGTTTATATGAAATTTAATAAAGGTTAGGTGTTGAATTGATGAATTTTTAGAAAGTTCAGGTGTTTATACGAAATTTAAAAAAGGTCAGGTGCTTATGTGTGATTTGTGTGAAAGGTCGGGTGCCTACATGAAATTTTCCCAATGTTTTTTATGACATTATGACAGAAACCTTAACATTCTAGTAACTTTGTTGGTGGAGTGTAATCCAATGGTATATACCCATGTATTCTTATTCATTTGTCTAAGGGTGATTTTTTTTTCCCCCAACCTCCTCCAAATATATTTCAAGAATCTTAGTGCAAACAAATGGAAAAAGGTCCAAGTAATTTACTTAGAGCATCTCCGGTCCTCACCCAGACCCAAAATTTGAATAGAAACACTTAAACTAATTTTCAATGCCATACCCATTTTTCTATCCATTTTGAGTGGTACTCTTTTCGTCCCTCAAATTTGGGGAGACCAATAAATTTACAAATATGAAGTGGGTACAAACACAAAGTAGATTAGAATCAAAGAGAGAATACAAGAAGGAAAATCACAGGGAAATATATTGTAGAGAACACAAGGTATATTATGGAAACACTTGCTTGTATTAACTTGGTTTTCTAACTTGACTTTTTACATCGGGGAGACCCTCCTTTTATAGACATAAGGAAGGGAGAATAGACAATACAGATGGTACCTATAATTGAACATCACTGCTCTTAGACTTACATCCTATGTCTATTAGATGACACCAATTATTGTAACCAACTATTACATAGATAATTTATCTGTTTTTCTCACCACCTTTTCACTCGTTAATATTATTTACAAATGGAGAAAATCTTTCTAACGGCGGAATCGTGTATAGTTGTTTACGGTGTCAAATCATGACCGTTCAAAAAGTGTTTTGGACGGTCTGGATATTAATGAGAAAAGTTTCACTCAAATCCGGATTCTTAAAAACTAAAAACAGACGACCGACATTGCGCGAAACCGTGAATAACTCCTTTGCGGCTCAGCCACGAATAAATTTGTCTGTTACCAATGTGTCATTTTTGATTGAATGGGGAAAAGCCTAAAAAAACACTTGTTTTTGTAAAAGCATTGTTTACAGAGATTCTTTGTTTAAACTATTCCTTGTGAGTTGTGGCTGATCAGTTGTTCCAGTCCACTACGGTGACACCAAATCCACCAGGTGCACACAGAAATGGCTGGAAAACCAAAGAAAAAGTACATTTCCGAAGTAGGAGTAGCACCAAAAAACAACAAATCAGCCATGAATGCCGCTGCATCTCCCGCTGCTCTTCCTCGTTCTTCCCAAACCACTCCCTCTAGTAAAAGCCATAAGAAGAAGAAGAAGAAGAAGGCCGCCGAAACCCCAGAGAAAAGCTTTCCGAGCTTGACTCAGACTGAGTCAGGCAATGCAGAACAAACCCAACTCAGCCCTTCTCCTTCACCCAGCTCCAAACGAAAAAATTTATCGCCAGGTGTTCGACTCGTCAATGGCAGGATCTACGATTCCGACAAGGGAAAAACCTGCCACCAGGTACGCGAAAATCTGCTAGTGAATGTCTTTTGTACTTTGGGTGGAACTGGTGAAACGAAAGGAAAATATCCTGCGTGGTACCCGCTCGGTGCATCCGAGCCGTCCAATGCACTTTTGGACGGCTCGGATTGAATCTCTCTCTCCTCTCACCCAACTCTTTCTCTCTCCTTTTTCTCTTACCAAATCTGAGCCATTCAAACACGCAATGAACGGCTCGGATGCGCGAGCGGGCACTACGTGCTACCCGCTCGGCTTTGGAAGAGAATGAGCACGGAGGAAAAAGTGTGGCAACTGTTGGGAATTTTTTTTTATTGAGTACTTCTTGTTTTACTGTGTTATTTTTCCTTCAATTTCTTCTCCGACAAAAAAAGAAAGAATTTTTAATTTTTTTCCCCCTTCCCCTTCCTTCATTCCACAAGTTCCAAACAAAGCCTTAATTTTTTGTTTTTGTCTTTATTCATTTTTTTTTTTCCAGCTTTGTTGGTTTTCGTAGTATTTTTTTTTTTTTTTGTTGTTGTTGTAATTATCGGTTTGTCTCGATGAGGTAAAAAGTCAAAATCAAAATCTTAGAAAAATAATACATAATTGACAGGTTTTTTGGATTCTGTTGTAATTTTATACTTGTAGATTTCTCGAATCAATAATCCAAAAAATTATTGGCAAACTAATAAATAAAGGCGTAAATGTTTTGTTTAAAAACAAAAATTATCCAAAAAGATTATGAAGCCAAAACAGGCCTTAAAACTCTTTCCCTATTTGTTTGTTCAGATAAATAAAAAACGGAAAATGTGCATGTGTGGATATGGAAATGTTTGACTTTGATGGGTTAATTGGTTAGTCCGTGGTGAAGTATTGAATGAGAACTTTGCTGCAGTGCCGTCAGAAGACCCTTGATTTTGCAGTGTCATGCGAGAACCGGAGTGAGAATAAACAATGTACCTTCCATTTCTGTCACATTTGCCTCCTCAACAGGTCCTCCACATTTCTACTTTTCTCCTTCTGCTGATAGACTTATTTATTAAAAAAGTTGGTCCCCTTAGTAGTAGTAGTAGTTATCAGCCTCCATTTTTATTGTTTCATATTTTTATTTTTGGAAAAAAATTAATCTGATGAATGACTTCCAAGCCTGTTTTTTGAAGAGGTTTTTTGAACTAACCAGTCTGCTCTGAAACTACTAAAAGCACATTGAAAAGTTCAACTGTTTTTGAGATGTGTTCTCCCTCTCTCTCAACTTATAGCTGTAGTCTGGTTTGCTTTGTTGGTTTGCAATAGATATGGAGAGGAAGCGGAAGAAATGGCTGCAATGGGCGGTTGGAAATGTCCCAGATGCAGGGGCATCTGTAATTGCAGTTTTTGCATGTAAGTGCTCATCCTGCTATTTTGTGGAATTCCCATTTAGGAGGTCTAGGTTTTTGTGTTTTTTCCTTCTTCTTTCTTTTTCGTCTTGTTGATAGTTTATTCAGCAATTTGAAATTGCTTTCGTAGGAAGAAGCGAGGCTGTTGCCCTACTGGGAGGCTTGTGCTTGTTGCAAAGGCAAGTGGGTTTACTTCTGTGTCTGAGATGTTGCTGTTAAAGAACTCTGAGGAGGCCGGGGAAGATGCGAGTCCAGCATCAGAAAAGGAGGTTGTTCCAAAGGAGGTACCCTAAATGTCTTTGGTTTCCAGTTGTAAAGATATTATTTATGTCCCTACACTTAAGATCATGAACACAATCACTTTTGTAGGAGGATGGAGTGGCTTTGACAAGAGAAAGTATACAGGAGAACGGTTTTGAGAACAAAAGTTTCTTGAAGTCTAAACATAAAACTTGTGGTGGTGTTGATGAGGAATATGGAAATCCCCAGAAGGAAATGTTAAGAAAGAATGATGACAGTGAGGGGGAGACTAAAAAGATAACAAAAGAAGGAGGTGCCTCACCAAAAATGCTGACTTCTAAGAAGGTCAGGAGATCATAAATTTCTATTCCTGCATAAGGTCTGGATTCAAGCTTTTGGGAATGGTGATGAATATGTTATGTGCTTCTTGATGTTTTGAAATCTTCATTGACTTGCAGCAGGAGCCTGCAGTAGCTTCAACCAGAGGACGTAAAAGACGAAATTATTCAGATGAGAGAAAAAGTTATTTGAAACTTCCTCAAGGGATTGAGTTATCAAATGTTGCTCAAATTGACCTGCCTGCTGAGGATATTGGACATGCGTTGCAATTCCTAGAGTTTTGTGCAGCTTTTGCAAAGGTACAGTAGAATATTCACTTCACAGAGAAATCAGTTGTAGGTCCATTCATTGAGTTAGGACCCGACCTTTGCATTTTTGTGAAGTTTATAGCATAAACTCCTGCTAATTTATGATTACCAGTTAATTTCATTTTCCACATTTTAATGCCTTAATGGTTGAGGGTTTCAATTCAAGTTTTTCATGTATCAAATCATTGAAGAAGTTTTTGACTATTAATTTGTTCATGGGTTGTACTTTTGAAGGAAAGGGACTGAGATTTAAACCTCCACTTCCATGTTTCTAATTCTGCGTGTAAACTTGGTAGTGTTCTTGTAATGACCTGCACCAACTCACCTTCTAACCCTTAGCCTTACCAAGTGGCTCAAACGTTATAACTCAAGTTATAGTAGCTAATGGGCATTACCTTATATGCCAATCCACTTTTCTACATAAAGCCGACGCGGGACTTGAGGAGCATTTTACACTCTCCCACACTTAAAGATCGTAACGTCCTCGTTGCGCACCATGATCCAATAATTTCCACCCACTAAGCGGTGCGGGACAAGTATCTGCTTAAGCTTCTCAAGCTTGTCTCATGTGGGACCCCGCCCAAGCACGACAAGCACCTCAAGTATCTGCTTAAGCACGTCTCTTTGCAAGACCCGCCCCACACTTCCAGTTGTAGTCTTTGATACCACCCCCACCAAATGACCTATTAACCCTAATCCTAACCAGGTGGCTCAAAATTTATAACCCAGGTTAGTAATGAGCATTACCTTATCTGCCGATTCACTTTCTTACATATAGCCAATGTGGGACTTACAGAGGATTTCACAGTTTTGCTTTCGAGCATGTAAACTTCTTAGTGACTATCATGTGAGAACATGTTGATGCTGGACTGGATTTGTTTCTTGTTTTTGTGGGTTGTAATATAACCCACACCTTATGAAACACTGACTTCTAGAGATCGCCGCATCCGTGTCAAAACACTCCGGGGATGCGTCACACTGGGGACACATATGGAATATGCCATGTATTGTGTCCATTAAATTGTAATAATTTTTATATGGTGGGACACGCTGGGGGATTTTTATTATTTTTAACAGCTTTTTTGGGGTAAAATATTTTTATCTTCAAACTTATTTGGCCAAAAGTGCAGATAGTATTCATATGTTTATGCATATAGACTTGTACGTCCAATTGATAACGCGTCTTACATAAGTGCTAACCTAAATATATGGTGGTTACAATGTAAGTTTGCATAAATTGTATTTAAAAAAAAATCATGTGTCCCCATGTCCCCATATTTTGAAAACTCCTGTGCCATGTCCGTATCTGTGCTACATAGCCCTCACCTTGAAAATTCGAGTGGCTTTTGCTAATATTTCTATCCCGCCGAAACCTATTAGAGACACAAACTTATTCTACTTTGTCAGAATTTCTACTTCAATTTCCGGCTATGGTTGTTCATCTACACGTAACTGTGGAATAAAATCTCTTGAGGTTCATCCATGGTTTTGTGTACATCTCTCCTTCTTGCAGCAATGAACAAAACCCTTCTTCTGTTGTCATATATAAGAGTGAGACAACTTCCGCGGCAATTTAATGAGCACCATTTTCCTGAAAACTTGTTGTAAACATTAGGTTCTTGATATAGAGGAAGGGCAGTCGGAATATTTACTCCAAGAATTAGCATGTGGACGAGGCTCACTTCGGAGCATGGACTCCTCAATTGTCCAGCTTCATGTCAAATTGCTCTCCATGATACAAAAGGATACTGGAAAAGAGTATGTTTCCTTGTGATTTTACCTGATAGTTCAACTTGGTTTTCATCTTAAAATTAGTTGGGTATCCTAAAAACCAGTTTCTCTGCAGATATTCCTCTTTGAAAACTCAATCGAGAATGCCATGGTTGCAAGTGCTTTACAGATGCATCTGTGAATCCCAATTTCGATCAAGAGAACTGCTGCTGGATTGTTTGAATTTGGCAGCTGAAGGAGATGGAGAGTTAAGCTCTTCAAAGAAACTCAGACTTTTGAACTTTCTTTGTGATGAAGCTCTTGGCACCGAGTAAGCGCGAGCTTGCTGCTCTAGAATTTGTTCTATCACCTCTTTTCATTTGAGATATGACTCCTAGATGATTTTTTACATTGTTTTTCAGGGAGTTGAGGAGTTGGATTGATGAACAAAACTCGGAATTTCTTGCTGAAAGAGAGAAGGTAGTTAACTCAAATTTGGCAGATATGAGATAACCTTAGGGAGGGTATGCATACTATATAAGTTACCATCGGCATCTATACAAATATGATGGCGTGTGTAGGTGAGAAACATGAAAATGAAGCTGCAAGGTGAGCTGGCTACAGATATGCTCATGAAAAATGGTGTGCCTCACTCTGTTTCTGAACATCGAAATCTCGTGCTTAAGATAAAGGCAGAAGCAGCTCAAACTTTTGTAGAGACTTTGGAAGCAAAAGACACAGTAATGAAAAGTATGTTCTGCCGCCTACTGATACTCATCATGGTAGAGTTTCATATGTTTCTTTTTTGCCCTTTGTTGACTTTTCTTCATTAGCCCTTCCCTTTCGCATCTCTCTTTTTAACTTTTCCCTCCGCATTAATATTTTTTAAATAGTTTAGTCCCGAGACTTAAACGATATACTGATTGTGGAGGGTTGGAGAATACTAGTTTGACAGATGGTGCTTTAGGGTAGAATAGCTGGCACAAAGCTAGTGATGGACCACCAAAAAGGGGTTGGATGAGAGTAGATTCAGCCACGGGGTATGAGAAAGAAAGGAATGATGGAAGTTCTGAGACTTCAAACTAGTGGAGAAGACACCGGTGGTAGTCATTACTTGCTTGGACCTGAAGGAGAGCCGCTATATCGAGCATTTAAGCATGCAAATGGCATGTTACCGAGTGGGTATAGGAGGCAGGTGGCTGCCTCTACATAGCTGAGACTCTGATAATTGACTGATCTCAATTAGTAGTGGTGCTCGAATCCTTGACGGCTCGTTTGTCGGACGGATAAGGTTTTGGGTGGATAAGGAAGGAGGGTTGATATGTTATCTGGGGTGATTAGTTAATGAGGGGAGGATGGATAGATGATTTGTTTGAGGGATATAATAAAAGGCGTGACATATATATGCTTGGTTTGTTGAGTGGATATGAGTAGGTCGATAAGGAATTTAAAGGGAAATAATGGCCTTCTCAATCGCTATCAAACACCGGATTAGGCGGGAAGAGGATTACTCATCTGAGTAGATTGCTTATCCACCCAAATAGTCCCCTCAACAAACAACCCCCGAAGGTTTTACATGTTGAAGAGGTTGTCCCTTATCGTTCATAATCATCTCCTACGTAGAGGTGTGGCACACACCACGTCTCACTCTCATACACACCTCGCACGCGGACAAGAACACGTGCATGTGCTTGCTAGCTCACACGCACACGATCATGCTAACTAGCTGAAATGCAAAATCTCTCGAGGGAGGATGGGATGAGTACCTTGACCAAAGTAACCACCAAGGACAACTCATAGTTTGTCCCTATCGGGATCGAAAGTGTGAATGGACAAGGGAACAAGATAGTCTACGAAATTTGATCCCTAGGACCGTAGAAGGCATACATCTGATAAGATATCCAGCAGTAAGAAAAGCATCTCGCGGATGTGGGTGTCTTTTCTTGAAATAAGAGGGCATGTGTGATCACTAACAAATATCTCAACTTGCTTTTGGCAACTCCATTTTGTTGGAGTGTTTGAGCAAAGGAGGACTGATGAATAATACCACGAGTGTCAAAAAAATGTGGACAAAATTATTATGTTACCAGTAGTCCCAAAAGCTTAAGTTGTTAGGGAAATTGGCCCAACAATATATATCAAGCTATTTAACATTTGCCAGTTCGAGGGCGCTGAATGACTTACCACCAAACAAAGGGCGACAAAAGGTGACCAACATCAACCAAAGAAGACAATCAAATAAGGTAGAACAATAGCCGAAGACAAGAACGCAAGTCCAAGGTGAGAACAACAGCCAAAACAGCGATCGACCAATAGTCAAGTAGATGCGCCATCGATCCCTAAACTTGAGGCTAAGTCCCACTTAAAAAAAAAAACACAGACACGGGTACGTGAATCGGGTGCGGGTACATATCTAAGAGCCAGACACCTCAAAGCTGAAAAATAGAGGATTTGGGGATATGTATATGAATTTGGATATAGGTGCGGGGATTCGCTGAATATTTATATATATAAATTTATTTATACTATTTATATAAATACATGTGAAATTTTCTCATAAAAATATCCTTTTCTTTACACAATACTAATTTAAGTATAACTTATCTCCAAAATGTGGCCCAACCCCAATATATAGCCTTTTTCATAATAGATGGATACATTAACTCCACACTTCTTAAGCCCAAAGGAGCCCAAACAAACTTATCACTTGTTCCATTAAACAAAGAAGCCCAAAAGCCCAATTACAAACCCATTACTCCTATTTATTTAGGAAGCCCAATCCCAACTACCAAGTAATTTCATTGTAGCAGCAGCTGCTGCTCCTCCTCCTCCGACGATCTCCTCCTCCTCCTCCTTTGTTACGCTAGTTCTACTTCTCTGATGTGCGTTCTCTTCTTCCAAAGCAGGTACAATCGTACTCGATCCTCCTCCTTTTTCTTCAAGCTTCTTCTTCCTCAACTTCGAGAAGAATCTTATTGTTCCAACGTGTCCGATTTTCAACTGCTGCACCCGGTATCACTGTTCTAAAAGTCGCTTGGCGTTCGTCGCTCGGTTGACCACCTTCGAGCTTCGAGACCAATTAATCGCCGATTAATCGGCTTGTAGCAATTAGTCGGGTTTTTACTTATTTATATATAAATACTCCTCAATGACAACTCTTATAAAAAATTGAACATTCATCTATCAATCCATCAACATCAATTGTTTTTCAAATATGACATAGAAATCTCTTCTTTATAGAAAATTGTTAACATGATTATAACACCGGTACTAGGTATGGGCCATTCATTTATTAGTCACTTACCAATTATAATAACTTTATTTATATAAACCAAACAATACACTTCGTGTTAAGATTTAATAAAAAATATTACTACACTTGTTTCCAGAATCACTAACGTGTCAATATGGGTATGGGCTCTTCAAAAAAAAAAAAAACTAATGTTCGAGGTCGGTGCAGACGTGGAGTGAGGAGATCTCGAATTTGAGAGAGAGGCGATACGCGGCTCGGAGATCTCGTGTTTTAGGGTTTCACAGAGATATGACAGGTGACTCCGAGATCGATTAATTGATGACTGGGTGTTGAACAAGCCCTAAAAACTGTGATTTGAAGCCCTTAAACTGATTTGAGTATATAACAGTTAAACCCCTTGATTTTCCAAAATTATAGATTTTACCCCTATTAATCGCCGAATAGCCGACTAATCATCCATTAACCGATTAATCGACTAATCGCTGCTAGACGCCGACCGACTAATCGCCGACTAACTCCGATTAACCTCTTGACCTACTAATTCAACCGACTAGGCATTAATCTTATCGGTTAGGCCAAATTTCCGATTAATCGGCGATTAAATCATTCTTTTAGAACACTGCCCGGTATAGATACCGCACCCGTGTTGTGCCCAAAACTCGCGGATCCGTGTATCATAGAAAAAACAATGGCGATCTTTGGAATGCAAATGATCAACTAGACAAATGCCTCAATCGGTTGTTGATCTCGTCGAACTGTGGCAGAGAAGAACAGCGAACGACGGTGGAGGTCGAGGGTCGTGAGGGTTTCGATGGTGGATCTTGTGGGTTACGAGGGTTTTGAACAACGGTGGTCGACAGCAGTGAGAAGTCGGCGTCTAGGGTGGAGGATTAGGGTTAGGGTTAGGGTTGGGCTCTGATACCATGTTGGTTGAGAGAGAGGTACAAGTGCCTGGGGCATTAGTTAACCCTAAGATGCAAATTTTTCAATGCATAAAATTTGCATTACTTTATAGTGGTGTTAGGGTTGCATGCAAAATGCTTGATTCTTTTCAACTGATGTTTTGCTTTGCTAATCCCCCAAGGGACACGAAGATCAGATGCTGTCAGGTCAGAAGCTATGTTTTTGGATGGAAATGGCCACAAATTCTGGAAATTAAGAGGCTACTCTGGAAAAAGAGAGATTCTGATTCAAGGTGAGCTATAAATAAAACTCTCCCGAGTTTTTTAAGGTTCTGACCTGGTTCTTGGCTGCAATGTTGTTGAATTTACTTTTGTCCACTCGTTTAGCTTTTGTTTATGTTTGTTTCTGCTTTCTTTTAATTTGTAGATATTGGAAAAGGGGATTCATTGACTCTCAAGGACAGGTGGTTTAGCTGCAATTTTGATGAAAGGGAGACCATTGAGAATTATTATTTGAGGTATGGTTACCATTCTGGGGCATAAATCTCAGTTATGACACTAGTATTGTGTAGGAACTCAGAATAGATTTTGGCTATGTCTGCAAGTGAACTGCATGTAAGCTTGAAGTATCGACGAAAATGTTTAGTGCGAAATGCAATCCAAATGGTGATATGTTCTGGCGTTGAAATTCCGACACTATTTTATTGTTAATACTTTTTATTTTTTTTGATAGGCAATACTTTTAATTACATACTCTCTTTTTTCCCTGTTGCAGGCAGCTAAGAAAATGAGCCGGGGAAGTCATTTGCATCGTTTCAACAGTTTATGCATACCAGGTTACTGCCTGACTTCTTGCCCTGTTTTCACTACAAAGCTTCTCATCTAACTTTTGACTGGGCATCTTTGTATGTGCAATGACAGCATCCTAGTGTATGCTTGTAAGTAGTTAATGTTCATATTTCCAGCTCAAGTTATGAAAATTATTGCTTGCCATGATCTAACAATTTTAAGTGTTGCCATTCAAAAAAAAAAAAACAATTTTAAGTGTTGCTTGTTTATCAATTTATCATAGGGTCACCAATAATTAATGGTAGGGTAAACTATAGTTAACCCCCTCTAACTAAGCCTCACGTGCACTTTGCCCCCTCTAACTTTTTTTTGACACTCAACCCCCTCTACCTAACTGAAATTCAAACGGTCATAACTTCTTCGTCCAAAATTGAAAACATGCAAATTATATATCGATTTCGAGGTCTTGAAGTCAGCTGTTTAATGACACCAAAATCACATCACGCTTCAAAGCACACAGAAAGTTATGATCAAAACGGTCTTTCTGTCTACCAGCCCTTACTCTTTTGATCATAACTTTTTGTGTGCTTTGAATCGTGATGTGATTTTGGTGTCTTTGAATCGTGATGTGATTTTGGTGTCTTTGAATCGTGATGTGATTTTGGTGTCATTAGAAAGCTGACCTCAAGACCTCGAAATCGATATATAATTTGCATGTTTTCGATTTTGGACGAAGAAGTTATGATGATCAAAACGGTCTTTCTGTCTACCAGCCCTTACTCTTTTGATCATAACTTTTTGTGTGCTTTGAATCGTGATGTGATTTTGGTGTCTTTGAATCGTGATGTGATTTTGGTGTCATTAGAAAGCTTACCTCAAGACCTCGAAATCGATATATAATTTGCATGTTTTCGATTTTGGACGAAGAAGTTATGACCGTTTGAAGTTATAACCGTTGAATTTCAGTTAGTTAGAGGGGGTTGAGTGCCAAAAAAAAAAGTTAGAGGGGGCAAAGTGCACGCGAGGCTTAGTTTGAGGGGGTTAACTATAGTTTACCCTTAATGGCACTAGTAATGAAGTAAATCAACTTTAGGGTTCAGAATGGAACATGTATGTTAGGAATGAAGGAAATAAACATAGGGGATTCGAGCAAATGTTGTCATTGGTGGTGCATATTGCATGGACAGGGAGTTTCCTGTCTACGGTAGCTTTTAAGGTGCAACTCTATCATATAAAGGCGTTTTCCCGAGCTAATAGGATCAGTTTTAAGATTTTCTACGATACATTTTTGTTTGGTATTGCTTTTGTTTCGTCATCCGTATATTGTTTGGGGAACAAAGAGACTTCCGAAAAAACGTATCTTTTCCCATGTCATTTTCCTCTCTTTTTTTCGCTAAGTAAAAATAATGGGAAAGGGACCGGCGAGTGACCCACGAGGTTCCTACCCACTATGGAATTTTCAGTTGTGGCTATTTGTCCCAATTAGGATCGTCACCACGGGACGCTCTTGCGAGTTAACTACCGTTTGGGGGAGGACAGCCTGTCACCACAGCCTCACCAAGGTGCGAGGGGGACTAAGGGCCCTTCACACAACTTCTGGTCCAAGAGCCCTACTGCCCACAAGCGGGATTCCAACCCAAGACCGTATGGGAGGGAGGGAATTTCGTCCCAGCTCCTTGGCCATCTCGGCTACCAGCTTGGTACTTTCTGAAATTGTGTTGTTTCAGAAATTTTTGGGAAAACCATTCTAGGAAACCGTTTTCTATGCAACTTTTTCTGCGTCTTGCGGAAAATGAAAACAAAAACAACAAACTTCACCAAACAGGCATTGATGCCAATTGTGATTACTGTTATATTTGCTGGCTTCCATATGATGAATTTTTAGTTTTTGTTTTTCGACTTGTGACTCGGTATCGAACAGTAACCTAACCTTACCTTTGACACTGCAAAATATGAAAGCATATGATCCCTTTATCTTTCTATTTCAGTTCAATGGGAAAGTAGGGACAACTTGGTTCTGGACCTTCTCCTTCGTTTATATTTCTTTTTCCTCTAGTACTACTAGTAATACACAGTGCCAACATCGCAAAAAACTTATTCAGGAACGAACCCGACTTTAGTGGTTAATTAGTTGAGATGTTGACCCCAAACAACTTAACTGCCCGACCAGTTTGGGTCGATTCAAGCAGTTCGGGTTTTGCTACTAAACCTGACTGGTTTTGGGGCTTCCAGTCTATGAAAAGACGCTTATCTGGTCCGGTTGAGCGAAGAAAACTAACCATATCTCCCGCACTCACCCTCTTCTCTTTTACAAACCGGTTCCACTCGCTTGTGAGCATATAACCTTGGCTGCTTTTCCAGAATGAGTATTTGAATCTCCAAAGTTTCCCGTCATTGTCCTCCATGCACAAGAAAGCTCCTCTGGAAGTGCTTGCGACATGAGCCAGAAAGTGCTTATGGGCTTGGTGCTTCGGTATGGCAAACCGATATTGTTTGATATCACTCCGCGTTACCACTTTATTAAAGAGCTTCTCTCTCTTCGCGCTGTAATTGTCTTTGAAATGGCAAGAACTTTCGCTTCGCTCAGGTTCGTGGTAATGTATGTGTGTCTGAATGTTCTCTCTGGAGCCTGAGTTCATCACAGGCTCCATACTAGTGTTGATTTTGACTAAATGTTTTGGCAACCCACTCGAGAGATCGAGAGAGAGAGAGAGAGAGAGAGAAAGAGATGGAATTTTTGACTTCTTTGGGGATATACAATAGAGAAGCTACGGGATCAGATTAACGGGTAGGTCACTTTATATGAATGCGAAAAGGAGTTCCTTAGGATATTTGGGTTCATCCACCAACAAGAGCAGTGATTGATCTACCTGTAAATTCCGGCCACAATGTGCACGACACCTGTCTCTGATCTACGTGTAAATTCCGGCCGCAATGTGCACGACACCTGTCATGAGATGAAGGGCCAGAATTTACTTGTGGCCCGTAATGGATGAGCGCGTGTGCCCATTTCCTGGTGAGGAAAGAAGCAAGCAAGTTGACACACAGAATATATGCCACTTTAGCACTATAACATGTAAGTTCGCTCATGGTTTAAGCATAGAATCTATTGATATAGACGTAGCAAAGCATTACTTCTGTGGGGATATACAATAGAGATGCTACGGGATCAGATTAACGGGTAGGTCACTTTATATGAAGGTGAAAAGGAGTTCCTGAGGATATTTGGGCTCAACCACCAACAAGAGCAGTGATTGATCTACCTGTAAATTCTGGCCACAATGTGCACGACACCTGTCCCTGATCTACGTGTAAATTCCGGCCACAATGTGCACAACACCTGTCATGAGACGAAGGGCCAGAATTTACTTGTGGCCCGAAATTGATGAGGGCGTGTGCCTTTTTTCTGGTGAGGAAAGAAGCAAGCAAGTTGACACATAGAATATATGCCACTTTAGCACTATAACATGTAAGTTCGCTGATCATGGTTTATAAAGTATAGATATAGATATAGACATAGCAAAGCATTGTCCTGTCATAAACTTTGACTAATCTTTCATGCATTAGGAACTTTTCTGGCGGAACACGACAAGTAATGACACCATGCTGGGTAAATGCATGAAAAGAGGTCACTAACTACAACTAACACCGCTGACTTTCATTAATCAAAAAAAATAAGGCACGAAAGGAGCTTAGATGTTTACATCTTTAAACACCATTGGCGCTATGTAGCTTAATTTCTTGCTAACTCTGATATAGAAAATACAAGCGTGCTAGCAAAGACAAATTTCTAGTACTTACAAGAATAATGCCTGTAGCTATGATGTCCCAAAGTTCTTTGTAACGTTATTATAAACTTCTCTTAACTCTTTGCACAATTTTAGTATTATGTTTGTCACCAGCAATCCGTAGTTGAAGTTCGTTCTTTTACCTTAAGAAAACAATTCGAGAAAAGTGTTGCGTAGTTAGAATGAAAAGAAGCAATTAACTACTGGAATCTAATGCAATGCTTTCAATTAATCAACAGGAAATACTAATCAACTTGAATTAGGCAAACTAATAACCGTTATTAATCACTCTTCTCTTCTCTCCTCTCTATTTTGTCTCTCCATACTTTGGGCAGCTAGGGTTTTAGTTTTGGGGGAGGCGGCTAGCTCCTCCTCCTCCCTCCCCTCTCCTTCCCTTTTTGTCTCTCCTCCTCCTTTCCTTCTTTTCTCTCTCTCTCTCTCTCTCTCTCTCTCCCCTCCCTTTTCCTCCTTTCTTTTCCAGGATTTATGTTTTGTGTATGGCTCTAAGCTTGTATCCACCAAAAAGTCACATTTCATGGATCATTGAAACCCGACGGTGGCGGTTCTTGAGGCAGTGACGATGGTAGGTGGTTGTGCTTCCGGAGGTGGAGGCTGTGAGGACTTGATGGGGAGGACTTGATGGGGCATCTGTATAGGGCTGCCTCGTTGCGGCGGGGACGGAGGATGTGGCGGTGGCAAGGGCTGTTTTGAGGCCTTGATGTAGAATACGTGGAGGCCCAATTTCATGACCAATTGAACAGGTTGAAGGCTCGGAAACCCAAACGTTGTGAATTTGCAAATTACTCAATTTGGCAACTTTCGGACGAGCTTGGATCGGGTCCAAACTTGGTGGGTTGACTTATTTTCGTGTTGCGGTAAATACTCATCAACCTAGGGTTGATGATCAATGGTGTCTTTCGGCCTAATTCCTTCGTTTAGGCCTCCAATTGGACGTTTTTGCCGTTTTAGGAAATATTTGTTTCATTAATAACTTTTAGCATATAATTCGGTAGAAGTTGATTCTTTTTGAGAAAGTCATATTTTCCTTTCCTTTTTCCAATTTTATTATTTTTCCCAAAATTTGAGAATTTTCGTTTTTGAGTTAGGATTTTGCTAGGGATACGCCTTTGTCCTATACAAGGGGTTGTAACCTAATGTTTATGCAGCTTTTTATCAATAATATTCAGACTGTCTTTTTCTGTTGTGGACTCGAGTTTATCATTCGTTCGATTAGTACGCAACTAATCTCTTTGTTATTTCCGTTGTGTCAGGCCTAGTATAGAGGTGGTTGTGAGGCTGATTTAGGGTCTATTGTGGGGGCTGTTTGGGGCTATGTTTGGCCTTGGGGCTGATTTAGAGAATGGTGTGGATGCTGCCTTTGGCTCAAGTATTTACTTTTGTAGTTAGTGTTGGAAAAAAGCTTTTAAAAGTTTAATTAAAATAATTTATTTTATTCATTAAATTTGGAGGTTATATGTACCCTTATAATGGGATATAAATTACCACTCGTTACGTCAAAAATAACTTTAAAAAATGAGAATCAAATTAGGTGTTTATAACTCCCTCCTTGTAACTCCCCACTAGTATATATTCGTGGACTTTCATAACCATTATTAGATGTTGGGAATATTTTTTTTATATCCCTTCGACTTTGATTGAAAATTCAACTTGGTCCTTCGCTTTTTAATTTCGACAAAAAAATACTTCTACTTTCGAATTGGTTTCAATGTCAACCCTGGCTTGGATGCCGTTTGATAATTGGATGGAAAAGAGTCATGTGCCCAGCACATGACTTTTTTTGAGGGGTAAAATTGCTCATTCCCCTTCCTCCCTCTTCCTTCCCCAGTGTACCACCACCACCCTACTCCCCATTTACTCCCAAATTTGAAAGCGGGGGATTAAGGGTTTGGATTTGGGGGTATTGGGTGATGACGTATTTGCCGATCGAAATGGAAGTCGTCGAAGAAAAGGGTAGGGGTACGTAAGGGAGGAGATAAGGTAAGGCGATCGGTGGCGTTTGTTTTTCCTGAGTCATTGCCTTTGGATTGGATGGTTAGGGTTCTGAATTTTCTGGGTCGGGTTCAGGTTGTGGCTATGGAGAGAGAAGAGATAGCCTCTTCTGCTTTCACTTTCAAACTCAGGGGCTAAATTTGACATTTATGCTGACATTGACAAGAAAAATTCATCGTACATGAAAACATTGAAATCAAGAACTCACTTCATTTCAATCTGTTGCGTTTTCTGTGTCGATTAAGTCAGAGAATTAAATGGCTTGAGTCTAGAGAGAGAAAAGTGGGGAATAAAGGAGTGATGCCAGAGAGAGAGAGAGAGAGAGAGAGAGAGAGAGAGATTTGAGAGCTTTTTTCCTTTTTTGCAAACAGATGAAGCTTTTTCCTTTTTTTTTTGGCCAACAGATCGAAATTGTGAAGTGTAATGACAGTTCCACAACAAGCACGAGGAGCTTCCAAGGAATCCGAGCTCTTACAACTCTTTTTGGACGAAAAAAAATCAGAACTTTAATTTCTCCCATTGTTAAGATGGAAATCCCATAAACCCACATGATAAATCCCTGAAGTATTAATGAAAGAGGGTGTGTTACAAATGTTTTAAAGCCTGCGTGCATGTATGCAAAGAGATATGAGAGAGAGAGAGAGAGAGAGAGAGAGAGAGAGATTGGTCAAAGATTTCACAGTGGAGAATAGGAGTCCATCGGACATCACTGGTCGGAGACCATACTATCGTTAGAGTCAATTGGAGAGCACTGAGGGGTTAGGCATAACCTGATTCACCCTGTTCTTGGCAAGAAAAACTAGGTGGTGGTGGTACGGCTAGGAAGGGAAGAAGGAAGAAGGGGAATGGGCTATTTTACCCCTCAAAAAAAGTCATGTGCTGGGCACATGATCTTTTTCCATCCAAATATCAAACAGCATCCAAGCCAGGGTTGACATTGAAACCAATTCGAAAGTGGAAGTATTTATTTGTCCAAATTAAAAGGTGAAGGACCAAGTTGAATTTTTGATCGAAGTCAAAGGGATATAAAAGAAATTTTCTCTTAGATGTTAGTCATGGGCTTTTATGTCCTATATTGATTAGAGTGTTGATGATTGGCCTATATATATATATACACACACATATATATGAGCGTAAGAATCCATGAGTGGTAGAGAGTTTCACTACGGAAAATATGAAGTATTGCTTGTGTTGTTTTATGAATAAATTAAGGCTTAGTCCAAAAATTGCCTCTTAATTCTCATTAACGACTAGGGCCTATTTTTATTTATTTGCAAATCTAGGTAGGAAAGTGTGGACCTGTCATTGGTTGTCATTTTTAGATTGAACTAGAGTTCTTGGGAATTTGGGCCAATTACCTAGATTGGCCTGTAATTTATCCTTGTTTTACAAGCTAAGTGAGATATAGTTTTGAGTGTCTAGTATTTTGAGCATACGGGCGGTGCTCGGTTCACAGGGAGAGCTCTAGCTGCACGCAAAGCTCCCAAGGATCGTTGTCTTGGAAGTGGAATGTCACACAACTCGGTACAAGCGGGGACATATCTTCTCTAAGAACAGCGCTTTACGCGTGACTCAATCCACATAAGTTTTTTTCTTAAACTCGTAGTACTTTTGTGCTTACATAATTATCTCAATATTTTATTGATATGTTGTTGTCTCTTGTTATTATAATTTACAAAAATTCTAACGAATATTTCCAACAATTAGTTCTTTGGTAACTGTAATTTAATTTTATTTTTGTTTCTTATACGAAAAATTCTTCAAGAAGCTGAGACGTTGGTTGAGAATTTCCGAGTAGCAGCGGTGGGAGAGCGTTGTGCACTCTCTCAGGCTCTCTCAATCCTTTTCTGTTCTTGTTATATTGGATTGTAGTAGTAGGTTTTTTTGTTTTTTTTTAAATTTTCTTTAGCTATTTTCTTGGCCTGTGGTGTCGGTACATTATATTCTCGTTTTGTGGGCGCATTTTCTTCCACGTTCTTTTCTCTAGGAGTATAATAACTCGAAGCTTTTGCACCATAGATCTTTCCCTCAATGATGGTGAAACAACAACCGTATTTAGATACTTCTATCCCTTTAGCTTTCACAACTTTTTTTTCCTTCTTTTTATAACTCAAGTGTTCGGGTCAACTTTCGCACACCTTGATTAATTTGGGGGACTATTCCTGCTGCCCACTTTCGGGAATTGGTTACCAATCTCTTATGTGTATGTTGGCACCAATCTCCTAACTGGTTGTAGCTCCTCTTCCTCTATGCATGGACAAGCCAAGATATGTATACATGTACGTACACCTAAACATGGTACAACGGACTGCTAGTTGATTTGCACGACCGTTAACTTCACGCTTAAAAAAGATGACTCGCATGACCTTCAACTTCATGTTTGAAAAGATGACTTGGACCTCCTTCAATGAGGCTCTGTTTGTTTCAAGAAAAAATATTCTACGGTGTAAAATATATTTAAATTATGGGTTAAGGTTCAGAAATTGAATCAGGTTTCAATTGCAAGTTTCACTATTCTTATTCTCCGAACTCAAAATTCAGGATAATGAAAAGGTAATATTTGAGTTTCTGGTATATCTGTTGTATTCGGACTAATGATAATAGACATGTTTCCACTGAAAATCCATTTAATTCGAGGAAATGACTTGTCTTGAATAGTGGAAAAACAAGTGCAAAATACCGAAAATACAAGACATAGATAGCATAGCGTTATGGAGTTTAGGTCTAGTCCCTTGTGGTCCGGTCGTCCAGTTTTGAGCTTTTCTGAATTCATCAAAACTTAACTTAAATTAGTCGGACATTGTTTGGTATATGGAAACATTCGCGTTTGTGCAAGAACAAAAGGGCAGCAAATTTGGGTTGAAACTCCATCCGTCCATTTTTCCTTGCCTAAACGTGATTGGTTCAGATGGCAAATGATGTTTGGTCAAAATAATATACTATTTTGCATGAATAATTTTCTGTTCGACATCGACAAAGTGAACAGATCCGATCATTTTTCAGGTCCAAGATGAAATCATACGAATTCAAAACGGAACCGAACTGAACGCTAACAGACTGGACCTGAGCTCAGTCCACTGTGCTATTGCACCTCCTTGTTGCTTTCCCTTCATCAGCATCTTCCATGCAACTTGTTGATTTTGACATGGAAGAATAAAATTTACTGCTTTTGATATGAATTTTCAAAAGAGACGGGTCCTGGTCTGTCGGCAGCTTCCTGCCGAGCAGATGCAGAGTGGCCAATCTGACCATTCATCTTGGCACGGACAGCTCGGAACGATTCTGAGCACATACAAATCTGAATCGTCAATTGCTTGACTAAGATACGAGCCGTCGATTGCCGGAATGAGTGGCCGGATCGACTGCTCTGCACTGAGGAAGATTCCCGGTCTGTGGGCCTTTACAAGTATAGTGCCCGTAAAGTTTTCACTGGACTGGACCAGAATAATAGTAGTAAAAGTTTTGCGTGTCAAAATTCTCAAGTCTTCACCAAATGGTTTTAATTTTGGTGTAACCATCAATGTGGTGGACCAAAGGGTGGGTGGGCCTAGTAGTCTTGACATGAGACTTAAAAGCACTTGCTCTCATCTAATGACTCATGTTTGATTTTCTTTGTTAGCAAATTTTGGGGCTATCTCACTCTAAACTTAGGCTGCGTTCTCATAAATTTACAAGTCTGAAACTTATTTCGATATTTTTTATTTTCCGTAACTTTTAGTTAAGCTTTTCGTTGTAATTTTTGGGGTGATTTGTTTATCTCGACAAGACGAATCGTAAAAATATACAAATGTGGACTGATGTTGAAAAAGTTCAAACAAGACGACACTTTAAACAAATAAAACAACTGCTTGATAGTTTTTTCATCTTTGTTGAACTTTTTTTTGCTTTCTGTTATAATTTTGTACCTTTTAGAGTCTCTTCTCGAGACAGATGATTAATTCAAAAAGTGTAACACGAATCTAACAAAAATTCAAAAGATGAACAAAACACACCAAAAAAAAAAAACGAAAAAAAAAAAAGAGTTTACAAGAATGAGCTTAAGGCTGTACAAGTGTTTGTAAACATTAGTCCGAGGTACCGCGCAGTTGGCCCAGCATAATTGACTACTTAACTAGAACTAACTAATTTCCAATTCTTTATTTAAAAGTTGTACTGTACTAGTTGACAAATGTAGTAAATTCTTCGACTGACGGGTGTTTCCCCCGCATTTTAGTATGGTAAAATAATACTCCATCCGTTCCATAATGTTTGTTCGGTCCGCAAAACAAGAACATAAAAATAACACAATTTTTGCAAGAAAAATTAAATTTTTTTTCAACCATTCACTAAATATTGATGAGTTTATTTTTTAGTTCTCGTTTTGCGAACTATACAAATATTTTAGGACGGAAGTAGTAATATCTATGGCTGATTAGCTAATGATACTAATAGACAACAAAATCAAGTACTGTATCTAAGAATTGACTCCATAGTCGCCGCTGGTCCAAAATTCTGGCTCCGCCTCTCGTCTTCAAGAGCATCGCCTTTGGAAAACAAGAAGAAAAGGGACAAACAAAAAAGCTAATTGGAGTGAGGAATCCCGGGTGTCTTTTTACGGAAAAGAAGAAACATAAAGTCAGAGGGTAGCAAGATTTTCAGATAAGCATATGTGATATGGGAATTCCCACTCTTTTTTTTTTTTTTTTTGTTCTTTGATCATCTGAGGAATCCTAACTTTGAGCAACCAAAAGAAACACCATACACAGCACGCTGCTGCGATCACTGGATTGGCGTCGTCCCGAATCCGAAAAAGCAACCCGAACCGTCCTTTCATTGATTGAAAAAACAGGTCGATCAGACGTTTGTTGATCGCCTAGCGAAAGAATCACATTTTCGCGATTGTTTTTTTGGACATCCATAGCCTCTATGTATCAATGTGAATCCCTGACTCGATAATTGGTGCTTGATCGGTTTGATTTTTTTTTTTTTTTTTGTAGTTCTACATGTTGAGACCTAGAAAAATAATGGTTGAGATAATTTCTTTTGAACTCGGAACAATACCCCGTTCAACATCTTGTTGGGTCTGAGAGCAGCACAACAGGCCCCTGGGGTCTCTCTAGAAGGGACTAGACCGTCCAATTTCTCATTTACGAGCCTGTCTTGGATAAACTTTGATTATCGACCATCAACCATGGCAAAATTCATATTGGTTGGATATTAATCAACACATAATCGATATAGATTTATCGTGATATAAAGGGTCTTCATCCAGGATGATGGAGAGCTTTTTTTCAAGATATGCCTTCCAATATTATATGTGTTGTGCCCTCTGAATAGATCAAACCAAAACCAAAACACACACACACAAACACGAAAACAGAGTATTACGTGATTCCTAAAAATCGGATATTCCACGGAGGAAACAGAGCAATTATGGTCACCGGAATACAAGAGCTTTACGGGTGGGTTTCTCTCAAACTCACCACACTCACCTGACCTCTCTACATTGCTTACAAAACAGACCTCACTCTCTGAGGTTTTCCCTCTCTCTATTTTCTGATCTGATGCAAATAAACCAAATACAAGGCTAATTCTTATCGACCCAAGGCTATGTATTCGCATGTCACAGGGAGACAAACAAAATGATCGAGCAGCTCAGCCATTACCCCATCTACCAGTCAACAATAACATTTGTTTTTATCATTGAGATGATGTGAGCCCAAGAAGGGGAGTCCGTAAATGAGCAAATTAGATGGTTCATTCCGTACGAGCCCGGCCAGTTTTGCTTACACGATCCTGTGTACACCAAATTTATATGGGAATTGATATTCACGCTCTATTTTTTTATGTAGATGCTCTACTTTCAATGTGAAGTTACTAGTAATTTCATGAACAAAGTGGAGCTCCTCCATCAAAAAAGAGAGCGTGAATATTAATTTCCATTTATATACCCATTTGTGTGAGATCCATTTTGGGATGTCAAACTAATGATTAGAGCCATATAATTTGTTTGAAACATTAGTTGAAGAGTCCTTACAAAAAATCAACTCATTTGAATATCGGTAAATGCTTGATCAATTCATTCAATTTTTATCTCTGTGGATTGAAGGACAAACATCGATGAAGCCTTTTTCGAGATGCGAAATGATCTGATTTTTCAATAGAATTCTTAAAGACATTTTTAAAAACAAATTGAACGGGTTGAATAATTTGTTTGAGATTCTAAAATGAGTCCTATACAATCCGGTACCCATATGTTGTTTTATTTTTATTTTTTTGATTCTCTCCTATGGCATAATCAAAAGTAAGAAATTTCTAAAATTAGCAATGTTGGCCATAATATAGCTCATAAGAGCATCCCCATTGTAATAAGCAAATAACTATGGATAAGCAAATTTAACAACACCACTAAAAAAATACCTCACATTGTAATAAGCAAAGTTACAAATCTTTTACTAATAACCAAATTCTACTCATTCCAAAACCAAAATTAACAACTTTTACTAATAATCAAAACTTAATAACCAAACTCAAAACTCAATAACTCAAAAACGCCCCACATTGGAATCGTCTCATCGAGACGAATAATTTGGTATAGTCGGGTGCGTGATTGGAACTCGTTTGCGATTGGACATATGTGGATTGTGTATTTTGGGGGGTTTTTTTTTAGAGATGCAAAAATAACCAATGTGAAAGCAGATATTGGTAAATTTAACGTGGCACATTTTGGTTATTGATATTAATTATTCTCATTGCGGATGCTCTAAGGGTATAAACAAACTTAGCAATCCCTTTAATCCATACCCCCTTCCCCTCCCCCCTAATGAGGACCACACTCTTCATCATTCATGTCTCTCTCTTACAAATGAAGCGGTGCGCGTGCTGTATACCATCTGAACCATCTATCTCAGTAATCAATAGTCCGGATTAAAATAAAAAAAATTTGGAGAGGAGTTAATTTTTCTCCAGAAATTTTTGTAAAAATCTGGACCATCCGTAACACTTTTGAACTGTTGAGATTGCGCAACACTGTAGTGCACACTAATTGCGCAGCACGCCCCCGGTCCCTTGAAGATATAAGTAACCAAATATTTAGAAAAGATTTACGAAAAATATAGCGGTCAATTGTGTAACTGTCAATATTCAATTTATTTTAACTTTCACGTGTGCTTCTCGAGGAAAGTCGAATAAATTGAACGGTTACGAGAAAAAACCCAACCATTTGTGGAATTTTCGTTTGTTTTCCAAAATATCTTTATTTATCAAAAAACATGTTTGTTCACAAACTCACAATCCTTCCGTAACGAGCACGTACTGTATAGAGATTGTCTTGCGCACGTAACAGTCGTGAAAAAGATAATGACGGAGGTGTGCGAATTTGGACTGTTTGTTTCGGTTTTGGATGGTCTAGATTTAAATGAAACTTTTTTGAAAAAGAATTTTTAGAAAATTTTTTTATTTAAATTCAGACCGTTCAAAGCCGAATCATATGCACGCGATTCACCTCCATAAAACGGAAGCTCCGTTAAAAGATTTTTTCCCTCTATATATCAAGCCCCTTTGTTCTTGTTCTGATAAGGCTTCCACTTGTCGGATGAAGACGAAAGCCCTGTTCTTCTAAAAAAGCCACTGGCTTTCCCTCCAAAAATGAGCCAAATAAACCCACATAAAAACAAAAATAAGCCAATAAGCCAATTGTTTTGTCTTTATTCAAAAAAATTGGATTTCGGTCAAAATTTTTTACTTTTTAGATTCCTCTTGACATGAGGATGCAATAATCCCCAAAAAATTGACAATAAGCCAAGTTATACGAAAAAAATTTGAATAAAGACAAAAAATAAGCCACTTTGACTTATTTGTCCGAACACACAAACTCCTTAGAACTTGTTCGTCGAAGTGACCAATCACTTGCGGATAAAAAAAAATAAAAAAATCACTCTTTTCAAAAAAAAAAGAAGGGAATTTTATAGAAATGGTCCACCTAGTTTCACCCAAGTTTCATTTTCATCTTCTAAGTATCAATTGCAACTCTTTTGCCCTTCAAGTTTGGTTTTCGTACTAAGTTGGTTCAATTGATAACGTCTGTTAGTCAAACTGGACAAAAAAAATCAGATTGAGGGCAAACGCCATCAATTGGACCAGCTTGGTATGAACTGCAACGTCCAAACCGCCATCAATCAGATTTTTTCTGTCCAATTTGGTTGATAGAAGTTATCAATTGGACCAATTTGGTATGAAAACCAAACTTGAAGATCAAAAAAATTGTAATTGATACTTGAAGGATGAAAATAAGACTCGGATGAAACTAGGAGGACCATTTATGTAAATTTCTTTTAAAAAAAACACCAAAAAATAATTAACTAAGAGGTGATAAAAAATAAAAAAAAATAAAAACTACGGTTATTTTCCCTTCTCTCGAAAAAAAATAGGCATTTGCCACATTCCATGGCTAGTCTTTATAGTTCTTTCTTTCTCGCTTTTTTTTTTTTTTTGTGAAATGGCTTTTCATAGTTGAGTGTCCAAATTGGGGTGTTTCCGATAGTGAATGAATTTTGAAATTTTTTTTTGTTATAATCAAGTTAACGTTGTTAACTGTTTCCAGTAGTAAATAAGTTATTAAGAAATGTTAATGTGTTTTCACTAACTAATAAGTTGTAGATAAATATGTTAGTGAAAAAATATTGAGAAAGAAGTTGTTATTGACAAGTTGTAAAAGTGAACAAAATGTTAAAATGCCAAAACTTATTACTTAGTGTGAACGAGATGGTAGAATGACCTACGCTTTTTCCTCAAAAACTTAGTGGAAACTCCACCCAATTACATACACCTCGACTAACTTCGAACTCCAAAATTGACGATTTGACAACTTTCAATTGCCTCTTGTAAAAAATTAGCTCGGTTAGGACTCTTATATCTCACTAGAAAGTCAGAAGTTCAAATATCTCCACCTGTGTGTTAGTGTTTTTTTTTCTCTGTTTCTATCATATAATGATCTTATTTTTTGTATTGGTTGAGTTGTCAGGTTTGATTGTCTCCTGAACTCTTATAATTGATATAATGTAGCAGATGTGTACTTTGTTCTAAGGGTCATCATCGGGCCGGGCCGAGTCGGCCCAACCCACCAAGTCACTACCCAAGTTCGCCCACGGGTCTGGCCGATCGGGCTTTTACTTTTTTACGGACCCGGCGGGCCAGGCTACCTACCATAAATTGAAGCCCAAGCCCGGCCCACGGGCTAGCGGGCCAAAAACTATGCGGGCTTAAATTTCCTTGGGCAAGGGAAAAAAGAAAGGATTTTGTGGGATTTTGAGCTAATGGGTGGACCCGTGGGCGAGTATCACGGGCGGGCTACAGGGCCGGGGGCCTACGGAGAGAACCGAGTAAAAATTCATAGGTCCGAACCCGCCCATTACAAACTACAGGCCGGGCCGGGCTGACCATTTCACGGGCTCGAGCCGAGAAAAAGCCCGATAGGCCGAGCAGGCTTCGGACGGGCCACGGACATTCGGGCTAAACTGATGACCCTTACTTTGTTCTTCATATTTGTTCGTTAGCGGTGCGAATCGACTTTGATAATTGAAGAAGGTATATTCCTTCTTCTTCTTCTTTTTTTTGTTTTTTGGTGTAATGCTCCCATCTCATAAAATCGTGGAATTGAGTAACGATATTTTTAGCGGATCAAAATAAAAAATAAAAAGTAACGAATTTTTACTGTAAAGCATTAGCTTTGAAGTCGAAATAATCTTGTGCGAGTGGGGGCCACAAGAGCTTACACTTGGATGGCCTAAGGCTGTGTTCCCCAAACAAGTTAAGAACTTATTTTTTGTTGAATGAGAAGGGTTGTTCCGGAAAATAAGAAGGGTGGTATTTATTTTGGTAGAATTTATATAGGTACCAATGGGCGCTGAGAGGGAAATCGTACCGGCGGTTGCGCCGGGCCTTTTCCGGCCACCGGACGGCTGATCCGAGCAGGTCCAAAAATTCTAGAAAAAAAAACCAAGGGGGCCTACGCGGGAATCAACGGCATCCGAGGTGTGTAGGGTGCTTGATTGGAGTACCTTTTTTCCGTGTATATATGATAAGCCCCCTCGGGTTTTTTTTTCTAGAATTTTTGGACAGCTCGGATTGGCCGTCCGGTGGCCGGAGACCGCCCGGGGCGGCCGCCGGTACGATTTCCTTCCACCGGCGCCCATTATCATAGCAATAGTCTTATTTTTTGTACAATGCAATTTCAAGCTCAAAAATCATGTGTTTACGCAAATAATTTTCCTATCACTATAGATCTTGTTTGATAGATCTCATTGAGATTTTTAATACGGTGCAAAAAAATTGAAATTTTTTTTTTCATTTACATTATTTTTGAGTTTGAAAATATGAAAGGAATTTTTTTTTTTGGGTTTTGTGAAATGACCTTCTTATTTTTGAATGAGAAGTGCCAAAATAAATATTTATTTTTTAAGAAGATTTTCGAAACGGGGCCTAACTTCAAGAATTGAAACCGATGAAAGCGTCTGTGATAGTAGTACGACATGTTTCCAGGGTACTATTTGATAGTAGCTTCGAATTCGGGGGCGTGCTATGCAGTGTGCTGCGCAGTGTATTGTACATCATTTGGACCGTCTATCTCGACAATTAATGATCCAAATTTAAATAAAACTTTTCCTCGAAATTTTTTTATTTGCATCTGGACCATTTAAAATATTTTTGGACGATTAAGATTGCACAGCACACTGAGCAACACATATTGCACAGCACGCCCCGGATTGAGTAGCTTCTACTAGCCCCTTAGCTTTTAAGGTATTTTGTTATTTGCACAGGGTAAAATGGTCTTTCGCAACATTTTTGGCCCATCATCTGAATTCTACATAATTAAACTCGACCCCTTATTGAGACTAACTATTACCGTTAATAGATTGTTCACTACAAGAAAATGTGGCTTTAACGGTATTTTTATTACCGGCATGTGATAAAACGCCGCTAATATTAGTTATTACCGGCATTATTACTAATGCCGGAAAATATCATCTTTAAACGGCATGAGTTATAAAATGCCGGTAAAAATCACTCATAAACGGCATTATTGTAAAAAATGCCGTTTATAGTTTAGTTATGGGCGGCAATAATACCATGAACGCGCGTGATTTGTTCTCCCCTACTAAAACGATGTCGTCTAGTGTACCCTGGAATACTTTTCCCATTTTCCCTCCTGCTATTTCCCTCGTTGGCTTTACTTTTTACTCCGTAACTCTCTGCAAACAAAAATCCCCAAATCCAAACCCCAAAACGGAAGCCCAAACGAAAAGCCATCAATGGTGCCTGGTGGTCGATCGAAGCCCTAGCCCATCTTACTGGTCGTTGATATCTCACCGTACTCGTAGGTAGGCATGATTTCTTCTTCATCGATCTCTCCTATTTCCTTGTCACAAGATTTGGAGGACATTCATGCGTTCTAGGTTTGAACCTTGCATCCTCTCTCTCTCTATTTAGAGTTTTGGGTTTACAAAATTTTTGCATTTGTTCACCTTTGAACCTTGAATCCTGTCTCTCTGTTTAGGGTTTCAGATTTGCGCGTGAGTGCTCATAGCTCCAAAATCGATGTACAATGTTCTATTTTTGCCATTAGACTGCGGTTTGTCACGTGAAACTGTTGGTTTTGATTTTGTGAATAATGTTGTAGTTGATGGTACGAGAAACTTTTTTTTTTTGGCTAAAATTGGTGGAGACCATCTCGATTTTGTGTATAGATGTGGATCTTTCAAAGATGCACATAAACTGTTTGTTGAAATGCATGTTAAAAGAGTGAAGATAGTGGCCATAAGGTTGATGTTTTGTTAATATAATAATCCATTTTTAGGAGCAAATTTGTCATTTAGCATGACTTTGTTATTAGGAACAAAATGGTTCAGGAAATTTCCTAGATACTAGCAATTTGAAAGAGTAATCTCTAGACTGAAGAAAGAGTTGATTTGAACTTGGGACCATCCGTTCCTATGTCCTTAGATGTCACAGACTCACACAGCCATGTTCTTTTTGTCCACCAAGCTGAATTCTTCAAGGTGTTCTTCCCATTAGCATGGGTCATCACCGAAGGAAAACTACTAGGTGCCTAGAGAGAGTGATAAGGACATCGAAAGGTGTTAAATTGGGGGTTTTATGGTATCTGTTTGATTGAGTATTTATGCGCCACCTCATGTTAGAAATCTATGGGTCATGCAATTTCGAGTTGTGCCATTTTCACAAAACTGATAAATAAGGGTTGGAATTTTATTTTTCATATTGTTAGTGATGATAGTTGAAGTATTATACTACTACCATGAACAATCCAAAATACACACAAAACCGTGAAATAAGGTTTAGAAATTTATTTTGCATGTTTGCATAAGTTTCCTATTCTATCAATAGATATTAATTCTTCAAGTCTATAGCAAAGTGGCAAGATTTTTTTTCATTCATTTGGCTAATTAACTTTCTCAGTATCTGCTTTTTTTTTTTTGTGGACTGCAGAATAGAGGTAATGCATAGGTGTAGACATTATGATATGCGAATGTCTAATTGGTTAATGTATGAAGGACTCCAATTCCAACTGCTCAAAATGAGATGTCTAACGTAATTTTATATTTAGACCCTAACCCTTGCTCAAAATAATAGTGTACTGGGACTTGATCCAAACAACTGTATTGGACTCTAGACTAATTTTCCATATATTTTTGTTCATTAGGTATTAACATGGGATTGGGATGTCACCATTTAATGCCTTTACAGCTAAGCTAATAAAGGGTCAAGAACTTCAGTTGGAGCGGGTACATTCAATTTTAGTTGGAGTAAAGAAGATCTACCAATAGGTGACATGGCAGGCCGCTTACAAGTCATCTGGCATCTTAGCAAGAAACGCGAATTTGGCACCCGTAGTTTCACTGATTGGAGGGCTCCAGAGCTATATCCATACAAGGAACGCTTATGGCCAGAGGTTAAGGTATTTATTCTAGGGAAAAATTTCAGATTATGGGTTACTATTGCTACTGCTATTGTTGCTGAATCTATCTTCTAAGACTGGATTTTTTATCAGTTGAACTAATGTTGCTGCCGGTATATTGTTGGTGTTTAGTTGCTCTATGTTAATGCATATTTGATTGGCTTTCTGCCTTGTTTTGTGTTGATGTCTCATCAACCTTCATGTTAAAACATCATCGTATCATTCGATATACTTCTGTGTTGGCAAACACAACCGCACCAAATGTTTATAAGTATAATTGTCTAATATCCTTCGGAAAGAAGTGGAAGGATTGGAAAGAAGTGCTTAAAAGAACTACTTATGGCTTATAGGATAATGATGAAGACCGTTTGGCAAATTGTCCAAATAGGGTCAATCCTGATCTAGGGAGAGTTCTTGTTCAATTTTGGGGCACTCCAACATACTGCCTTGGTATCGTTTAGTTCTTGTTCCTCTTTCTAATTAATACGAACGCGTATACATGGATAGGTAATGCTGAATTTTGTTTGTTATTGGCACGCAGTAAAATCAACCGTGAAAGCATACGTCAGAAAATGGGACACATGAGTGGGAGGAAGGGCCATTGTCGTGTAAGGGATAAGGTATAGGACACTGTGTGTCGATAAATATCTATTTGTTGCTCGTCAGAAAATTAATTCCTGGAATGTCTTCTTGATACTGCACTTTTGCAGGATGTTAGTGGGCGCAGATGGTTTTTCAGACAGAGCTGAGGCAAATATAAGCCCTGATTCACCTGATTTTGCTTCTTTTGGTTCAGAAGGTAGTGGATCTTATTATTTGCAAAATATGCGCACAGAATTTCATAAAGTCTAACTTAATCTGTTGCAATTTGAAGAGGGCCCTAGGATAGAGAATTTCCAAATTATTGGCGAGGCTAAACCGGGGTACCGATTTCTACGATGCGAATTTCCTGTTCGTGGAGCTTCTCTTTGCATGTTCCAGGTAAGGTGTTTTGTTTCATACTTCCTTTTTCATAAGAAATAGTTAATCCATGACTGGTCCTCCATACATTAAAAGTTAACTTCCTTTTCATAAAGAATCATTTTTGCATGTCAGTGGGTTTATCATCTTCGGGATGGAACAAGGCAGTACTTAGAGGGTAAGTATTGGAATGACCTCTTTCTGCTTAATGCACAGGCGTCTTTTGAGATTGACTCTTTTGGCAATACAATACTAATACTTAAAGAAATCGATTTCTACTTTGTTTATTGGTTTTCCCTTACTCACTCTCTCCTTTTGCCGTTCAGGAGCTATAAATCCAGAATAGTTGTCGCCGCCGATGATATGGATAAACCTATAGCCGTTGAGTGTATACCAATGGATGACCGAGGCCTTCAGGTTTTCTACAAACCTTATTTTAAAGATGTGGTCTTGTTGTATAATTTTTCCATAGAATTATCTACTTGCGCTGAATTGAGATTGAGCTAAAAGGAGCTTTTAGTATGCAAAAAAACTCAAACTTCCTGCACTAAACAAGTATGTCACATATTTTGAAGAAAATCCCATTAGTGGAGTGTGATATTTAGTCAAAAAAGTTAGGTTGTCATTCGATAGTACATATGCTATCTCCCTGGGTTGTGGGTAGTCATTGAGATATCTTACACAAGGAGTGCATTTTTCTATTGTTTCGCTCAGCATTAAATATTTTGGTCTCAATTTCGGAAAGTTATTTTTTTATCATATTTCTAATTTTGGTTATAAAGTGTGATTTCAATGTCTTTGGTGTGGTGTGCATACATGTTTGCTAAAATGCTTGGTCAGGCCCACCTTCTACTAGGTGGAAGTTGTGATTTAGTTGGCTTTGTTCTTACGACTACTTTTTAGAAAAAGATTTATATGGAGAAAGGCCTGTGGTGCTCTTTAAGTCTAAATTATTGATTTAGTCCATTATGACATAGTCATAACTGGCTTGACCATTTGTGAAGAAAACATACTTACCAAGTCGAGACTCAAGAATCATATCGTCATTCATAATCCTACTCATTTCATAAACCGATTTGAATCAAGAAGGTTAAGCGTGCGTTGTAGGAAATGGGTTAATTCTGTTGAATGATTCAGTAATTGGAGAGTAATAAAAGAGTTAGTTTTGCCATGGTATCGGTCTAATTGCTATACTACAGCAACGCCTACCTACCATTGATCTCTCTTGTCGCACCAAAAATCTCGAGCCATAATTATAGTTGAAGCGAAGAAGTTTAATTCGGTTATGGTGTGTTACTTCATGCATACACGGTTAATGGTAGTGTTAGAGCTGTGTGATAATGTGTCTTTTTATTGAGATTGGTTTATACATTTGTGCTCAACCGAATGTACTTCCAAAAGCAGCTTCTTCATATGAAACAGTATAATTTGCAATGTTCGAAATGTACTTCCCCTAGGTTGCAGCATCACCAAATGGAGATGCACGGGAGATCACACAATGTCACTACCGGAGCACAATGGAAAGGTAAATTCCAGTTTTGTGGTACTTTTTGAGGCAATGAAAATATAGTTGATCATTTGGTTGATTGAAAATACACCTACCTATAAATTGGTTGCTAAAATGCATGTTTAAGTGGGTGAAGATGGTAGGGTAATAAGAACCATTTTTAGAATACTCATGCTTTTGAAAAGCATGGCCAACACAGTAGTTTCCCAAATTCAAGTTCTAAATTCTTTCCCAAATGATCACGGTTTGGTTTTTTCTTTTTTCCCCTCCTCTCACTCTATTTTTTGAACAAATATCATAAAAGCATCCATACCAGGGTATTGAAACATATCGTAAAGTCTTACTATGGAGATATATGTACCCGTTGCAACCGAGAAAAAAGAATGCGATGTTCTACCTCACGTTGCAACCATTGCCGTGTTTGGTTATATATGAATCTGGTGTTGGTGTCCAGATTCCAGAGAGAGATGTTAATGTGAGAGAGAAGGTCCAAAAGTGATTGTCATGTTATGGTTTCAAAATTTGAAATGGCTAATAATGGCCAAAAGTGTTATTGAACACACATGACCCGTTAGGTTAGAGGTTGAAATCAGTTCTGGCCCTTGAAAGCTAGTATGTTTTCAGTAATTGTCAACCATTTTGTAATTCAAACTTCTAATTTTGTTTTTCTTTTTGCCATATTGGTTACCGTTTGGTACGACTATTCTCATTCTGGTGCTTACAAGGTGGAGTATAAGGAAATTTGTTGAATGTGTCCCATTTTGTTTAGAATTCAATGTGTCCCATATTTGTGTTCGTGTTTGTATCTGTATCCGTTTTTGTGTTACGTAGATAATTGGAGTTGAATTTTGTTGGTCATGAGCACAACATACGTGTGTACATAACCAATTTCTGCATTGTCATTTTTAAAGCTACTTTATTTATAAATATATCTATGTCTAATGGTCTTTTGCATTTGCAGGTTAATAACATAGGCGAGCATTCACAATATGAATGACGGAAAATCTTCTTCATTAATATGCCAACCGTTTTGGGTCTTTTTGTATGGGAGATTCGCAACTATAAGTTTGATCTTTTATTTTTGGAGATACGGAATTGGAACTTGTATTTTGTTGCTTTGGTTTTGATCAGAACATTGGCATTCTGTGCCCTGATAAAGTTATGTGATGACTCGGTAGACACGAGCCTCTTGTTTATAGAAATATTTGATTTTATTATATGTAACTTGCGTTTTGATAGTTGAACTTCAAATATTGGCCACTACAATTCGGTATGTGAAAAATAGTGGATTGTGTCAAAAATTGGAGCAGGTTCATTTTAAAATGGAGAGATCATGTCAAAATTTTTACAGGCGGTTCAAATTAAAAATGCCGGCAAAAGAATTACAGTAAATAAAAAAAACATAAAAACGGCTTTTAACAAATGCCGGTAAAGAGTTAGAACATTTGTGGCATTTGCATAATGCCGGGTATAATATCTTTTCCGGCAGTTTTATCAAGTGCCGATAATAGGTGCATTTTCCTCTATTTTTTTACCGGCATTTATCAAATGCCGGGAAAAGTGAGAAAAAACGCCGGCTTTTTTCCTGGCATTTTTACAAATGCAGTTTTTACATTACCGACACTTTGGCAGACGACATTTTTTGATTTCGTCAACAAATGCCGGGAATACTTTTACCGGCATTTTTTGAACCTTTACTGGCATTTTATAAATGCCGGAAAAAGTGTAATTTGGCGTAGTGGTTTTTAATTCAGATTGTTCAAAACTTTTGAACGGCTAAGATTGAGCGCCGCTGTAAACCTTATTTACGACTCCTCCTTGAATATGATTTTTCTCTTGACTCGGAGTCTCGAACCCAGCAGTTGGCTTTTTGTTTCACCATGTACACCGCCAAACAGTTCTGGAATGAGTAGAATCCTTGTGGACGAGAGAGGAAACTTAACGAGCAATCTCTCAGAGGAACGCGGATAAAAAAAAATTCTCTCAGAGGAACGGCATCAATCCGTTGCTATCAATTCTGGGAAACAAACAAGGCCTTACGGGAATTAATGCAACGTGTAGTATCTATCCTTGGTGGATGAGAAGGTAACTTGTCAACCATATCTACGAGGATTGGCATCCCATCCGTGACTATATTCTTCTGTTTTTTCAGACCGTTACGCCCTGTTTGGATGCCGGAATTGGAGGCCGGATATGGAGCCGCCCGGATTCATCTCCTGGTCCCACCCATATCCGGTGTTTGGTTGCATTTTTGGGAGGGTGGATTAAAACACTGTTGGGACTACAAATCCACCTCCAACAATGTTTTGGGTGGATTTGCCAAGCGGAGCCTCAGCCCTGTCGTTAGCAAATCCGGGGGATTTGGGACTGTTTTACCCTTCCAAATCCACCCTCACCCCACACAGTGCTTTACAAAGAAGAAGAAGAGCAGAGAGAGAGAGAGAGAGAGAGAGAGAGAGAGAGAGGTACCTCACAGAGTTCGTCGGCATCGGAGAAGAACAGGATTGCGTCGTTGTTCACGCCGGCGTCGAAAGTGGAGTCGTACCTTTGGAATGGTTTTTTTTTTTTGGAGGAAAACGATAAGAACGAGGGTTATATCTCAGGGATATATGATGGGCCCATGGGGTATATGTGAGCCCATTGTATTTTTAGCCAAACCCATAACTGTGTATAGGAATTATAAGTTTTTTTATAAAAAAAAAAAAATCACTTTTCACTTTTAAAAAAAATTCGGAAAAGAATATTTTTTTCTAATACATAATATGGTTTAAACATTTTTAAAATAAAATGAATTTATTTTATCCCATAATTAATGATAAATATGTATTTACTTTAATTATAAGTAAGTAAATGAATTTTGATCATTTAAAAATCTAAGTGGGGGCAATTTAGTCATTCAACATCCAATCCCATCATATCCACCTTCTATATCCTCATTCTCAAAAAATCATCCAAACACCTCATTACAAATCCACCATTCTTTAATATATCACCCCTCATTACATATCCACCCTCAAATCCACCTTTATTCTATATCCACCTAAAACAAATCCTTCATCCAAACGGGCCGTTAGAGAGAGTGTCTGGACCAATATCCATCCCGGACCAAAATCAGGTCATTTATGTCGAAACTAAAAAAAATTGCGAGAAATAATACTTTTTTGCAGCCTGACCTAAAAATTGAATTGTGGGTTAATTGTAGGACTGCTCGCGGTCAGGTTAGGTTCGGATTTCTAGGAATTTAAGAACCGAACCGCTAGGCACGGTTTTTACAAAATGAAATTCGTGTCCGGACCAAAAGTCTTACGGTCCGGTTCCAATCAGATCTGTGACTAGCGGATCGGTTACGGTTTTGTCCACGGATTTTAACAAAAATAAAGGTCAAGTATATATCCCACAATAAAAGGGGAAAAAGTTACATTCAGAATTAAGTTTAACACCACCTGAAAATACTTGTTGCATAAACTACCAAAAACTTATTTCATAAATCAAATTCAAAAGAATCTAAACACTAATAAGATTGTCTCATTATTATAGTACATTACATAACATAAAAGAAGAAAAAGAAACGAACCACGTACTAGAACTCAACTAGGTTACCCGTAATTTATAAAAAAAATTTACGATTTACTCTCTATATTTTATATACATCTACATTTATCTCATTATTAAGATAAAATACTAAAATTTGATGAAAAAGTGTTAACATTACTAACAATTTACTCCCTCCGTCCCATATTGTTTGGACTTTTTCGATATTCGCACCATTTTTTAAACTCTTATATCTCTAAATTTATGATATTTTTTATAATTTTGAAAACTTTGTATTATAGATCTAATCGAGAACTATCAAACAAGATCCATATTGCACATTATTGAAGATTCATGTTGGAAGATATAAGCGATTGAAAACTGACACAAATATCGAAAAAGTCCAAATAATATGGGACGGAGGGAGTATTACTTATATAAAATAAATATCTCACTGTCCGGTTCGGTTAATCAACGGTTTCGTAATGAAAATCCGTGGACCAAACCGCGAGTTACGGTTTTCTAATTTTTCAATCCGTATCCAAACCATTAATCTACGGAAAAAATCCAAAAGGTACAGATCGATTCGGTCCGGACCAGTTTCACGGTTCACCGAATTTTTTGAACAGCCCTAGTTAATTGTGTGAGAGGATACACGAGGCTAGAACCCACTCACCGTAGGGGGCTAGGGCTGTTACTATAGTGTCTTTTTCCGATCTACATCAATCACTGCTATCAACAACAGTACTATAGCGATTTTGAAAAATCTACACAAAACTTCATGGTGAAGAAACAGTTTTCACAGTTCAGAGAACTATAAAATCGACGGTTTTATGTACTATTTTTTACTCTTCCCTAGGTAATTTCTCAAATGGGGTAAGAGTATTAAAAATGCAGAAAGTCTACTCATACAGCAGATCTGTGTACAAATTGTGCACAGATTTTATTGTGGGGCCCACCACGGATCCCACACAAATCATCCGATTCGTTCATTAAATGTAAAACATTTTTTCAAGTGTCCCTATAAAAAATAAGTTCAATCCGATACATATAGCTATTTGATCCAACCATATAACTTTTCATTATCCGAAAATCTGAATGAAAAGTTAGATGGTTGGATGAAGCATCTATAGGTATTGGATTGAGATTATATTTTACGAAGGCCCTTGAAAAAATGTTTTACATTTAATGAACGGCTCGGATGATTTGTATGGGACCCGTGGTCGGCCCCACAACAAAATCTATGCACAATCTGTAAAAAATTGCAGTATGTACAGAACGGTTCTTAAAAATGTTAAAAGTACCGAGGCCCAGTTCCTCCAAGGTTTTTATTTTTTAAAGTATTTACTAGCATAAAGCTCGTGCTATGAGGGGAATAGATTTTTAAAAACCTGAACAATGAAAATACTTCCGTGTATTCGTTCACATATTAGTTAGCAATTTAAAAACACAAACAATGCAAAATACTCCAATCTCTTAATTTAATTCAAAAAATAAGTACATATTTGAAAAATAAGTATTTATTTTATTTAGCAGAACGGGGCTTAAAAGTGCAAGTAAAGGTTTTGTTAATATTTTTTAAAGGTAAAAAGTTCACTAGTAATGAAAAAAAAAAAACACTTTTAGTACGTTTAGTCAATTTGGAAAACTACCCCGAGTAATTCATAAAAATTTTATGTAAAATTAACCAAGGTGCATGTAAGATGACAAACTAATTATGTTAGGCCAAACTCACTCTAAATAATTGAGCGGATAATGAAAAGTTAGATGATTAAACCGAGCATCTATAGGTATCAGATTGAGCTAATTTTTTGAGGGAACCTTTGAAAAAATATTTTACATTTAATGAATGACTTGAATCATTTGTGTGGAATCTATGGTGAACCCTTCAGAAAAATTTGTGCACAATCTGTGCGTATATACCCTGTGTGGACAGACTTTCTCTTAGGTAATATACACAAGGACAATGACTTGTCTCAAAGTTTATAGTATTTTTTAGACTTTAGACCGGTTAAACCATGTGGAAAACTTAGGCATTAAAAGATGTGCATGTTTGGTTGGCTTGTAGCCTAATAGCATTTCCTGGTCCTTTCCACTCACGTTTTTTTCGTTCAGTTATAACTCTTATTTCTCTATTATCTCTCGCTATTTTATTATCTCAAAAATCTTTCTCAAAAACCCAACAGAACAAAGTCTAAATTTCTGCCTTGTTTGGAACACTTTTTGAAAAGTATTTTTCAAAAGATTTCTCTTACTTCCAATCATTTCTTTCTCTATCTCTCTCCACTTAGATGCCGTTCCAGATTCCGGAAAAATGAAGTTTTAGAAAAAGAAAGTAATTTTAAGCTCCAAAATCATGTATTTACGCAAATAATTTTTCTACCAATATGGATCTTGTTTGATAGATCTCATTGAGATCTTTTAAACGGGGCAAAAAATTTTGAAAAATTATTTTTTTATTTTCGTTATATTTGAGTTTGAAATTACTTTTTTTTTTAAAAAAAGAAGATTTTTGAAGAAAGCGGAACGGGACTACCCCTGCTACTTTTTCAAATTTTTTTTTTCAAAAAATGTTCCAAACAACTGAAACAAGACATTCGGCTCTTAGAAAAAAGGAAAAAATAAGAGTACTACCCCTACAAGTTACGGTTACAACTAGTACGACATGTTTCCATATCAACTAAAAAAAAATGTATGCTCCGTGCAAGTTACAGATACTCCCTCTGTCCCAATTTACTTATTATAGTTCTATTCTCATTGGATAAAAAAATTAATTATATCTTTAAATTGGTAATAAATTTTATATCCAATATGGATCTTGTTTGATAGAGCTTAATTTGTTTTATAATACAATGTTTTAAAATCACTTAAAACATTATAAATTATAATATATAATCAATTGAAAAGTGATACGAACTCCCAAAAGTGACAATTAAATTGAGACGGAAGTAATACATAACCGATTACTATATATCTACGTGGTAAGTAGTGGTAGTAATAAAAGAGAAAATCTTGTCTACGGAGGCTCAATCGTAACCGTCCAATAGTGTTTTGAATGGTCAGAATGTTAACCAAACTTTTTCGGAACAGAATTAACCGTTTTCCTGAAAAAATTTCAAAAAAATTCGGATCATCCATAACATTTTTTGACGACTGTGATTGATTGGTGCCGTAAATAGACACCCACGTAAATAACACAGTCTCGTAATAAAATAGCCTTGCAGTAAATGCACCAGATTATAAACAGTCACAATTAAAACGCCTAAAGATGCTATCACGAGCGCACAGTGCTGGACAGGGGAATGCTGCCGAGCATATCTCCTGTTGCCTTCCACTCTTGCCTTCCCCTGTTGGGACTTGAGACAAACTGATCGAGATTGATTCCCACGTTTCTCTCCCCTCACCTGTATAAACAATTCCTGCGTTTCAATTATTTCGTCGCTGAGGCCAGGTAATACATAGTACATCTTACATCTCTCTCTCTCTCTCTCTCTCTCTCTCTCTCTCTCTGTTCTGTGTCTCTGTCTCTCTTCCCTCACAAATTCTTCGTTCTCTCTCTAAAAGTTTCTCTGTTTCTTTCTTTCTTCTTTTTTTTTTGTGTGTGCAGAAAGACTTGAAATATGACAGTTCATGCACCAGTAGCTGCCAAGGGTCGGACCCTGATCGTGGGTTCAACCGGGTTCATCGGCCGGTTCGTGGCGGAGGCCAGCCTGGCCTCCGGCCGGCCCACCTTCCTCCTCGTCCGGCCCGGCCCTGCTTCCCCTTCCAAGGCCCTCACCATCGCCTCCCTCGAGAACAGAGGCGCTATAGTCATATCAGTATATCGTCTCTCTCTCTCTCTCTAAATAATAAATATATTTGTGTATTTATATACTGTAGATGCATATAGTATCTATTTTGCCTATCTGTGAATTTGTTCGTTGTATGCATGAGTTATTAGTTAATATTTTTGGAGCACTGTCACGTGATTCGATTATTTAATGCCGTATTTATTTACATGTTGATGTAAAAGGTCACATACTTTATTATTGAGCCCGCAGGAATGTACATTGGGGAAACACCCCCCGTGCTCTAGGAATAATTTTTGTGGTAGACAAAGACGAGTGTTAGATTTGAGTAATGTCGTCCACTTTACACACCAATTTATGCATTTTACACACTAACACTCGGACCAGGGGATTGTACTGTGTAGTTTCGTGCTGCGCAGCTTTCGGCGAGGGTTTTCTGGCATCGGTCCGACGATCGGAGACGTTCACCGCGTAGAGCTCGTCGAGTTCTACAAGGGCACCCAAAAATCAGTTCAATCAAATATCGTTAAGTGTCTCATCGGAACATATATAACTTGAAAAAAATGGATTTAGTGATTTTGATCCAGTGTTTCGTATTCATTCGGATTCATTTTTTTTAAGTTATATATGTTCCGATGAGAAACTTAACTATATTTGATCAAGCTGATTTTTGATGCCCATGTAGAACTCGACGAGCTCTACGCGGTGAACGTATTCGATCGTTGAACCAATGCCGGAAAAGCCTAGCCGGAAGCTGTGCAACACGAAGCTACACAACACAATCTCCAAATTCCCAACACTCACATAATACGTGTGGATCTCACACTCATGTGAGTGTTATCGTGTGAATGGATGCAATTTATAGTTTTTCCGAGATTTTAGTTTCAAGAGAGACCAATAAATACGGGGTAGATATTTTAGAGTTTATTTTATCTAAAGGTAATGAGTGGAGTAGATTTGTTTGAAGTCAAAATCTCACAGTACAAAGTACTGCTGGGTAATAATTGGGTTATATAATGGCGAGGGTGCATTTTGTATTTTAACCTCAACAAAAGTTCAAAATGTGTTTTTTAATTTTCCAATAGGGTAATTTGAAGTGATTCTCACTCCGTTTTATATTCTTCTTAACTGGTAAACAAAAAAAAAAAAAACTATAGCTTTTATTTAGGTTAGACGATAGTGTATTTTCGCACATAAATTTCGAAATATTAATCTCTTGTAAAACAAAATATTCCTCTTTTACTAGTAATACGGAGTAGTAAGAAGGATTATGCATTGAATTTCGTGCGCATTATTATTTAGTCTGGTTAATCAAGTTGAACTTGGAAAAACAGACAAATAACATGAGACGGAGATCATAGACGGGCCAGATGGTCCCACGAGTTTTCATTTTTCTTCTTTTTTTTAATCTTTGGGGATATTGTTGTGATTCAGGGTTCCATCGGCGATGACGACCGAGATTCCCTGGGGAAGGTTTTAAAGGAGTACGAAATTGAAGTGGTAATATCAGCGGTGGGTGGTGGATGCATCTTGGACCAGTTGATCCTCGTTGACGCCATTAAAGGTGCCGGCACCGTTAAGGTATTCCAAATATCTCCCCAATTACTATTATTTTGCACTTTTACTCACGTGGTTAAGGCCTCGTTTCAGAACTTGAATAAGTTCTTATTTTTTATTTAATAACAAGCTTGTTCCACAAAATAAGAAGTAAGTACTTATTTTTTGGTTAACGCAACTTTAAGCTCAAAAATCACGTGTTTACGCAAATAATTTTTCTATCAATATAGATCTTGTTTGATAAATCTCATTGACATCTTTAATACGGTGCAAAAAAAAATTGAAAAATTATTTTTCATTTACGTTATTTTTGAATTTGAAAATGTGAAATTATTTGAATTTTCTAGAACAACTCTTTTTTTTTTTTGAGAAGTTCCAAAATAAGTACTTATTTTTTAAAAAGGTTTCTGGAACAGAGCCTAACTATTTTCTTTACTTCAGCTCTCTAGTAAAGTCAATGAACTTGTGCATCACAACTCGACCCCGTACCTCGTTGCTAGTTCATTTAAGGTTTTTTTTTTTTTTTCTCGAGTTTCAGTCAAATTATTGTGAAGTACGTCTCGACGAGAGGAATTGCAAAAAATAAAAGATTAATCAAAACTCAAAGTTGGCCAAAAAGTCTGTTAACACAGACTTAATTGCGCGGGACCCACTGTGGGTCTCGCACAAACGATCTGAGCCGTTCATAATATCGTCTCAATCCAATACCTATAGATGCTTGATCATCTAATTAATCATCTAACTTTTTATTATTTTGAAAATTCGAATGAAAAGATTGGATCGATCCCTATAAGTATCGGATTGAGCTAATTTTTCGCAGAGATTATTGAAAAGATGTTTTGCATTTTATGAGCAACTCGTAGTGGGCCCCACACAGAAATTTGTGCACAGAAATTTGTGCGGATAGCACGACTGAATTTTTTTCAATAAAGACAAAGGAAGTCAAGAAATCAGACTTAATTTCTGGCTTGTCCGGATTAATAGTGTTCCCCTTGGGCGTGACCCACCCGTCCTCGAATGTATGGATATGAGCCATAGCTGATCTGATCTAGAAGAAAATATTTTTCCATCATCATGTCGCGGGACCCATCACCCAAATAGTACCGGAATGCAAGATGTGAGGCCTCCGCAATCCAACCGTCTGATCCTAAGTCGACTAGAATTCAAGCCAGGTTGCTTCAGCTACTAGCTAGTAGGAAAATACAAAAGTGAATCGAGGATTTCAAGCCACAGGCCGCTATTATCCTAATAGAGCTAATAAAAAAAAAAAAACCATAGTATTCCGTCCGTCCCAATTTGCTTGTTCCAGTTTTATTCTAATTGGATTAAAAAATTAGTTATTATATCTTTAAAGTGGTAATGAATTTTATATATAATATAAATTTTGTTTGATAGATCTCGATTTGTTCTATAATTTTAATGTTTTTAAAATTATCTAAAATATTATGAATTACAAGATATAATAATTGAAAAATGACACAAATTTTAAAAAATAACAAATAAATTGGAACGGAATCCTAAGAAATATACAGGCGCGATCGAGTAGAGGGTTTCAACGTGGTTGGTATGACTTCCATGGCTGTCTGTCTACCATCAACATGGCTGTTCTTCATCAACGTGTTCTGTAGAAACAGGATCCCCTATCAAACGTGGAATCAGATAAGATCAGATCAGATCAGATCTGTGGTCCACAGATCTTTTTGTCGGGGTCATGACTCATGAATGCTGCAACTCGTTTATCGTAATTTTAATAGAATAAGCCTCCGTTTCAGAAACCTTCTTAAAAAATAAGCAGCTTATTTCACATTTTTAAACTTAAAAAATAATGTAAATAAAAAATAAAATTTCAATTTTTTTTGCATCATATAAAAGATCTCGATGAGATCTTTCAAATAAAATCCATATTGCATATTTTTAGATTTCAATAAAATCATAATTTTTGAGCTAGAAATTGCCTTCTTAAAAAACAAGGACTTTTTTCCCGTTGCAGAACGGGGCCTAAATCTCCGAACACATACATTTTCACATATCTTGCACATATACTTTTATGGGGCCCACCTCGGGTCCCACCAATATGATCCGAACCACTCATTTTTTTAAAATAATGTTTTAAGAGTTTATGTAAAAAATCAATTCAATAGAATATCAGTAAGGGCTTTTTCAAAAATCACATGGCGGAACATTTAAAACATTATTTTAAAAATAATGAGCGGTTCGGATCATATTGGTGGGACCCGAGGTGGACCCCATAAAAGTGTATGTGCAAGATATGTGTAAAAATGTATGTGCAAGTAGCATGACTGATTTTAAAATACTTTTTGAGGGATCCTACAAAAAATAAACTCAATCGGACATGCAACTGTGTAAGTACTTCATTCGATTGTCTAACTTTTCATTCACATTCAGGATTTTGTATAATTCTATATTGTGTGGGATTTATGTCAGAGTTTCATGTAAATGATTTGAAATTTTTTTAAAAAAATTTTAGTAAAAAATTAACTCATCAAATACTAATAAGGGGCTTGATCTATTCATTCGATTATTGTCTCTGAACATTTTGATACCCAAAATTGAACAAATCGATGAAACCCTTACTAATATGATATTAGATCAAGTTGATTGTTTACAGAACTCTCTTCAGAAACAATTTTAAATGATTGAATGACTCAAATTATTTATTTGCAATGGGACCCTAAGATGGATTCCACCCAATCCAATGTACCCATTTTCGTGTACCCATAGCTTTTTGACTTTCTTTTCTTGTGTTCATTTCGATCGGGCGCAACCTTATTAATTTTTTTTTTCGTGGATTTGGTTGTATGTACGTAAAGAACTGATCGAGGAATGGTCATACATTTTATTCATGGGTTAGGGGGTCCAATTTTCTCTGTCTCGAAAATCTTTGTCCTGAGAAATTTTTCGACCGTTGAATTTTGTGATTTTTTTTTATGTTATAAATCCAACAGTTGGAAAACCTTTCCACACAAAGACACGGAAATTTTTGGCACAGATCGATGATCCTGCCTCCATTGCTGCCGTGTGGTGAAGGGCCCACTTCGACTTGGTGAGAAAAGAACAGTACATTTCCGTAATTGTTGAAGGGTCAACTTACATGCCTAAATTAATTCCGAAGACTAATCCCAAAGTCTACAAGCAAGGCACCTAATTAAAGTCGGTGCAAAGTCTCATATAAGACTTGACTTTTCTCTCTAACCCAAAGCATCTCTCTCTAAAAATACCATAGCCGCCTTTCTTCCTTTCCCTCCCCCTAGGGTTTTCACCACCCTTAATGCGGCAGAAGTAGGGGAGGGCTTTGCTCTTGATGGATGTTTTCTTATTCGTAGTGATGGTTTTTTTTTGTTCTCAATAACCCTCCATTACGGTGAGGGTTTTTCTCGTTTGTTTGTGACTTTCTAGTTCTTTGATTAATGACGGATGTTATTTCTAAGTGATTATCTTGTGCATCTCTCTTTTCTATTATCAATGAATTTATTACTATTTTGGAAAGAAAAAAAAAAAAGAGGAGTCCCATGTAAAATTATGTCTTAGAATGGTTAGCACCTAGCTAGGAGGTTCAAATTGACAAATTTAATTAACCAATTATACGATGAAGTAATCGGATCGCATGAATCTCTGAAATAAAGTTCTAAATAAGGTGAAACATAACAAAGATTCAAGAGTACGATGAAATCCAATTGTTCAACAGCAATGTGTCACGAAATCACATTAATCGATATCCAATATGTTATTCTCAACGTGGCTAGTAGTTTTGACAGATTCTACAAAAATAAACGATCAGATAGTCGAAGTTCACGAAAAACTCACGAATGAAAAAACTGGGACCGGAGAGGATATCATTCCATATTTGCTTTATACGTCATGAATATGTTGGGTGCAGAGGTTTTTGCCATCGGAATTTGGGCACGACATAGACCGAGCCCATCCGGTGGAACCCGGGCTTACAATGTACGGCCAGAAGCGCCAAGTGAGAAGGGCCATAGAAGCAGCTGGGATCCCCTACACCTACATCTGCTGCAACTCCATCGCCGCCTGGCCCTACCACGACAACACCCATCCTGCTGATGTCCTCCCGCCGTTGGATTGCTTCCATATCTACGGTGATGGCTCTGTCAGAGGTACTCCTACCCACTTCACTTCTTTTTTTTAAGAAGAAAATAAATTCTTTCCGTTGGCGGTGGAACCGCCTCCTTTTACGATCCTACCGTGTGTTAATTGTTAATCTGAACCGTTCATCTTGTAGACCCCACATAGTAATGTATCTATGCAAAAAATAAATTTGATCGGACATCGATAGAAGTATTAAAAATTGATTTTGCTTTGGAAAATAGACAGTTTATCTTTTTATTATTGACATAATCAAATTGTCAATTTTATAAACCAAAATTCAAAATTTGATATATCTACTGACTTCCGTTCAATCTGATTTTTCGCATGGCAATACTAGACTACGAGTCTTAAAATATGAATGGTTCAGATTACAACAATAGACGCTCGATGGAGTCCAAAATTGATGGTGGTGAAAAAGTGAGATTTTACACCGACGGTAAATAAAATTTATTCTCTTTTAGAAGAAAGAGAAACCTTCTTCACTTCTTTCATGTACTTCAATATTTGTCGTCTAGATCCGGTTGATGGGTTGTAAACCATAACGATGGATGTACCATTTTTATTGGATATATATATGTTAAGTTTGTGTTTGATAAAAAATAAAAAATATTTGTCGTCTGTTATTCTTTCGTGTCTTCTTTTGTGTCGTTTTGTTTGGGTTCAGTGTCCCGTGTATTTTTGAGCTCGTTGTCTTTTGGAGTTTGTGTCAAAATATCTCTTAGTACAACCGTGTTAAATATCTCGATAGTAACCAAACTTGGCTTCAAGTTTAAACCGTGTCGTTTTTGGTGGCCAGGCCATGTTTGTTTTGTGATTTTGGACTCAATCTTTTCTCTTTGCGCACAGTCTTTAATAAATTTTCTCTCAATTATTACTCTAATTTCTCTATCTATCTCTTTTAAATCATTATCCAAAATGTATCCCAAAACCAAAATCCCAAAACGAACATGAGGTTTGGAATCATTCACATTGACCAAATATCGATATATACTGCTCGGAATCCATTTATCTTTTACCCATTTATTCCTCTCTCTTTTTGTGATAAATGGACCTCGAAACCATGTGATTCATATCTACCAACATCTAATCAACCTAATAATTTTTTTTTTAGCTACAAAGTGAATGGTTCTGATCAATCTCTACATAAAGAAAAGATACGGTGTGTTTTTTCTTTTTTTGTCTATGTACATGGGGACCATGGTTGATTGTGATTTCGATAACCATTTAAATTGGTGTTTTTTCCCGGCCAGCTTACTTTGTGGCAGGGAGTGACATTGGGAAATTCACAATAAAATGCATAGACGATGGTCGAACGATGAACAAATCGGTTCATTTCCAACCACAGTCCAATCTGCTAAACATGAATGAGCTTGCATCTCTGTGGGAGAACAAGATTGGACGCGCTCTCCCTAGAGTTACCATCACTGAAGATCACCTTCTTGCGGCAGCCAAAGGTACGCACTTATTAACACTTGTATCTAACATTGATCTTGCCCAACCCGGGACCTGTAGTGCACCACTTCACTCTAAGTGCGTAGTGCGCGATCCGAGCTGTCCGTCTCGACAATCAATGGTTAAGATTTCATCTCGGCAAGCCACGCTACTGGGTCCCCAACAGAGACGGAGCCAGAATTTTTGCATAGGAGGGCGAATATACTCAATATTTATTCTAGTTTATATTTGTCTTTTCCTGACATTTGTTAATTTTGCGACAAATACTTTTAGAATATTTGTTCGTCTTGCCGAGAGAAAATGAAAAGGTACGATTCAAACTTGAAGAGAATCAAAAAAAAAAAAAAAAATTCCAAAAGAACTATCTGTTTGTGATTATTTTTGTTTTTAGTAAACTTTGTTGAGGTTTTTTGTTATATATTACTTTCTAGATTCTTCCCGTGGAGACAAATAAGTAGTAGTTTAAAAAAGTTAACGCGAAACTAACAAAAGTTCAGACAAGACAAAAATAAGTCAAGATAAAAAAGTTATACGGAACCTCCCACATTAATTAACTACAGGGTGGTGGCCCAATACCATCGCCAAAGAGAAAATCTAATAGGGCCTTCTCAAGTTTTTTGGACAAATATTTTTAAAAAAGTACTCTTATTTTGAAATTTATTTTGCAATCTTTTTTGGGATTCATAATTGTTAAATAGACGTTTGTACTTAATTAGGACATGAAATCTTTTCAATAGATAGTACTCTACTACATAACTAATACTGACCATTTTTCATGTGTATGCTTGTTTCCAGAGATGATCATCCCAGAAAGCATAGTTGCATCGCTGACCCATGACATCTTCATCAAAGGTTGCCAAGTAAATTACAGCCTCGACAGAGATGCAGATACCGAAGTAACGTCGCTCTATCCCGACGCCTCTTTTCGATCCATCGACGAGTGCTTCGACGACTTCCTTGCCAGGGTCACCGGTGCTCCGGCGGTTGTCGTTGACAAACCAAACGGTGATGCTACCATGGTTAAGCCAAATGCCGAAACAAAGGCATTCGCCATCTTCACCGCGTCCTGCGCATGATTTATACAAACGAAGTATTCCTTATGGAGATCAAAGAGACCAAGACAAGAAAACGAACAGAGCAAGGCAAAACTGTCCTGTTGGCTTTGTTCTTTTAAGTTACATTGTAAGCTTGCTTGCTTGGTTGTAGTTTCGTGGTTCCGTTTTGAATGCTTTTCGTATTTTGTTTCGATGGCTTAGTTCTGCCGCGTTATGCAGTTTTAGCCAGTCATTCATAATTTGTTGTGACCAATTTGAGATTATATTTGGCAGCAATTGAAGATGATTAATTGTTTGCGTTGGATAGTTTGATGAGAGAAATCCGCCGTGAACAAGTTTTTCACGGAATCGTGCAATCGCAGCCATCTGTTTCCACAATCAATGGCTAAGATTGGTTTTCAATCTGAACTGCCCATAAACACTTTGGAAGCGCGCGATTGAGCTCCGTAAAACATTTTTTCACGAAAAGCTCTGCAAATAAGATTTTCTGTAGTTTGATAAAGTACATTTACTGTACTCAATAGTATTTTTTTCGAGTCACTTTGGTTCTCAGTATTCTGATTTGTCAATTAAGATCCAAAAGTATCTAATTCGAGAGCTACCAAAGTTATCGAATCGCATACAAAAGCATGTGCCATCATCGTGTCTTGCGTATAATATGTATCGTTGACATGTCAATGTTGCCGTGACCGCGTCAATTACTCCAATTTGGTTACCGCATACACCCTCCGTCCCAAATTGTTGCCGTGCCAACATATATGCATATAAAATCCATGTATACTGGTACTAACGGTTTAAATTTTTCTACGAAGTTCCCCATCAGAACGCGAGCGCTGAGGCTTTCATCAAAACTAAGAGAGGTCCGGAGGATGCTTTTTCGTGTGTTAGCCGTACCCTATCTCAGCTAGAACTTTTATACATCTGTGCTTTTCGAATGCCCAGAATTTCCTCAAATGGGTTTTTGTCTTCTTCCCTCCGAGCCCTGAACTCGGGATGGTGCTTTGCAGTGGTTTATGTAGCACCGTGCTGCACACTTCCGAGCCATCGGATCGTATATCTGACGGCTTGGATTTCATCTCGGCAATGAACGGCTCTGATCGTTGGTTGCCGAGATGAGATCCGAGCTCGGAGGTGTGCAGCTTGGACCTCACTGCCCAACACCAACATGAAGTTCTCGAGCCCAAAAGTGGCTCCTTTGCATTGTTGTGATGAGTGGTTTGGTAGTTGGATACGATTTCTTTCCCTTTTGTTACTGCCAGGGTATTAACTAATTTAGGCCCCATAAACTTATTTTTTTCCCTTCCTTTTGTGTGTTATATTCATCTTTTTCAAATTTTTGTTAGATTTGAGTGATATTTTTGGATTAATTATCTGTCTTAATGAGAAAAGTTTAAAAAGTACAAAATTACGACCGAAAGCAAAATTTTTTTACTGAAGACAGAAAAAAAGTATCGAACAGTTGTCTTATTTGTCTAAAGTGCCGTCTTATTTGAATTTTTTCAACATATGTCCATATTTTTGTACTTTTCCAATTCCTCTCGTCGAGGTGAAAGATTAATTCCAAAATTACGACGAAAAACTAAACAAAAAAGTTATGAAAAGTAAAAAAATATGGGAATAAGTTTCAGAATTAATTAAAAGCCACTCCCATACTCCAACTATTTTCCTGGCCCACTATGCTGTTGGATATTGACCCACTTATAGGAATGGTTCTTGGGCTTCCATAATTGGCTCTGAAAACCCCAGCTCCCAAGTGAGGGTCCAATCCAGTATTTGAAATTTGCACGGTTCCACTTCCCCTGAAGAAGCAGAGAGGTGCTAGGAGCACATCACCTCAATCACACTTCAACCACATACAGGTGGGATCGGTTCAGTGGGACCCACCTGTATATGAAAAGAGTGTGATTGAGTTGATGTGCCTCTAGCATTTTTGTACCAAAAAAGAAAGAAAGAAGGTTTTTTTAGGAAGCCTTTTTTGGAATAATAAGTAGATAGAGATAGAGAAATAAGAGCGTTCTCATCATGGCAAGTATTTCTAAGATCATTTTTGTGTCTTTTTTTTTTTTTTTTTTTTTCCTGAATGTGTAAGATAACAACATTTTATTTATTTATTTTCTTCGGTTCGATCCAAGGCCTGTGCTTCGAGGAAACTCTATCCAATTCCGACGATTTCCTTCCATACCCGGCAAAAAATTTCACTCCATTTGAGTGTTTTGGGGAGTAAGTTAGATAAAACACTTAGACCATGTTCGTTTTGGGACTCAAGTCTCAACCTTTTTTTTGTTTTGCCCACAACCACCAATAAATTTTTCTTTTAATTGTTACTCACATTTTTTTATCTTTCTTTTCACTCATTATCCAAAATCTAAACTCAAAATTTCAAAACGAATATGATCTTAAGAAATCGTTTTTTCTGCGGCTTGACAGACAGGTAGTGTGTGTGTGTGTGGTGGGGGGGGGGGTGGTGGAATGCAAAGAATGTGTCAGGAGGAGAGAGAGAACCCCGTCCCTTGTCACATTTAATACACAAAATTACTCAAGTGGATTTTAGAGTAATAAGTACTAGTTTGAATACTAGTTGAAAACCGCGTTGAAAACGAGGGATGGTTCTGGAATTGCTCTAGGTTCAATGGGTCATCATTAGATTTGGAGTCGCCCCTTGGACATTGCATTCACCATGTCTGCCTAAGGCGGTAAATGAGTCGAATCAAGTCGAATATTAGAATGTTTAGATTCATTCGTTAAGTTTTTCAGTAAATTCGAACTTAAGTAAAACTCAATGAAAATTTGACTACCGAGCTTGTCTTAATTTGAGTCGAACTTGAGCACATTCATGAGCCAATTATATCATATATTTATGCTCTCATACAGATTCAAAGCTACAAATTAAATTTTTAGTATGCATGTATATAAATGCGTTCATACATATGTATATAAAATGCTAAAAATATATACATAAAAAAGTTTTTCGTAATTGTAAACGTTTATTCTTGTACAACTTTTAAAATTCTCATTATGTACATATATAAAATTTCGATGATGTACGTATACTCCAAGTTTACTAGTCTAACCGAGTCAAATACTAGATTCATGTTTGGCATATTTATGAAACAAGCTCAAATTTGGTTCATTGAGGAGACGAACCGAACTCGAACAAGTCTCGAATAATTTACAAATTGCTTAGTTTATTTATAACCCTTGAGTTCTGCCACCTTTTCCACGGAGGCGGGGGGGCTGCTCCCCCCCTTGCAGCTCCCCTTGCTGCTGCCCGGCAAGGCCGGGCCCACTCCGGTCTCGCTCCGATGATCGGAAACGTTCACTTTGTAGAGCTCGTCGAGTAGAATAACCATGTCAAAAATCAGCTTGATTGGATATCATTAAGTACCTGATCGGAGACCATATAACTCTCGGTCCATGGGTTACAATGGTTTTGATTCAGTGTTTCGGATCCATTCTTTTTAAGATAAAAAGGTTCCGATCAAGTACTTAATGATATCCAATCAAGATGATTTTTCTCATGGTTGTTCTACTCGACGAGCTCTACAAAGTGAACGTTTCCGATCATCGGAGCGAGACCGGAGTGGGCCCGGCCTTGCCGGGCAGCAGCAAGGGGAGCTGCAAGGGGGGAGCAGCCCCCCGCCTCCCTTTTCCACTTCTTCCATGTCATCTGCCAGTGGCGGACCCAGGAATTTCATATACTGGGGGCACCTATTATTCATAATCTCAAAATATTTCTCTGTATGTATACCACTAAATTATTGCTTAACCATTATATATTGATCACTCATTCTATTTCGCAACCGAATTTTCACAATATTCATGTTTGAAAATACCCTTTCAACTGTTACGGTGGCAACCGTAAGATTAATGCCAAGAGCAAGTAAACTAAAAGATATAATAGTAATTTAGTAATTTAATTTTCATAATATTGTGGTTTGGGAGGAAAAAAAATAAAACAAAAATGGAGAAATAAAGGAAAAAGATAGAACGAAAATAAAAAAAAAATAAGGAAAAGAGGTAGAATGAAAATGAAAAAATAAAGAAAAAACAAGGGAATCAAACTCAACCACATTGTTTAAAAAAAAAAAAACTCAACCACATTAGTCTTTTAAAAAAAATGTGTTCAAATAAGTCAAGTAAAAATTTATTGTCCACACGCATCACATACCCTTTCAATTTGTGGAAAACATTACAAATCTTGTGAGAATTTAAGGGGGGAGAGAGAGAGAGAGAGAGAGAGAGAGAGATTAAATAGTAGTAGGATAAACATGGGAAAAAAAAAAAAAAGGTAGGAGGAATCGAACCCCAGCCGCCTAGTCTCTATCTTGCCCACATGCCACTCTGCCGAGGCAGAGTCCTGTGACAAGTTTCGGAGATATTTTATATTTAACCTATCAATGTATAATTTTTTTTTTTTTTTTTTGCGATTTTCCAAAAGCCCCTGGGGGCACGTGACCCCACGTGCCCCAACGTGGGTCCGCCCCGACATCTGCATTACCAAAGTTCATCTGTTTCGGCCACCTCCTCAACTTCTTCCGCGTCAACGTCTCCAGCTCATGTTCATTTTTAACATCATTTGACTCGAGTTACGGAAACTCGACCACATAAGGTAAGGCTATCCAAAATTTAGCTCTGAAATCATGGTAGATTTGTTGGAGGATTTCAACCTAAAATAAATTGACAATACATGTAGTAACCTCTAGATTAATATTAATGCATCAAGTAAAAAAAACAGTCTAGAAATTTAAAATAAAGCAGTTAAGTAGTATTGATACCTCACTAAGGCGAGTAAATTAGTATGAAACAATTTTCTCTCTCTTTCTACTCATCTCATACTTTTTCAGAGGTTTTTTCATTCTCCTGCAAAACAATGTCGTTCGAACTTACCCCCTCAAGTGAGCCCTCCTCAGGTGTTTGTCCAACTTTTGGTTGGATATCCCTTTCCTTTCCCCTCACTTGATGCATGTACTCTATTAAGTTTTTTAATAATATTTTACCACTTAAAAAAAAAACTTCGCTACAAAGCTAAAGCATCTCGAGACGGACTCGGCTCCCATCTAGTTCCTCTCCATTTGGTATGGTCCATTTTGGTCCATTTGTGGGCACTTTTTGTGTCCATAATAATGATCTGAACTGTTTACTTTTTAGAACTTGCTGAGAACATTGGCTACGTCGAAAATCAAGTTGATCGGATACCATTTGATATGATCTCAAAATGCCTTAATCTTGTTTAAAAAAAAAGTGCAACATAGGATTGCAACCCATTTGACCCCATTATATGAAACTCAACGTATATCGAAATCATATCAAACGGTATTCAATCAACCTGATTTTTAACGTGGTCAATGTTCTTGGCGAACTCTCAAAAAATGAACAGCTTTGATCATTGTTGGGGCCCACAAATATTGAAAGGTACAAGAGCACGGACGCAGTTCTCCCCACGGCCGGCCCACTCCACGCAAAAAGATCGCGCATGCGTACGGATGGAAGTAGGTATTTTGCAGCAGAAGTAATGTGCATTTACTGGTGCGATCTTTCTTCCGGATTTGTAGCTTCCAGGTCTTCATCTAAATTGTCCTTTTAAGGGACTACCCTTTTTATACCGTACTCGCAAAAGTTATCTGGTTTTGCACTTGTAGTTATAGCTAGCCAGATACAGCCTTCCTTTGGACAGTCTGGTTGGGTCCGGTCCAAACGTATTTTTGACGGTCCGAATTTTATAGAGAAATAGGAGAAGAGAGAGTGGTGGAGAGAGAGAATTAAGTCTGGGCCGTTGGGATCACTGTTTGGACGGTCCGGAACGCAGACGAGTGCCACGTACCACGTGATACCGCTCGGCACCCAAAAACCATCTCCTTCGGGTATGGCTCAGTGGGTGTGCTATTTAGAAGTACTCCATCTTTTAAGCAAGCAGCCATTGCTGTCTTTTGCCATGTACGTACTCTCGAATTCTCCGGTGGGGGGTAGAAAAGTTGGAGGAAAAATGCCGAAAGTGTTAGTATATGGGAAAACACAAGTTTGCAGACTCCAGGTTTGGCTAATAATCCCTCATCACATTTTAATTAATTTCTTCAAATCCGTAAAAGGAAATCTCTCTTTTTTCTTTTTGCAATAGTATTAATTGCAACTTCAGTTTGGTTTCTAAATTACAGCTATATAACATACTCCTAAGGCCAGCTACTCATTCATGCCTCATTCCATATTAATCATCCTATATATATGAACCCATCTTGATGCACATACTCTCTCTCTCTCTCTCTCTCTCTCTCTCTCTCTCTCTCGGGCCTTTTACATCTTGCCACTGTTCATGCTGCAGGTGACTACATCAAAAGGTACTTCTAATAGTGGTGATCCCCATGAGGTACAGTATATTGTTCTTCACTAGCTCGCATAGCAGCAGTAACATTCATCCATGATGTCCTTCATTTGCAAGTACCGAGTTCTTAAGTTTTCGTATGTTTTCAAATATATATGCTTTTTGTTGTTCCTTCGGGGACATCCGATAAAATTAGAAAGATACATGTGCTACTTCTATTAGTAAACGCATCCACCTATATATATCCTTGGTCGTTGCAGGGCGCTCTCATGTATATCAAACGACGAAAGTCTTGTGAAAAATTAGCTAGTGGATGTACAAAGCCTCTTAGTACCGAAAACAGGTTGATTATGAAAAAACATGAACTGTTTTTTGGGCTTAGATGTTGTATTTGGGCTTTTAGGTCTTTTTAAGTGTTTGGGCCGTGTCCCTCTTGCTTTTATTGTTTTATCTAGGGTTTTAGGCTTCTTAGGTGTTGAACTTTGTCCCTTGAGATGTTTTCTTGGTTGGCATCTTACCAATCAAGAGATTGGGTCTCGGATGGGCACTTGCTGCATGTCCTTCTCCGTACGATTTTCACTGCTGTGTCTTATATCGATTGGTACGGGCTTGTAGCCCTGCGGTTATCTCCCAGTCCTCCCACAAGCTAGGAAGTCAGGGTTTGAGTTTCGTCAATGGCGTTTGGGATTCAGGACTATAAACAGCTTTTGAATTTTCTGTGGACTAACCTACTAACTTCCCCGCTGACCCGAATAGAGTAGTGGCTTATCCGGCGCTATATCACAATTCATTCATTCTCGAGCATAGTTGTTCACGAAACGTGCAAATATGGCATGGAACATCTGTTGGCGGCGGGAGTCTTATATCCACTGATATATACAATATTGAAAAAAAAAACACACACACACAAAAATTGATTGTTGCACATGGGGTTTGGAGGTCCCCACATGAGCTGTTACAGGAACAAGCTGATGCAGAGAAGTGGACACGGGTTTAGATACCGATGGATGGAAAAATCATTGGAGATCCATGGAGTGATTCGAAGTGTTTGGGGGGAAGAAATCTTTAGTGGGTCCTCTAACTGTCTGTGGTACGATTGCCTTTTTTTTTTTTGACCGGGGGCATGCCGCACACCTAATGCGCGGCGCATAGCATGGTGCTGTGCGATGTCAACCGTCCAAAAATATTATGGATGGTCTAAATTTTAGAAAACTTTCTCAGGGAAGAGTTTCGAAAGAGTTAAACTCTTCTTTGGAAATTTTTTATTTTAATCCGAACCATTAATTATGGAGACGGATGGTCCAGATGGTGCGCAGCACAGTCTCCGCGTGCTTTCCTCTCTTTATGTTTGGACAAACCAATCTCCCCCTTTGAAGGATTCTATTTGCCAAAGAAAGTTCAAAGACCAGGTTCTCAGTTTCCCATTGAGATGTCCTTGGGCAGTTTAGGAGAAAGGATTATATTACCAATTTGAGTAGATTATACATAAAGATTGATAAACGAATCAAGCTATTCGAGTTTAAGCTCTTGTTGATTCGTTAAAAGTTCGATCAAGGTAGACTTGTTACATGCACCACGACGATGTATCAAGTTTACTCTTCGACATCCCTCTTTAAAGTCGAATTTGCACTAAATTAGTCCATGTGTTGCAACAAGAACTTCATTAATGATGGTTTTTTTTTTCATTGGCGTACCCAACCTGTATTAAAATCATTTTTTCCCAAATCCATTTGCAAATACCATTTTATAAAAATCTCATGTCGTTGCTATATGCTTCCACACTTACTCCATCACTACTAAACTTATAAGCTCCGGCTCTGTTTGGAACTTAGAGAAAGAAAAAGAAAAGAAAGAAAAATGATTATAAGAGGGGAGTGGGAGGAAAAATTAAAGAGAAAAATGGAATTTTTGTTTGTAATTTTTCCTCCTCCTTGTTTTAAGAACCAAACAAGGGGATTAAAATCTGTAGAAATTTTCCCATCCTTTTCCACTTACTTCCACAAGTTCTGTTGCTGTGTTTGGTTTGGTTTTTAAAAAGTTTTTTGAAAAATAGTAGATGTAATAAACGGAGAGAGAAATGTTAGAAGTAAGGGGAATCTTTTGAAAAATGTTTTTTGAAAAGCAAAGAGAACAAGGCGGGCATCTCTACTGGTATGAAATACCTTTTTCTTACCAACTTCAAGTCCGAAATTTTGAACTTTTCAATTCTGTACATTGTCGCGAGTTTTTTTTTTTTTTTTAAATTTATTAATCTTTGAAACAAATTACAAAGATTAAAAGGACTCTAAGCAGCATCAAGCTGGAGAAAAGAAAACCCACAATGTAATACAATAAACTCTAACAATCACATGCCAACAAGGACTCAAAGGAAAAGAATAACTATCAACGGTTGGCAAGGAGCCAACAATGCCAGAATGACACCACTCTCAAAGAGACACTTGACAACCCATGAGACCCATTCAACCCCTAAAAGAGAGTTAAGAGACACACCGAAAGACCCACATGCAAGGCAAACCATACACCCAAAAAGAAGCATCCCACCCAAAGCCTAACAAGCCAAACAACACCCAAAGAAACATTGAAGGGTCAATCATCGTGTCGGGAAGCATGGCCCTTTCCCCTTTCCACATCTTCAGCTTCCTTAATTGCTATTCGTCGAATGAGATCCTTCTCATCTTCGGCTTCTTTGTTGGATATTCTCTTGTTCAATCCCCCTAACTAGTACGTATAATTTTCTTGTCTTCGACACCCTCCTGTGAACAGCTAGACATTTTCTTGTCTTCACCGTCATCCTTTTTCTGGCTTTCATTTTCTTGTTCAATGGCATTGTCTACATCTTCTTCGGTGAAGCAAAATGGGTCAAAAAAAAAAAGCAAAATGGGTCAAAGAGTTGACTCATGTCAAAATTGCTAGTCTCCTTAATTACTAAGATCAAATTCTTCAATCTCCTTGTTTGTGGCTTACTTTGCCATATTTCGTTCAACTTCGGCCTGAGTAAGTTGTTCGACTAATCATCATTGTCAAAGCATTAAATACCGAATTTCCGCTTAACCAAAAAAAATAAATAAATAAATCCAATGCTCAATGGGTAAAAATTCTTCTCCACGAATAGTGATGATACAGTCAATGATTTTCTAGACTCGGCTTGGAGACCTTGTCGTTTTAGATTTTGTTCCGTTAAGGTTTTTATTTTTTAAATACTTATTTTTCGTTTTATAAGACATGTTATTATCTCATAAAATTTTTCTTAGCAAAACAGGGCCTTTAAATATCCTTAAAATCTATTGATGAATTGCTTTTTGCGAATTACATAAGCCTAATTCTCTGTTGTCTTGTTCTATGCCATTGTCAACATCTTTTACGGAAACAAAATGGGTCAAAGAAACGAATTATGTCAAAATTGCTAGTCTCCTCACTGAGATCAAATTCTTCAATCTCCTTGTTTCCGGCTTTACTTCGCCATAATTCCTTCAACTTCAGCCTCAGTACTGAGTTTTTCTACTCTGTCTGATCATCCTCGCGTTGTCAACTTCCAGTTGTGTTTCTTTCTTATCGATCACGTACACTCATCATTTTTAAAGCTTTAAATCCGACACTCATAGGCTAAAAAATCTTCTCTACGAATAGAGGGCCGCGGAGGCGATTGCGGTTAAACTCTTGTGTTCATGAAATATTGCATTATGCAAAAATTGTACAAGCCAGCCTTCTCTTCTGTCCTGTCTTGAACCCGTCACATATATATGGCTCATATGCTCGACTGCCGTATCTTTGTTAATTTCTTTAAGAAACCAAGACTGTTCGAAATAATAGTTCGCCATTCTGAACAGCTCTCTCTCTCTCTCTCTCTCTCTCTCTCTCTCTCTCTCTCTCTCTCTCTCCTAAAATTTCTCCCGAGCCCACAACTATCGGATCGTGCATGCGCTTCCAAGCAGGACCAAAGGAGGTCCAGGGGAAAAAAAGAGCCATGTGGTTTCTGTAAGTTGACCAAACTTGATCTTTAGAACCCAGTGTATATAAGCTGGGGATTTACTTAATTAATAAAGTCCCCATCTTTGTTTATTATTCAAATTAGCTCTTGAAGTTTTTGAGTAATTTTATAATTACGCACAAACCTATCGGCGTCTAAACTTTGTTTCTTAGCTAATTAAGTTGGCCATTGTAGATTCAACCTCGCGTTCCAACTTTTCTTTTTTTGATCGGCAAAAAAAGTCATAGATCGAAGACACAAAGTACAAAGATCTAAAGGGAAATAATTAGCTAAACAACATCAAAGCGAGGAGAGAGAGAGAGAGAGAGAGAGAGAGAGAGAGAGAGAGAGACCCCTTACAAAGATGAAGAAAGCAAAAATCCAGGAAGGGAAAGTTGGCAAGAGTCATCAGAGATCCAAGAAGCCCACAACCAAACCTCAGAAAAACCACAGGAAACCACTTGCAACAAAATATAAAAGCCTTCCAATGAAATTGAGGCAAAAGGCCTCCCCAAACCAGAACTAATCATACCCAAAAATTGTCGGGCTCCAACTTTACCAACTCTCAAGGATGGAGCTAGGAGTTCTAATAGGAGCGGCCGGCACGTCAAGAATTTTAAAAAATGTAATTATTATATGTAAAAAGAAATTTATTTCCAACTTATATACACTCACCTCCGCTAGATTTTTTTTTCTTATTTTTTGCTATATACTAGTCCTAAATTTTCTATTTTTTTGGTCAAAAAAAGAGTCCCAAAATAATATTCCAAAACTAAATTTAATGACCCAAAGTAAAATAATATAAAGGATGAGATCTAATTAAGAAAAAACTCCACACTTTAACCTAAAACAACTTAATCTAAAAAATTAAACAAATCAACCAAAATAGTTGGCACTGCATGACTCGGCAGTAGTGAATTTCTCGTTTAGTGGACTTCCAAATTTCCAATGCTGACACTACACTTTCGAAAATTTTAAAAATCATTTATCGTTTGACGTTTTGTGTGAATTTCTCAAACTCCATTGAAAAAAGGTTAGTGTTTTTCAAATTTTCAATTTTCAATTAAAGTTAGAGAAATTATTGAAAGTTTTAAATCCCATATTGAGTTTTTATTGAGTAATAGATGTATTTCCACTATATGAAAAAAAAATAAAAATCTCTTATTGAGTTTTTCCTAGAGTTGATGACTATTCATATTGCAATGTATATTTTTATGTTTTTAGTTTACATTTCGCCACTATTAGGATAAAATCCTGACTCCATCGACCCTACCAACTCTATTATGAATTTTCAACCTTTTTAAACCCGAAGCAATAAATTACTTAAATGGCCAACGAAAATAATTTTTCACGTCCCAATACCCTCGTTTATTCAAAGAAAATTACGAAAACTGGAGCATTCAAATGAAAGTACTCTTAAACAACGCTCAAGATTTGCCGAGCAAAAAAAAAAAAAAAAAAAACAACGCTCAAGATTTCCAATATGGTGGAACGAGGGGGTATATATCCAGAACCTCTCTCTCAAGAGGAAGAAGAAGAAGAAGGTAAATGTACTAATGCTTTGAAAATAGAGCTCAAAGAAAGAACATATATGGAAGAGATTGAAAGCTAGCGTCGACAGAGATGAATTAATTAACCACACTTTACGTATACTTATACAGTTATACATACACAAGATAATTAATTAACCACAGCCACACATGCAAACATATCTATCTCCTTGATCACTCTCTCTATGTCTCCTCACCAAACAACACCAAGGCCCATTCACACATTCAAGATTACACTCACAACTATTCAATTGTGTCTCTCCATTTTTTGGGTTTCCCTCACCATTAACGAGCTTAATTAGTCAACCCTAATAAAACGCAAGAGATGCAATATATATATATATATATATATAGAGAGAGAGAGAGAGAGAGAGAGAGAGAGAGAGAGTTGTGGCGCGTTTATTCAGACTTCACAACCATCTGGACGGAAGTTCCATCTTTTGACTTCCCGGAAGGACCTGAGCATCGTCCAGACGAGATTCCTAGAAGGGTTTGAATCCTTAAGTGCACAGTACGCATGTACGGACAACCCTCAGCCCCGTCTGGATGGGCCTTCCCTTTTCTTTTTCTTTTTTTCGAGCCACACGCAACATTGACCTTGTTTGCTTCATTAATGACTCTTCTGGGCCTTAAATTCCAACGACTTTAGGCCCCATTCGATGGCGGATTTAGGGGTTGGGATTGTAGTAGTAATTATATGGGACTATTAATATTCTGTTCGGTAATAAAAAAAGGTCCGGACTATTAGTCCGTTGGGATGTTCAATTTGGCCTTTAGGGGTATTAGCAATACTCCGTGGGACTTGGTATTCGTAATCCCATCTCAACCCATTCTCATTATTAATCCTTTTTTTTTTTGCTCGGCTCCCATTACTAATCGTTTCTCATTACCAATTTTTTCTATCAATCCAATCTAATCCCATCATCTAATCTCATCTCAAACAAACATGATACTGTATTAATAATCCCATCATCTAATCACATCCCAAACAAACATACTCATTAATAATCCCTTCTCATTACCAATTCCAATTCTAATTCTATCTCCTTACGAATCTCATCCATCTATACTGTTATCAAACGAGGCTTTATTGTATGTGGTGCTCTAGAAAAAGTTCTACAAAAGTTGGGCAGATACTGCCGAGAAGGATAAGGATACCAAGAACAAGAACTAGGTGCATGAACATTGAATAGTGCTTAAAAAAAACATGTTGATTACAATTATAGCTGTTTGCACTGGGTCAGCATCAACCCTAGAGAAAAGGACAGTCCTTCATCTGCGCACAGGAAAATTGGATAGATCATTATAGCTTGTCCCTCTCGGTTGATCCAATGAGCTAGCTAGTTTGGCACTCATGATGATGTGTTGATTTCCCAACAATCACCATAACTAGCTAGCTTAGACCAACAATCAAAGGGAAATTACGCATTTTCGTGGCTGTTGATATATAATCTGTGATTCAAGGACGACAAAATTATTGGACATTATTGGTATTCGAGCTACTTCTTCCGTTCATTTTTAAGTGTCCTGTTACAGTTCTGAATTGCTTATATCTCTCAATGTATAGCGTTAAGTATGTGCAGTGTGGATCTTGTTTGATATATAGATTTCAATTATTTCTATGAGACAATAATTTTTAAAAACATAAAACGTAATATACGTAGAGAGATATAAGTTATTAAAAATTGCACGCAGAACCGTATTAAACATTTAAAAAGGGAAAGAGAAAGTACTATTTTTTGGTCTACCTATGCACTACCATTAGGGCTGTTACTCGAAACCGGAAAATCGATCGAAACCGAAAAAATCGGACCGGACCGAATTTTTTAAACCGGTTAAATAATTTTGATCCTGTTCCAGTTTATAAAATTTTATAAATCGAAAAAATAATTTCGATCTGGTTTATGTGTTTTAAATACCGGTTGAAACCTGACCGGTTATATATATATATATATATATATAGGAGGGGTTGAATTTTGAGTTTTTGGTTGATATTTTGTGGTGTATATTATATAAAAACTATTTTTATGGACTTAATTATGTTTTTATGGGTTTTTTTTTAATGTATTGGGCTCAAAATTGATCCTTTTTTGTTAGACCCAATAAAGGGGTTGAATTATAGATTTTTTGTTGATATTTTATGGGTTGAATTGTGAATTTTTTGATGTGTTGGACCCAAAATTTAGCCCATGAATTAAAACCGGATAAAAACCGGATAAACAGGTTGAGCCGGTCGAAACCGGACCGGTTTATCTCAACCGGTTCCGGTTTCTAAAAATTTTAAACCGAATAACCGGTTTCGACCGAAAAATACACCCAAACCAGTCGAAACCAGACCGGTATCACCCTTAACTACCATGCGGTCATTCAAGGAACCCTCTAGTTCTCCTGGGCCACAAAAATGATCAAGTATTTGATTTGTTGGAAATTATTTGACTGTTTAAGATGAAAGAAACTTTCAGTCGGTTTTCCCCAAGTTGAAAAATAGTAGATTCAGTGCTTGCTTTAAAACGGTAAAGGATATTAAAGGGCATTTACACTTTTAAATTTCCCATCAGTCTTTGGCTAGTGTTAGCAGGGTTTTCCAAAAAACTCTATTTATTCTGGTGTGGATGGCGGATAGGTCTATATTTCTTGGTTTTAATAGGATTCCTTACGAGTGCGCATTCTTTCTATCTACTATTATCTAAAAATAATCAAGTTATTAATGAGTGGCCGGACGAAACCAAGAAATAACCCCTTCCGTGTGAAATTATCGAAGATCTCCTTTAAGATCAACGAATTCACACTTCTACCAAAATCTTGTTTTTGCCTATGCTGATTGAAAAAAAATTCTTGCTTTCTACAGGGGCATGTGTATACTATCTATGCATTCATCAGTAATGTTTGTATATATGTATGATTCAATCTTTAGGTTTTAGCTGTAAACATATATACTACTCCATCCGTTCCATATTGAGAGTCTCACTACCTCTCTCTTACCATTTTTCAAATCAAAAAATCAACTCTTTCGGTGCATTATTTTTCAAATTTTTTCGCACCGTATTGAAGATCTCGATTAGTACTTTAATTTGGTGCGAAAAATTTCAAAAAATTATACACGGAAGTAATTGATTTTTTGATTTGAAAAATGGCACGACTTTTTATGGTGGACCGTCAATTTGGAACGGAGGGAGTATCTTTCACCTGAAGAAGAAAGAGGAGTCTTTCTAGTTTCTCCATGGCTGACGAAATTGTGATCTCTCTCTCTCACTCTCTCTCTCTCTCTCTACTGGATGACCAATGAAGCGTGCACAACGGTGCCTATCTCTAGCCCAAAATTGATTGAAAAAGGAATCCCTTCCTAGATTGGGGGACCACTAGCCTAGCCTAGCCTAGGATACTGAAAGTACCCAATAGGATTCAAGCCATTTCAATTAAACACGTTTTGATATGTGAATGGGAAGTAGCTTTTCAAAAGAAGAAGAAGAAGACATCAATGGAAGTAACCTAGCAGCCTAGGCAGGTTTAATTCCATCCTTAATTTCAAACTCAGAACGGCTTTATGTCAATCTGCTAGAATTAGGGTTAGGGTTAGGTTTGTATCCCTGATTTAGGGCAAGCATGTTTGCTGAAAAAGTACATTTTGTCTAAAACTTTTTTTTTTTGTGGTATTTTTTACTTTTCGCAATTTTTTATATCAGCAAAATTTTTTTTATTAGAAACATGATAGGGATACATCAAAATTAAAAAAAAAATAGAAAAAAGCCTAAATCATGATATTGATACATGGGACATAGAATAGAAAATAGAAAAATAGAAAGTGAATCCTCATAGAAATAGACAAGGTAAGAGCAATTCCAGCCAGTAGATACTTCACATTTTCCAGGGAGTATGATCAAAGCAATTTTTTTGTTTAAATTTTCATCTTAATTTTTAAGATTAATTATTCATCTCGGCAAGAGGAATAAAAATGTATTAAAATGTGAACTGATATTGGAAAAAGTTTATATAGGACAACACATTAGACAAAAAAAAATTGTTTGGTATTTTTTGTCTTTAGTGATATTTTTTTAGCTTTTGGTCATAATTATTTATTTTTATATATATTCCTCTCGTTGAGACAGATGATTAATCTTAAAAATATGATGTAATCTAACAAAAATTTAAAAAAGACGAGCAAAACACTCAAAACGAAATAAAGAAAAAAGTTTACAAGAAACGGACCCTAAAATTCTTTGCTAATTTTATTTTTCAAGTCGAAGGCTAAATTAGGAACTAAGGAATTGGACTAAACTTAGGAGTAGAATTTTTAGGGATCTTATAACTCTATACACAAAAGCTACTCTTTTTTTTTTTTTTTAAACAGCAAAGACAATTTAATTTCTCACAGAATGGTGATGTGGCGTTGAACAAATTGTTTTGTCGTGCGTTACCTAAGCTAAGTTTGACGTCATAACCATCGGATCAGCAAGTTCTCGTTTTGTAGATTGACATGACATTGTCTTCCTTGACCTTATTGTATATAACTTCCTCTCAGAAGCAGGGATGGTGCTGTGTGGGTGGCACACAACACCATCTTTATTTTCGGAGATGAGCAGAAGGGTCGGTTTTGTTGACGAAATGTTTATTCCGCTCGGTAATCTAACGGAATTGATTAGAGTTTGGATGGCGTGCAGCACGGTGCTGTGCACCACTCGCACAACTCCAACGCCGGGTTCCTCCCTCTCCATGCCATGTTTGTACTATATTCGATCTTGATTGAAATAAACATTTGTTTTATGCCAGAGGAAAACTGTACTGAAGGGAAACTGTCCCCATAAAATCTCTACGCCTTACGTTTCTGCTTGTTTAGGTTTTGGTGTTTTTAGGTCGATCTTCTCTGATTTTTGTTTTTCGGTTGGCGTCTTGCCTTTCTTTAAGTCTTGGGTGACTTTATGTCGGTGTGTGATATTATGGAGTAGATTTTATGCTTTAGATTATAGATTCTGAATTTTTATAGAAGTACTATATAAACTTCTATACTATATATATACACAGATACAACCGTAAAATTATGATTAAATTATTTTAAAAGCTGGTATTATTTATTGTAGCAAAACTAAATCGGCTTTCAGATTACTTAGAACTAAGATCTGAAAAACACGACAAACTTAGTTTCTCTTAAATTTGATCTTTAGATCTCTTTAGCTTTTAGGAATCCTCAAAATCCCACAATCACTTGGTAAATTTGATTGTAAAGTTTTGCGTGAACATATAGAGATTGAATCATTAGTCTACAACGGATTCTATAGTATTCATAGTTTTTTGGCTCAGCAAAAGAAATTTCATTAATTTTTAAAAGGGATACAAAGATTAAAAGGATAAAGGCCCCCCATTATTTTGGAGAATTGTCGTGCCTCGTATCGATATCTTATTTCATAGTCTGTATATATCCGTGCTTAGGGCTGTAAGCGAGTCGGCTAGAATATTCAGATTTGTTCGTTAAGTTTTTAAGTGAACTCAAACTCGAGCTGATCTCAATAAATATTTGAAGAGCCCAACTCGAGTTTGCCTAGATTTGAGTCGAACTCAAGCTTGTTTGCAATTCTTAACGAGCCAATAATATCATATATTTATGCTCTCATATAGGTCTAAAAATGCAAATAAAATTTTACTACTATGTACATAAATACATTCACACATATAAAATGATAAAAACAAATATATATATATATATATATATATATAAAAGGTTTTAGTAATTGTAAACGTCTCTTTTAAATTTTTACTATTATGTACACATACAAATTCCGTGATATACACATAGTACAGGTTCACGAACCTAATCGAGCCGAATACTAATAGGTTCATGTTAGGCATATTTATGAAACGCGCCTAAAATTAAGGCTCAAATTCAATTCATTTAGTAGCTAAATCTAACTCAAACAAGCTTTTACCGAGTCAAATTTCGAACAGTTCACGAACGGCTCAATTCATTTACGTCCACCATGCTACATACTATTTAAGGAAGGGAAAGCTACATGGAGCTAATTAAGATAAGGTTTTAACCAAAACTAGAGGCTTAAAATGTTTACACCTGTCATGGTACGTACTATTTTTTTTATCTAGCTGCAGGTACTGTTACTTGACGAGTTTCTTTTGATTTTCGTTTTTATTTTGAAACCTTAGACAGATCAGAAAGACACGTGCTTCCCACAAAGCAAGGTTTTCCATAGGAGTTTTTGTAGTACAACGGAGGATACATAGCAACAATTGATGAAATTCACAGTGGAGAGAGAGAGAGAGAGAGAGAGAGAGAGACAAGAGAGAGAATTAATTAGTCTTCTTCTAAATTAAATTAGGCTTCTTCTACTGATCAAAGCACCAAATAAAAACAGCAAGCATCAATATCCTACCTTTAGAATGGACTTATGTTGCTGTAAGTCTCCCATGGTTTCCCATAAACTTGGTAGTCTGTGAACTGATTCTGAAAACACCAAAAACAAGAATTTTAGGATTTAAAAAAAAAAAAAATTTACTAGAATTGGGTCTTTACTTCTTGTTACTATTATCTAGTTGTTGCAATTGCACACCATTATCGATGCGCAAGCGCAACAACAGATACTGATCGGTGAACTCGACACCCGAGTTTCAGCTTCTGGGGTTACAACTCGGGAAATTATAGAACGTACTCACCTCTTGAGAAACTCTGGTGTCATTCGGATTGTAGCTGAAGATATTGATCGATGAGCTCTGCTCATCGAACTCCAGGGATGGATTCACGTTACGACTCAGTCGACCCGATTCGTTGCCGTTTTCGAAGGCATTCCAAGACCCTGATGTGTTCCCCTCATGATTGATTGCTTCTGAATTGGATGCATTTGGTTCATTGAATTGAACCCTTGATCTCTTTTCTCTTGTCCTCTCCCTAGCCCTAGCTCTTGCCTTTTCCCTCGACTCTTTAGCCAGAGGATCAAATGCAGATTTCCTCAGTGCCCTATTAGTCTTCTTCTCTTTGGCAACAGAAACCGAAGCTTTCCCCTTAGGGTTGATGATCTTCGCCTGCCGGTCCGGGGACTCATCGATTCCGGACCCGTCTTCGCCCTCTGAATCAGAAGGCGAGCTTCTCGTCATCCGGGGAACACTTTTTTTGAGCTCTTTGATCGCCTTCTTCGATTTACTCAGCAGCCACCCGACTGTCTTACTAGCTTTATCGAACCCCAGCATGTCCTGGAGACCGAAGAACTGGGGGGCCACTTCGAGCGACAACCTCATCCTTCGGTCTCTGGGGCCTTGGGCAGTCTCGATCTTGCTGTGCCTGTCTTTCTTGGAGGGTTTCTTTCTCGGGACTGGCTCGTCTGCGCTCTGGGATTGCGCGACGGAGTCAGTGCCGTTGTGGACCGAATTCGTCAGCACTTCCGGTGGAGTACCGGCCTCAGCGGCCGGGTGCTGAAGGAGAAGGTCATGGAGGTGTTGCCGGAGCAAAAAGTCGTCTTCGTAGGGTATGGCCGGAGAAGGGAAGTTGTAGAACAAGGAAGAGGGGGGAGGAGGGGGAGAATCCAGAGATTGGTCGAGAGAAGGGTAAGAGTTTCCATTAATGTTGTAAGAAGAAGGATACATTTATATATATTATTGTTTTTACTGCCAAAAACAAAACCCTAGCTAGGTTTTGAAATAGTTGATCTATGTGTTGTTGAGAAAGACGGATTCCCACCAGATAATGACTAATGCACTTTCTCTCTCCAAATAGTTCAATCTACTGGAAATAGTTCTATAGTGGTTTTATGTAGGTATGCTGTGGAGGTCTAGAGCTTTTTTTTTGTGATCGGCAATGTAAAGGCCTAGAGCTTGAGAAAAACAGCCGAATAGAACACTGACTAGCGTATTTTATGTGGCATTTGGTATGTAGTTTAGAGAGAGAGAGAGAGAGAGAGTGGGTGTGTGGGTGGGTGTGTGTGTGTGTTCACCTCCCTCAATCAAGGCCTGGAGCTTTGAGAAAGACAGCAATGGGGATTGTGTGTGTAAAGAGAGAGAGAGAGAGAGAGAGAGAGAGGGTGAAGACGGCAAAGAAGGTAGGCAATTTATTGGATAAGAGGAATTCTACATAGTGCACCTCATCAGTCAAGAAATTCCCAGTGATGGGATCAAGTTTTAATGGCTAGAGCCTTGCAGTTGTATTGGTCACCTAACAGCAGCAGCATAGCTAAACCAATTGTGTGCCAAAAGTAAACAATTCAGTTAGTTATACAAGATTCTAATCGGAGAGGCTCCAGGGACAACTAATTAGACACTTAAAAAGTCACCTCATAGTTTTCAATCAAATTTTGATGATCTGAGCCACTCAATGTGATCAGAATGGGATTTTAAGGGTACACGCTTGAAATTAGCAAAAATAAATAAATAAATAACTGGGAAATGTTTGATCTGAGCAGTTTTTAGCTTAGATTTCATAAACGGTTCAATTAAAAACTGCTCAAAATAAGTACTTTCCGGTCATATGTATTGCTAATTTCTTGCGAGCACCCTTAAAATCACATTTTGCACACATTGAACGGTTCGAATCATAAAAATTTGATCGGAAACTATGAGATTGAGATTTGCAGTGTTTTTTAGGGTGTCTCTTGAACCGCCCCGGATTCTAGTAGTGTAAACGATCTCCCTTCATTTTATTTTATTTTTTTCTGAATTTCTGGTAGATTTACGTAAATTGGATTACTTATTCGTCTCTCGATGACTATAGTCTAAAACAAGTAACAAATTAAGATCACAAGCAAAAAAAAAAAAAACCATCAATAAAAAAGTTTAAAACAGTTGTCTTTTTTACTTTTCTTTTTTCTTTATCGGCAGATGAAAATTTTATTGATCCATAGAATTCGAGGAAAGACAATTGTCTTTCAGGAAAGCAAAAAGTACAGTACATAGCAGTTTTATTTTATCTGTTCAAAAGACATCGATGCTTTTGGCCTAAATTATTTTGTCTTATTGACGGTTCGAAAGAGTCCGACTATTAGTATCGACCTTCGTTGTATCAATAATGGACCTATCATTTTTGGGCTCCACACAAATAATCCGACCAGTTGATTAATTTCCAAATAATTTTCTGCATACGCTGGTAAAAAATCAGATTGATATATACGATATGTATGCTTAAGTGCTTCATCAATTCGTCTTACTTATCATTCAAATGAGCCTAACGCTCTAATTCGGGCATGGTTAATTTAGTTAACGAGTCTCTTTAAGCGAGCCGAGCCTATACAAATGAGCCGGGCTTGTGTGAGCCGAGCTCGACTCGTTTAGTAAACGAGCTTAAGACTCGAGCTCGAGCTCGAGCTCTGCTCGATTACTAAACGAGTAGAGCCGAGGCGAGCTGTAATGAGCTGCTCGCAAGTAGCTCGATTTGTTTGCAGTCATACTTATAATTTAGATTTCAAAATCCTAAATTCTGTATAAAAAGCACCAGCCTAGTCAAAAATTAGTTTAAAATCAATCAACGGCTCAGATCAACCTACTTGAAAATTATTACTCCCTCCGTTCCAAAAAAGATGACAATTTTTTAAACTCGTATCATTTTTCATCGCTTATATCTTTCAATCCATTTGAGTTTGAAAACGTTGTATAACAGAACTAATCGATAACTATCAAACATGATTCATATTACATATTTTTTGAAAAACATATTGAAAGATATAAGAAATTGAAATTTGCACAAATATCAAAAATTAACATCCAATTTGGGATGAAGGGAATATTTTTTTTTTGAAACAGCAAAAATTTTATTAAACAAAATTTAATAAAATTTCAAGTAGGTTGTTCTGAGCCGTTGATTGATTTAAAAAAAAATTAAAATAAAAAAATATTCTAATTTTTCTTAAATCAATTAACGACTCGGATGACCTCAAAGTGGTGCCACAAAGTGATCTACGTACTGCAAAGGTCAGGACAAGTAGTTTTAATTGTGTTCGAGATGAGGACAGGTACTGAAAGCAGGACATACTGTACAAGTGGTTGGATATAGGCCACTGCTGAGAATTTGACTGGAAACTCTTCAAACTTGTTTTGGAAAAAAAAAAAAAAAAAAGGTCCCCCAAATTCAAAAGACTGCATGCTGGTGGGATGGAGTCAGGGGGAAAGCTAGTAGGGGAAAAAAATTCTACTATTATATTAGAAAAAATAATTTTTATGAAAATATATAGGCTCTTCCCTCCTCTAGTATTTCCGAAACTCTACGTTGTTATGCATGTTTATTTTTATTTTTTGTTTGGATATATGGTCGGCCCCCGTGTAGAGAAATTTCTGGCTCCGTGCCGCTTGCATGGATTCTATATTTTCTTTCCCTAAATACACTCATAGCTAGACAGGGGGTACAAATTGTGGAATGGTTTTACAAATATCTCTCAACCTCTAGACATCGTGGCGTATTGTAGATCTTACAATTGGTAAAAACATCCGAATCACTAGCTAGTAGGAGTATCGAGTGCTATGTTTCGATCAGATGTCCAAGTCAGTTTGAGCTCACCTTGATTAATTCTAGGGCATTGAAGGGTTATTTATTTATTTTTTTTGCCAATATTGCTTAGATTAGTGGGAAACCCTAGACTCGAATCATAGACCTCACCCTTGCATGCTAGATGGACAGAGAGCCGCATCTCTCTAGGACATTGAAGTTGAGGACCACACAAATCTCGAGTGGCCCACAGGTTTGGAATTTTTGATCTTCGTAGAATTCGAACTTGCGATCTTTTTGAGAAGAAGCCAGTTAGTTACTTTCTTGTATCCACTTGGTCAAATCTTAATATTACTCTTTCGTTAGATATGTGAGATTTGTATCCCCAACCATAAGCTACAGATATGAGAGGCCGCGCGTTTCCACTAATTTTTTTGGTGAACAAACCAAAATTGCATGTTATTTATACTAATCAATAAGTTTTGGCGTTTCAGTATCTTGTTTACACTAATCAACAATTTCTACGTACAATTCTACTCACAATCAATAAAAAACATTGCATTTTGTTCACACCAATTAACAACTTATTGATTAGTGTAAACACCTAACATTTTTTTTATTTTTTGCTCGGCAAAGGAAATTTTTTTATTTATTAAACTCGAAAGGGTACATCGAGTAAAAAGGAAGGGAGAACCAGAAAGTTCACCACAACCTCAAGGAAAACAAAAATCAAGCAAAATTACATCAAAAGATACACCCAAGAATACACCTAACATCTTGTAATCGACAACTTATTCATACTAACTCATTCATTAGTGGAAACACCTCTTAGTTTAGAAAATAAACCTATTACCGCAGCCTCCCTCTCATAATTTCAATATCTATAACGAGAACTGTATCAATATTTTTTGAATAAGAAAATAGAGCAATTTTGTGCATAAATTTTCAAATTTTCTGTCACTAAAGTCTTTTTTATTTTATTTTATACCTTCAAATGCAATAACTTTTCAAAATGAACTGAAATTAATTTAGTTAAAAGACGGAAGGATAGAGTTTTAATCCTACGTACGTGCAAGTCCTTTAGCATCCTAAATAACCCAAAATAAAAATAAAAATAAAAATAATAAAAAATAATAATAATAATAATTCATTCTATTCCGACTGAAAAATCGATGGGGTTTCTCTTAATTACCATCCCAGCATCCTTCCCGTTTCGTAATCGTGGTCGTGAATGGAATTGGCAAACAACGTACAATGCGCTAGGTGCTGCTATCAAGATTGATAGACAGAACCCTAGAATCTTCGGCGAATAGCTAAGCTAGCTGTGAGAATGGCGAAGCAAGTTGAGCCCTACATTCTCATTTTTGTTTACGCTGACATTCAAATGAGAAATTTGCTTTGTGATGTTTCGGTAGAATTCTGATATGGGTACACATCTACACGATTATGTGGGGTATTCTTTGTTTTTTCGGCCGAAATATGCCTTTCTAAACTTTCTATTCTTTGTTTTAATTAAGCATATAGTTTAATTAGATACATAGATTGTAATTTATAAGAAAATTCATGGAAGCGCTTGTAAATCTAATTAGTTCGTGTTCTCTAGACAATTTATTAGTTCCGAAAAAACTACTATTGTTCATCGAGTTTCCTACAATCCAAAATCAATAACACCCAATTCAAAATGCAAAAATAATTAGGCTCCCAAATGGGCTCTTACTGAGTTGAAAATTTTCACTCAAGCTCTCTCTTTCATTTTCATTTCAATTTATTTATTTTTGGGATCTAATGGGAATTACTCATCTTTGATGATATTTTCATGACTGCTAAATCATGACTTGGATATGATCCATTGATGTGCCCTTAAACTGAAAGATTTCCTTTTTCCTCATAAAGCAAACACAATCAAGACTATTTCCTCATAAAGAAACTTTTTTTAAATGCCGATCAAAAATATCAAGACTAAATCCAAAGCCTAAAACCAACACAACAGGGACCGATGATTATCACAAGATTCACAACTAAATCCCATCTCTGATCATCTGGCTAGGTTGGGAGCGGAACAGAATGAGGATTTAGTGGTTTCGGTAGATAAACCACTCTTGAATAGGGAATTCTGAATCCGGGATCGCCCGGCAGCTTATTGATTAGGAGGAATTGTTGTTTTTTCGCTTGGGTCTGTAATACTTTAAATATGCTTGCACTTTTGTTGCATAACTCTCTATTTGATTAGTAGTACTACTTGTAATATTCCAAAGTACCAAAAAAAAAATTTCCCATCTCTTCGCGAAAACATTTTATTAAGAGGAGTAATTAATTTGGATATTTGAGAAGGAGACATATATAATTTACTTTGCTTGATAAGGATAGATTTGTTGTGACTTTGTGATGCTCCACTGTGGCTAGCTTGTTTCTTGGAGATTAACGTACCTATAACACTTATCTTCTGTTGCACCACGTGGCCATGTCCGACCCTTAAGACAAAGGACAATTATTTCAGTTGAGCCCTGCCCTATCTAAGGGCAATTCATCCTTTGACTAGGTATCTCTCTTACTCTTACGTCCCTTTCACTTTAAAGGAAAACACTCCCCCCTCCCCCTCTCTCTCTCTCTCTCTCTCTCTCTCTCTGTCTCACTCTCTCTCCCTCTCTAGATCTCTGTACATAACAAGTTTTGGCCCACGAGTTTGCTCTCTTTTAAAATTTTAGGTTCGATTTTTCTCATCAACAGCTTGCAGAAATAAGTTGCCTCGCCTCACGCCTAAGCGCGCGAAACACCATAATAGAGACTATAAAAGTTAGTCTGAGATGCGCGTGCAGAAGCTGGTTCAAGACATCCCGCTATAAGATGGAATGTTGTTGGAATCCCTCTCCTGACGCGTGCTTATCAATATTAGCTTTTTCTTTGCCTCCAAAAAGCTTTTTGGTCTATCACTCTCTCTCTCTCTCTCATGGGGACACATTGTCAAAGAAAGGGTAGCGAATGCTTGTACTTGCCACTGATGGGGGTATTCACATGACTCTCCCTCCTCGTAGCTGTGGAAACCCTAGCCAATCACTTCCCTTTTCCTTTGCTTAATTCTACTCACCACTCAATTCTTTTATTTTTGGCAAATGGTTTTAGTCCATTCCACACTTGAGAGAAAAGCTAGCCTTGGACTCTCTTTTTTGCACTTATGTAATGTTCTCTTTCCATATATACATGCCGCCTCTCTCTCTCTCTCTCTCTCTCTCTCTCTCTCTCTCTATATATATATATATATGTATATGTCTCTCTCTCTCCCTATATATATATATATCTATATATATAGATATATTAATGTCTCTCTCTCTCTCTCTGTGAGCGTGTTGTGTGGTGCCCTAGCTGAGCATGTACTTTTTCTTAGACTGGCATTATTAATTTGCGGAGGACCACAGGAAATGGCCTGAGATGGGGTGGTTCTAGGGTTGCTATCAAAGATAGAGATAACTATTTAAAAAGTGAGACTTCAGAGTTGGTGACAACGGGAGCATTTAACACCAGAGCTAAGTGCTTTCATTTCCTTGCATAAAGGTGTGAGTTATGTTTGGAGGACCGCATCAATCTCGAACCACATTTGAGTATCATATTATGTGATATGTTTTCTTGTTCTTTTGTCGGCAATATAATCTCGACAATGGGTACATGGAGGATTAAAAGATAAAAGCAAAACGCATGTTTCATGACATGACCATGAGACAAAGTGGTAATCCAAATCCCATCCACCAAAAGGTTTGAAATTGAATGATGTGATACAAAACTAACATAATAGTAGCCTCCCACACCCCCCCCCCCCCCCCCCCCCCCCCCCCCCAAAAAAAAAAAAAAATCCTATCCAACCAAAGGTTCATATTATGTGGTGTCCTAGCGTCAGTTTGATGCATATGCTACGAAATTTCTTATGCAATTATTGTGAATTTGACTAATCTAAAAATTAAATGAGCTTAAATTCTGCCCCCAGCAATGAAAATTGTGGGACCATTGCCATCGTGTGTTCCACCGTGCGTTTATTATTATAACTGTTTATCCTGTAGGGCCCGCAGAGTAATATATTCACGCAAAAAAAAAAAAAAAAACAGTTTGATTGAACATTCTTAGGTACATAAAAAAATTGGATTTTGAATTGTAAAATGAAAAATAAAATTCCCCACGTCAATAATTTCAAAATTAAACTATCCATGACCATGTATTTATGTACTTAACGATATCTGATCAGGCTACTTTTTTCGTGGATATATTATTCTGTAGCTCTACAGCATAAACGGTTTAGATTACTATAATAAATGCACATTCAATCCACCATAGCGGTGGCAGAAAACCCAAGTTTTCCACCACGGCTGGCAGAAAAAATTTAAATTCTTTATTCACCAAAACATTGGTGAAAAAGACTATTCTGATTTCTCAATATTGCCTTCATTCATATATAGTACCATGTGTAGCTATATTGATGCATGTTTGGAATCCAAAGCCTTTGTACCACACACTTCTTTGATTCCCTCATCGATCTTCTCTCTCTCGCACTTAACCCATTATATTCTCTCGCTCAGTGGCTATTTATGGTTAGAAATCGAATTCAACCCCAAGGTTCTGGCTAACTCTTGTTTATAGATACACGTACATATATGAGTGAATACTATATGCACCCTCTTGAATCGCTTTTATGAATTCGTAAAAATTTGTGGTATAAGATTTCGTAGCGTTCACGTATGGTATTAAGTCAGAAAATTTAATAAAGATTCTTACATTTTGTATAGGAATTCTTAATAGTTTTTTAAAATTTTTTTTAACATCAATACAAAAACGCATAACATGAAAATGTTATAAGTTAATTTTTTTTTTGTAGTTGTATATATTTAAAAATCATTAAATTTCTATATATCCATTAGTTTTGAATTCAAGATTGATGATATGAATTGTGTGAACTCAAGGGATCGATTAAAAGAGTGAGTGTCTTGCACATCTAAATATGGGGTGTGTGTGTATGGGATTTCTCTTAAATAAAAAGGCTACAAAATATTTTGTTCGCCTCAACGTACTCTTAAATTTTAGAAAATGGTGCACGCATGATAAAAAAGATATCTTATTAGTTATGTGGCAGCAATAATGTCTACCAAATTTTAAGACTAAAATTTTTTCTTAGAAAATGGCAAGAATCACATTTAGTCACAATATTATTCTCCAAATGAATAATATTATAAGCACTTCAATTGTATGTTGCTGGTCATCCTTAATTTTCTAGGCAACGGATATATCTTTCGGCTGGTTTATTTATCTGGCTGGTGCGTAGCCTATGAACATTAAAACCTACTTAGAAAATTTAGACCGTCGGTTTCATTTTTGGACGGCTCGAATGCGCGTGAAGGGTACCACATCAGTCGTACCTTATTTGCTCCCAAGAATTCCTCATACTTTTGGGTTTGTGACATTATTTGTGCACAATCCCCATGACTTAATTAGACAGCACCTGTTTAGCTTTAGCTTGTCTTCATTTCTTGTGGAGAATGTTGTATGGAGTATTATTGAAGTACTGTTCTGATTGGACTGAAATGCCCAACATAGCCCATCTTGAAAAGTATATAAAGCCTTTTGGTCTGGATGATTTCGTCTAAAAGTAGCACCTTTTCACACCATGTTTTGATTAGCTTTTCGTTGTCTCAAATTCTAAAGAATCCTAAATAATTTTTTTTTTAAAACGGCAAAGAAATTTTATTAATATTCTTTGAATGAGGATTACAAAGCATCCTAAATATATGGCAAGGAAAAAGATGTGGAGTATATACTATTAATTACATCCTTATTTGAGTGTATAAATTAAAGATTTAAATTGCCTTGAATTCCTAACAGATTGGGTTTCACAATAACAATGACAAATTAATTAAAGACTAAATAAAAAAAAACAGAATGAGATTAGATACTGCGACAGGATTGGGCAAACTCAAACCACTAAGCAACACTGGACGAGTCTGAAGCTCTTTCAAGATGCCGTCAATGTTTTTGCTAGATTTTCATGTCTTTCGGATGATAGGAAGCGGATTTGTACTGTAGTACCTTTCTTGATGGTTCGGTTTTTCGTTTACATTCAGTACTTCGCTAGATGTTTCTCATCCTTGTCATATATTTGCTCATGGCATGTCACATAGCTTATATTTGACTTGGATCCTTTACTCGATGTACCCATTGTTGAATTATTAATAAAATTTAAATTGTTTCTTTTTTCAACTTTGAACCCAATCTTCCACTTCCTCAATGAACCCATCAAGTAGCCGTGAGAGATAATAATGCCATAAGTGATCTTTTATCTTCCAAATCATTTCTTTATAAGATTTCCTGGTTGACAACTGTATTTTTTTAGATGAGCGAAAAAAGAATTTAATAATCATTGAAATAGGTACAATGATTAAAAGGGTTACAAGCATAAATGGTATCACTATGGGGAAAACCTGGTATTGCAACTAGGTTGGCACCCTAGGCCCCACCTATCAAGCGCCGGTTGACACTTGTATTTGAATGGGAGAGAATAGGAAATCAAGAGTAAATCATTAATTAAAAATCAAAATTTGTAACTTGGATATCATTCCTTTTAGAAAGAATGATACAATTGAGATACTTTCTTGGAATTTATAAAATTAAAAAGGATAAGGTTTTTAAATTTTAAATTTTGAAAAGGAATAATACGGTATGTATATTGAATATCGCACATGTGCTACTTTAAATTCTAATTAAAAGCTAATCAATTCTCGCCACTTCTCGCGATTAGAGCCTTCTTCACTAAATGGGATCCCTCTAAATGACCCTTTACTTTTAATCTATGATATAGATGTTTTGTTATCATCAAAATTAATGAGGTATTCTAAGGAAATTTTTTTTTTTGATCGGCTATTCTAAGGAAATCTTTTTTTTTTTTTCTTTTTTGCTCGGCATATTCTAAGGAAATCTTTGGGCTAACAAAATATGAAAATCGATGACAACAAATCTTACATTCTTAGGCTTTGTGTAGCAATTCATTACTTTTGGACTTAAATCCATAATGGGATGAATTTTCTATACAAAAGGTTGTGAATTCAAAGCAATATAAGGAGCTAGGCACATACTGTACGTCAGTGTTTTCAAATCGGGACACGTATTGTATATCGTTTTTCAATTGTAGAAATAGTATTGGGATAGTTGGACAAGATTTTTGGGAGGAGGAGAATACTAAAGAAAATAGTGGAGAATGAGAATATTTATATTACATTTGAACTCAAAACTTTTTTTGGCTTAGTATAAAATGGCTAGAACCTATTAGGATAACCATTTATGCCATTTAGGTTCAATTCAAATGTATACTTATCTTGTGTGTTGTAATGTTCTATCCTTGTAATCATCATATAAATAGAAGAACCTCTCTCACGTTCAAGTATGAGGGCCATTTTTATCAAATCAATCAGTTGATTTAACTTGGTATTAGGGCACCACTCAATCATGACCTCATTACTTTCTTTCTCTCAAATTTACTCACACAAATTATTTGTTCTGGAAGATACAAATCACTCATTATCTCCGTGGACGACAACATTTGATAGGCTATGCCGACGACACCAATCCGTATCCACCACGCACCATTTCATCCAATGGTGCTGCTATTACAAATCCTGATTTCCAAATTTGGTTTGATCAAGATCAATTGCTAATGAGCCTTTTGATTTCCTCTATGACAACGGATGTTATTCTTCTTATCGTCGGTGCCGCGACATCTTAGGAAATTTGGACAACACTTGAGTCCGCCCTTGCTTCTCCGTCCAACACTCGAATACTCCAACTCCATCTTCATCTTCGGAACATCATCAAGCAAGGTGAGCTCTCCATTACGCAAAGCCGAGGGTTTTTATGATGAGTTGAATGCTGCGGGTCGTCCTCTCTCCTTGCAAGACTTCAACCTTCACATTTTCGAAGGCCTCAATTCTACATTCCCAAATTTGATCCCAACACTTGCAAATCATCCATCACTTCCTTACTCCGAAACGCAATGCCTCTTCTAATGGTGGCTATCGAGGACGTGGTCGCGGTCATAACCAAGGCTACCGCCCCAATGATTCTCCTGGTGATGCTCGTCACTTTTCCTATGAGTCCCGCAATTAGCACTCTACTGATTCCCATCCCTTTATATACTAGTCCATGGAAAACTCTAATACAAAGATATTTAAACTTTGAAGTAATTCTAGAATTACACATGTAATTAATCATCACAAAAAATTCTACATATTTCACAAGGATATATTAGAGTTTCTAGAGTTAGATATTTTAGAGTTTCTAACAACTAGATATTTATATCGTCTTCAATAATATCTTCTATTTTGGGTTGACAATTGAAGCTTTGTCAATTGAACTTGGTTGGACTTAACTTTCTTGTGCAGAAATACTAAACTTATGCTTTTACAATGTTAATCATATATAATTAATATATAATTAAAAAGTAGATACACCTAATAACATCAACCAACTATGCTTGCTTTTGAAAAAAATATTTAATTGCAAAATTTTAAATCTCTCAACTGGGGTCTATTACATTAAGGCTTTCTATTCCCTTTGTTAGGGAAAGAAAAGTTAGGAAACACAATGGTTTGAAAGTTAGGGAAAACACAATGGCTTAGATAAATGCATTTGGGGTTCCGCTTACTGAAATAAGGTCTGACTTTTTTGCAATAAGTAATCATAGGATACACGTACCAAGTTAAGATACGCGTATAAATCGTAAGATACGCGGTCATATTGTTAGATTTCTATACAAAAGGGATACATGGTGAGATATGTATCGTTCTTCGGGGGTGATGATACAAATCGTAAGATATGTATCATGGATCGTAGGTTTTTAACAACTATGCTGTACATATACAACCAAATAAAAATGTGTATTGTAGCAATTCTCATTTCTCAATAGTAGCCAACGAGAATGTCCTTAAAATTCTGATTTTGAGGGCAAAGATTGGTAGAATTCTTATTTTGGGGTCTGTCATCGTGTAGCTAGGCTCATATTCTTTTTTTTTTTTGGGTCTAGAACAGAGAGCGTGGATTATAAATTTTGTAAAATGTGGGACTGAATAGCTTCCGCCCTGATATCATATCACGTAGAAACATTATACTAATCTAAAAGTTTAAGCTATTAGGTGGAGAGATCCCAACGTTAATTCTACTGTTGTTGGTGGATTTTGTTTTTCTTCTGATGCTGTTGCATGGTCTGCTGCGCGCTGCCCTAGGGATTGCTGCTGGATAATAGGATGTCCACTGCTGCTGGGATCGATCTCGGGGAAGGGCATTATTTTCTAATGCTGGAAGTATTTATGCTAGATTGCAAACTGCAAAGAATGGATATCTGTTACACACCGAGGGGTTGCCCCAACGGCAACAATTCGGACGGATGCTCAGACTTTGAAAGTACTCTTCAAGGTTTGAGGTTTGATTCATCATAGGGTATGTAAGTACCCTAAAGTAAGCGAGGGATGTAACTGATGTGACCGCGCTAGCTCCGCCGAAAATTTGAGTTGCGCAATCAGATCTATTTAGTGACCTGGCTGTAGAACTGTTCCTCCTTAAAAAAAAAAAAAAAAAAGAATGGATATCTGTTGCAATTGCTTTATATGTTTATTTGAACTAGAAGTCACTTGAAGAAAGAGTTTTTTTTTTTATCTCCTAAACTATGCAACTTTTTTATGCTTTGTCCCTAAACTATCAATTTGACGATTTCATCCCCTCAACTTTTACTCCATTACCCATGTGATCCAATATATAACCGAACTCATCATTTGGACGAAAAAGTGGCTCACGTGATAGTCACGTGCGATCCCAACCCAGGAGCTAGGCGCAAAATAGATAATCCACGTCTCACAACCCATTGACCAACCTTTTTGCCCTTTTCTCTCTCTCTCTCTCTCACAAACGTAATCTGCCCACAAAACAAACATATTTTAACGCTTAATTACTACAGTACTACTAGTATCACCAGATTAAGACTTTACTAATGCATGTAGTATCTCTACACGCTAACAATATTCTTTAATTATTCAGTGCAATTTGGGCTTATTTCAGTGCAATTTCACAAATTAAGAGCAGTTATGGACACTTGCTGCATACTCAGTCAATGTTATGAAGCAGCCATGGACGAGCTAGAGAGAGAGAGAGATCTCTCGGTTAATCTGTTTTTTTCGTGGCAGGTTATGTCAGAGGAAGAAGAAGCCATGGATGGACGAGAGAGAGAGAGAGAGAGAGAGAGATTGGGTTGCTTTACTCTGCTTTTTGACATTTGGAGGGAAACAGATGTGTAGTTGGCGCCAATGGATTGTGAGATGGGGATTGTCTGTTTTGCCCCTGGCTCCAAGGTTGGGATTGCACGTGACTATCACTTGAGCCACTTTTCCGTCCAAATGATAAGTTCTGTTATGTATTGGATCACAAAGGTAACGGAGTGGAACTTGAGGGGATGAAATCGCCAAATTGATATCTTAGGAACGAAGTAGATAAAAATTTCATAGTTTAGGGGATAAAAAAATTAAAAAAAAAAACTCCTTGAAGAAATTAAGTTCAAGTGAATTACGGATTCAATTTTAATGGAAGGAAGGTTGATACATTTTGCAATGAGGTGGGTTAAGATGAACGAATTGATCAAGCCTTTATGGCTTTACCGATATTTGACCAAGATGAATTTTTATAAGAATGCTTTAAAAAAATATTTAAACTAATTAAACGGCTTTGCTCGTTTTTTTGGACTCCGAGATTGGTCCGAAACAATCCGGTGTACATTTGGTGTACAAAAAATAATGTAGTCATACATTTTATTATTTATTTAACTCTAATTCCATCCATGGAAAAGAGTTTTTTTCACTTCATCCCTAGCACAATGTAGCATGTTGATATACAACCAAGAAAATAATTAAGAAAATCATACTCAGTTTCTGGGCGAGAATGTTTTGTTCAGTTAGGAACAGAGTCGAACAGTTTAGGTAGAACTAGGGCGCAGACAAGACGAATCAAACCGATCCTTGTTAAACTCGGTTCTACCCGACAAAATATCGGTCTAACTCAAGTTCAATTCGAGTATGAAAAAATTGAGCTTTAGTTCAGCTCGCTTAAAATTTTCAAAGCTCAATCTCAACTTGACAAAGCTTTTTGAACTCAAATGAGCTGAATTCGTGCTCGTGTTCTATAGTTTTTATTTTGTCGCAATATATCTATTTTACCTAATATCAGCCAGAAAATAAAAAAATTCAAATTTATCAACAACATGATCAACAGAACATATATGCCCGACTAAATTACTGTTTATATAAGCCTAGTGCTTGACGATTTCCTAGTCCTAAAATAATGGGTTGCCCCAAGCGTAGGGCGGAGGCCGACGTAGCACAATATCCGGTAAGACCGGAGTCGAATCCACAAAGACGGTAATGTGTGCTGATTAAAAACTCGGATTGTTACTTATTTAAATGGGCTCTTAAGTAGCTACCCCTTGTCGATTGATTGGAATTAACTAAAATCTAGAAATTGATTGTACTTTTCAAATAATTAAAAGAAAAATACGGTCATTGGGTTCATAGCACTCGCAACTAGTTCGAATTAACCTGCTCGATTCGGTGTTCTTAAAAACGTTCAACTTTAGATTGAAAAAGATACCCCGCAAAATGCGGGACCCTATGGTCGCCGTTTACCCATGCGCAACGGGGAATGAGTTTTGGACCCCCATTCCCCCGTTCACATGGGCTCCGACAATGCCCGAGTTTGTCTGCGGGAAGTATTTTTTCAATTTAAAATTATCTTTTTCATTGTTCAATTTGAAAATAGGAGTAGTGCCAGAACTGACTATGATATGCTAATCACCCCGCGACCCTACCTAAGCAACTACTCAATAATCATTGCGCAAGAAGCAAAAGAAATTCTAAATTGAAACATGCTTCTATCACACGATACAGAAAATAAATAACAGATCCAAAACAAACAAAAATAGATGAACAACTTTTATTAAGAACAGAAATTAAAAAGAATTACCAGAGTGCGAATAATTAAACAAAGCATAAAAACTTGGAAGGAAATAAAAACTCAGAAGAGAACTAACAATCAGCGTAACAAAGAATCGGCAGCCCCGTTCTTCATTCTTTTCCACGGTCTGCTCCCGTTCAGTTCTTTCGACCGTGGTAATAAGATCCCCCTCCACTGTGCGCAGCTTCTCCTTTTTATAAGGTGCTGTAGCCGAGTCCCTCAAGGCTCAAGCCCTATTTCTTTTTTCTACTCTTGGAATTATAAGCCTGGCCCCCCATGGAACATGGCCAGCAATATTTTTGCCATGGGTTCCCACGTGCACATCTTTATTAAGGCCAAGAGTAATGTAATATCCAGTCCAATGAATTTAATTGACTTTACGGTATTAAGCCTCGAAATGCATACAATGCAAAAATCAAGCATTAAACTTCAAATAATAGTATAAAATAGACTTTACGAGAATAAATTAAAGGGCGCTAATGTGAACATTTACGCGCCTATCACCTAGTCGAACTGAAAACTTTTATATTTGGGCTCGGCTCACGTAACGAATCTAAGAATAAGGCTGGGGTTTGGTTTGTTTAGTAAACAAATCGAACTTGGACGAGCCATTACCGAACTGAGATTCAAACAGCTTGCGAATGACTTGGTTCTTTCCAAGCCTAATCCAACCAAATACTTCTAAGTTTGGGTTTGACTCATGTTACGAATCTAAAAATAAGGCCTGGTTTGGTTTGTTTGGTAAACAAATCATACTTGAACGAGTTATTACATGACTGAGCTTCAAACAGCTTTCGAACGGCCCGATTCTTTTCATTGACAAAAAAAAGGAAAAAGAATCAAAATAAAAGTTTGCATGGACAAAAGTGAAAGAGAAATGATTACAGTACATACAAAAATCTGTACCAGTATGTACAAATCCCCTTTTGGGCTTGTTTTGGGTCTCAAAAAAATGATCGAAGCCGCTCACTTGGTTTAAAATACTTTGCTTATGGTCCTTCCGAAAAATAAGTTCAATCCGGTATTGGTGAAGGCGTTTACAAAATATCCAACTTTACTTTAGAATTCATGCTTGAATTCTGGAACAAAGTTGGATGATTTGTAAACCCCCTTATTGATACTGGATTGAACTTATTTTTTGCAAGGATTATAATCAAAGTATTTTAAACAAAATGAGCGACTCAGATCATTTTTTTAGATCTGAAACTGGCCCAAAAGGAATTTTGTACGCGCTGATGCAGATATTAGGCATTTTATTTTACGTACTTACACATATTTTATCCATCCAATCACTCAAGAAATAGAAAAAGACTTTTGACACCCACTTCAATGCCCCAACTTCCTCATCACTCTCCTCCTCGTCCATGTCAATTACCGTTACCCCTCCTCCAAAACCCACACGATAAAACAACCGCGACAAAACCCTAGCCACGGACTCACCCCCGCGCCACCCCACTCATCATCTCATGGATCCGCCGCAGCGGCGCGCGTCTCGGGTCATCGACCCCGTGGTCCGCAAGGTCGGATTCTTCGCCCCCGCCGCCGCCGCCCCAGCCGCCGTGCCGTCGCCGAACCGCTCCCAGTCGGGCCCTCTCCCCCGCCTCGATCCTTCGTCCATCTCCCCCTCAGGCAACTCCCTCTCCCCCGTCATGATCCCCCCGCCGCGCCACGCCTCCGACAACCTCTCCCGCGCCGTCGGAGTGCCGGTGCCGGCGGCCGCCCTGCGGCGCCACCCCGTCGACAGGGCTCCCGCCGTGGTCGGGAGCTACAACCAGTCCGAGTCGATCCTCGGGACGTCGCCGCCGTCGTCGTCCGCGGTCTCGCCTTCGAGCAGGATCGGCGACGGGGAGTTCTCCGAGGACTCGGTGAACTGGATACGGCGGAGTAATTCGGGGAAGTTGGCTTCGTCGGTTCCTACCGGACGGTTCAATTGGACTGTGAAGAAGGCTCAGGAGGTGTCCGGTATTGATTCTTTTCTTCCCTTTTTGCATCCATTGTTTTTCTTTTTTGTTTGGCTTCTATATTCGACAAAGGGGGTGCTGGCCATAGTTCTAAATAGTGGTAGCAGAGTATCGAATGATACGTAACGGGAATCATAGCAGGAATCGGGTGTAGCGGTCGTGAATTCTTTGAAATCGTTTTTGGCCTCGAAACCTGTAGCGGCCGTAGGGGTCATGTAGCGGGAAACCCCCAATATAAAGCGATACGTAGCAGGAATGGTTGATATGGGTGTGTATTTTGGGTAACACTGACTATAGCGGGGTGTAGTGGTACCGGAGGTCTAAAAACCTGCTACGTAGCGGCCGGTTTTAAATCTATGGTGCTGGCCCATGCTCAAACCCGAATATTCTCACTTGCCGGTTAAGTCTGTGACATTGGCCACTGCAAGTCCTTGGGTGAAATTTTTTATTAAAATTCCTTTATATGCGAGAAAAAAATCCTAAAATTTCAGCTTATCAATAATTTTTTTTGGTCACGTTTATACTAAATGGCTTCTACACACATTCGTGCAATCTCGTCTTGTCCTGGACCTAGCAAGTAACAATATATACTTATGAAATAGATTTTTTGCTATCAATGTAAAATAAATGTGGTTCCAGCCCTACTAGGCCCAAATCTTGGGTCCGCCATGGGTTGCCTGGCAATTCGACGATCGGAATTAGTTTTTTTTTTCCCTTCTTATTTTAGTATCTTAGTAGTTTCAGCAGAGACTATTTGTTCAGTTGGATGTGTAGTTTATATGTTGTGATTATTGTAATGGAATTAGAAGTTAGGAATGTTCTTATTTGAGCTTTTGATTTTGGGTAGGATTTGTTTAAGGTTGAGATGTTGATCTGGTTGCTTGGTGGGTGACTAGACTTGGAAATCAGAAGCTGCGAATGAAGCGTTTCTAACTGATTATAGTTGTGTGGTGTGGTTTAACGATGTTAGGTCTGGTGGAACTCCTGTGCGGATCTGGGCTAGGGCACCTCCATAGGACATGTCCTGCACAATGCCACCCACTGTTAGTACCAAACCAGCCGGAGTCAACTGGAAGGCACTCCGATGGTTTAGTGCAGGGACGGAACTAGAATTTCATAGACGAGGGGGTTAGCCACAACATGAGTAGTGAGATTTTCAAACTTGAAGGTTCAAGAATATAAAACATTTAAATGACCAAATAATACCCACTACAAAACACAGTATCGAGGTGCTCTTAGCAAACAAAAAACAACTAAAAGGTGAAAAAAATAAAGTTTCTCAATATGTTATACCTCAAGCATGTATCAAAATGGAATTCAACGGTAGGTTAGATATGAAAGTCATCTATGATTGAGTTGGAACTAATTTTTGTAGCAATTTCCTTCTAAATAAATATAACCAAAGCATTTGTGAGAAACTTGTCCTCCATTCAAAGCCTGGTTATGATAATATATATAGTTGAAAATGCCGTTTCTGGTCCACCATTTTTCATTTGGCAGTGGTCCACCATGTATAGTTTTGATATTTTTTAAAAAAATACTTGGATAATTATGAAAATTCCGAACCACGGGGAGGCCCTGGCCCCCATAAGGCCACCTTTGGTTCTGTATCTGTGGTTAAGTGAGAATCAGGTCGAAGGAGAAACGTAGGAAACTCTAGGGTTAGAGTGAGCGGCGTGCCTCTTAGGGTTTATCCTTCTTGTTTCTATAACACTCCAAGACTTGCTCTCCAAGTATTTGTGTGTCCGGCATGCTCAGTAACTGCTCCAGCTGACATCATAACCTAACGTATTGAGTGAGGCGGTTACAACTTACGTGTAAGAGATATTATCCATATATGCATGTGCCCAGCTCTTGTGGTAACCGTGATGAGGACAACAAAAACTAATAAATTGCTAGATGATGGTATTTTGGTAGTTGCTGAGACTCTAATCAAGAGCTGCATAGTTCATACAAGGATTGGTAGATCAAGGATCATCCATAGTAGTTTGGTAGTTAGAGGGTGGTCATCTTTAATTTAGTGCTTGCATTAATATTCATCTAGATGCATTAAACGCATGTTAGTAGGTTCAATGTATGCATTTATATCTAGGTTCATTCACACATCTTTTTGAATGTATTCATTAATTCGGTTCATTTCATTTAGAGTTTTAGGAATTCAAAGAGTCTTTCCGATGGATTATAAATTGAGATGTAATCTTTCTTTTGGAACAGAGTTGATTAATGAATTGAGTTTTACAAGGTCAAGGCCTTTGTAATTGGGGTTTGGGCTGCTGTTCTTCCTTGCAAAAACGGCCTAACCCTTGCGAGGGTAAAGCACCTCTATCTTTCTTTCTCTCTCTTTCTTCTTTGCGCACACTCCTCCCCTTCTCATTCCTCCCTTTCTTCTTCTAAGCGCACTTATCCAAATAACATTCTTATTTCCCCACCCAAAACCACCACAATTCTCATTGTAGGTGGCAATATTTTGTGTCCTAAAACCGTCCATCAAACCGAAAATGTCACATGTGACGTTAGGTCGTGACAGTCAGACCCGATAAGGCATATTATTTTTGTCGACCGGCTCAGATTAGACAGCCGGATCCGATTTGCTAGTCCGCGTAACAGCCATTTTGCAACCTGGAGTGTAGACTCAGTTTGTGATTCGGTCCAGTCCGTATATTCGGGCCCAGTTTGCCCTATCTATCAGATGAGCCATCTGTCCTGTATTGAATGTATACCTTGTTTTGTCAAGGTCCATTGATTGATTTTTTCACGGAAATTCATGCTCCTAGATGAGGTCTATTACGTTTTCAATGACAAATTTTTTTATGTTGGCACAACGAGAAGTCGTGATGAGGGAACAATGTGCAAAACACAAGACCTTGGTTTATTATGATGGTTCTTTGTCAATGTAGCTTATATTCTAGCAATACTATAACGAATGATTCTAGCGGAAGTGAAGCTTACAGTCTCAAAAATACTAAATCTAATAGCTACAAACCCATTGCGAAGTTAGTGACCCTGAGATTACTCGTTAGTGGCCACCCTAACAAAGAAAGCCCTTTGAAGAAGATAGTATTCCAATTACTCTTGCAAGGCAAAGCGACTGACCATAACCAGTAAGAGTCTTATAGTATAAGTTGGCATCATATCTCCTTTTACTGAAGCAGCCTAGACTATTCACCCTCCCTCTCTCCATCATACTCAACAAGATACAATGCAAAAATATCTTTATCCATCATCTCATCCTCAGCCTTTGAAGCTTATAGTGATATCTAAAAAGTGATGTCCTAGAGAACCTGAGTTTGCCCTGTAACATGCGTTGAAGCAAGTAGTGTAGCATTCTTGTGCCTCTCATCCTTCATATAAAATACCCTTATGTCCACGAGTCCAACAAAGCAAATGTTAATGTCAAATTGGTTCCAACCTTCTCTAATTCCTTCCAAGAAGGTTGGACTGCAGGAACCGTTGACATCATTTATATTATTTGACCAACCATCGCCGTTCTTACCATAATCTGCAGTGACCTGGTGTTTTAAAAAGCTCTAGGTGCAACTGTGCAAGCACACCAGGGTGCCACGGTCCTCGGGAGTCTAGGCTCTAGGTGCGGGGTGAGGCGCACACCTCATCAAAGTGAGGTGCAATTTTAGAGAGTACGTAGAAGTGTCACGTGGAAAAAGTATTAAACATAAGCAACTACTTTGAGAATTCTAACTGGTGTAAAAGATGGCTTTTCAAATGTTCAAATCATGATATACTAAAAAGAGACATAACATCAATGAATAAGTAATGCTTTAAGAATAGAAGTTAAAAATCTTCAAAAACAGAAATAATGTAGAAACAGTCCCGAAACTTACAACAATCCATGCATAGAGGACTCCTGGACTTGGCCTCAAATGTTCTTCAACTTTGAATATTTTTCATTTATTTGTGCAGCCAGGGCTCACAATCTTAGCCCTTTTAAATTGAAGGATTTGGTATAGTGTTTTCCAACTTGTATCCTATATAAATCAGTGGTTGAGATGAGATCTTGAACCATTCTGGAAAAATACATCGCGGTTTATGCCTTGTGCGCCTTGCCTCAAGGTGTTCGAGGCCTTTTGGCTGCACCTCGCCATTGTCTAAGCGCGCAAGGCGTGCCCCATTTGAAACTCTTTAGCAACCGTACTTTTATTTCTACCTCTCCCAAAAACAAATATCCAAACCATTTACCCCTCTGTTTCGATAATTCAAAACTCTTTACACTCAGATCTTGGCAGGCAAATCCAAAAAGAAAGGTTCCTTTGATGCTTCTCCAACACAGTAATTGCGAGCATGGAGGAGGTAGGACTTGTGAGGATATGCCAGTAAATAAACCTTTGTGGGGTGGAATAATGTGATACTAGCCTTGATTAATTCCCAAGTAATTCATCTGGACACAGACCAAAACATGGTACTCCTGCATTACAAGCACTATATGTTGAAGCAGATGTATTACCCTATTTCTACCTGTACATTTCTTGGATTTATTGGGAAAGAAAGTGTACTAAGGTAGTTATGAAGAAAGCCTTGGGATAAATTTGCAATAAAGGAGTATAATGGTATGGCAAATAAGGCTGCCGACATGCGACATAGCTTCCGAGGTCGAGCAGTCTCAATTTCTCTTGAGGAGTTGCGAATTTTTGCCAATGAATGCTGGGCTGGGCCACCTCTATAAGACTGATACTAATAGGCTCAATCAGATTCTGTTGGCAATGTTATGTTGGTTTACATCATGGTGTTCATGGCCACCTCTTATTAAATGTCAGCGTAGTGTTTTATGTTTCATTACTTCTAGATTGCATACTATTTATTGGCATCAGTCTCTTGCTTATTCTTGCGGAATATTTGGCATTCATTCTAAATGGGCGTAGCTCCTAAGATAAACTGGTTGTGAGTTTGGTGGTGGTTTCCATTAAAACAGTTTATAAGTTTCACTGATTGGTGGCTTGGCTTGCTCGTTGCTTTATTGATAGAATCACAACATATTGCAGAGAAGGATGGAGGAAAAGATGCAGCAATATCAAATGAATTGCCATCAAACTCAAAGCCATCAAAAGCTGAAAGGCGTGCACTGCAGGAATCTCAACGAGCTGCAAAAGCAGCTGCACAAGGTTCAAGTAGAGGTTTGTCACATCTTAACGTGCAATGCAAAATATTGATGCTACATTGCTACTATATGATTTGTATCCTGGTTATGGAGAGACGGTTATAAGTGGTATGGTCAACCTATCAACTTTTTTTTCCTTATAGTTCCTCCTGCTGATTAGGTTTCGTGGGGCTATGTTGGCATTGGCACATGGTTCACGTAGTTTGCATTTTTGGTATTTCCGTGGCTCTTTTTTTTGCAGTTTGCTAATGTTTCCGTTGAAGTTGTAATGTTGCGGGAACAAGTTGTAGATAGTGCAGTGTTGTAAAATGCTCTATGCGCACGAAGGCGCCATGGCCCTTGAAGCCTTGTCCCGAGGAGTGAGGCAAGGTGCACGGCTCATTACAGCTTGGCTAGTTGTAAAAAATGGGTACAATTCTAATACAGACAAAATGACCATAACATTTCTAGAATTCCAAATATTTATAAAGATAGCATTGCAGATGTTCAAATCACGAAATACCGACAAAACCATAGCATCCATGAAAATGGTTAGTGTTTTGACAGAGCACAGTCCAGGAAAACAAAGAAAGCAGAAGAACAAAAGGACAGAGCATAATTCCAGAAACAAACTATTCAAGAAAAACTAGAATATAAGCACAAGGAAACAAACAAAGTCAGGAAAAAAACCTAGCAATCTAGAAACAATTTGACTTTAAAAAAAAAAAAAGCAGAGTGTAAGAGGAGTGGAGGAGGAGTAGAAGGAGAGGAGGAGGAGGAGGAGAAGAAGAAGAAGGAGAAGGAGGAGGAGAAGAATAAGCACACAACTCACAGGAAAAAAGAACAGAAGAAGAGATCTTGAACAGTTCATGAAGCGCACCTGAGGCTCTGAAGGTGCGTGAGGTGTGAAGACAACTCACAGGAAAAAAGAACAGAAGAAGAGATCTTGAACAGATCTGGAAAGATTCATTGAGGCTCACATCTCATGCACCTTGAGAGCCTCAGGTGCGCTTCATGAGCTGTGCCTGGCCTCCAAGGTGTTCAAGGCACTTTAGCTGCGCCTTGCCTAGGCTCGTGAGGCATGCACAGTGGGATAGCGTGTCTAGCAATTTAAGGTTCAAGGTTCTATTTTTGTTTGAAATGTACTAGACAGTAGACACTTGAGAGTACGAACAAATAATGGTGAAAATTAACTTTGGGGTTTTGACTTTTGAGTTGTCTTCCAATATTAAGCCTTTTTTTTTTTGCTCGGCTTCAAATTTTAAGTTGCAGTCCTGAATAGCCACATCGACAAACCATTAAGACTACAGACAACAAAATGTGCTGATTCTATAATCTCCGTAACCAAGCAAGAATGCTGTGTTGCATCACACTTTTGGACACAAAGTAGAAATGGCTTTCTAGATATTCTGCTACTGAAAAGTCCTAGAACAAAAATGCAGTGGCACATGGAATTGTGGAAAACTTTGTGTACCTATTTGTTTACATATGCTAATGTATTTTGCGAGAATTGGATGAAATAATTAATACAAATTGGTATGCTTGCTGATAAGGCATATTTTTCCTGTATTACGTGCTTGGGTTTCATTCTGAATTGCCTTGGGCACCATGTTCCTTTCGATTCACTTGTGGCTCCAAAAAATATGGATTTTGATCAACAGCTATCATAGCACGTTTGTTTTCTATTTGTCTAGATTGTAATTCTTTTATTGAGAGGGCCTTCCACTCTATGTATCTTGCCGTACATTTCTCACCGTGAAAGGGGGGGCGTCTAGGTTTTTCTTCATTTCATTGCACTGTCTTTCTGTTTTTTTTCTAGATTTTGTACAATGCGGTTCCTGGTTCGAATATCTTAGTAGCACTTCAGATTATCTTATTGTAGGGGCATGATTTTTCTCAAGCAAGCAATTCTATCCAGTCTCAATCGCAGTTCGGTAGTTACATAGCAGTTTTGAGGATTGATGTATTAGTTTACCATTTCATGCGTTGAATTTTTTATGTTCCTTGTCTGTCTCAATTCCCTAAGTTCATTAGCAGCGTCATGTGTCTGCATTACATTTTCATGTTCCTCGGTCCTCATTGTACACATACTTATGTTTTCTTTCTTTCATTCTTTTTGTGCAATCTATGTTCTCATTCTGCACTTATGTCAATGCTGATGTACTTATAGCAGAGGGAAAAAAATCTGCTGCTGCTTCTGGAGGAGTAGCTCCAGTGCGTGACCAAACTGGCAGAAGTCAGAAGCAGCCTTTACAAAAGAAAGCCGGTCCTCCCACGGCATCTTCTGTTGCAGCATCTGAAAAGAAAGGAGGTGATCGACCACCAGAGAAAGATAGGAAGAAAGATATGCCTCCTCCTCGCCTGCAATTCGACGATAAAAACCGCGTCGACAAGGCCAAAAGACACGCAGTGGTCAAGCAAACTGAAGCTAGAAACAGAGTTGAATTGTTTCGGCATTTGCCTCAATATGAACATGGAACTCAACTTCCTGATCTGGAGGCAAAGTTTTTCCAACTTGATGTGGTGCATTCTGCAGTTTACAAGGTATCTTTTCCAACCACATGATTTGGAGCTGAAAATTATTGCATTAATCTCAGAAATAAGTATCTGATAGGCAATGTGTCTTGATGGTCTGCCATGCTGGCACATGGAGGTGCATGAATCTTGAGTTGAAAACCTGTATTATCAGGTTTGTTGGTAGTTGACGTTCTCACCTTTGATTGTGTGTGCTTATCGATTTCCTTGTGCTAGTGTCCTTTATGCATTATTATTTTGCCCTAATGGACGTTACAACACAAATATACTTTTAAAACAGATCTTTGTCTTAGACATAATGGTGTTTATTACCAAAAAATGGTGGACGATGGTGAAGGAATCGTATTATTTGGAACCAATTATGTGAAAGCAATGCACGAAAGGTTAACTAACATTTGCAAACTTTTATCAGGTTGGATTACAATGTCTGGCTGGTGACATAAGTGGGGGTAATGATCGATGTATTACAATGCTACGTGCCTTTCGGGAAGCCATCGAAGACTACTCCACACCTCCAGAAAAGACTCTTGCTAGAGATTTAACTGCGAGAATCAATAGCTATGTGTCATTTTTGATAGAATGCAGGCCCCTATCTATAAGTATGGGGAATGCAATCAGGTTTTTAAAAGCTCGTATTGCCAAGTTAGCTTTAAATCTTTCTGAATCAGAAGCAAAAGCCAATCTCTGTTCAGATATTGATCGTTTCATCAGTGAGAAGATAATACTTGCAGACAAGGTGATAGTCAGACACGCTGCTACAAAAATCAGGGATGGCGATGTTCTTCTCACATATGGGTCATCATCAGTTGTCGAAATGGTTCTTTTACATGCCCATGAACTTGGAAAAAAATTTCGTGTTGTGGTTGTGGATTCACGTCCAAAGCTTGATGGCCAAACATTACTTCGCAGGCTGGTTGGAAAGGGCCTCAGTTGTACATATACTCACATAAATGCTGTTTCATATATCATGCCTGAAGTCACTAGAGTTTTTCTTGGGGCTGCCTCTGTACTGTCAAATGGAACAGTGTATTCAAGGGTTGGCACTGCCTGTGTCGCTATGGTAGCTCATGCTTTTCAAGTTCCAGTTCTGATTTGTTGTGAAGCATATAAGTTTCATGAAAGGGTACAGCTTGATTCAATCTGCTCTAATGAACTTGGTGAGTCTTATGTTCTGTTACTTGATATGCTGAACTGATTGCTCAACTTCAGTTAGCAAATCATTATTCTGCGTGGTTATTGGATCTTATTTACTCTCTTTACAGGCAATCCAGATATCATTTCCAAGGTTCCAGGGAGAATGCATGTAAATCATTTGGATAATTGGACCAATAAGGAAAATCTACAGCTTCTGAATTTACTGTGAGTTTGGGATAAATTACTGTAGCTTCAGTAGGGAAACTCTTTTCTGTACTGATTCTTAATGACGTATCTTTTGGTGTGACTGTAACAGTTACGATGCCACTCCTTCAGATTATATCTCTATGATCATCACAGATTACGGCATGGTAAGTCATATTATGGTTTGTTGTTCGATGTTGAAACTTATTTCCACAACTTTCAGACATGCCTTAGTAAATTAATAGTTCCGAATCATACTACTTATGGTTTCCATATTGGTTCTGTCTTATCAACTTAGCTTTTTCTTTGTATTGGGTATGACTTCATATTGGGTGCTTCTGGGGTTCGGCAAAAATCATAGGGAAAAATCTTGGTATGTCTCCATCGCTTGATTGGTGACACAATTATTGTTCTTTGATGGGGGCATTACCAATCAAGGAAAGAACTTCTTTCCATGATTGGAAATGCCCCCTTCTTTTGGCACCTTTAATGAATGTGTATCAGAAAATACACTTCCTCGGATTCAAGGGAGGTTAGCGTCTTTCAATAACAGACTTATGGCACCAAGTCCACGATTTGCACATCTCCTGAACAAAAAGAATGTCTGCAGAAGCTTATATAGAATTATGATCGAGTGAAATAAGAGAACAGTTGTGCAATAATACATCTACACTACACATCTTTTAGCCTAGCACCAATCACATACATAATCCAGTGCATTCACTTTGGGGAACACACTGCAACATAATTTTTCGGATTGCTTCTGGATCCTACAGTCCTACCTTATCGGCGAGGCAGCCTGTGTTCCGGGTGGCAAAAAGGATCTTGGTCTTTGTAGGCACCTCTTTCCAAGTAGCATTCCATTCGTCATCTTTAGGCACCGTGGACACTTGAATGGTTGAATTGTAGAAACCCACTTTGAGAGACTCGTGAGGGCCCATGCATGCAATGTGGATTTTTTGGGGGTCCAATAGCCGTATTTGTTATACTATGTATTATCTTTTAGTTATGGAGGGCCGGAAGTTGAGAGTGTCTAGTTAAATGTTTAAATGAGTTTTGTTGAAGTTTGTGTTGTTGAACCTAAGGAGCAGGGATACTGACAAGAAACAGAGACTCGTGGACACACCATTTCTCCATGAACTTGGACACGGACACGTTTGTGGTACATTGAATATGATATACATTAATATTGCAGATGCGTCTTAGCAACTCGTATAAAAGTCAAAAAAGTTATATCCAACAGTTTAATATGAAAAAACTTTAACTATTATGAACATTAACTAAAATGCCTTGTTCATTTCACTACTATACTCAAAATATTTCTCAACTCAATTATTACTCTCATTTCTCTCTTTAACTTTTCAATCATTACTCTCATTTCTCACTCTAGCTCTCTCCACTTTTTTCCTCTCTCTCCATCATTACTCTCATTTCTCTCTCCACTCATTATCCAAAAACACTACTCAAATCACAAACCAAACAATGCATAAATGTCCTTGGAAATTCTGACTTAGGCCAACTTCTAAAAATTGCATTTTAACCTCTTAATGTATCCACAGTGTGTCTACAGAATGTACCCATCGTGTCCACAATGTTCTCAACTTGTCCCAGGGGCCAAAAACTTTGACCAAGCAAAATAAAATAAACATGTCAAACACTTATTTAGGTGTCTCAGACACGTGTCCGGAACGAGTGTGTCATATGTCCGACACATGTCAATCACGCATATGGGTGGCCCATAGACATGTCCTTGCTTCTCTGTATTTAATACGTAATAGTATTGAGCTATTAATAAGCGATTCGGTATTGTAGTCAGCAGCCTTTGGTAATTAAAATTGGGAGTTTTTCATCATGATAATTGGGTTGTGGCCCTTGTCTGTGCTTTCTTCCCATTTTCTGTTAGCTTCCTACATCACATCATTTGTGCTTTGCCACAGAACATGGAGAGGTAATCTTGTGACTCTCAAGATTACAGACAACACTAGTCCACCTCCATCCCCCATGCCTTCGGCTTGTATTTAGTTGCAGCTTTTATAATTCAAATCTACACAGTAAAAGCCCATTATGGAACATCATGCTTGAACCCCACTATCTGGAACCAAGGGACCATGAACTGCACTTCTCAAAGCATCCATGCAGATTTGGTAGTGTACTTACCAGTAGGAGTTGGCATCCAAAGCACATTATGAGGAATCCGGGTATTGGGCAAGAAGCCAAGTGGAGTCTGCTGACTCTGCTCTATAATTTGTTGAATGCATCTGTCCTCTGCCTCAGCCATTCCCAAAAACCATTATGGATCACATCAGCTACCTTAGTGAATAAGGATCTCCCACTATTAAGCATATGTAAGACAAGTGGACACAACAAAATATTCATCTTATCACACCTCTTTAAAATCTAGGGTAAAATGGTGTTTTACAAGATGCATTAGAGCATTTGATGCACGATATTGAGTTTTATGGATAATTGTATGGAAGAACATGAATTACTAGCCTTGTTTGTTTTATGGATGTCCCACCCCTGGTCTCGGCCACATGTCTTATGCTCTTACCCAAGTTTCTAACATGTGTTCTTTTACATGTTTAGGAGTGTACATGTGGAAAAATAACACTTCTTATTTTGTATGCGGAAATTTATATGCTATTGGACTTCAGAAATGCTAAAACTTCTTTTCTTTTTGGCAAGGGATTAGGAAATATGCTCGTCAAAATAATACTTTAATTATGTTAAGTTGGTTGTTTAATGAATGATGGCACACTTTCAAAAATTTATTTTGTATGTATTGATACAATATTAACGACTTTATTTATTTATTTATTTTTGTAGATTTCACATATCTAACTTGCAAGAATATTTGTCTAATAAAAGATCCTGTGTATTATCGTGCATTGACATCAGTTTCTTCAATAGATCAAGTCCATTATTTGAGTGCATTGGAAAAGAACTAGTGTTCCAACTTACGATGAAACTGGCCTAAGGTTTAAATCTTTCTTTTATGATCATCTATAACGAAAAAATTTGAGTAATAGATTAGTAGCATCATTAAGTGTTTGCTTGCTCTTATGTGGTCTTAAACACTTGAACTTCATAAGAGGTATTTGACGAAGAAAAAATAAGTATTCTTTTTTCATTTCAAGTTTGATTGTATCCTTTTTTAGTGGCAAAGGAGCTCTGTTGTCCTTTGTTGAACATTTTTCACTTGTCCATACCTCATTTCTCTGATATTGGTTTGAAGTGAGCAAATCTATGAATTATGAAGTATGGGTTTTGCCGCATCCATAACGGACGGGTATACAAGCAAAATATGTTCCATAACTTTTACCTTAGGTTTTTCATTCCCCAAAGTTCTCTAATATATAGCAAGCCATACTCTATCCAAAGTAGGTTCTTGTGGTATTCATAGCTGAAGCTAAGTTAATAAGATTTTTTTTAGTCTGCTTAGCACGCTTGTTGAAATTGAGATGGTGGTTTGTAGGTTCTTATCTTTAGTGTGAAATGTAAAACGACATTAAACTGTATTTTGTACTTTAAGTTTGGCGTTTAATTGTGGTTTGTATGTTGGATTCTTAATCACCTGTAATTTAGTAAATTCCTTCCTTTAATGTGCATTTTTTGTGCAATACACTGCCTTGTAGTATAAATAAACACTTCCTACAGACGTACCCCAACCGTACCCGTATCCTCATTTTGTAGATTCTGCCCTATCATGCCATTAAGTTCTTCATAGGGACAAGTAATAACTTGTTTATACCCATTCCTAACTTGCAATATGCATCATAAAACTGACAAAACTGCTTCTAACCACACCAATGAATCATCACCATTTTTCGCTCTTGTTCATTGCCCTTGCCTCTCCTGGCGCCACCAATTCCTTGTTATCCATCATCTTATTAACAAGCTTGTCATTTCGACTATATTTATTGGTCTTGGAATCTCAAGCTCATGAGAGAAGCCTATAGATCACCAGAGAAATTCTATCCTATTGGTTTAATGGTTTTTACCATACTTTGTCAGATTTGACCTGATTATAAGTTCAATGAAAATGATTTGTTGAAATACTTTACACAAGTATTTTTTGATCATCATCTTGTTTTTCAAGTACGACTATTTTTCTTGTAATCTCAAGCATGTGAGAAAAGCGTGCAGGGCACCAAACAAATTCTGTCCTATTGGTTTAAGAGCTATGACAATGCTTTGTCTGAATTGACTTTCGGTATACCGTTATAGGTTCAGTTAATATGATTTATTTGAGAAGTATTTTGTTTTCAATCGGCATCATCATTAAAATCTTTTTTCATTACAATCGTTACAGTATAGATGCAACAGAATTCTTATCTCAAATGGATTTTGCACTTATTTTTGGGGTGGGGTGGACGATTCACCTGATTCCATCTATCCAATTACATGATGAAAGATGCATGTCAGAATTAGGGATGGCGATCTCGCCGAAACCTTTGGTTATCCGAACCGATTGGTGTGCTTTTTAACCGAATTTTTAAACGTCGTTTTGGTTTTAGTTTTTGATTTCAAAATACCAGCCAGTTTGGGTTTGTTTTTGGTCTTCATATGATAACCGCACCAAAAATCGAACTGAACCTTAACCGTAATCGAACCACATCATAATTATGCATTTACTCTTACATATATACAAGTATACAACGTTACAAACCTGTAATGATGTAGAGTCGGAGGATCCATGCGTTACTAGTGACGTAATTGCCATTTGTCTTGCATTTGTTATAGTCTCAAGATTATGTGTTGCTAACATTGATTTGCTCTTTGTTTTTTGGTTAAATTTGGTATATATGAAGATTGATAATTAAAAGCTGGAATTTGATAGATATGGTGTATTAGATTGTTGGAAGTTTTATGGCATTTTGTTCTTGGATAATGGAAATTTAGTGTCTTTTAACCGATAGTGTCCTAGTTTGTTGGCTTCTTTAGACATCTTATTGTTGGATATTTAGGCTCTTAACTCTATCAAAAATGTTTTTTTTTGTTGGGTAACTGATGCGTTTTATAGCCAATTAAACAAGAATCTCAGGGGAGAACCCCTTATACAAACAACTTTACAAAGAGAACCGACTACAAACTACTAGAATCAAAATCCCAAAGGGACAGTATTCCCTAGCAAACTAGCAGAAATGCGCCAAAGATCACATGATCTTTGGTTCTCTACAGTTTTAGGGATGTTCCTCCATGCTAAAATACGATCTGGATTCTTTAGATTACCTCCAAAAACACGAGAGTTCCTCTCAAGCCAGATGAAGTATACCCCAGCAGCAAGCGAAAGCTTGAACACAAGAGCACGGAATGAATTCCCTTTGCAGAAGCTAATGGCATATTCAGCTCATTCTCCCATCCACAAGCTGGTCGAAGAATCTGAAATTTGTTGAGAATGGATTCCCATATTTGTCTAGAATAAATGCAGTCAAAAAATAGGTGAGAAACTGTTTCTTCTTTCTGTGAGCAAAGAATGCAGAGGGGGTCTATTTGCATGCCCCATTTTGTGAGTCTTATCTTTTGTTGGAAGCTTCTTAAGACAGACAATCCAAAGTATAAATTCCCACTTAGGAACGTTATTAGTGAACCAAACAAAAGAAAACCATTGAACCTTGGGATATTTGTTCCGAATTGCTTCCCATGTATGTTTTGTTGAGTAAGAATCTGTAGGAGAGATTGTCCAGGTTATCAGGTCTTCACTATCCCCTAGAGTTAAAAGAGAGGGATGGGTAGAGGCCTAAATGTGTTGAATAATCTTGTTCCTAGGTCTTGGCCAGTGCCAAACACCATTCAAAATGCAAGAGCTGACTTTATCATATAAAGAGGATCCAAGGCTTGATATAATCCTGTCATCAAAGAGTTTGTACAAGGGCCCACTTGGATGCCAATTGTCAAGCCATAAGAAGGTAGCTTGCCCATTACCTAAGGTATGTCTGACAAAGTTCTGCGCTAAAGGTCTTAATTTCAGCAACTTTCTAATTGTCCAAGAACAGTCATGAGGGATTGGCATGTACCAAAGATTGCTGCTTTTAATGATGTAGCTATGAATCCATTGGACCCAAAGGGTGTCCTCCTTTTTACTCAATGCCCAAAGGTGACGCATCGTGGACGTCTTGTTCCAAAGTTTCAGAGACTTGAAGCCAAGACCACCTTCAGATTTTGGTGAGCAAACGTCCATCCACTTCACTTTAGCCCCCGTCTTTTTGAGATTAAGACCAGACCAAAGAAAGGCTCTAAGTAAAGCTTCCACTTCCTTCAAGATTTTTTGGGGGAGAATAAACAAGGACACCAATTTGTTTGCATGCTGAAAAGCACAGACTGAATCAAAAGAGCTCGACCTCCAAAAGATAGAGAACGGTTGCACCAGCAGGCAATTCTTTGCCATGTTCGTTCTTTAAGCAGGATACAATCTTCATACTTCAATCTGGTAGAAATGAGGGCACACCTAGATACTTAACAGGCAAAGATCCCTCAGGTATAGAGAGGATGTTGAGAATGGCAGCTTTAATGTCAGTACCAACACCAGAGAAGAAGAATTGGCTTTTTTGCAGGTTTGGTTTTAAGCCTGAAGAATGATAGAATTCATCAAGAGCTTCTTTAATAATCTTCATAGAACTGCAGTCAGCTCCAGCTAGAAGGAATAGGTCATCAGCGAAGGCCAAATAAGAGATGGAAAGATCATTGCACTTAATGGAAAGTGAACTGGCCTTGAGATATCTTCTTTTGTAAAATGGCATAAAACCCTTCCATTACCAAAAGAAAGAGGTAAGGGGAGATTGGATCTCCTTGTCTTAGCCTTTTTCTCTTTTGAAGAAGCCCTCAATTTCCCCATTAATGACAACTGAATACGTTGCAAATGAAATGCAAGTCTTGATCCACATGAAAAATTGAGAGAGAAACTCCAAAGCTACCATGACATCAAAAAGGAAATCCCAGTCAACCGAATCAAAAGCTTTCATCAGATCTATCTTTATGGCACATCTTGAATGGCCACAATCTCTTTGATAGTTCCTCATGAACTCTTGCATTAAAAGAATATTATCTGAGATTGATCTCCCTCTAACAAAGGCAGCTTGAGCTTTGTTGATAATGAGAGGAAGGACAGGTTGAAGTCTGTTTGCCAACACCTTAGTAATGGTTTTATACAAGACATTACAACAGTCTATAGGTCGAAACTCTTTCATTGTCTGAGGGCAATTAGTCTTAGGAACCAAAGTAAGGGCTGTAGCATTAACATCGTTAAGGAGATAACCTGTTTGAAAGAAGTGAAGCACAGCAGCAGTCACTTCATCACCTACTAGACTCCAGTTCTTTTGGAAAAAACTTGCATTATAGCCATCTGGACTTGGGGATTTGTCTCCATTAATAGAAAAAATAGCTTTCCTAACTTCTTCAGAAGTTACAGGAGTGACTAATTGAGCTTGATAAGAAGTAGGGACAGTGTTGGAGAAAGACAACCTCTCCCCTTGCCTTTTCTGATCAAATTTAGAGCCCAACATTTTCTGATAGAACCCCAGAATCTCACCTTTTACAGCAGTTGGGTCTTCCAGTCTATTCCCACTATCATCACAAATTGACAGGATTGTGTTTCGCATACGGTGACTGGCCATTTTTTTTATGAAAAAACCTAGTGTTATTATCTCCCAACTCAAGCTACTTAACCCTTGATTTCTGCCTACTCCAAGCTTCCTCAGCAGCACTCAAATCATTGAAATGAAGAAGGCAGAGTTTTTCATAGTCCAGAAGGATAGGATCACCTGAGGAGTTAGCAATTAAGAAGCTGCTCTTTTGCCTGCAGGGCTTTCTTTTGAATATTACCATAAAACTCGTTATTAAAAGCTTTTAAACAAGGTTTAAGATGCCTTAATTTCTTGTAGAGAATCAGCATAGGAGAAGCTAGGTCTTCTATCGGTTGACTCCATGACTGAAGAAGGAGAGGGGAGAACCCTTTATGTTTCATCCAGAAGTTGAAAATTTTGATGGGCTTTTTCCCTCCCTTGTAAGGAACAATAGAAACAACTATAGGGCTGTGATCGGAGATACCCGGAGCAAGGAAAGCTGCCTCAGATTTGGTGAACAAATTTTGCCAGTGGAAGTTAACCAAGGCTCTATCAATCCGGCTGCTACAACGATCAGATCCAACCCTTCTAGTGGACCAAGTAAACCAAGGTCCTTTAGAATTTAGATCCTCTACTTCAATATATTCCAAACAATTATTGAATTCGGAAGCAGCACTAGCATCAAAATGACAAGGATCGGATTTCTCATTTGGTTTACGAACAGAGTTAAAATCACCAACAATAATCCAAGGCAGAGACCCCACAAACCCTTTGCAATTCCTCAAATCATCCCAGAGCTGCCTCTGTGAAGGAACGTGATTGGAACCATAGACTACTGAAAGGAGAAAAGACTTCATGTCAACCTCAACAGAGAAGAATCATTTGATCAGACTTGAAAAGCTCACTAACCACAGTCCCCTGTTTCCTCCAAGCCACAATAATCCTTGCAACAGATCCTGAATCACAATTATGAATATAATCCCATCCAGAAGGAAGGCAATACGGCATGGAAGTTATGATATTGTCCTTCCTAATTTTGGACTCCACAATCCCAACCAGAGATAAACTATTAGCATGGATAAATTTTCTAAGTTCAACCTGCTTTATGGGGTTATTTAGACCCCTAACATTCCAGGAGGCTAGTTTGATCATTTCTTTTTTGGTTTCCTTGCTTGCCTCCCTCCCCCTGGTTTATTAGCACCTTTAGCCTGCTTAGAAGAAACTTGTTCCATCTCTGTTAAGGCTTGAAACACAGCATCGGGTCAGAGATTCCTAACACCAAGATCATGTGGCAGAAAATCATATGCTGGAAGAACCCCTTGATCATCACAAGATTCAGCGAAGTTTACTATTGGATTCACTGTTTCAACTGAATTGCCTTTATCAACACAAGAAACAATCAAAGGATCAGAAGTATCCAAAGTAACTATATCACTCTCATGCACATTGGGAGCAGGAGTAGCCTCTTTTCCAGATAAGGTGGCGTTCCAGATTACCTTCCTTTTCCCAAACTACTTTTTTCGGTAATGAACAGTGCTAAAAAAGAATCCCCATTCCACTTTCTCTTAAAGAGTTGTTCCTTTTAAAAAAGAGCCATGTTGAAATGACCATATTGCCCCTCCTACCAACTCAAATTCCCCAGACGCCCTCCCTCTTCTTTTCCTCTTCTTTTACGCAGCAGACCCACTCTCTCTCAACATTTGTTGAAAAAAATCAAAAGAAGCTAATTTTCAAGAAATGAAAGTTGTTTGCGGACCCAGACAAAGGAATAAAAAAAAACCAACAGAAACATCTGTTTGGTTACCCAGAAAGATGAGGGCTAAGACAAAAAGATGAGCTGATTTTTCATTCCTCCGATCTCAAACATCAAAGAAAAAGGTCAGAGATTGAGAGAAAAACTAATTTTTCTTTCACCTTTTCATTTTCTCAGCGACCAAACACACAAAAACACACACACGGAAACAAAAGTGAGCAGAAATATGCGGATCGAGAGGTACGTAAACAGTTCGAAGAGGGATCCAATTGAATTTACGGAATTACCTTCGGGATGAGAAGTGTTGGTATCTTCAGCACAAGAAGTTTATGGGAGAGGGACGATGACTTCTGGAAAAGGGGAAGAAGGAGGGCTGTGGAGATGAGATGAGATGAACTGAGGAGGTGTTGTGCCGTACAGTGAAAGCCCAGGGATAAAGATGGGGCAAGGGCAGTCTTGTCAATTTACTTGGGAGGCTGTGGGGTTTGGAGACCAAAACGACGTCGTTTCAGTCTTCGATTTTTGAAAAAAAGGAAGGTCCAGATATCTGGAACCAGGCTTCTTTTTGGACCCAAAAAAAGGAATTTTAACAAAAAGTGGAACGGGGCCTAACTCCATTTCAGTGCCAATAATCACTCCTTCCTGCAGAGCTGAATACTTGTTAGCACAAGGAATAGTAGTTGCAGGTTTCTTGGTGGAATTCTGAAGCCCAGGGATGTCAGGAATAGCACAAGCCTCAGTCAGTCTTAACACTTTTCACAGCCCAGACCTTGGCTTGAGGAACTCTCATGAAAGTCTCAGGTTGAACAGATTCCTTAGCTAGCTGATGACAGTCGGAGTGACCAAAGACATTACAAGCTACACACCATAAAGGCCTCCAAGGGTACTTCACACCAATTGTAACCATCCTCCCAGCTGAAGTAAGAAGATCTATAGAGTGAGGCAGCTCTGAGTGAACACCAACTTCTACACATTTTTGCATAGCTAATTCTCCTAGCTGATTCAGTCATTTCATCTGCATGCAGGGGTTTACCAATGCCACTGGCAATGTAACTAAGCCCCTCCTCAGACCAGTATTGAAGGGGAACATTATATAGTTGGATCCACAGGGGTAGCTTTGAAAGGCTTTCCTTCTCAAACTCCAAGTCAGGATGCCACTTCTGTAAAACCTTTAGTCGATTACCAAAGTGCCAAGCACCAACCTCAGAAATTTGACGATAAGCCCCTTCTGCCCCAAATTGGAAGAAGAAAAGGCCCTTTCCATTAGAGAGTACTTCCTTCAGACCATACTTGCCCCAAATACGGAATGCAATGGATCTTACCGATTGGTCTGGGAGTTTTTTATCCACAAAATGACCAACAATACAATCCTTCCATTTCTCTGCTCCATGAGTCTCAACATGTTTAGGAGGAGAAACTCTAACCGCTTCGCCCTCAACAGCAGGGGGAAAGTACTGTAACTTCATCCTAGAATGCACTTCAGGGGAAGAAACCTTGTCTTTCCAGGGAAGTGCGGAATTCTCCCGGCCATGGGAACTGAATCTTTAACCCGTAATGACTCAATCAATTGATCCTTAGCTTTCAACTCATTACGAAGGGATGAAACCTCTTTAGTAAGACTTTTAATCTGTTTGACCGTAGGAGTATCACCCTCTATAATCTCAAGATGTTCCTTATTAGGAATCGTAGCAGCTTCTAAGAAATCAAACAAATTCACTTTTCCCGATGAAATATGGACTACAGGAACACACAAAGACTTATCCTTATGATTCACAGACTTAGATCTAGAGACAATCACTGCATTCTCACGTTGTAATATAATAGGAACACCAGAATTAAGCAACCCTAGTTTCGAAGCAGAAGAGCAATACGAATTCAATGGTGGAAAACAGGAATCAAAATCGTTACCCGAGAGCGTAGACGTCATCAGATGAGAGAACAGCAGCAAGAAGCAGCAAACCCTAGCATAGGCATCAATCCCGCTCTCCTCCTCTCGATTCTTGACTCTCCACTGTTAAATTCGTCCCAAACCCTGTGAGAGAAAAAAGATAGTGGTGGCGGGGACAGGGTGCTATGGTGGTGGTGGTGGTGGGGCGGGGTGTGACGGTGGTTAGGCGGTGGTGATGGTGGTTGCGGTTGACCTCCGGTTTTGGTGAAAAACTGAACCGAACTAGTAACCTTGGTTTTGGTTATGGTTTTGTTTTAAGTTTATGTTCCAGTTTTGGTTTTCCCATTAATAACTGAACCGCACTGTTGCCATCCCTAGCTAGAATTGCACCATTAACCCTTTTTTCTGTTTATCATCCACAAATCCAAAGACTAAAATTAAGCTGGTCTTTCAGCCAATCACTCACTGTTTCTTTTTCCATTCTTTTTGCTTACTGCAGGTCCCGCCCACTAGTGTGCCTGTAATTGTGCGGGAGTACGGGAAAGAGCATCTATTCATCTAGGGTTTCCTGCATCGCTGCATTGTTGTATTCAGATGAAAGGTATTTGAGTTCTTATGGCACACAAGTAACTGCATGCTTAGGTGGTTCGACTCACAAAATGTCAACACCTAGAGAAGTTTTTGACCTAATCATTTTTCTCGTATGAATCTGAATAAAGTATGGCCAGAAAAAAAATCTTAATAAAGTAATGTTGCAGTGTTAAATTTGCTGCTGCTGCTGCTTTTGTCTTTCTTATATGGGTAAACCTTAGAGTGAAGTGAAATTTGTTAGTTGATGATTGCAGTTTTGGGGACACTTCGATCTGTGTGTATATATTCTGAATAAGTTTCCTCTGTAGTCATATTTTTGCCCTTTGGGTGTGTCAGTTTTCTTGCTGATTACTAATTTGCATGCATGCATGCATTCATTTCATTGATGGGTTCTTACTTCGGCTGTGCGGATCTTGAATTTACGGAAGTGAACCAGAGACTCTTCGAAATTCAAGTCCGATATTGCACTTTGAGAAGATGACTTTTGAATCACATCCTCAGGGCTCGCTGGTAACCCATCTTATTTGCTTTAGTGGTATGACATTGCTTTCCATTCCCCGACGATGAATATAGGCCGACCTCACTTACACTTAGATTTTTTTTCTTTCTTTTTCAACGAACAAAATCGACCCAGATATAGTCCTACTTCTTTTCAAAATGTCAAAATATAAAAAATACTCGTATTTAGCTAACTAGCGGGAACTGTTCACATTTTAAACTTTCATTTCCTCACAAAAAGGCCCCCCCGCCCCCCACCAAAATAAATAAATAAAGAAAGAAATAAAGAGGCCTAAACATAGCCTTAGCTATGTTGGCAAATTAAGACGGAGAGAGAGAAAGAGAACCTTTAGGCCTCTCCAGAGGTCTTTTTCTTATACAGTATTCCTTTAAGTAACTGAGGCCGATTTTTTTTTTCTTTCTCTTTTGCTCTCTTTCCGCACTGAATCAAAGGGTAGGCTGCACAATTTGTTTACATAGGAGTCGACATTTTCAGTGCTTACAGATAAAGATAAGTGTACCCCACCGCTCTTCGATCTGTTTTACCGCTCCTGTCACTATTCTCAATCTCACCGTCCAAACATTTTTGGACGGTAAGGATTTTAAAAGAACTCTTTCCTGTTCTTTTAAAATTCGGACCATTAATTGTCGAGACGGATGGTGAGATTGAGCGATGCGGTAGGGAGAGCGGTGAAATTGAGCGGTGGGAGTAGCATCGCTGAAGATAATAGCTAGGCCCTGACCTCACATGGGGCCATATCTTTTCGTTACCTTTTTTTGTTGTTATTTTGTAATTCCAATTACTTGTACCTTCGTTAACTAGAAATGAGTTGTTTATACCAAGCATTTTTCTTTCCGGTCCTTGCGGAAAGGAAAACATTTTTCTCAATCGGTGATGTGCTCATTTGTGCGCAGTGGCGGATCCAGAAATTTGACATAGCGGGGGTACCAATTTTTTTTGTAACCGTAATATACGAGTTACAGTTAAACACATTTGCTCCAAAATAATTTTAGCATTCATGATAAATTAACAATTTTAAAGTATATATGTATTTTAATAATTAACTACTTGGGTAAACTTATGCACCTTGACTATATCCATTAAAACAACATTATCACATGTTCATCATCTATTTTTTCTGTTATTAACTCTATTATTACAGTTTTGGGACAAAAAGTATACAAATGCAATGTGGGAATAGGCTCAAACTCACTAATAGTATAAAAAATAAGGTACGCACTACTCTTTTCTACTGCCTACTAACTCTATTATTACAGTTTTGGGGACAAAAGGTATACAAATACAATATGTGAGTAGACTCAAACCCATAAATAGTATAAAAAATAAAGTACACACTACTATTTTCCTGCCTTTTGGGAAAAAGGCAAAAGAAACCTAAGGGAGAGCCATGGGAAGTTTTGAACTCACCACTTTTTGCTTACAGGGACAGAACTTTACCACCAAACAACTACTTTACATGCATTCAACATAAATAATATATATATACAAAATCGCTAAAAAAAAAAAAAAAAGTTTTTTAGAGGGCATGGAGCACGTGACCACACGTGCCCTATGGTGGATTCGCCCCTGTTTGTGCGTCGTCAATGCCAATCTCCCGCTCTCTGTGACACCTCGTCGTTTCGTTGCCTGCTCATCGGTGACTCAACTTTTTGTGGAGAGAAGGGGGAGGGGTTGCCGAGGTGCTACAGTAACTTGCTAGCCCCAGGGAGTTACTGTAGCTTCTAGAAATTGACAAGTGAATTGCTGAGACTGCAGGGTCTTCATTTTAGGGGTTTTGCTAGCCATTTTGACGAAATTTCCTATTCCCTCCGTTTCTAAATAAGTGTCCAGCGCAAACTTAGGCTTTTAAAAAGATGCATTTGTTTCATTAAAAAAATCAAAATTTTTTCACAAATCAATTGGCAATGAGTTCTATTAAATTGTGAAAAAAAATTAAATTTTTTTAACGACAAACATGCATTTTCTTTTATAAGGTCTAAATTTTGTGTATCGAACACTTGTTTAAGGACGGAGGGTGCATTTTGCTTAACAACCCAATTAAAAGGTGAGGCGAAGCCCGACTTCGCATGGGGCCGTAACTAGGCCCATGGGCCTATCTCTTCTTTACCTTTTTTTCCGCTTTGTTTTTTTTTGTAATTCCAAATACTCATACCTTCATTAACTAGAAAGGAGTCATTTATCCAAAGCATTTTTCTTACAGCGATTCAACCTTTCGGTTCCTGCGGAAAGGAAACAGAATTTCACTCTTTCTTTGTGAAAGGGAGGATCAGTGAAATATTGTAACTTTCTCTAGACCTCCGGAAAAAGCATGAAAAAAAAAAATCTTGAATGGTACGATCCCTTCGTCACTCCATAATGAAAGGTTTATCTAGTGTTGGTTGTTTCAATTTTGCAAGGAGGAAATATGCTTTGCATCAGTTATTCCCCTTAGTCAGCCTCTTCATTTTGGAGTACCAAAAAGGTTATTCCCATTGTATACCTAATCAGCTAATCGATTTTAAAACCACAAAAACCCTAGGGGCCAAAAATCTAAAAATAATTGAAGTGATGATCAATTGCTCTCACGGCCTAGTCATCATAGTATTACACAAGTCACCACTTTCAAGCCCTAAACCCTAGCTTCACCCCCACCAAAATTAATAATGCACATTAAGTCATCAAAATTTTGATAGTCCACCCCTCTCTTATTAGGGGTACTAGGCTTCATTTTGTCCCCCAATAATGGAATAAATTAGAAATATGTTACTAATAACAAAATTGACGGAAAAATATGGCAAGCATAATTTTGGCCTTTGTATATGTATATGTATATGTGTGTGTGTGTATATATATATATGCACAAATCCATTGATTAGCTTGTAAATTAAGGCATGAGACTCATAGATTTAATCACACCAGGCCTAACTCTAAACTGGTCCATATAAAGCTGGTCCCCTTCACATGGACCATACCAGGCCTAACTCTAAAACTAGTTCAAGTCCAAATCCCAGAGCCCCGAACATGATTAATCTCCCAACTGCCAGTAATTATCACAACCTTTTTATGATTTCTAATGTTCAGTATTATTGATAGAATGCTGCTAGCCACACATACATATGTGCACAGATTGTGCACAGATTTTGTTGTGGGGCCCACCACGGGTCCCACACAAATGATCCGAGTCGTTCATTAAATGTAAAATATTTTTTCAAGGGTCCCCGTAAAAACTTAGCTCAATCTAATACTTGTAAGTGCTCGATCCAATCATCTAAATTTTCATTCATATTAGTTCAAGCACTTATAAGTATTGGATTGAGCTTATTTTTTATGGGAACCCTTGAAAAAATGTTTTACATTTAATGAACTGCTCGAATCATTTGTGTGGGATCCATGATGAACCCCACAAAAAAATCTGTGCACAATCTGTGCACAAATTGTCTGTGTGGACAGATTTATCGTTATTGATATCACTAGAGTAAGATAAAAGTACATAAACACCCCCTCAACAATCACTCTTTCTCGTAAACACCTTTCACATTTAAAAGCACCCATAGAGACCCCCTCAACTACTGGAAATGAAAAAAAGACAAACTTCGTTAACGGAATGGATGAATTGACGAATATACCCTTTCTCTCTTCCGACCAAACAAACCTAGACCTCCCTCCCCAATCTCTCTCTCTCTCCCCCTTTCCTCCTCCGCCTCCTCCCCCGACGCCGCCACCATTACCGCCTTCCTCTCTCCCGCCCCCTCCGGCTGGACCGGCACCAACCCCTACACCTGGACTAGCGTCTCCTGCGACTCCTTTTCCCAGGTCACCTCCATCAACCTTGCCTCCAAATCCCTCCCCTCCGCCCTCAACCAGCTCTCCCACCTCACCTCCTTCTCTCTCTAGAAAAACCTCCTCTCCGGCCCCCTCCCTTCTCTCTCCAATCTCACCTCCCTCCAGCAGCTTGACAACTCTGTCCGCGAGCAGCGCCGGCATTACAGGGTCCGTTTCAGACTTCTTCTCTTCTTTCCCCAATTTGCAGAACCTAAGGCTATCTGACAACAACCTCACTAGGTCATTTCCGCTGTCTTTCAGCGGCTCCGGTATCGTAACCCTCTGACTCAACAATTAGCTCATTGGGTCTTCCGAAATTGGCTTTACAACCTCACTGCTTTGTTTGATTTGCAGTAAAGGGGCAATCAGCTTATCGGAATCGTGCCGGCCTCTCTGATGGGTCTTCCAAGATTGGCCAACGTCTCGTTGCAGAACAACGAGTTGCAGGGTCCAATGCCCGTGTTTGGCAGCAGGGCCACCGTTACTCGCGGGGGTACTAATAGCTTCTGCAGTACTACTCCTGGGTTAGGGTTTGATGTTGAGGGTTTCTAAAATTAGTGATTTGTGGTGATCGAGTGTGGGAGGGGGGTTTAGTGATGGTGATTGGGTGGTTGTGTGGTGGTTTGGAATTGTGGTGGTGATAGTAATGGAGGTGGTAAAGTTGGTGGTTGAGGAAGAAGAAGAAATATTATATAGCTATTAAAGAGAGAGAAGAAGAAGATGTATATAGCTGTCAAAGGGCATTTTTGTCTAAAAAAGGCCCAAATTACTGACGTTACCTCTCAGCAAACGGTTCTAAGACGAAAGGGGGTCACTTGGGTAACAAGAGTAGTTGAGGGGGTCTCCATGAGCTCTTTTAAATGTGAGGAGGTGTTTACGAGAAAAAGTAATAGTTGAGGGGGTGTTTATATACTTTCACCTTAGAGTAATAGCTTATTATTATTATTATTATTATTATATGTGTGTGTGTGTGTGTGTGTGTGTTAATAATTTTGGTTTGACAACCTTGTTCCAATAAGACTTTTAGGAATTTTTTGGGTTAGACGAATCGGAATAGTAAAAAAGTGAGATGCAAAACTCGCGAAAAAAATTCAATTAGGACAAAACTAAAAAAAAAAAAGTATAAAAAGTTGTTAATGAAACGGGATCTTAATAAAAAAACACGCTATTTGACATTCTCATTTCTCTTTTTTTTTTTCACAAATAAAAAATCATCATGTAAGTGTTGTAGTAGTCTAAATAAATAGAACAAAATGATGCATAAACATTATTGCATTAGGCTAGAATAAACTCAATTTACAAAGGTATTACTATAATTTTGAAAAACAAAAAACCTAGTATGACATAATACGGATATGTTTAATAATATGTCTATTATTTCGACCCCCTGCAAGCCAAGATCCTGGCTCAACGATTGTCGCCTATGGGTACACCACTTAATGTATACCAAATGCACCAGATTGCTTGTTACTCATTTCATTGTCTCACTAAAACACTAGCGATCAGAGCCGTTTCAGTTTTTCTAAAATATTATCTTACGTGCCGCAGCAAAAACTCTCGCTCTAATGCAATACTAAAAGGTTACTTTTCAAGCGAACCCATCTCACCAATGTCTGTTATGCGGTTTATGTCATTTACTCTCAGCCCATCATCATATACAAATTTCAAGCCTTCGCTACTGATGGCCAAAATTTTACCGTGAAACTTTTGTTAATAAAACAGATGCAGTTGGTGAGAACTCAAAAGGTTATGAATATTACACAATTAGTTAGAGTTCGATTCTTAGAGTCAGTCTGCAATAAAAAATAAAAAAATTCTTATGAATCTCCTAGTCTCGGATTCTAGCGTGAATGGCCTGCTTTTAACTAGACCGAAGAGGGGATTAGTCGATATGCATGTAAGCTGGTCTGGACGGATGCCCGGGGAGGCTACCGTGCTCATCCCCATCTCACCGTCCGTCTCGACAATGAATGGTCCAAGAGTTATTTTATAACCGGTAATAGAATACTATTAGCGGTAATAAATAGTAGAACCATCCAAACTGCCGAAAACACTTTTGGACGGTAAGATTTAGCACAGTTGCACACTGTTGTGAGATAGACACAGTAGCTCAGCCTAGATACCCCTAACCGTCGAAACAAAAACAAAAATTTACTCCCTCCATTCCAATTTAATTGTCATTTTTGGGAGTTCGTGCCACTTTTCAATTAATTATGGGCAATGATATTGGAACTCCAAAAATTGATGCAAACACTCCAAAAAACAAAGGAAAATGACTTTGGAATTACACTGATTTTGGAGTGCCTGCATCAATTTTGGGAATGCCAATATCATTTTCCTTAATTATATTTTGTAATTTATAATGTTTCAGGTGACTTCGAAAACATTGAATTATAGAACAAATCGAGATCTATCAAACAAGATTCATATTTGATATAAAATTCAGTATCACTTTAAAGATATAACTAGTTTTTTAATTCAGTTAGAATAGAACTGAAACAAATAAATTGAGACGGACGAAGTATTAAATAAAGTGAGGAGCCTGAACAATGTCCCAATGCCACACAACGGCTAGAAGTAGCTAGCGGGCGGCAACATCCCAAGGTCCCCAGCAGCAGTGCTTAGACCACCCCCCTATGGGCTATGATCAGTACGTGTCAAAGGCACCATTGACAGCTCTCTTTCCTTTTGTTCTCCTTTTTCACAGGTCTGTGCTTATTGTTGCCCCCATTAATTTAGTAATGAGCCACTCTACTTCTATTCATCAATCTCTCTGTACCATACTCTGTTTCGCGCACACCTTTTTTCTTCATTTTTCAGTTATATAAATCCAACCATCATGAGCCCTACGATTTTGCGTCCATTAAATTTCATTCTCTCTTCTCTCTCCTTTCCAGAAAAAAAACCAGAGTGTTGTTTGTTTCTGAGGAATTTTCTCTCAGCTGGCTGGAGAAATTCGAACAGCTCATTGGGTTTCATCTGCTTGATTGGGGAATCGGCAATGGAGAAGTACTTCAATGCTGGTGGAATTCGAGTTGGGTTTTACGTTATCTTGGTTTTTGCTGGTCCGTACGTACTGTTTGGCACTGGCCAATTAGAAGACTATTCCATAGATACAGTAGCTCCAATGGAGGAGAGAGAGAAAGAGGCATTGTATAGTGGCATTCAAGGGTTTGTTGGGAAGTGGTGGAATGGTTCAGATCTCTATCCGGACCCTTGTGGTTGGACTCCAATACAGGTACCATTTTGGTATCAATTTCCTTGCATGACTAGAAAGTGTTGTTTTTGTTTTTCTTGTTTTTGGAGATAATTCAGTATGAAGCAGTAGGAAAATTGAGATGTTTTTTCGAGGAAAGAAGGAACCAAAGTTATTGTTTTTATAAACAAAAGATGATTGGATCCATGAAAGAACTGTCCAGTTTTTTGAGTGAATCTGAACCGTTCAGCTTCTTTCATGGACAGTTTCCTTTCATGGACAGTTTCGTAGATCTAGTGTCATGAACCATACTTGGCCTCTTTTGTAAATAAACTAGTGTTAGCCCATGACTACTGCACTATGCATCCTTGTTGGAAATAGATGGCAGTTGTGTGATTTAGGTGAAAATTATGAAAACTTAATCGGAAAGTGGGAGGACGCACCACAGCCTTTGAATCAAATGAATTTAAGTCATTCTAACAACTTGTCCCCACGCCCTTATGTTTTAAGTCATTCTAACAACTTGTCCCCACGCCCTTATGTTTTATAATAGAGATGTTTTGACAATACTCACCTAATTGGGTTCCGAAATAGCCGGACTGCACCCCGTGTCCACTAACACACGGCAGAGAACCCCATCTCCTAGTTTGAAAAAGCTAGTTCAACAGTAACCAATACATAATTACTTGTTTGGGATTTCAAAATGGGAATGGATCCTCTCCGGTCCATGCAAATGGAATGGACAGTCCAGTTCACCTATCATGCGAGTCCTCTCCAGATCTATTTTGATGAGTCAAAGTTACATCGACCACTATCCTGCCAGTGTGATTTTGTTGTGATTAATATTTTCGATGAACTTTAGAAAAGTTAACCTTTTGAAATCATCAAACCAAGCCCAAAAAGACTCACAAACGGATAATCTATACATTTTCATGGACGGGATAGAGAAATATTACAATATCTTCGAACGACACTGGACATTTGTGTAGAAAGATTATTTCTCCTTCAAATTTGAACAATATCACTAGTTCATTTTCAAATCATATTGTTGTTTGTCTACAACTCTCTTTAAATTTGACTATAATTTTCGTGGACAGGGAGTCTCATGTGACTTGGTCAATGGCTCATGGTATGTTTCTGCTCTTAACATTGGACCTGTTTATGACAACTCCCTCGACTGCTCCTCAAATGCACAATTCACCCATCACGTGTTCGATCTCAACCATTTAAAATCCCTCTCCTTCTACAATTGCTTTACCCAAAATACCCTTACGCTTGCCGCATCAAACTGGAGCAAACTAGCGAACAACCTCAAAACCCTAGAGTTCCGATCGAACCCCGGCCTCACCGGAGAAATTCCCGCAACTTTTGGCACCCTCAAAAGCCTCCAATCTCTAGTTCTGCTTCAGAATGGACTAGAAGGTCAATTGCCAACGGAGATGGGCAATTTGGTAAATTTGAAACGCCTCGTCGTCGCCGGAAACCGACTCGCGGGTCGGATTCCGGCTTCCTTGGGAAGCTTGAGTAAGCTCTTGATACTCGACTTAAACAGGAATTCTCTCTCCGGGTCAGTGCCGTCGACTTTCGGGAATCTGACCTCACTCCTAAAGCTCGACCTGAGCAGAAACGAATTGGAAGGGAAATTGCCTGTGGAAATTGGAAACCTGAGGAACCTGACGCTGCTAGACCTGAGTGGCAACACGTTTTCAGGTGGGTTACCAAGAACACTTCAAGAAATGGTTTCTCTGAAGGAAATGTCACTATCCGAGAACCCAATTGGTGCTGGCCTCGGTGGAATTCAGTGGGAAAATCTAGAGGATTTGGAATTCCTCGATCTTTCTAATGCGGGATTGACAGGGAAAATCCCTGATTCCATAACAGAATTGAAAAGCCTGAGATTTCTTGGACTTGTCAACAACAGTCTGTCGGGAAATATATCTCCAAGGTTTCAATACATGCCCTGTATCAGTGCGCTTTACCTCAGCGGGAACAACTTCACGGGGGAAATAGGATTCCCGGCGTCGTTTTACGGGAAGATGGGAAGCCGTTTTCGGGCTTCCGAAAATCCGAATCTCTGTTCCTCTGCTGGGGGAATAATGACAGCAAGAAATGGTGTTCCAGTTGGGGTAAAACCTTGTCGAAAAGAGAAGGGTAGTGGCAGTGCTCCTGATATAGACTCAATTGGGAGGATAAGTTTAGGCGATTGGAATGAGAATTCCCATTTTGTTGCCTCTTTGGGGGTCTCAATCTCTGGTTTTAGGGCAAAAGAGATGGTTATTTTACTTGTTTGGATTATGGTCTTGTAGGGCAGAGGTCTTGAAGGGCAGAAGAAGGTATTTCTTCTGTATGTTAGAACAAAGAGCATGTACACCAATGAAAATGCATTTCACCTACTTAATAGTACAATTTTTTTCATTTTATTTATTTAAATCTCTCTCAATTTTATACCAATACTCTCTATAATTATCATTTCTATCCTTATAAAATACAATAAAATATTACACACTCCCAATGATAAAGGAGAGAAAGTGGAGAAAGAAGACAGAAGCGAGAGAGAAGAGAGAAGAAATAATAGTTGTTTAATACATACTTATACTACAGTGCTTCGCTTGAAATACCGAAGCTTTCTGACAAAGTTAATTTGCCTTTTTGTTTACCAATTCTGGTGTAGTTCACTTTTTTCTTTTTTGTTCTCTATTTTACCTAAAACCATTTAAATACCTACTGTACTAAACATGCTCTTAGGTAGCTAGCCAGCCTTGGCATGCAGCTGAAATTCTTTATTTTTCACCAACATGTCATCATTGTATTTATTGCACAATTTTCTTTTCTACTGATTTTTTTTTTTTTTTTACTCTCCTTTTGGCATATGCTTTTTCTTAGAAGAAAGTTTGATTGCAGTCGTAATACCCCGTAATCTTGCATGCATAGTTCGGTTCGTTAACCACCCAAGCTACCCAGCCATGTGTATACGACTGATGTCACTCGTTATATTCTATAACTACCATTGCGCACGTTCAATTTACGAGATGACATATATTTACTGGCGGAGCCAAAGAAGGACAAGGGGTCACGTGGCCCCGGATTTTGTACTATTGCACTTGTATCCCCCAAATCCCAATGACTATATATATTCTTTCAATTTTTTCCTCAAAAATTACACTAGCGCTCCTAGTAGTTTGAAATCATTAAGAGCCCATACATTTTGGAATTTTGGATATCCAATCCAAAATATGGATCAATAAATTTCTTTTTAACGTGGGCCAAAAAAAATACAAGTTTGACAATGGGCATACATGATTTCGGGTTTGCACACATCCAAATCTCTCTGTAGCCACAAATGAAATGAACTATATCCACCTCTGTTGTACTGTACACTATTAGGGCACGTTTGATGCTGAGATTGAAATCTCTTATCCATGGTATAAGGGAGCATGTGGTGTCACATGTTACCCATGATTAACTAGTTCCACCTTTGTCGCATGGGACTAAAGAGATTATTGGATTAGCGGAAATACTATTACCCACCCAACACCCTATGTTAGATTATTTTCCTCTTCATCAAATGATTCTCCATTTATTACCTCGTCCTTTGTCCCACCAAAATCAAACATAATCCAACTATAATTATGGACTATATATATGGGGGATTCCGCACAGGCTTACCGTGCTGGACTCCCCTTTTCCGATTGAATTGCGACGATCCGAGCCGTTTAATGTGTTCAGAACGTAATTTTCCGTTCAGTAAAAAACTGCTCGGATCAAACCCTTCCCGATCTTTTTTTTTGCTGATTTCTCGCGAGTACCCTTAAAATTACGTTCTGAACACATTGAGCGACTTGGATCATTGCAATTCGATTGAGAAAGGGGAGTCCCGCACGGTAAGCCCTTGCGGGATCCCTTATAGGATATAAAGTTATATATATGTATATATATATATATATATTTCAGGTTCCAGTGAGGGATCCCGCATTTTAATAAAATGCGGGACTCCCCTTTCCGATTGAATTTCGATGATCCGAGCCGCTCAAAGTGATCAGAACGTGATTTTAAGGGCCCCCGTGAGAAATCAGCAAAAAAAAAGACCGGGAAGGGCTTCATCGACCAGTTTTCATTGAATGGTTCAAAAAAAACTGCTCGGATGAAGCTCTTCCCGATCATTTTTTTTGCTGATTTCTCGCGTGGACCCTTAAAATCACGTTCTCCACACATTGAACGGTTCGAATTTTCAAAATTTGATCGGAAAATGAAAGTCTCGCATTTTAACAAAATGAAGGATCCCTCCTAGGATCCGTAGTGTATATATATAATTCCATCTATTATTTCATGGACTCACATGTCTCATTAATTTATCTCCATCATTAACTCCATCTTTTCAAATTCTTCCAACAAATAATCCAGAAATGAAACGTGCCCCTAGAAACCTGCTTACATTTCCATAGGAGGGCAGGGTTCGGGCCTATTGATTGGGCCTAATAACTGGAGTTTGTTGCAAACAAGAGTGATCTTCCGAACAAAGATTGGCATTTTGTCATAAGAAAAGCACATTGTATGCAATAAAATAAAGGACACTGATTTTGGAGCTCAAAAAAAATGTACACATACATTCCACTTTGTACCTGATATATTACCAGTAACATCCAGTACAAAGTGAACTGGAGCGTCAAAATCAATTTCCTAAAATAAATTGCGAACAACAGTTGTCAAGATTCAAGTAATGAATGTCAATAAATAAAAGAAAACACATCTATCAGCTAGCAAGGAGAAAACCAGGGTGTACGAAGAATGTTACATTTCCTCCGTCGCATTTTGGTTGTTCATTTTCGTTATTTGTGCCAATCTTTAAACTCTTATATCTCCCAATCTATAATGTTTTTCATGATTTTGAAAATTTTATATTATAGACTTAATCGAGAACTATCAAACAATGTCTATATTGCATATTTTTTTAAGATTCATATTGAAAGATATAAGCGATTTGAAAAATGACACTAATATCCATAAAAGATAAAGAAAATGGGACGGAGGGAGTTTTTTCTTAGTATATGTTACACATTCTTTCACTTTCGTTCAGATATGCGAAAGAAGTATACCTTGGACGTATAAGGTACATTCGCGAGTGTTTTTGTTCTATGTATGCATATTTCTTGACTGATCATGTTTGTCACGCATTTTATAGTATCAGGTTCCGCATATCTTTATCTGAAACTATGAATATGAGTGTACGGTACACCCAAAATAGTTGCACGTTTTTCATGTGAGTGGCAAAAATTTTTGGTAACCAAAAATATTTCGAGGGCTTTACAATGGGATTTGGGGACTCCTTAGTGCAGTGGTGCACTACAGGGTTGCAGTGCATGATCCGAGCCATATGTTCGATAATCAATAGTTCAGATTTCTTCTCGGTCCCTACAAATTTAAACCCTCCATTGCGAAGATGAAATTTGGATAATCGATTACCGAGACGAATGACTCAAATCGGGCACTCCTGCACTACACTTACTATGCTCTTCTCCCATGAGCTATAAATTAACTGTGAAATGATATGTATGGGAAAAAAAACTCGGCTGTCGTTTTGAAAAACAGAAGTACCAAGTCAAAGGTAACCCGTTCCGCATATGTTGCCGCCAAACATCCCACATCCCCCGTATCCTTCTCTCTCTCTCTCTCTCTCTCTCTCTCCCTCCCCTCAACAAACTTCAAAAACCAACTCATTTTTAACTCCAACACTCATTCTCCATATCTCATAAACCATCTCTCTCTCTCTCTCTCTCTCTCTCTCTCTCCAAAGGCCAAGAATGGCTTCCCTCCTCGCCGGCTCCTGCAAATTCCTTGCATTCTCATCCATCATGTTTTCTCTCCTTTTCCTCACGGTGGTAATGTCAGTTGAGTTCGACGTCGGAGGCAAAGACGGCTGGGCCATTCCCGATTCGAAGAACGACCAACTCTACGACCACTGGGCTTCAAACAACCGCTTCAACGTCAACGATACTCTTCGTATGATTTCTTCATTTTATCCCCTTATTATGGATTTAGTTTGCATTTCATCTTCCTCTTCATATTTTTTACGCAAAATGCATGGGAACCAAATTTTAAATTTATTTTGTAACAATTTCAAGGATTAAAGAAAAAAAATTTCTGTTCAAAAAAATTTTAAAATTTACTACTCCATTTTTTTGGAAGCCTTAAATGATATTTTCGTTTTGAATTTCTGTACAAAAAAATGTATTACAGTGGCAGCAGCGGCCACCTTAGAGGTCGACCGTTTCCATGACAAAGATTTATTCTACGATAATACTTTGGTGACAATATTTCGGGTATCGTGTGATGTGTCATAATTGATATATACACATTCGATCGATCGAATCTGACAAAATTGTTACACCATGTGTCCACTCGCGTAGGGTTTGAGTACAAGAAAGACTCGGTTTTAGTTGTGAGTGAAGAGGAGTACAACAAGTGCAAATCGTCTCACCCGATATTCTTCTCCAACAACGGCAACACTGTCTTCAAATTCGACCGACCGGGCTTGTTCTACTTCATCAGCGGAGTCGCCGGACACTGCGAGAGAGGGCAGAAGATGATCATCAAGGTTCTAGAGCCCGCGAGCCAGCTGCCGCCACCACCGCCGCCGTCCAGCGGTGCTGCTGTCGAAACCGTGTCTTCTCCAATTCTTGTTCTCCTTATGATGATCATCATGTCATTGTTTGGGGCCATTTTTGTTTGATTTTTGGTGCGTTTAATTAGTGGTACTTGTTGAACCTCGTTTTTTTTATGGCTAAAAAAGAAGTTAAATTAGGCGACTGCAAAAGGAAGTAGTAGCTTTATTTTATTTGGGTCATGGAATTTGATTTTCTTATCTAATTTTTTCCTTTGAAACTATGTTGTAGATGTTGTAGTGCACACCTGTATAGTGCCCCTGTAAGACGACTTACAGTCATCGATCTTATCAATTAACGGTTTAGTACCCCTGTAAGACGACTTACAGTCGTCGATCTCATCAATTAATGGTTTAAATTAAAAACAAACTCTTCAACTCTTTCAAAGAAGAGTTTGTTTTTAATCTGAACCATTGAAAACACTTTTGAACGGTTACGATGCTGCACTACACAACACACTATAACGTTTCCCAATCCGGCTTGTTGACCTATTTCCTGGTTATGAATTGAATGCCGTCCAATGATATGAATAGATTTAAATTTTCCCGGCTTTTTCGAAAGGAAAAATCTAAAGTATCCCCTTCTATGGTGCCTCCAGTGTTTTTAAAATCAGACCAGACCGGTCGATTCGACCAACTAAACTGTCGACCGACTCTTGCTCCAGTCCGGCCAAACTAGAGAACCGTCTTCTTTTCAAAACCGTTCTCTTTTGTGAAAACCGCTTGGCTGAACCGGTTTGACCGGCGAACCGTTTGGTCCACCGACAGGTCAGTTGAACCGAATCGAACCGCTCTGTTCAAAAATTATTTAAACTAACATTAAAGTTCCGCTTTTAAAGGCTGCTAATAACATCTGGCATGTGGGCTGGCAATAGTTCCACCCTCGAGGGCAGCTGTAGCTGCAGGACGAAGATACAATGTACACAAAAATGTTGAAACTTCACAGAATGCTATTACTGCAATTGGGCCGGGGTTGATTCATGAGTATCGATCACGAGGCCCGCCCGCGAATCCAATTTTTTAGCATAGCCATCTCACATAATTAGGATTCATTATTTCAAAATTACAAATCATCAAGGTGAAGTGAAACATAATTTCTAGAAAGATAATATACATTTGTGCCGATGTATTAGCTTGTCTAAATTTCCAACTAGATGGTTTAGTTATTAGCAATAGAAGAGTATATATATATATATATGCTTCAGCTACATAGCTAGTCTATTTACTTATTTTCCCCTTCTGCCATAGATCATCACATTGTGTTTCGGTTTGTCTTCTTTGCTACTTCCTCCGTTCCAAATTGAGAGTCCCTCTTGGGAATTCCAACTATTTAAAAGGACATGCAATCATTACACCTACAATATATACCTATCACTTCTACCATTACCCCTATATTTTACCTACTTTAAAACACTTATATTCACCTATGAGGGATATTTTTGGAAAATCACCAAATTTTTCCTTCCATTTTTGGAAAAGGACCATCATTTTGGAACAACCCAAAAAGGAAAGATGGACCTTCATTTCAGAACGGAGGGAGTACTACAATATTCTTACGTGATTCTCAACCTTATGGTGGTCCAGCTGATCATCGATCGCGGTTCTTAATTGAGACCAACAAATTCAGGTTCAGCCATGTTTGTGTTTCGGTTTGTCTTCTTTGCTACTACATTCCTACGTGATTCCCAGCCTTACGGCGGTCCAGCTGATCGACCGCGGTTCTTAATTGAGACCAACAAATTCAGCTATGTTAGTGGAAATCTGAGTAGGTATTTTTGTTTTGCAGTGGGCTATTAGCATTAGCAAATTAAGGAGTGATGGAAGTTCGCATTTATACAGATAGCATCAAGTGATTCAAGTTTATCAAAGGTTTTCTGTTTTCATAAGCCAGCAGCAAATGCTCCCTTTCTCCTCCAATCTGTGCTTTTGGATTTCTGTCATTTGTGTTTTAATTTCTGAGTTTCTTAAAGTAGTAAGAGTTCCCAGAACAGAAGAAGATGCCTCCTGCTCATAAACTAGCTAAGGGAGCTATATATGTCGGATTAAATTCTTTAAAAGGCCGGCGTAAACATTTGTTTCCTCAAAATTAATTATACTGCGCCATGTCGCTATGTTTTATTTTGGGACCACATTGTTTTGTAACGTAGAGCGATGTAAAGAATTTATTCTCATATATGTCTAGTATATGATTCTTGTCATCTATGCAATTTGAGTGTTTAAAAAAAAAAAAAACCAACTTTAGAGAACAAGAATACATTAGACCTCAGTTTTCCAAATCAATTGGACTCAATAAGCTCATAACTCCACCTACCAAGATACAAAATTTACCCAAATCTATATTGAATTTTTTTTTTTTGCTGAGCAAAAGAAAATTTTATTAAACTCGAAAGGTTACATCAAGAAGAAAAGCTGGGGAGCAAACTAACTCAACTCAGCGAAAAGAAAAAAATGAAAACAATCTCATCCAACAGGAAATCTATATTGAATATTAGACCAACAAGCGATCAACAATGAAAATTTCTCTCATTTTAAACCGTTTTTGAATTTGGTTATTTTCCCAGTAGTGATTAACTTGGCCTACTCAAGAATGTACCCATTAGGCAGTGTTTAGAACGTTAATGTGTGGAATGGCTAATTTACCAAACAAACACTACAATACTTATGGATGGCTCGAATTGTGCACTACACTCTACAGTATTACTGTAATACACCCTTACCCTACAAGGTCATGAGTTTTCAAAGCCTGATCATGAGAAGGTAAAGCTTACCTAAAGTCATCCCAAAGGAATGAAAACCAAAACTTAGCATATGGTGGGTGCTATTAGAGTCCATTGAGTGCATAGGTGCTCATAATTTGGTTGGTCTAGTGGCTTTCCTTTGAAGCCATTAAAATACTCAATCCCAAAACCTTAATAATTGGCAATAGTATTAATGATGTGCACTATATGAGGATTACTGAATTACAAAAGCTAATCAATAAAACATGCTTTCTTTTGATCAAAATACTATAAACACCACAATTTGATTGGCGCAAACCAAGATAAAAACATATCCGCCAAAAGATTTCATATCATGGTGAAAATATTTAAATCAACAGTCTCCTATAGTTGTTGAATCAAGTGGTTGCAATGTAACCCAAGTCACAATACTTGGAGTGGAAATGGGTCTAATTTCGAGTTTCATAATTTAATTTAAATTGTTCATATTATTTAGCTTGTTGCATTTAACTAATTTAGAGTTAAATATGATTAACGAACATGAGTAGTAGTCACATGACCAAGACATGTGCATTTGTCTTGCATTTTATTCTTCAAATCATAGTTAGCGGTTCAATTGTTTTAAACTATCATGATCTAATCACACATTTATACTAAAGAGAAGTCTTTTATGATGAACAATCGATTCTTAGTTTCTTATTCAATCATTGAGCTCGAGATAAACTCCATTTGTACTTTACACGGTGCTGGAACTCCACATACTCTTGATCCTAAGAGTTTGCTCTCTCTTGAAGTCTTATTAGATTCAATTTTCATTAACAATGGGGTCACCTCACCACAACGCGCACGTGTGTGAAAAGAATGCGAAAGGAACTATAGAAATTAGTTCGATGTGGGCGCAAACTGCTCCAAGACACCGTGCGTTATCGAAAAGACTCTGATATTAATTTTCTTTCTTCTTCGTTTGCCTTCTCTTTTTCTTAGGTGCAGCAGGAGTAGACTCCTTTTTTGAAAAAGAATGTTTATTAATATGGGGACTACTACAATACAAGTACATATATGGTTCTTTAATGTCCGACTAGACAACAAAACAGAAAATGGCACAAATCAATCATCTACTCCGACTTTGGGGTTTTATTAAAGGTCAATAAGGATTTTAGTGAAAGACAAATTGAAAAATAAACCCCAAGGATTAGTGAATTTGGTTGATCAGTCAGGACGGATGAGTTTATCATCCCAAGGCCTCAGATTATACTCTCTTACATTGCAAAATTAATGCCTTTGGGGCCACCCCATGCATAAAAACCATTTGGACTAGCAAGCAAAGGCTGGTGGAACGCTAAAGAGATTAGTCATGTGATGCGCGCAAGTAAGCCCGGGAACCACTCCTCGTTACCGAAAGTATTTTTTTTGAAAAGTTGGAGTAGATTAGTGGAGATGTTAGTTGTTTAACCAAAGGTTCTTGTTTCGAAGGTTGTCAAAAGTGGAAGATGGTCGTTGTAATCATATAAAGCTAAGATTCTCCACCCACCACGTGTCCACAACTTTTGTTTTATCTCAAGTGAAAGTTTTCCTTCATCTAGACCGTTAGATATCTAACACTAGGGTTCCCCACAACCACAACCACTAGGGTTCCCCACACACACACACACCCCCATCCCACCCCCCCCCCCCCCCCCCCCCCCCCCCCCCCATTTTGGCTTTAATCGATCTCAATAGTGAACGGTGTGACTGAAAAAAAAAATCAATTGACCATATCTAGCTGACTAACGCAAGGTTTCGCCTGGTAATCAAGACTCGAAACTCTTTCTGAAAGTGTCAGAAACCTCTCTCCAGTGCTATTAACGAGGTAGTTCATACGGAGCTGTGGTCTAATTTTAATTGAACTTCCATTAACGAGGTAGTTCATACGGAGCTGTGGTCTAATTTTAATTGAACTTCCCATTGGTGGACGGTGTGATTGATTTCTAAGAATTTATCGTCCCGGACACCCGAGATAGCATAAAAGAAAAAGTCAGCTCCAAACCCAAAAATGATGATCTACTGCTACTGTTTGGGTGGTTCATGGTTGATGATGCAGATCGGATGTACCAAAATGCCCTTACACGAAAATGCACGAGGACTACCCGTGCAATTCGGAAAAATTATGAAATGGGCCCCACTAGGCCTTAGGGGATTTTGTAACTGACCGTTTGGGGTTTTACCTCATTTTCTGACCGTTACAGATGCAATCTCGGCAAAAATTCAAAGTGCTCAAGCATTATCGCCACTCCCGTTTGTGCTTTCAACACTCAAGTTGGGAGTGAAGTTTTGACTTTACTTTCAGATTAACGGCAAGTGGAGCAGAAATAGCAAATAGTGTACTGCCCTCATCAATGCCCTTCAAATACTTTCTTTCCCCGCTTTTCTACCAACCGTCCATTTCACTGAAATCAACGGCTCAAATCCCCACCAAAACACACGATCTTCATCTGTTCGTTGATTCCTCTGTTTTAGCTTCCTCTCCCTCTCTGCTCTACTACCATACCCAGTCTGTTCCATCGCATTTAATTCCAGAGAAATTTTCTCCTTGCTTCCTGCAAAATTTTTGAACTTTCCTTCAATTCAATCGGTTTCACCAATTGGGTCTTCTAGAAAAAGATAGGGCATGTTTGGATAGACCCGGTAGAGTGATAATTTTGTGAAGATTCCTCCATTTTCCGCCAAAGTTTTGAACTCTTCTTCAATTCAATCAGTTTCACCAACTGGGTTTTCAAGAAAACACTAGGGCATGTTTGGACACACTCAAATTCTGTAATTTTCACAAAGTAGAACATGCCTGTGTCAACTAGGTCTCAAATCAAGACAGACCCAGATCCCAATCAAAACCCTCTGAGAAACCCACACCATGGCTTGAAAGAGAAGATGAGGGCACTCACCCTCTTGTACGAGCAGCAAAGGCAACAAGCTCTCAAGAACCCTCCCGAGCCGCCACCGAGGCTCTCCTCTCATCCCAGCGTGGACCTCCTCAGTTCAGGCAAGAGAGGAGGAGGGGAGAGAAAGGAGCCGTCGAATGTGATGAGAGAGAAGAACACCACCACAGTCGTTACAAGAACCTACGCCTTGCCTCAGCCCCCACTTTACAGCGCCAAGGAAAACGTTGGTGATCGGATTGTTGGCTTTTCGTGCCCCAGAAAGGCCGCGGTTTCGACCACGGTGGCGAGGAAGCTGTCGATGGGGGCCGGGTTGGACGGTAGAGGGGTAATTGGGTCCAAGAATTTGCAAGAAATGGAGAGGGTTGTGTTGGAGAATAAGCAGAATGGGGAGATTGGTGGGGGGAGTAGGATTCTTGTGTTTGTGAGGCTGAGGCCGATGGGGAAGAAGGAGAGGGAGAGTGGGTCGAGGTGCTGTGTAAGGATTGTGAACCGGAGAGATGTTTACTTGACAGAATTCGCAACGGAGAATGATTATTTGAGGCTGAAGAGGCTGAGGGGGAGGCATTTCACGTTTGATGCTTCGTTTCCGGATTCAACTACTCAACTTGAGGTTTATTCAACCACGTAAGTTTTAATTTTAACCCCTGATGAAACAGAAGAAGATGATTGGGATTTTTTTTTATTAGATAAGCTGAATTTTATGCATGGAAGAAAAGTCTAGAATTGTAGTAGAGTTCAATTTTATTGGAGTTTATAAATAATCCATGTCTGTGCTAGTGTCCTCCTTGAAAAAGTTTTGGTTTTTTAAGGAAAAATGCTGTGCTAGATAGACTTGGTGCTGATTTGTTGCTAAGCTCTTCAATACTAATTACGTTTTGAAGTCATTTGACATTTGATAACTCAAGGTGTCCGGGCCGTATTACACACACAATGACTATTTTGTAGGGACAAATCCCACCGTCTAGTAGTACTCTAGTAAGCCCTGATAGAGTCATTTGGCATCACTGAGACTCTATAGCTTTGTTTGGATCTCAGATTTCTATGGAAATTTATCATGGGCACAGAAACATAAATTCAAAATCTCAGGAAAGGGAGAGTAGATTGGTTTTGGTTGTGTTTGGAAACTTAGAAGAAAGTGAATTTGCATTGTCAGAAAAAGAAATTTTGTGTTGGTGAATAAGTTCAAAAGCTTAGGAAAGGAACAATAAGTACATTGCTTTGGTTTCTTTTGGTTGTGTTTTGGAACTTAGAAGAAAATGAGTCTGCATTTTCAAAAAAAGAAATTTTGTGTTTGTGTAGTTTACCCACAATAAAGTGTGTTTATGCGGGTGTGTGTCGAAGTAAATCTATTCTTGGAAAATGCAATATGCAAACAAAGCCTGCGTATTTAGCTTCTTAGGTATTTAATAGCTTGCTTGCTTCTCTATAGAAAAAGCTTAACAACAGAAGGGGTATCCATCTCTTTGTGTCAATACGTAACATCCACCTTTAGGAAAAGGAAACAAGGTACGAGTGATTTAATGTTGTACTTTCAGACTTCAACTCAACCCTTGAATTCATTCCATTTCTGTACATTCAATAGATTTAGTCAAGCTTGATAGATGAACTAGTTTAAGGTAATTGCTGCCATTTTTTCTGATAAACTTCTTAATTGGTTGAAGAAATTTCTGGGCTTGCTACATGAAACCTGAAGCTAAAAGTGTTGAGATTTGACTATGAATTGTGAATGATGCATTATTTGGTGATTGAGAAATTTTTTAACTGAGGGATGTGCATAACGACTTTTCCAGAACGGCAGAACTTGTGGAAGCAGTTTTGGAGGGTAGGAATGGATCAGTGTTCTGCTATGGTGCTACGGGAGCTGGCAAAACATACACCATGTTGGGTACAGTGGAGAATCCGGGGGTGATGGTTTTGGCGATGAAGGATCTTTTCAACAAGATTAGGCAGAGGAGCTGTGATGGAAACCATGTGGTTCATCTGTCCTACCTTGAGGTCTATAATGAAACTGTAAGGGATTTGCTTTCTCCGGGAAGGCCTCTTGTCCTTAGAGAAGATAAACAGGTTCGCTTCAACATTGCACAACATTAATTTATACAGGTTTTGGTTTCAGCATTGTTTCTGTGCATTGGACTATTTTCCTTAGGTTCTGTTCGGATGAAGGATTGGTGGGGAGATTTGTAAAGGGAGAAGGGGAAAAAGCAAGAACATATCATGTTCCATAGTCCAAAAACAACCTTTCAGATGCTGAAATTCTTTCCATGTATACTTCACAACCGCTAGTAAACTTTTATGGTGTACCACTAGGCACGGAAAAATAGCGACACTAAACCAAACCAAACCGAGCCTTATGTCCCAATCAGTTGGGGTCGGCTACATGAATCCTTTTCATCCATTGAGCTCTATCAATGAATCCTTTTCCTCCATTGAGCCTTATATGTACATTTGCAGATCGGTTTTCTTACCTTTCACACTCACTGTCACATATTTGCTATTCATGAGGGAAAGCATTGCCATCCACTTTTTCTGTATAGAAAACATAATTTTTGAATGCTAAACCTCATATATGTCTCCTTAAGTTTAGTTGTCCCAACTTGTCTAAGATATGGGTGATTATTGCTATCTTCTGAAGAAAGTAACTATGACCCTTTTTTCCCATCTTTTTAGTCTTCTATTTCATGACTTGTAACTGAGATAAAATTGGCTCAAATTTTTCAGGGGATTGTGGCAGCAGGTCTTACTCAATATAGAGCATATTCCACAGATGAAGTAGTTTTCCTAATCTCCTCATTTATTACATCTAAGGTTACAGTCACATTCGCTGATAGACACATATCTGTGACAGGTCATGGCATTGCTTCAACAAGGAAATCAAAACCGAACCACTGAACCAACTCGTGCCAATGAAACTTCTTCACGTTCCCATGCTATTCTCCAGGTAGTTGGAAAGATAACCCCATTTCCTTGGGACTGTTCTATAGCCTAATTTTTTAGTTTTGTAATGCTTTGCTACGATAAAATCAGGTGATGGTTGAATACCGAGTTAAAGATGCTTCCAACAACATTGTCAACCGAGTGGGGAAGCTGTCACTTATTGACCTAGCAGGTTCAGAGAGAGCTCTTGCAACAGATCAGCGAACGCTTAGGTCACTTGAGGGGGCCAACATAAATAAATCACTCCTTGCACTTAGCAGCTGCATCAATGCACTTGTCGAGGGCAAGAAACATATCCCTTTCCGAAATTCCAAGCTCACCCAACTGCTCAAGGATTCCCTTGGGGGAGCTTGTAACACGGTTATGATTGCCAATATCAGTCCGAGCAATCACTCGTTTGGTGAAACTCAAAACACCCTCCATTGGGCTGATCGAGCTAAGGAGATCCGGACCAAGGTTTGCCCTTAAAGTTTGTCATTTGCGCGCCTTCCGTCATTTGCGTTATTGTTATTGCTATTGTTATTGCCAAGGAACAAAAATTAATTGTCTTCATCCCAAAACGGTCAAAACTTTTCTGTTTTCTTAGCAGTGAAATAAAACACTAGTGGAAGCCGACCTAATATTTCCACCAACACAATGCTGAAACACACCATGCCGAAATTGTATCAAACATGTCAAAATATTGGAGTTGATCTGACAACTAGAAGAGATACCCAACAATGACATTATACGTTCCCAAATATTTTGATATTCACATTATCTTCCGGGCTATGTGTTTAGATATGCCTAAATATTTCCTTCTCCAAGCTAACCGAAACAAAATTGTGGTCCTCACTTTTTGCAAGAAGCTTTTGGTATTAGTTAATCCCTCGTCACATGGTATTACAACTAATGGCCTCACGATCTTTTTGTTTCCTCAATGATGGCACCTTATAGCAGCACCATTCATTTTTTCTTATTCTCTATTCCACCTTTACCTGTTAAGTTTTCAAAATGCTGAAGTTCCATTGCTTTGCTAGTCTATGTGATCGTAGTTATGTCCTTTTCACCTTTATCTTATACATTTACAGGCTTATGAAGCAAACGAGGAAATACTGCAAGTGCCCGAATCTGGAACAGATCAGGCTAAGCTATTGCTCGAGTTACAAAAAGAGAACCGTGACTTACGAGTACAATTGGCACGACAGCAACAGAAGTTACTTACCATCCAAGCACAATCCTTGGCAGCAAACTCCTCACCAACCCCTTCTTCTATCTCCTCTCTCTTATCTCCTCCCCCGACTTCTGCCCAACCAAATGAAAAACGAAAGCCCAGATCAACTTGTATGGGTGGGGGTTATTTCACGCCAGAAACAAAGAAGAAGGGGGCCGACGAGACAGTCAAGGAGCTCCGGAGGACTGTCAAGGCATTGGAGACGGAAATTGAGAGAATGAGAAAGGATCATTCTTTGCAGATAAAGCACAAGGATGATCTTATTCGCGACATTTCTAGAAAAGGTGCAAAAGCAGGGATAGGAGGGAGCGGGGCGGAGGGGATAAAGAGAGTTGTAACAAGGGCAAGTTTGAGGCCAAAGGAGAAAAATGAGGGTGAGTTGAAGAGCCCAAATCATCGATTTCTATCTCCAGCTCCAACCGCAAAGAAACGTAGTTTCTGGGACATAACAACGGCTAATAGTCCATCACTTCTCACTTTAAATGGAAGAAAAACTAGAAGCCATGTCATTAATGACCCTCCAGCAGCTCCCTCCATGCTTCTTCAGGTGTAGTGGTATTTCTCACCTTAACTCTCTTTTTTTTAAAATTCTTTTTATTGAAGTTGTGAAACTTTTCGTCGATTCATGCAGAGCATAGACTAATTATTTACTTGTGCAAAAGTGATACATGCCACCGGTTGCATTTCACCATAATTTTCCACCTCCCATGTGTTTGGTGGAAAGCCTCTGAATTTGCAAAATCAACGCCCTGTGTACGCATCAGACCCACCATATCAAACCAGTACCATATGGGGAGCCACATAGGAGGTGAAAAATGATTGGCGATATATGCTGCTACTATATAGCAGTCCTTTTACTTCTAACTGCACGAGTGATAACTTTCGAAATGGGAATGATAAGACCAGTGATAACTTTCGAAAAGGGAATGATTATACGGGCCCATCATAAGTTTATTAGTCCCGTGTCATACTTTGCAAACGAAAAACTATGCTGAAAATTGGTGTGATGAGGTGGAAGACTCAAGTCTTATTGTTTCAAACCAAAGCCGCTTCATGGTGGCCTATGATTTCAAAAATTCCCCCACTATGTCATTTTGTTTGAGTGTTTTATAACAAAGTTTAGAAGAAAAAGCCTTTTCCTTTCTTCCCGAGGAAATTTTCTTGGACCTCTCTATCTCCCTTCTATTTAAAGTATGCGCTTGTGTTGCCTCCTTCCACGACTGATGCAGCTTGCATATCCATGTTTCTGGTTTGTGTTCATGTTCGGACCACACATCGCCAATTGCTTACATCGTTCAGCCAGGTTTTGCTCGTCAGAGAACCGAAACTTTGAAGCAGTAAAAGAGGAAGGATAGCAAGAACTGACCTGATTAATTGAAGAAGAGACGTGAAGTTGGATGTGATGGAAGAAGAAAGGCAAAAAGATGGCACCAATTGGTACTCGTTCGTTCTTCTTTATTATTATCTCTCTGCTCAAGCTGGTTAGTGGCGACAACAATCTTATCAACCAAGACTCGCGAAGGAAAGGGAGAGCAGCAGAATTCTTCAATTCAGTTCACACAAACTATAAGCAATCACCTGATTTGCCTAACAGTGAGAGTGCCTTGTTCCCAACATTTGACATTGAAATTTGTGTTGTTTCATTTGTTTTTAGTTTCTCCAACAACAGCTCATTGATTTATGCTCCAAAGGATATCATTTGCAGTCCAGTAAAAACTTAACTTTGTACACCTTTTATTCCTTGTCGTTTTGGCACGTCTTGTCGACAGTGTACAACGGACCAAGTCTACGACGTCTCCAGACACTCAATATGAGGAGCCTTGTTTATTTTCCGTCTGTAAGGAAGGCCGTTTTACGTAAGCATTGATGATTGTTATCTTTTGCGTTTATTGTCAATGTGATTTGAAACAACCCAGTTGTTAGATGAGATGAGTTTCCACAACAGACTTTTCGAATCATAGAAGGGCTTCCGAATCTGTTCGACTTGTGAATATAATGCCAAACTCTATCACCAATCTGTTGCATCATTTTTCTGCTGCTATACTGAAAACAAACCTGGCAGTTTTGTTTTTGTTTTTGTTTTTTTCGATCTTTTAAATCTGGCACCTGATCTTGCGCTCTTGGTTGCTTCAATGGAAACATGTTTTGTGAAACATTCTCTGTATTTTCACCCAGTGGAATGACGAGACGGCGAACATTATGATCCAGCGTTTTGTTCGCCACGCTTTTACTTTCCGGCTCCTGCTGTTGTTGAGATGTTTGATCCAAAATATTATCCGAGGATATTTTAATTGTTTCTCCGTGGTAAATGGTTTTCTTGCGTGGTTGGAACCTTGAAAATGATGGTGGTACCGGCCAGGGTGGAAATAGGAATTTCGGTTAGTGGAGTCCGTGTGAGAAATCAAAATGAGTGGAGTCAAGTGACCCCATTTGTCTCTACATGCCTCCGCTCTTTGTACCGGCAGCTACAGTAGTGGTGGTGGGGTAGAGCCGACTCTACGGATATGACGAGATGTGCGCGTTTCGGGCCCCACCTTAGGTAGGTATCCTTTCTACTAGTAATTCACAAGAGCTGCCGATTTCATTATTGGACTCGTAATCGTGGTTATTGGGCCTAAAGTTTGTGGAACAATTGACTTTGGTTTGCATCTTTCATTTACAATTGAGTAGATGACCCAAAAAACAACCTCAAATTGCTAAGAAAGTAATATTTTCTTTGGAGAGGTCCATTTTGTTCCTGGCTGTGATCCACACCATTCCCTCAAACATGCATGACCCCATGCATCTCCTCCCCACTTTTTACTTTGCGAAAAATAGCCATTCCAAAAGTACTATCAATTCATCAAAAATGAAGAAAAATAAGCCATTCCAAAGTATAAATTAGGGGTGAGAATTTCCTACACGACACGAAATTAGCGGGTTAAAGTCGGCTATTTCTGACACGGAACACGAATATGACATAATACGATAACATGAAAAGTTAAACACGTCGGGTTAAGATTGAGAGAATTCAGACACGGACACGAGAATTTATAAAAGGACACGATAACCCGACACGTAGTTAGAGAGTTAGGTCGGCTATTTCTGACACAAAACACGAATATAACATGACATACATGTCGGGTTAAGATTGACAGAATTCTGACACAAATACGAAATGACACGACTCATACGATACGATATGATGCCCACTCCTAGTATAAATTATGTCCATTTATCAGTAGTCCGTCGTCCTCTACTTTAACAGCGAGTGAAGCCAACAAACTATACTTCTCTCTCTCTCTCTCTCTCTCTCTCTCTCTCTCTCTCTCTCTCTCTCTCACTGGTCAAGGAGGCTAGCTACAAACGCCAACTTAAAATTCAGCGCATATAATTTATTCCTTGTGTTTCTGGTTGACGGGACGTCTAACCTAACATTCTTGCCTTCCCCATTCCAATTAGTTGGAATTCTCTTTTTTATAGATTATCGTCTGATGTTTTCGTTTGATAAAAAGTGAAAATAAGGGAAAGCAATGGGAGAGAACGGAAGGTGAGAAAACTTTACGTTATTCTACTGGTTCGATTTTTTCAAATTTTTGTAAAATTGTTGAAGGAAAATATTTATAGATGCCAGAAGTAGGTTTATCATACAATGTGAATTATGATAATGATAATAAAAAAAAAAGTGAAAACAATAGACAGTAGTTTCACAAGGGTTGTCAACATTATGATAAACCAAAAAAAAAAAAAAAGAAGACTTTTCAACTTTTAAAGAAAGTAATATTTTCTTGGGTTTTTATCAAATGAGAAAATTCGCTTTCTAGCATTTTATATTATATACTACTAATCAAAGCCGATCTAAACAAGTTAAACTAATCAAATGCTAGAAAAATGTATGCTTTTTTTCTATTTATAAATAATCCTTAAATCTCTTGTCAAATGAAACATATATGTGCCCGAGGAAAGATCTTCTCATGTGACGATCTCTCGTGTGATTGTTTATGTGACACAAAATATGAAACAACGTGGCCCCGTTTAACCTGAGTAAGCAGCTCGTTATGTAAGTGTGTTTGTCACCCATGCCAAAAAGCAGGATGATCATCCATTACTCTTACTCTTGTGACAAATATGTTTCATTCATATGAATATGAATAATAATTTTCAATGACCTCAAGTTTTTGCATGGACACCACAAGACCTCTAAAATCAACAATTCTCAATCGGTCAAATTGAATACTAAGCATCCCACCTGCATCACACGAGGAACAAATGAGAGGTTATCACGTGAGATGATCTTCGCTAATATGAGCCATATTTTTTTCTACTTAATAAAAAGAGTAAATTATACTAAGTCCCCTTCAACTAATCCTCATTTTTACTTAACCCCTCAAACTACAAAATTCGACATCGTGCACCCTCTAACTATTCAGAGTTGACACTTAACACCCTTCTGTTAGGTCTCCGTCCATATGGCAAACGAAAAAAGGCAGTCAGCTTAAATGGGGTGTTTGGATCGAGCACCTACGCACATCGGTTGCCATTGATTCCCGCGTTGGCCCACTTGTTTTTTTTTTTAATTTTTGGACCGCTCGGATCGGCCGTCCGGTGGCCGTTGGTGCATTTTCCCTACGGTACTACCATCAGCACCAATATCATTTTCGTTAATTTTTGGCTTTAGGGCTCTCGAACAACCAAATATCTTATGGTTAATCAACGAGAGCCCTAAAGCCCAAAAATTAACAAAAATGATATTGGTACCGATGGTACAGTAGGAAAAATGCACCGATGGCCACCGGACGGCCGATCTAAGCTGTCCAAAAATTTTATATAAAAAAAATCGAGTGGGCCAATGCGGGAATCAACGGCATCCGACGTGCGTAGGTACTCGATTCAAACACCCCATTTAAGCTGACTGCCTTTTTCCGTTTGGCATATGGACGGAGACCTAACATAATGGTGTTAAGTGTCAACTCTGGATAGTTAGAAGGTGCAGAATGTTGAATTTTGTAGTCTGAGGGGGTTAAATAAAAAAGCGGATTAGTTGAGGGAGGCTTAGTGTAATTTACTCTAATAAAAACGTCGGAAATTCCTCTTTCCCCAACTTGGAATTGGGATAGCTGATAAACAAATAATAAAAAAACGAGAGAGAGAGAGAGAGAGAGAGAGAGAGAGAGAGAGAGAGAGAGAGTACACTGGTTCATTGCTTAATGCTTAATTTTTGATCAACGCCATTGTCTTGCATCTAAAATTATACTAGTATTATACGCAGACAGAATCAGAATTTTTAGGGCATCTTCTTCTTTCAAAGCTTTTCACAATGCATATATTATACATAGAGAGAGCAAACCCAGATGAGTTATTCTGTATTGACGCAAACCCAGATTTGAAACTGGTCAATATGCAAACCCAGATGAGTTATTCGTTATTGATGCAAATCCAGATGAGTTATCCACTCAACTCTGCTGTCCACTTGTTCTCCTTGCCTGCGGTTGACTCTCTAAAAAACTTTCCTCATTGTACTCCTAAACAGAGTACTATTTGTTACGGTAGTAGTTTCTCCTTCAATAGCTGTTTTCCTTTCGTCTCTCTTGTGTTTCCCTTTTTGTTTTGTGATTTTTGGTATCTGAACGTAGTCGAATCAGGACATTGAAAATCCCATTTGCACGTTGTCGGCATGTTCTTCTCTTTAACTACTAGTCAAACTGTTTCTTCTCTAACTACCAGTTTAACTACTACTGGCTGCAAGAATACCTGTCTAACCAAAGGCCGACCTTCCCTTTTTTGAAAAGAACATCAGCCCTTTTCATTTTGACACCTGTTATGTATTGGGCTAGTTACTAATTGTATACATACATTAATACATATGTACAGTTTAGTATATATATGTTGTGAACTGATCTGCCTCTTGACCTTCAAGGGTCTTTGTTTCGTTTCCATCTTATTTCTTTTTCAGAATTCCGAACATTGGTACGCTTTTTTTTTTGCTTAGCCAGAGTGTTGGAGTTCGATTCATTAGGTTCTGATTGGTTCTTGAAGTTAAATGTTAGTCAGTCTCCTAGTTGGTTAAGTTCTGTTTGGAACTGGAAAGTGATTATTTAGGAAAATGGCCGGTAGTAGTAGGAAGAAAAGGCAGCATTTGGGAAGAGTCCATAGCATCTCATTTAGGAAACCTTCTTTTAATGGCGAGCACTCACAGATTGGGGGACCTGGGTTTTCGAGGGTAGTCTATTGTAATGACCCTGGATGCGTTGAATCCACTTCTCTCCAGTATGGAACCAACTATGTCAGAACTACAAAGTACACTGCAGCAACATTTTTTCCCAAAGCATTGTTTGAACAGTTCAGGCGGGTCGCCAATGTGTATTTCCTCGTCTGTGCTATTCTGTCGTTCACGGCGCTCTCTCCTTACTCTGCTGTCAGTACCGTGCTCCCTTTCGTCCTTGTGGTTGGAGTGACAATGGGCAAAGAGCTACTTGAAGACTTGAGGAGGAAAATGCAGGTAACATAACAAGTTTTGCGTTTTTTCAGATTCATGGATCTATTTAAATTTCGCTTTCTTGGTTAATTGCTATATGATGTAAATTGGCATATGCGTAGTAGAAGTGCAGACCTTCAAGTTTGGATTGACCTGATTCAGCTTGGTAACCAAGAAAATTTGGTAACCTTCTTAAAATAGTGAATGCCTGGAAAATGTTTTCGTTTGTATGCTTAGTTGTCACTTGTCAGGAAGTGTATTACGCCTCGAAAATGTGTTTTTTATTGATTCCTTTTCTTGGTCAAAAAGAAAAATAGGAGAGGAACTTAAGAGTTCCATGGAAGTGTTAGAGACGATTGAGGAAACGGTAGAGTAGTCTTTCGAATGTGGATGTAGGTCTTGGTAGTTATGTGCAATGCTAATCAGTTACTTGAGGTGTGTAGCTATATCTAAACAAGGTCAATACCCCTTGAATTTATATGTAAGTAGCAATTAACAACTAGTCCTTATCGAGTAAGACTTTATTGAGAAAATGTCTTGTTAGTCCAATTCTTGGGGTTGAGTTTCTTGCAAGGAACAGTCTCATGATGGAAATTGGGTCATCAGTGAGTTTAGCAGTAGAATGCAGGAATTATAGATAAAGCACCTGATGGAGTCATCGGGGGCGCCATTGCTTCTTTATATGGCCTTAAGCATAAACTTCTTCCATCTTTTCTTTATGGATTACAAATACTTGAAGCTCTTAGTTTATATCATCACCACTCGGTCCATCCTACTGTAGAAATTAGGTTTGCAGCTTGTAGATGCCCAACATTAATCTTATTTTCTTTTCATGGAATCTGACTCCATAAGAAATTTCCTGGTTGCTGAATTAATTGCAAGGAAAGACAATTGTAATGGTGATCAGTATTTGTTTAGATTAGTTTAGTGCAAGTTCATCTGTTCTGTTTTACATCGACCTAGATACTGGTGTTGGGTGCGGGTGCGGGTGCAGGTACAGGTACGTGTCCAGTTACTAGACTTGTCTAATTCCATATCAAGGACACTGGGACACAGGAAAAATAGTTGTATTTCTTGATATGTCTTTTACTATGTCGTAGGGTAAATGGTGTTTACAAGGTCTCAAAAGGCATTTCATAAATAAAATGAGAGGTTTAGCATAGTTTTAGGGAAACTCCTATTACTAATTGTACCCTTTAGGTGAATGTCCATCTAAAATATTGGACACATACCGCATACCTTACCTGAGGGTCATCGAGTTTTGGACACAGACAATCTGTAATTTTCTTTTTTTGGTTACAGTCACTCTATAATTTTCGAGAGTCCATATAACATAGTTTGTAGAGCAGAATGACGTAACATCAGTGAGTGTATATTCCTCTCTTCCTTCTAATTGTCACTCTCTCTTCATACTTCCCATATGAAAAGAAAATACGGTGTCAATAAATGATAATAAAACTTCTGTTTTCCTCGTCAAAATTTGGATATTTTATTCTCAATTTTTATTTATGTTCCTGAAATGGTCGTCTACCTGTTCCGAGTCATTCTGCTTCTTCTATTTGTTTCTGTTATGCATTCAATTTTTTTGTTTGCTTGGTAATTTGCTACCCTTAGTAATATTATCCCTGGAATGTTACCAGGATATTGAGATGAACAACCGTACCGTCAAAGTGCATCAAGGTGACGGAAATTTTGATTATACTAAATGGAGGGACTTAAGAGTTGGAGATGTTATTAAGGTGGAAAAGGATGATTTCTTTCCTGCTGATCTCATCTTACTTTCATCAAGTTACGATGAAGCGCTTTGCTATGTTGAAACCATGAACCTTGACGGAGAGACCAATTTGAAACTAAAGCGATCACTAGAAGTAACTTCAAACTTAAATGAGGACTCTACATTCAAAAATTTCAAGGCTGTCATTAGATGTGAGGACCCGAATGCAAATTTGTACTCTTTCGTTGGGAGTTTGGAATTTGAAGGGCAGCAGTACCCCCTCTCCCCTCAACAGCTTCTTCTAAGAGACTCTAAGCTCAAAAACACGGATTACATTTATGGAGTGGTTATCTTCACAGGTCATGATACCAAGGTTATCCAAAATTCAACCCCACCCCCTTCAAAGAGAAGCAAAATTGAGAAAAGAACTGATAAACTTGTCTACTTGTTATTATTAGTTCTAGTTCTGATATCTTTTGTTGGTTCAATTTTCTTTGGAATTGCAACTAGGGAGGACCTAGAAGATGGGTTAATGACAAGGTGGTACCTAAGACCAGATGACACGACAATTTACTTCGATCCAAAACGGGCGCCCATTGCAGCAGTTTGTCATTTTTTAACTGCCCTAATGTTATATAGTTACTTGATCCCCATTTCTTTGTATGTTTCAATAGAAATTGTGAAAGTGCTTCAGAGCATATTCATCAATAGAGATTTGCACATGTATTATGAGGAAGGTGATAAGCCAGCTAGTGCACGTACCTCAAATTTGAACGAAGAACTTGGCCAAGTTGAGACTGTGCTTTCTGATAAGACTGGAACCTTGACTTGCAACTCAATGGAATTCATTAAGTGTTCAATCGGAGGGACAGCTTACGGGCGTGGAGTAACCGAAGTTGAGAGGGCTATGGCAAGGAGAAAAGGATCACCTTTAGGCCAAGATGTGAGTGATGATGATGAAGGGGGATTTGTTGAGGATTTCTCTGAAAAGGAGACAACTATTAAAGGGTTTAATTTTATGGACGAGAGGATTATGAATGGGAATTGGGTTAACGAACCTCGACCAGATATAATTCAGAAGTTTTTCAGGTTATTGGCTATTTGTCATACTGCCATACCAGAAGTTGATGAAGAAACAGGTAGGGTTTCATATGAAGCTGAATCACCAGATGAGGCAGCTTTTGTGATTGCTGCCAGAGAAATTGGGTTTGAATTTTTTGAGAGGTCCCAAACAAGTATTTCATTGCATGAGATAGATCCTATAACAGGAAGGAGGGTTGATAGGTAATTTCTTTCACTATCAAATTCTTTTTAGTTTCTGATATGTTCTTTTATGACAGTGTTACAAGTTTGATTGTTGTATGTGGGGAAATGACATTCTCCTACTTTTTTAGGATATACAAACTTTTGGATATCTTGGAGTTCAGTAGCTCAAGAAAGCGGATGTCTGTCATTGTAAGAGATGATGAAGGGAAGCTTTTACTGCTTACTAAAGGAGCAGACAGGTTTGTAAGATGGATAAGAATTTTATTGATCCCAGAAGGTTAATAGATATTCTTTATGATCATTGATTTAGTTCCTTTGGAAGTGTTATAGTTCTTATTCCACTGCTTCCAACTTCTTGATCAAAAATTATTATTTTTGTATGCTGTTCTTGTAAACAACAACAGGGAACGCATGCTTTTCTTTTCTTTTATATATCTTCAGGGGTGTTGGTGACTAAGGGCATGTAGGACTGCTGAGTTGGAGTCTAGAAGAAGTCTGCAATTCATGGATATAGAGATTGTGGTTAGTCAATGCCAACCATTTGTCATGGATGTTGGGGATGCATGCCCAAGGACCAGCTTAGCCTTAAGACATGTGGCGAGTCACTTGTGGCCGACACTATGGGTTGTTAAGCTCTGTCAAGTCAACCTCAGAGGTCAATGATATGTGAAAACTTGTATCATGGGACCTCAGGGATCGTTCAATGTCAAAGGTAGGTATAAATAATAGTCGATAGAACCAAGGTTCCTGGTGAGTGTCTGGTTCTCAGAGATTGGGTATGATTCCTTCCCCGAGTAATGATCCTTTGATCAAAGGTTTTCCTCTCTCTGTAGTCTTCCCCATGAAGCAATGTATGTGAGGACCCTCGTATGAAGCATTGAGCCACAAGTCTATTTATGGTCCCATTGAGGTGCCTATGCCCAGCTTCCGGCCTAGTCATTGATGGCGATGGCCAAAATCCTTGGAGAATTAACTTATGGCTCCACGGCAAGGCAGCCCACTGAGTGCCCTCAGGGATTCGTTAGATCAGAGGAGCTGGGGGCAGGGGTGATGGCCATGGCCATGCCATCAAAGTGCGGCTTGAGACTTTGGCATTGTATGTACAATCTTGGGTTGGCGTTCTCTTGACCCTCAAAAGGGAGAGAATGAGTCTGTGGTTGGCGGCCCTAGAGTTTCCCTTACGAGGCTGACACAGGAACCTTTCTGCCAATGACCGAGCAGCCATCACATATGGCTGCCACATGAATGTGTCATGTGGCAGCATCTCATTTGCCAAGGGACAGTGATGCAGCCAGGTGGACATGCCACAGGGTGGGGTGCCAATGGAGAGGAGGACATGCATGCCTTTTGGCAGGGCACCAAAGAGGAGAGGCGGCAATGCAGCCATGTCGGTGTGCCGTGTGGCAGGGTGCCAATGGGGGAGAAGTAGCCAAGGAATCCATATGGCCATGCCTTGGGCGGGGCCTGATCCATTTATCGAGTGGAGTGCAGACTAATATTTTAGATTCTCATTCGTCAAGGAGCCATTGATTGCACTTTAAAATGCAGAAACCACCTAATACACATCCTAGTCAAACAATGCCTTAAGTGCTACAAGTAAGTGTTGGAAAACCGGTCTTCAATCTGGTGAAAGTGATGGCGTCGTCTCTTCAAACTTGGAACGGTAGGAGCATTCGAGTCATGTTAGAAAAATGCTTTCCTAAAGACAGTATTTGCCCCCACCAAATGGTGTGCACTGGGTTACAGCAAATCCGCCTTCAAGATAAATCGAATCCGAACTCTAGGTTCTTTCTGTTTGCGTTTGCACAAACGAAGACAGACAGGATATCCGCTAAGCAAATGTAAAACCAAGAACTGATACTCTATTCCTATTTCTAGGAGGAGAATGTGTAGAGAGAAAGAGAGCAATTCTGTATGGAATTTTCGGTCCTTTGAGTGACTTTACAAATGGCCTATTTATAGACTTATAAACACCCTTGCATGAAAGGTTGTGTCTCTTGTAAATAATCATAAGAAATGATCATGTCTATTGAAGACAATTAACGGAAAGAACATGCCTATTAGAAGGCACCCTTTAAACAAACAATTAGGAAGGGTCATGCCTCTTGGTGGCACCCCATGATTTACATCCTTTCCTAACAATCACATCTTTCCCAAACAAACACACCCCAATTTAATGGGTGCTACAACCATTTACATAAAGTCACAACTCATGTGAAAAGTTGTAACAACCTTTCACAAAAATCTCACTCGGTACCTTTCCAAACATTCCAAACTAAAATCCAATTTATTTTGAAAAACTCCAACAGTAAGACGAAGATGAAAAATCAATGCTGCCTTTATTGCTTTTGATGCTCTGTACATGTGTTCGCATCAGGATTGTGGAAAGATTTGAGTAAGGAAAAGGTAAAGTAAACAGTAAAAGATAAGAAGATTGTGAAGTCAACAGGCTAAATTTATTTCTCTGGCTTTCTCAATTATATATCCAAACACATCATTATTTTTTCTTCTCTCATTCAGCGTCATGTTTGGAAGACTTGCAAAGAATGGAAGAGAATTTGTAGAGCAGACAAGGGAGCAGATTAATGAGTATGCTGATGCTGGTTTGAGGACTTTGGTACTTGCATATCGTGAACTCGATGAGGATGAATATGAAGAATTTGAAGAGGCATTTACTGAAGCAAAAAACTTAGTAACTGCAGATCGTGAGGAAATAATCGAGAAAGTTGGAGAGACGATTGAAAAAGATTTGATTCTTCTTGGTGCTACAGCTGTTGAAGACAAACTGCAACATGGGGTATGTTTCAGAAAATTTAACGGAAAGAAGTTGTTAGGAAATCAATTGATGTTAGTATAGCATTTTAAGACCATCTTGTAGCGTTCAACTTGATATGGTTCCATCAGCAAAACTGTCAAGTTTGTGTTTAAATTCCCACACATGATCGTCTTTTAGCAGTGCTTGCAGGGAGTGTGGGGTGATGGGGAGGAAAGGAAATATGTAAATAATCCATAAACGAAGGCATAGTTACGACATTACCTTGGATTATTTGATCCATGTCTTGTATGAGAATTTATTATTGTTTGGTATTTTTATTACCTTGATTATGGGCACTTGGAAATTGGAACAGGTTCCTGAATGCATTGACAAGCTTGCACAAGCTGGAATAAAAATATGGGTTTTGACAGGAGACAAGATGGAGACTGCAGTTAACATTGGGTATGGTTAGTGGATATGTCTTACTGCATCAGTAGACTTAAAATTCAATTAGTCTTGCTCCTTCTGACTTAAAACTCGGAATTTGCAGTTTCGCCTGTAGCTTACTAAGAGAAGGAATGACACAAATAATAATAAACTCTGAGGCGCCAGAATTTAAAGCACTGGAGAAAGCTGGGGAATCGGCCATCAGCGAGGTTAACATGCAGCAGTTGCTACTTCTTTACATTTTCCCTCATGCCTTGCGAACAAACTCTGCCTCATTAGGCTTCAGTTATGTGATACAAATATGCTGTGACTGTCTGGATGCATACATATCAACAATGGCCTAATCCTAATACTCCCTCCATCCCAATTTGTTTGCTCATTACAGGAATTCTCCCAATTTATTGACTCAAAAGGCTTTGGGTTGAAAAGTGTAAAGATTTCCAAAAGTACATTTTAGAACAGCATAATTACTTTAATAGTTGTGTTAGAATTTTACACTAAAAGGGTATAATTGGAACTTTGCCCTTTTGGTGGTTTCCAATTATGGAACAATTTGGGACAGCACAAAAAGGAAATCTGAGCAAACAAAATGGGATGGAGGGAGTAAGAGTTACCAGCATCTAAGTAACTCATAAATATTTAGTCCAAAACTAATGGAGCTACACCGAACGCAGTGGGGGAACTTTTCCCATGATACATTGATAGCTGAAAAAGCACAATAAGAAACGAAGGAATGCTTTATGTATCATTCTTTCCTTACAACTCACTTATCAGCTGTGTATAAGGTAACATAAAATGTCTCCTTGGCTATTTAGAGGGTAATTTCTGGCCTTGTTCAGCTGTTTTCTCTAATTTCCCTACAAAATAGTAGCACCATGACAAAATCGGAAAAAAGAATATGTGAAAAGTTGGTTGCAGAGCTTAAATGCTAAAATAGAACTACCAAATATGAGTGGATATAGCTATGCACAAAGTACACATATCAAGTAGTGAATGTTTGCATAAATGCATCAGAATATCAGGTTGATTTTGTACGTACCTTCTTGTAGTTTCATGGCTTCTGAAAAATGATGGTATAAGTTATTTCAGTTAAACCCTCACAGGAGCGATCCAACCTGTAGGACTTCTTTTTCCTCTTCACATTCAGTAGGTTTCCTGGGTGGTATCGGTACCTTTTCATCTTCAAGGTCCACCAAATTATGATATACAACACTATGTATCAAGTAATAACATTGATATGCAGTGGTCGTCTCAGTGCCCAAGTGACTTACTAAAACCATAACGGGTCTACATCTAAACCCATCTATTTAGTGCATTTTGACTAGTACTTTTATCATTTTTATATTGGTGGTATAACAAGATTTTAATTTGTAAATTTGATGGGGTTCGGTTGACTCTCTAGGCATTGAAAGCAAGTGTACTCAATCAGATGAAGGTGGGAAAGGAGCAACTTACTGAATCAGGTGAAGGCTCCGAGGCATTGGCTTTAATTATAGATGGCAAATCACTAGCTTATGCTTTGGAGGATGATGTGAAGGACATGTTTCTGGACGTTGCCATAGGCTGTGCATCTGTTATCTGCTGTCGTTCATCACCAAAACAGAAAGCACTTGTGAGTTAGATTATCTTTCCCTCTTGTTGAAAAGATACATTTCTTGTTGCTTGTTACTCTCTTTCTTTCGTTATTTTTTTCCTTCTACCTTTTGGGCAGAATATTGCTTTTAACTCGTGTGCTGTGGCAAGATAAAGATCTTGCTTGTTCCTTTGTCATTGCCTATTTAAGCCAGGATTTTCATTGTGAATGGATATGCATGATGACTCTCCCATGAAAATGTTGGATAAATTCCGTTTGGTCTCACATTTAGTACAGCACATTTTGAAGCCAAATATGGACGCAATGATGATTTTAGTCCATCATTAGAGCCTTTTTCTTAAACATCGAAAATATTCAAATAAAAGCCCATGCACAAGAGATAAGCAGCCAAATGTATTCATTTTAGTATTATCTTTCCAAAAGCATCATTTATGAGGAAACACATTTTTGTAGTTAGCTGAACTGTAATTCACGGTGTACTTTGGATATTGTTATGTGGGAAAGGGTAGATCACATATAGTACACGTGTCTTCATATTGCAGGTTACAAGACTTGTTAGAAATAGAACTCGTAATACAACGCTAGCTATTGGTGATGGCGCAAATGATGTTGGAATGCTTCAGGAAGCAGATATTGGAATCGGTATCAGTGGCTTTGAAGGAATGCAGGTATACATGCTAATCATGTGGTTGACGGCTTATGATTTCATAATCTGTGAGGTGTTTTTGAATTTGCTAATCCAAATCTCGCTATTCCCCAAAACCATCAGGCAGTCATGTCAAGCGACATTGCAATTGCACAGTTCCGTTTTCTTGAGCGCTTACTACTTGTACATGGTCATTGGTGTTACAGAAGGATGTCATCGATGGTAAGATTTCAGTTCTCCTTTAATTCTGTAAGATTTTTATTGCAGTCATTATGGGAGAAGAATTATTCACCTGATTAAACTCGTATGCCAACTTTTTCGTTCATAGACCATAAGTGAACAACATAAAGCATGTTTTCTGTGTATTTTTCACTGGTACAAATGGACTTGGAGATATAGCTTATCGATGTGTCTTGAATAATGAGCTACTCCTATGTTGTAAGTTCTATAGTTTCTTATGGCTAAAACATTGGTCACCAGCACTAATGTTCAAACAAAATGAGATGGATGATGTGTTGGTTCTCCGTTATTTTGCAGATATGCTACTTTTTTTACAAGAACATCGCATTTGGTTTCACTCTTTTCTTCTACGAGGCATATGCATCATTCTCTGGCCAAGCCGCATACAATGATTGGTATCTGTCCTTTTATAACGTCTTCTTCACATCTCTTCCTGTGATTGCCCTTGGAGTGTTTGACCAGGACGTATCTTCACAGTTTTGTCTCAAGGTAATTTCCAAATTTGTAGCTCGTTTGTTTTGCATTTTAAGAAGAAGCAATCAAAAGCTTGGAATACTCAAAATTTTCTCTCTTTTCTTGCGGAAACATTTGTCGAAAAATCGAGGTCGTCTTTCTCACGTATCCTGAATCTGGTTTATTTTAAGAATCTTGTTGAAAACAGTTTTAAGAAACAGTTTGTCAACAAACAAGTTTTCCGTCTTTTCCTGAATAGGAAAGCATAAAACGGGGATAATATCAACCAGGTCTAGTATTGACAACATTATGACATGGATCAAATTGAAATGCTGAAAGCAAATAATGTCAACTGTTGCAGTTTCCTGCTCTATATCAGGAGGGCATACACAATGTCCTGTTCAGCTGGACTCGAATCCTCAGCTGGGCAATTAATGGTGTGTTCAGTGCCACGTGCGTATTCTTCTTCTGCATCTATTCAATGGAACACCAAGCCTTCCGTAAAGGTGGGGAAATCGTCGGCCTAGAGATCCTCGGCACCACCATGTACACTTGCGTGGTGTTGATCGTCAACTTGCAAATGGCACTCTCCATCAACTACTTCACCTACATACAGCACCTCTTCATTTGGGGCAGCGTCTTGTTCTGGTACTTATTCCTCTTGGGGTACGGAGCTATGAGCCCCACCATATCGACCACCGCGTTCATGGTTTTCATCGAAGCATGTGCTCCGTCCCCGTCCTTTTGGCTCGTGACACTGTTCGTGTCGATCGCGACTTTGTTTCCGTTTTTCACTTACTCTGCCGTCCAAAGGCGGTTTTTCCCCATGTGTCATCAGATGATCCAGTTGATGAGTTTTAGTGGGCATTTGGAAGACCCTGAGTATTGCCAAATGGTGCGACAAAGGTCGTCAACTCCCACGAATGTGGGTTATACAGCACGTTTCGAAGCCAAATCCAAGTCATTTGAAGAAGAACCCTGAGGAGCCGATTTTCGTCTTGAGACTTTTTTTCAACTGTATTTGGATCTTGGATTTGTAGAGCGATTCAAAGAGAGAAAAGAGACGAACGGGATAATAGGAAACCCAATTTGCTTCACAAATCCTTTTATGTATGTTTTTGCCTCTACCAATCCCTCCCAGGTCCGAGATACAAACACATCCTTATGGCAATGGCAGAGACAAAGTCTGTATGATTGTGCATACTCAACGCGCGAAGGAACCTCGATCGCTCTAGCAAGAGAGGCTAAATGTTGGGGATTAGACATGTAAGTAACTGGGTGGAATCATGTTTTTGTAGAGTTTTTGAGTATGGTGGAAGAAGCTCCAGAACTACTGTTTCAATGTCTGGGTGGCATTGTTTTTTGTATTAAAAATCTTTGTAGCACACAACCTTATGGAAAATTCCAGTGTCTCAGAAAATGAAGCGCAATCCAATTCTGGGTTGCCTTTTTTATTCTTCTCGCTCGGCGAGATTAATTAACTTGATTCTTTCATGATACTATGAATGATTGACGCGTTAAACCTACAAAAAAAAAAACGGCTCGGATTATCACACGAAGGATCACGTAAAGTTTTTTCGTGTGAGATTTAGGACACAATACGCTTGCGTCCTCCCCTCAAACTAATTCAACAAAATAAAGCCAAGCATTCGTTTCGACTTCAAGCAGGGTCCTCGGTGGTGGTGTTTGCACTATATATTCACTGCCCATCGATGATTGATCGAAAGGTGGCAATTTTAAGAATGCTTCCTATTTTATTATTTCGTATTAATAACTAGTTTTTATTTTCTTTTATTTGTTTGTATTTTAATAAAACGCAGGACACTTGGCATGTTTTTACTTTTTACACATTTAGAAGTTAAAAAAGACACTTGTCATCGTCTTGAGGTTGAAGGGAAGTTTTTTGGACACTTGGAAGCAAATTAGAAGAATGAAGAGTGGTAGGAAGTTAGGAAGTTATTTCCTACACATTTGTTGTTTTCTATAAATAGCCTCTTTTGGCTTCATTGTAATCTCTTCAACAAATCAAAATCCTAACTTTGTTCTTAATTTTTGTCTTACCAACCCACTTCTGAGTTATAATTAGGGGTAGGAGTAGGATTAACTTAATTTTCTTGCTTTCAATGAGGATCCTTCCTTCTTGATTGTAATTCTACCTTGAAAAAATAACAAAGTCCATTTGTTATTTTTCTTCCACTCCGCCCCACTTCACTAAACCATCAATCCATTCCGTCCAATCGATAGGTCGATTCCATTCTTGAAGATTGGCGGGTGACAGTCTTCTTTTACGAGTCGATTCATCACTAAACTCACATTTGACTCGACCGCCATTTCTCTTCGGTGAAGTCCTGATACATAGCGTGGAACCACAGATCCGTCTTGTGGAGACATAGCCGCATTCACACTTATTTTTGTTGTTGGCATTGTTCCCCGAAATCTGTGTTGATTTCGATCAAGGGAAAAATTGGTAAACAGGTGGACAATGAGTTTATGGTTCTCTAAGATTAATCGAGTTGCGCGTAAGCTGACCTGGATATCTGATTATAAAAAATAAAATAAAAAAGAGTGCGGTACAAGGGAGTAAGTGTTTCCACTAAGCTAAAATTTATGGACTCCTTGTACTCCCTCCGTTCCCGTTCTTTTTTAAGTGTTTAGCTTCGTAATTCCAACGTATTATAAACTACTTCTTGTACTCCCTCCGTCCCTTTTTAGGTTTTTTTTTCCTTTTGTCGTAGTGTGGTACAAACGTGTATTTTGGCTAAATTAGGTTTCTTTTCCTTGTGTCCTAGTGTGGTAAAAAGGTGTGTTTCTGCTAAGATAAAATTCTGACTTTTACACAAGCATTTTGTGGAAATATCCATGAAAAAGCCCAAATTTCCCAAAAAAAAAAACTTTTTCCTTAGCTTTTGTTAAGGGTGTTTACACTAGTGATTAACTTATGCAGAATAATTTTTTGGTTTTGTCGTTATTCAATTTTTTTGTATTTGTTAATTTTACGGCAAACTTTTATGTGATATGGATGAGTAAGGATGAGAGAAACTGAAAAAGTAAAAAATTATGGTTAGATTCTTTACTTTGTTTTAACTTTGTTTTTTAATCATTACTCTATATCTTTCTCCAATCATTACCTTATTTTTTCAATTATTATTCTCATTTCTCTATCTATTTCTTTCCACTCATTATCTCTCTATCCACTCATTACCCTATTTATCTCTTCACCCACTACCAAAACTAAAATACCCAAACTTATCAAACGAACAAAGCCGACATTTACACAAGTGTTTTGGAAAATATCCAAATAAAAGCTCGAAAGTCAGGTTTTTGACCTTTTCTTGGATATTTTTTCAAAATATTTGTGTAAAAGTCATAATTTTTTATCTTTTCGGTTTCTCTCTTCCTTACTTATCATATCACATAAAAGTTTGACATAAAACTAAGAAATGCAATATATATATATATATATATATATATATATATATATATATATATATATATTGAATAAGAACAAAACCAAAAAATTGTGGTGCATAAGTTAATCATTAACGTGAACGGAAAAATAGGGATGGTGTTCGTGACGCGATTTAAAATGTGATGGGGCCAGTTAAACCTGTTCCGCTTTCTTTCTAAATCTTCTTTTTCAAAAATAATGTAATTTCAAGCTCAAATATAATGAAAATGAGAAATAATTTTTAAAATTTTTTTACACCGTTTAAAATATCTTAATGAGATCTATCAAATAAGATCCGTATTGATAGAAAATTTATTTGCGTAAATATATAATTTTTTAGTTTGAAATTACTTTTATTTTTATTTTTTATTTTTTTAAAAGAAAGTGGAACAACCCTTAGATATAAAACGAGGTGGGAACCACCACTTACGCAATCGGTGCAAAGCCAACTCACCTCCGTACAACTGTGGACTCTTTTGGCCTTTACTGTGGTGGTCCCCACCAATCATACATTCACGGGCAGCCATACAAACAGTCGAGTAGTACTACTGCATATAAAAAACTCCACCCGTCAACTTTCTAGACCGTCTTAACCTTCTGTTTTTGGGTCAAAGACAGCGACTACTCGTCTCAATCCACGCAGTCAGCCAGGGGCATTACTGTCCATATACTCACCACGTGGCGCCGAACCGAAGGCCTAAATAATGGCCCTAGGTCACATCGCCTTCCGCGCGAAAAATTATTTGGCAGTCTCGAGAGCACAATTACGTGGTGCTCCGTCATTTTTCCCTATCTTATACTCCCTCCGTCCGGATTTAACTGTCCCTAGTTCTATTCTAACCGGCTGAAAAACGGATTACATCTTAAAATCCGTAATGAATTTCATATCGAATATGGATCTTGTTTGATAGATCTCGATTAGTTCTATAATACAATATATTCGAAATCACGTAAAATATTATAGATTGAAAGATATAATCGATTGAATTTTAAGTAATGAGAGAAGAGAGATATGAGAATGATAATTGAAAAAAATTTATTCGAGGTCATGCTCAGAGAGAAGAGCCTAAAACCAAAATCCCCAACAACAATTTTTTACTAGGTTTAGTACGAAAATTTATTGTATTTGATGGACTTGTCAGAGCCAGTCAGAGCCAGCTCTGAACTAAAACAAATGTTGCGATCGCTTTAGACCTCCAAAAAATTCTAAAGTGTAAGGACCCTCCTACTTTTTTGTTTATCTCTTGTTATAGTCTAACAAAAAAAGCCATATTTTTAATTTTCACTTTAAGATTCCGAAAAGTCAAGGCCGGCTGTAGAGCCAGTCCGAAGCTAAAACTTGCGTTGCGGTCATTTTAGGCCTCCAATTTTTTATTTTATTTTTGTATTTTATGGGCTCTCCTACTTTTTCACCCCTTGTAATAGTTCAAAAAAAGGGGCCTCATTTTCAATTTATACTTTAGACCCCTGAAAATCCAGAACGGATGCTTGGGATACTGCTCCGTGGTGCACCGACACTTTCATCCACCACATACATTTGCAGGACTCAAAACTAAGGAAATGTGTGGCTCATGAGGGTGTTAGCAGCCGGCTTTGTTTGGTTTGGTTTTGAGGGAGGTTTTTGAGAAAGAAAAACGGAGAAATTAGAGTAATAGTTGGACAAAAAATTTATTGAAAACCGTACAAAAAAGAAATGTTTGGTCTAAAAGCCCAAAGCGAACCCAATAACACCAAATCAGAGAAACTTTATATATACCCGGGATATCAAGTGTGTTGGTATCCCCTCCGGTCGGTTTCCAATTTTTTGACCATTTGTTATCACATTTGGATAATCGGCTTCGTTTATTTTGTAGAATTCGGCAAGAACCTTGATCAACAAGAAATCGCGTTCATCAAACTTTAGTAGATACATGATCGACACATGTGAAAGTTACCCAAAAAAAAAAAAAACAAAAACAAAATTGGGTTTTGACTCGGTGTGTTTTTTGATCCAATTTTGGTTTTCTTCAATTTTTACGTGTGCCGATCATGTATTTACTAAGTTCGATGAACACAGTTTTTGGTACGATTAAATTTCTCGACAAACTCTATAAAATGAACGGAGCCGATCATCCAAGTTTGATCAAAAAATGACCAAAACATTAGAAACGAACCAGAAGGGATGCTAAGAGGTGGGTATCCCTGATATACATAATAAAAGTTAACTCTCATCGATGACCCAGCACGGATAACAAGAGAGAGATATATGGAGTATAGAGAGAGAGAGAGAGAGAGAGAGAGACGTTCGGCAATGACACTCCAACTCTTCGGAGTCCAGTATTTTATTTGGATTTCAAATGCTTCTCTCTCTCTCTCTCTCGCTCAAGATCGGAAATAAGATCTGTCAGATATTTAAGGTCACTGATCTCTATTTCAATGGCTTCTCTGGTTCTATTAATTAGTTCTTGTAATTAGCGTGTAGAAAGTCTCGCGGAAGCTTAGATCTGTTCGGGTTTCCTCCCCTCGTCCGACCTTATTTTGTGCTCGACTAGTCTGATTCGATTCTAATTTCTTGTTCAGGGGGCTCGTTTTATTTTAATTTTTTGGTTTCAACTGGTTAGGCTAAGAAGTTTAAGATGGTTGAGGTCACTGGACGCAGCGGTTCATCGATCTGTTCCCTGATCTCGTTTGTCCACATACAGATCAGGAATCGGTCGATAAACCTCTGCATCCAGCGCTCACCCTTCTCTCTATCTCTCTTTGAATATATACGTACATGCACATGTATGCACAATTACGCTCACTTGCACTCAACAATTTTAAGTAGTAGTAACCTGGAAAATTGTTAGATGACTGGTACTTCTTTTAGTGGTTTTTTTGGCTCGTCAATATTCAATCAAATGTACGAGGGTACATGGTGCCTACCACTGGGCTACCGCTCCACTTGCCTGTGGATTTGATTAGTAGCTGAAACTGATGATGTTTAAAGTCTGGAATCTATCACATGGATGTATATCTGCGTGTGTATGATTGTGGGTGGGCCAGGCCCGTTCTGCTAAGAAAAATAAGTATTTTTTTGTTGAATTGGAGGTGATGTATTGTGAGAGAACTACCTTTCTTGTAAAGCGAAAAATAAGTACTTAAAAAAAAAAATTTCTTAGCGAAACACAAAAAGCAATTTTTGTTGGGTATATTTATTGGCGTTCACTATAGGCTATGATACTCCTCTCACAACTTGATGTTTCTTGTTCATTCTGATTTTTATGTATTATTTGACTGGAATCTATTTATGATTTTTCGGTAACTTACTTTTCTTCCTTTTTTCGTCGATTCTGCTTCAAAAGTTTGTACGGACTTCAGAACCAGCAGAGATGTGTTTGATGCTTCTAGTTTTGAACTGATAAACTATGTTGTGTGCCTTTCAAAAAAAAAACTATGTTGTGTGCCTCTCTACCTTTTGCAATGATCTTTTTTTGTGTAGGCCATATTGGTTTCATAGTATGCCATATTAGCCACTTGCTTCATGTTTTTTGGATGTCAAAACATATCTAGTCTTAGTTATGAAACCGCGGTGGGTTCTCGCTCAGTTTCGTTCTCTCTTTTGGTGCAATCTTTTTAGGGTATTGACAGCATCTTAGTTCTTGATTCTTCAGACTATTTCCACTGCTAAAATTGGGAAAGCATAATGTGAGTCCTTTTGATCTCTTGCTGGCGTGTTGATTTTCATCTCATATGCATAGAACTGTATTAATGTGCTAGGGCAGCATAACCGCCCCACCATATGCCTATGTTTTAGAGAAAATTAATCATTTGGTGGATTTTGTGGGTTATACTTTCACTCCGGTTAGATTATACACTATGAAGCGCGGATACTCTATTTTGGCTACCGTATCACGTATCGTATCCGTATCGGATACAGATACTCTCCGGATACGTATCCGATACGTTTTTTTTAAAAACTATTCTGCTTTTAGAATTATTTTTTGGTATTCCGATACGTCTCGGATACACGCAGATACGTGTTGGATACACTCGGATACGTTTTGGATACGCACGAGGGTAAATTATATATATAATATATTTTTTATTTACTTTTATATTCAACGTATCCCCCAACGTATGTATCCTTCTTTTTGGAAAAAACACATATCCGCGTATCCGTATCGTGTCCGTATCCGTGCTTCTTAGATTATACACATTAATCTCCTGCAGAGGATATTGGGACAATGTTTCATTTACCATTCATATTCGTTCTTATTTTCTTGTCTAATTTGTATTCACTTGGTAATGTTGATTTCGAGTAACGTCTGTCGGAAGCAAACGGGTAACTAAAGACTCCTACTACCGGATGGTGGGCTGTGGCCATCTTTTTAGTTTACAGTAGTAGTTGCAAGGACATGATTTTAGTGATAGCGTCATTACTCTGATGATTGTGTTCATTTTTTCTTGAGGCATACCATTACTCATGTTTCCTTCTGCTCTTTTGGATCTAAGTGGGAAAATCCAATTAGTTTCAGAGCGACTCAAGGGCTAGCTTGGTTACAGAGAAATGGAGGGCAATGGTACTTTAATAGTGAAGGAACGTCCGATTATGGTTTTCCTTCATGGGTTGTGTTTGAATTTTCTCAAATTACAAATTTCCTTGGGCTCTTTCTCCCCTTACCGTATGTGAGTACTTTAGTACTTTTATTCCCCAAAACATGGTGGTTCTCAGCTCAATTTACCAAATCCAGTCTTATTTTACAAGCACGACTTTACGGGTTCATGAGACCATACCATGTTAGCAACTAGCCGGGCTCTATGTACTGAATCTACTGATGCTCACTTAGCCGGGTAACCAACCTATGTCTGAGTTGTATTGATGCTCAGATGGCTTGGCTAGCCCTCGGAGAGACTCGAATGGGGGACCTTGGGTTTGAAACCCGAGGACCCCTCGTGTTCGTTTAACAATCGTTCGCTTTTTGGAAATTGAGGTTGGGTGGGATAACAGTCCCCCTTTTAGTTCGTTCCCTGAGCTACAGAATCCAGATGAAAGCTATGGGAATCAAATTCGTTAGCCAGGAGTCACTTTCCTGGGCAAATGGTCAAAAAAGATTTGGAGTTTTGCTTTCTCTCCTCCAATGAAGGAGAAAGGTACCTCAAATAATCGAAGTACCCAAAAGGGGGGAATGACAACATAGTCATTGCTACCTCACACACAGAGAGAGAGAGAGAGAGAGAGAGAGAGAGAAAAGTACCAAATTGCCAGAGAATCTACCCCTTTTAACCTTTAACTCTACAAAACTTCTGTGATGCTCCCAAGTGGTATGGGAGAATCATACTCCTAATGAATTACAGCCTTTAGATTGAAAATAGATAAATCACAGCCCATAGATCAAAACCAAAAATTAAAAATAGGGTGGTTTTGTTACAAAACGAGGTGGTTTCGACTAAAAAAAACGGAGGAGTACTTACCACAGAACAGATAACACTTACCATTTGCTTAGGCAATACTTACCATTCACTAAGGCAGAACTTACTACACTTGTGTAGTAAGTGTAGTAAGTTCTGCCTTAGTGAATAGTAAGTGTTGCCTTAGTGAATGGTAAGTGTTGCCTGTAATTTATTGGGTGTATGATGCTCCCATACCACTTGGGAGCATCATAGCCATTTCCTTTACTCTAGGAATCTGGTATTCAATTCTATACTCCCAAGTCCATTTCATTAGTGAAAGGAATAACTGATCCTGGAGTAGTAATGAGTCTCGAATGAAAGCCAACCATTTGAGGAAAGCATCAGCAATCTTCATGGGAAAGAGTCCTGGAAAGGTGGAAGTTTCCTTTGAAAATGGAATATCACAGTGACCGTTCACATACAAATAGTCTGAAGAATCTTTTGTTTTTTTCGGAAGAAGATGGATCTTAGGGGACTCAAGGGCTCTGTTGTGCCCTCTCTCGCCGTCCTCGAAAACATAATCTGAACCGTTCATTGTTAGAGCTAAACGCTCACTGTTTAAAGGTAAACACAAACAGAAATGCTGGAAAAAATCAAGTCGATCGGACATTAGTACCTTACTGAGCGAATCAAATAATCTTATTGTGTATTATTGAAATAGGATTAGCTGTTATTTTGCAGAAAAATAAGATTTGTTTATTGGGTTAATGATGTCTGATTGACTTGATTTTCTTACGGGATTGTTGTCCACGTCCAGTTCTAACCAATGAACGATTAAGATTATGTATGGTTTCGAGATCGAGACAAGGCCCCAACTCAAAGCACAACAGGGCCCTAAGTACCTTTTTGAGAACTGGACCTTCCGGTTTTGGCGGCTGTGCGTCTTTGGGGCTCATAATGATCAATGTTGTTCATGTTTATAACTCATTGAGAGCATTAACCATGCAAAAAAAATCATGCCTGTTGGAGCATCTCCAATTATACCTCCATGTCTTCAAAACAAGAATACAAACTCTCCAACCATGCTTCATTTTCGTTCTTCGAAATGAAGAATCAAGCTCAATTTTCCATATATGGAGAACCATTGAGAAATGAGGAACAGTTTTCAAATACACAACTTATGATGTACTTGTCCAACATTTACCAAATGAATATCATTAGAGATGTATTCACAGTACCCATAAAAAGAGATCAATGTTTTAATGTATATATGTATCGTTTAGAAATGTATAAATTAGTAAAAGTTTTGGAGGGAAAAAATGAGCCTAACAATGGGGCGCCCACCCTTAATGAAGACATTCTGTGTTTTCGTGCCAGGACTATAAGAGATATCAGCGAATTTTTAAAAAGTATCGATAGAAATGGAGAAAAAGATTGCAATTGTTGCGAATAGTTACAATTTCCACTCTTCTTTTTTAAATATCATTTGGACTCTTCAAGTTGCAGAGTTGGGTTGGAGATATAATAAGACGTCAATCTTGAATATTTTGAGGATGAAGATGAAAATATCGGAATTGGAAATCCTGTGGTGCACTCTCCCATAGTGCACCCCGCAGGACAGATTCGAGCCATCCATTTCAGTAATCAATGGTTTAGATACATTTGTTATTTTAACCATTAATTGCCGAGATAGACAGTCTGAATCTGCATTGCAAGATGCACTACAGGGAGTACCCTGCAGGATCCCTGGATCCTCAAATTACTTGAATTGTTTGATATGAATACAGTAATAAGATACATCAAGTCTGCTTGCTACTTGCTAGGAAACGAAAATACTAGCATAATAAAGTCTGTATTTGAAGAAGTGAAAAAACCTCTTCTAATCAATTAGGGCATGCAACCTGATTAATTTACCTACCTCAACAATGCTCCTGATGGCTAAAAGAATGTGACAGTATTGATGGCTAAATTGACATTTATGAATGTGATGGTGATTCGAATGATTGGAGCATCGGAAGTTATTCGGAACCAAGATATTTAGTTAGGATCGATAATTATAAGGACAATTTGATGGGGTTAATATAGTTAATTAACAATTATTCACCACTCATAAATATCATTTGGTGGTTTTTAAGTACTATATAGTTAATTAACAATTATTCACCACTGATAAATATCAAAGAGACATACCACCACATTTGATGGTTTTTAAGTACTATATAGTTAATTAACAATTATTCACCACTCATAAATATCACAGAGACATACCACCACATTTGGTGGTTTTTAATAACCACATCCCCATCATCTTTTTGCCAATTTTTGATAACCACATCCCCATTATCTTTTTTTTTTTTTTTTGCCCAATAGCCCCCCTATATTCAAGGATTTATGGAAACCAGCCAAACCCACCATTGAGCAGTAACTTAAAACATCTGTATTATCTAAACACTCGTCAAAATGTTCCCCGTCGTTATCTTCCGTCCAGACGAAAACTATGACATGGCCCTTTTAATTTATTGGTGACGTGGGCAGAACCTGATAGAAACAAAGCTTTGGGAAGGAAATAGGTGCCTGTTATCCCTGATTTCTCACAAGGCTTTGGGAAGGAAATTGGTGCCCGTTACCCCTGATTTCTCTCACGCTTTCTTAAAAAGGTTTAGATCGGGAGAATTAGGGCTCTAAATTTTGAAGGAGAATCGAAGGATTTTGCAGGCGAGTGGGTGAAAATCGGGGAATTTAGGGTATAGGTTATCAAGAGAAGGGAACTAGGAGACGCATTTGCCCTCTAACCAATGATTGTGTGGCTTTTGAGAGACAAAGATGTTTGGACTTATCCGATTATGGCCCCTTTATGTTAGGGCTTTACTTTGCAATGAAGTTTTGTAATATACACACAAAGTTTGTTCATCCGTTTTGACTCTTTTTTCATGCAAATCAAGTGTTTATTGCATGTTTTTCAGTTGTTGAGGAGATTTACTTTTCGGTTGTTTGGGTTTGTGGATTTTTTTCATATTGTCTTTATTTAAATTTTTTTGCGTTTGTTCGTTTTGCAACAAACTTTTTACTCCTATTGATTTTCTTGACAAGAGAAATCAATAAAGTCCTTTTTTTATTTATTTACTTTTACCCTATTATTTTTTGTAATATCCAAGATAAAGCCAAAAAAGCCAGCTTTTGGGACTTTATCTTGGATATTTTTAAAAATATTTGGGTAAAAGTCATATTGAGACGAATCAATAGGAGTAAAATTCTTGTTGCAAAATGAACAAACACCAAAAAAAAATTAAAATAAGGACAATACAAAAAAAAAAACCCAAAAATTTCTTAGCAGAACTTAGCCTAAACAATATGATTCTGTGCTTAAATAATATTTGCGCTTAAGAGGCATTATGCGCCATGGCCCATGGGGGTATTTTTGTTTTTTTTTTTTAAACAACGCCAGGGGGGTATGTTAGTGTTGATATTCTTTTCTTTTCTTTCCAAATAAGAGGATTTTAATACGTTAGTAGAGTTAGATTACGATAACATGCCAATGTCGTTCCGTTAATTTGAACCTAGAATTTCACACACCAGCACCTAAATGTCCCCTCATGAACGCCTGAGTATTTATATTCCGGTTCTGATAGAACTAAAAAAAAAAAGTGTATTGATATTAGTCCGGCCCAAAAAATTGCCAACCAAGACCCCGGTTGTAGCAGTCCAATCTCTAAAATGGGAACAAAACAGGCCCAAGTTGAAAACCCTCTGGCACTTTCTGCTGGGATGTAGGGCTGGTCCAATTTTGTTACTTTTGGCCCAAAATCTCCCTGATTGTGCTGGACTAGATCCAAATGGTAGTCCTCCATCAACCGTAGAGTTGTCAAATGGGTCGTGGCATGCCGGCCCAGCCCATTTATTTCAGAGGCGCGTGAAGCTCGATACCGGTCGCGACCTGACTGCACCGATGATGCTGATGTTGTTTGGGATGGATGGGAGGCTGCTTTCATTAGATCATATAGAGTCACCAAAATAAGTACGCTTGGAAAGATAGTTTCAAGCTGGTTTTTGGTCTGCGGGATTCGAAAGAGGCAAACCCAGTGACAGAGTACGACAGATCGGTAAGGCAGTCGCGACGTTAACTCGGAATGCGATGCTCGGTTTCTGCTGGCGCAGGTTGGAGGACATGCTTCCGGCTCAGGTCTACAAGGCTGTTCGTCGAAGCATCTTCAGCAATTTTAATTTTGCCAAGTTTGTCTTGAGCGTTTTCGATCTGGAAGACTTTGAGAGAGTATGTAATATGGATAACAGGAACGAAAGTTATCCGGCATTCGTTTCGAAACTATAGCAAGCAGAGTCTGGAAGTGGTCCTTTGGTAGCCATTGCCGAAGGGAGGATGGATGTGGCAGATTTTTCTGACCTACGGGAACACGAGGTGGGTGAGATATTGCAGACTAACGAGTTCCATGCCTGTCGCCCTCCCTGTATCAAAGGGCGTTTCTTGGGGTTTTCGCCTCTGGCCTGGCACGTACAATGCCCTTAAGCCGTGAGATGTGAAACTCGCCATGAAGGAAATGCGGGAATATGTGCCGTTGATGGAGGACTAAAAATTGCAGCTACCATTGGAGATCATGCACGATAAAGGTTTTCGTGTTCTTGATACTTTGTTTCTCGAGGCCTGAAAAGGCGTTGATCTTCAGGCAATCATTGATTCTTTTGGTATTGCACTGGCTGACGAGCGATCAGATGAATTTAGAAAATTCGAAGATCTTGGAGGCATGGAGGGCATGACACCGGCAGAGTTCGCGAATTCTGAGAGCAATTACTTTGTTATGGGCGTGAGGGGTGGGCTATTTGGATTGGCATGTCTCAAACAGTACGTCTGCGTTACAAAAATTCCAAGAAGCCCTTTAACTTGTGGTGTCTTCGGGAATTTTGTGGATGAGGTTCTTGAAGTGGTCAAGATTGCTAATCATAGAAGAAGAATGGAGGGTGACCGCTTCATCGGTGTACACCATGTTCTGTTTGGCCTCTCGTTGTCTAGAGTTGGGGACACTGTTCAGAGGATACTACCTGATGCAGGGATGAACTGTTTTGATAGAAATCCTTTGGAATTCCCTCTGTGCGACGTCTACAGGAAGTCGGGATGCCGCAAGGGCTTGTGGAGAAGAGGTGGTCCTGCTTGAGCATTTTGTTTTGGCAATCGTTTGATGGAAACGGGGAAATAATCCTCTTTCAGAGGAGATGGCAACCGACGTGTGCACTTCTGTGGTCGATGATAACGACACAGGGGACGATGAGCTCTATGAAATTTTGAGGTTGGCGGACACCAAGTGCAGTGCGAAAAGCTTCAAGTGTGAGGACTGCAAAGAGTTTCTTCCGAAAGAATGTTTTCATGGAAGGGATGGGCGCGTTTCATGCTTTGATGTTTTATATTCCGTGGAAAAACTGATCGAGGCTTTTGGGCCTGGCTTGAAGTTGCCTGCAATTCGTACGATTTGACATAGGGCTCTTTTTTTAGCATGGTAGGATAAAATTACAGTGAATCGGTTTGTGTTAAATACGTGCGTTGCATATGCTTTATCGCTTGTTTTTAAAAAAAGAATTAAAAAAATTAATTTTAGGTTGAAACTCTCCAAATAAACTGATAAATGACAGGAATTGAAGAGACAACCAAGGCTTCTTTGTTCTTTTTTTTTTTGTTGAAGATTCTGCCGTTCAGAAAAGAGAACGAAAGGCTTTTTTTTTGGCGAACAATATAGTTTATGTTCTTGATCGAGTTTCCCTGAGTTTGATTCGAGGGAGACCAACACGGTAATTAAAATATTCAGAAAAGAAAAAACAATCAGTCAACGCCATTTTTAAGCAAAGATTTTAAGAGTTACTCCTACTACAAGTCTACAAAGCAAAGATTATAAAGATGAATACGCCTAATTAAATGATTTGAAAATCCAGAGAAGCTTTGCTACAGATCTAAAAAAAGATGAGAATGCAGTTTTCCCCAAGTGAAGCTATGGGGCGGATTATGAAAAAAGAAATTGAAATAAAAAGGTGGGATTCGTGGGGATAGAAAGAGGCTTGGAAGGAAAATTGAGAAATAGGGGTGGAAAAAAAAGCGAAGTGTAACGAAAGTGTTGGGGGTATAAGAGCTCTTATTTTGTTTTTTTGTTTTTTTGTTTTTTTTCTTTTTCTCATAACTAGATTGTCCCGTAGTCTCGTATTCATAGCAGTATTGGAGAGATGAGATTCTTACTCTATTTAGGAAACAATGGATTAATACAATATTACCGTTTACTTTCAAACTCTATCAAATATTTGAACCTAATATCCAAAATCACATTCTTATTGATCATTAACATACTTGTAATCCAAACATAGCCTTCAGTAGTGCTTTAATTGCATAGAAACTAGATTGCTGAAAAATACCGTGTGCATTTTTTCAGATTTTGTCGGACAAGTTTGAGAGGGGCGTGAATTGCATAACTTTTCTGTTAGCTAAACTGTTAGAAAAATGGGTCAGTTCAGACCGGACCCAACCCAACCCAACCACATGGGTTATGTGATTGAGTTTATTAGAAGGATGAGATAGACTCCTAATCTCTATCTGTTAAAAGAGTTCAAAAATAATAGATCACTTATATATATTAGGAGACTTTGAACTTTAGAACTTTAATCTATAAATATAGTCCTGCAGATATTTTGGAGATACGTACAATTACAAAGAGTTAGAGTTTCATCTCTCCTTCTCCTCTAGAAAATACTCTCCTGCGAAATATCTTCTCTCTCTAGGGTTTCCATCTAAGAACCCTAGGATTTGCGGTATAGATATTAAGAGCAGACTCTAGTAGTCTCCTCTACCCGACGTGAAGAGAAGACGGTGTTCGTGAACGTAATCGGTGCTTGTAGAGCGGGCCTTAGATCGTGAAAAACTTGAAGCAACTTCGTTCCGTTGCACTTCAATCGTACGAGTAACATAAACATACTAAAAATGCAAGAAAAAAAATTAAACATTCTCTTCTTGTCTTTTACTTCCCTTGCAAATGAAGTGTGCTTTAAGGGGGAAAAGAAAAAAGAAACGACTTCTTAGCAATATTGGACTGCATAAAACGCAATTTCAGTTGTCCGAAAGTTTTCTTCCCACAAAAGTCTTTTTCAAAAACGTTACCATTGATTGCTTAAATGATCGTACGAGACAAACCGGATCCAAACAAAAATCCAATGATGCTTCCCAAAGGACCCACATCCCGATCAAAAGTTACACTTGCCAAGTCCAGTTGGTTTCAACAAAACCTCCAAATGCCAGACAGAGACAAAAAGACCGTTCATTTCTCATCACACATCTTGCTCAAACAGGCCAACCAATCTATCTATCTCACTGCTTGTCGCACTACACCACTAACTCGGTGGCACTGAGCAGTGGAGCAAACCAATATGGTGATGGCCCTCAGAGCCTCGGCCACCGCAAGACATCCTCTCCCTCAGCCACTTCCACCACCGCCTCCGCGATCTCTTTCTCTCTCTAAAAGTACTGCATCCACAACCCAATTCAGACCCTCCTCTGTACCACCCTCAATCACCTCTACCACTCTCTCCCTCTTTGCTCTCTTTACAGCTCCCCCACATGAAGCCAAAGCTCTCAGCCTCCCCAAAGAACAGGTTGTCTCGTCTCTTACCCAAGTAAGTCCCATCAATTCGCGCAACTCTGACTTTAAACTGAATAACCATCATAAGACTCTTGCTAGCAACTATTGTGGCCATCTCATCCCCACCACGTATAAATGTGTGAAACATATGTGGGAGGAGCTATTGGGATTGGTCCGAGATGCACGCAAGCTGACGCCTTGCATTACAAAAAATTCAAAACCCACCATAAGATTACTGGATTAGTAGTGCGAAACCCACACACTACTCCTTTCATCCCAGAAAGTTTGTTCGGTACGCAAAATAAGAAAGTAAAATTAAAGCATTTTTCGTCGGATTTTTTTAGACATTTTCTTTACAATTTAAAAGAGCTCAATGATATCTACTACCTTGTGATGAAAATTTTGTTTTCTGAAAAAAAAGTGGTTTTTTAAAGTTCTCGTTGACAATCTTTTTGAGACGTACGTAGTAATACAAATTGCGTTGATTCTATGTATTTGAGTTGCAATTTTTTTTTTTTTTTTGTGGGTTTTAGGTGGAAAAGACAATTGATCAAGCACAGGAAGTGGGTTCGAGTTTTTTCGATGTGGCACAGCGCATTTTCCAGGTTGTAGCCGAAACAGTTAAGCCTGGCATTGATGTGGCGTTGCCAATATTGAAGCAGGGCGGAGAACAGGCGGTGAAGATCGCTTCTCCAGTTGTTTCAGAAGCTTCAAAGAAAGCTTTAGACGCGATTGAGAGCTCGGGTTTCGACACACAGCCTGTTTTAAGTGCTGCTAAGGTTTGGCCCTTCTTTTATCAATGTGAATTAGCGGTTGAGATATCATAATTGACTGCATGCACACCAGGTGTTTGGTAAAAAGCTATTCCATAAGATATTTCTTTTTTATACACAACAACAATAACATAACCTGTTTAGTCCCCAAATCACCGGGGTATCAGTAAGAGAGGATTGGAGATAGACTTTTGGCAATATATGCACAAAGTGATTGCTCTAAGAAAACCATTGAAACAATGGCCCCCCTATACCTCCAAAAAACGGAGGGGCCATAGGAAGGTTATGCTGTGGAGCCATGCCCCCAAATCAAAGCCGAAAGGCATCAGCGAGGGCATGCCTAGAGACCTAAATCAATTTATGTGCACATTACCATTACCATGCTTCCTTTATAGGTCCACCTTTTCGGTTACATCGTAGGGAAATGGTTTGTGCAATTTGCTATAAATACGGGGAAGTTTGATAAATTGTTTGCATTTGAAAGTTGAAATGGAAATGAGCATGTTGTTGGTACATAGCCGTGTTGGTATTGGGGGGCTTTAATGGTTTTCTAACTTGAAGAAATGGAGAAAGGTAGTAATTTTCCGCATTGAATATTTCTTTTACCGGAGGCCTGGGGTGGCACTAAGTTGCTTCATTGCAATTTCGGTGCTATGGGTTTGAAACATGGAAACGGTGTGTCTGCACTTGGGGATAATTCTTTTTAAATCCCAGTTTGGTGAGAACCTCATGCAGAGATGGAGCTAAGATTGTAGCTCAAGAGGGGCAATATTAGGGTAAAAGACTACATCTACCTATAATGTCATGCACCCCACCTTTCTTCCCTGACCCAATCTTGACCCTGACTCGAACCATGATGATTGTGCTTCAGCACCTCGTTGTCACTGTTAGTAGTGTTGTTGAGAAGAGAAAGATAACAGTGTTAAATTGTAGACCATTATTCATCTAAAAGCTTCAGCTGCCAGGAAAAAAATGGTATACATTGTATTATCCTTTTTAAAATTCAAAATGCTAAGGGGGTTAAATGATTTGTGTTGCACAAACTTTTAGTATTTCACAGGAACGTACAAGCGGGTAAAATTGAGAGGCTAGTGCCTCTGCTGGGCCCTATTGATATTCGCCAATGGCTTCTTGTATTGGGCTGCCCTTAAGTTTATGAGCATGCTTTACAGTAGCAAATTAATTGAAATTTCATCACCCATTACATAGTTGGAGGATGTACTTCATTTCTTGTGCTTTGAGAAGCATACAGATGAGCTTTGAGAATCAATCCAATTGCATTCTGGGTATTGGCTTTCTCTTGACCAGTAAACTGGTTTCTTTGTGAGTGAACTGATTCGCTCGATTTTTGAATGATATTTAACGAGATACCCAAAAAGTTAGTATCCCTATTAAGCAGTTAGTTTAATCTGTGTATTTTGTCTTTGAGGTCCCTCGCCTCTCAGCTAAAAGTTCTAGTTCTTGGCCACTGTCTTGATATTGATTGATCTCTTGACTGCAGACAGTTGCAGATGCTGCTCAACAGACCACCAAGGTGATTGAAGGTGCCAAGCCTATAGCCTCGTCAACCATTGAAACCATCTCATCAACAGATCCTGTTACAATAGTCGGGGCTGGTGGAGCTTTATTCCTTGTGTACCTTCTGTTCCCTCCTATTTGGTCTGCGGTTTCTTTCAGCCTTCGTGGGTACAAAGGTGACTTTATCTCTTGAAATTGAAGTGTAAATAGACTAACAATTAAATGAATATCATTATATCACCAGACCAATTACTTAAGTAGAGCAACTCGGAAGAAGGAAAGAAAGGCATCACCGTGTGCTTAGCACAATTGTAGCCTGGGATGTGCGGCATGATGATGGGGACCTAATTTATGAGTCATGTTGCGCACATATGACCAGAGGTTAGTTTTGCTCCCACCCTGCTGTTGGGAACAGCACATGGTCATGGTTTTCTACTGGAGCATTTGGAAGGCTGAAACAACGTGATGATAACACTTGGCATAAATATTGGTAATAGCATGATAGAAATAGATAAGAACAATTACCTTACGCTAGAGAATGACACAGGAAAGAGCTTGTTTGTTTGCCTAGCTGGAATTTTCGGCAAAATTCTGATTTCTTGAAAGACTGTGATTTAGTATTCAATCACAGTGTGAATATATAAAGTATTTGAAGTTCTGACAACATGGTGACTTTATGTAGTCAAAAGCTTTTGTTGTTATCGTGGCATAATGTCAAGTTGCTTCTTCAAAAATGTTCAATAATAAATGCAGATGCATATTAATAGTGCTGAAGATATTGTCCATTGGGTACTTTTGGTTAAAACTTATTCGGATTGTTGGTTTAATAAACTTACTTATGGAATCTAACAATATCAATGCAGTCTAGCATTCTAATTCTTTTGTCCTTTTAATTTTCAAGATAATACAGACTTATTGTTTGCCTACATATTCCAAAGTTAAAAGTTCTTCAATTAGTTTAATTTTTATCTCTAGGTGAGCTCTCTCCTGCTCAAGCCCTTGATCTCATCTCTTCAAGGAATTATCTGATGATTGATGTTAGATCAGAGAAGGACAAGAACAAGGCCGGTATTCCCCGACTGCCATCTAGCGCTAAAAACAGAGTGATTGCGATCCCGTAAGTACTTTTGCTGCCCCAGCATCACTTTTTCTTCTTTTTTGGTTCCCAGCAAAACAATGTAGTGTATACATGCATGCGTGCGTATTTTGTTTCTCTAAAAAGGCTTGGAAAGAAATCTCATATGCTTTTCCTTCATTTTCCTTTGGACATTGGGAACGTAATACGTTCTGTAGTTGTAAGAAAAACAAAAAAGTGACCGTCATTCAGTGGTACATGTGAAATAGGAATGCAACTAAGTTCGGGGTTTATTCTTCTTATATTAGAAAGCTTTTTCTTTGAGTGCCGGACTTAAGATTATAATATCACAACACTTTTCAATAATGAGCGAAAGTTGTGTGGGGTTGTCGATCAAAGATTGGTTAACCTCGCCTGAGCCTCTGGTTCAGCCTAACCTCTCGCCTGACATACACAAGTAACCCATGACTAAAGGCCAATCCGGTCAATCACCGGACTGACCCTCCAATGATCAAGTCAGAAAATGTAGTGGGAGAGGTATTTAAGGACTAGGGTTTAGGGCGAGAAAGAGTGTACCTCTCTAGGGTTTCATCCTTGCCTTTATACATGCGTGTGCCTTGCACGCTCGGTAACTGCTCCAGCTGATGTCACACCTGACGTGGTGGATGAGGCAGTTACCAGAGCATGTGTATGTGCTGTCATCATGCAGGTATGATCATGTGCCCCATCTATTAGGGCTGACGTCCTATATGACGCATCGGATAAGACGGTTGACCGCATGTGAGCGTGTCACATGAACATGAACCACATGGAGAGGACCCTGCCGGACCCGACAGCTCACCCAACGGTAATCACCTCAAGTGCCCATCGTTCGGCAAAGACCCCCTGGCTTATCTTAAGGACAACTCCCCTTGTTAATGAAGTGTGACCCTTCGGCGAGGTTCAGCAGCTTCAGCTTGCCAGAGCTGTCAGATTTCCTTGATGTCAAAGCCTATGAGCCGTGGAAGGCCCGACAGCTCGGCAGAAGGACCTTAACTAATTTGGGCCACTACAAGTTGGTCATTAAAGAAAATAGCGAATGAGTAGCAAAAAACCCAGGTCTTCAAACAAGTAGAAATCCACTTGATTTTATGATCACAGAAACCTTGCAGAAAGTTGGTTATTAAAGAAAAATAGAGGATGGGTAGCAAAAATCTTACTCGTCAAACAAGTAGAAATCGACTTGAGTATATGATCACAGAAACCTGGTGGGATGATAACTTTTGATACTTGCTAGTGGCCCGAATGGCGTGTCCTTGTCCATTTGGGCCTTTTCCGTTGCATTCATAATACTTACTCTCTGCCTGGCCACTTATCACTCTCATTGCCTCTAATGGTTCAGTTTGGAAGAATTACCAAGCAAGCTAAAAGGCCTCGTCCGAAATGCAAAGAAAGTAGAAGCTGAAATAGCGGCTTTGAAGATTTCATATCTGAAGAAAATATCCAAAGGGTCCAACATCGTGGTCATGGACTCGTGAGTTCTTTCCCTATCGCCACCTCCCTTTTTTGTTTCATTCGTACTTATTAGGTGCAGAGAGCTTTACGGTTTTCATTTGTTTTGGAAAATCCAGGTTGTCGGATTCAGCCAAAATTGTTGCAAGAACACTTACGAGTCTTGGCTTTAAGAACTGCTGGGTTGTGGCCGGTGGGTTCTCGGGAGGAAGGGGATGGTTACAGAGTCGCTTAGGAGCTGATTCATACAATGTATCCATTGCAGAGGTTTTATCACCATCTAGGGTCATTCCTGCTGCGGTCCGACGTTTTGGTACAACTACCCCTACTACCCCTGCAAAGCTTCTCCCGGGGGGCTCTGATTAATAAGTTGGCATATTTTGATTAATATTTTGCTACTATTTTTTTGTAATTATTTAACTAATGCAATTTAATTAATCATTTGTGGCCTCTCTTTTTTGTTCATGTGGTTGAGATAGGGAAAAATATATGAAGAGGCCCGAGAGTGAGAAACCACGTTGCTCACCATCTTTACTGTCAAACCAGCCTTGCTACTAGTACATACATGTTTAGCTGCTCTTTACTGTCAGTTTTTAGGCTTAATTTTAAAGGAAAGTTGGATGTTTTGTAAACGCTCTTACCGATATCAGGTTGAGTTGATATTTTTCAGGGGCCCTAGACAATATATTTTGAACAAAATGAGCAGTTTGGATCATATTTGTTGGACCCGAGACGGGTTCCGAAATATTCTTTTCGTTATATTTTACAGCCCATCTACTTACCCTTCAGCAGAGGAATTTTTGGGTGCGGAGCGGTGCCGTGGTGCCTGAGCAGCGCAACCAGGTCATCCATTTCGGTTTAATTTGGACGGCTTAAATTTGGAGAGTGAAAGAGGAGAGAGAGCGGTGGGGTGAGAGGAAAGAGAGGGTTTCAATCTGGGTCATCCAATACACTTTTGGACGATCCGGATGCTCTGATTGGACACCGCGTGAACACGGCCATGTCATACCCTCGACGCGGCCATGTCATACCCTCCCGGCACCCAAAAATTTCTCCTTCAGACCACCAATAATCAGACCATTGCTCTCGCAATCCACCACACATGCATGCCCATACCCAACAAAAACCCCCATACCTTATCAATTCACCCTCTGTCCCCTCTCTGCCGAATGCTCTCTCTCTCTCTCTCTCTCTCTCTCTCTCTCTCTCAAAGGGCATAACTTCTCCCTCTCAAATAGGCGTTTCGCAGCGGCTTCGGCCTGTGTTTCTGTGGCGGGCATGTGCTCAATGGTGCGGCGGGTCTATCTTGAGTATTGCTCTTTCCATACCTGGCCACTCCCTTGATCATTCCACCCACCCTCACGAGTGTGATCGATGGGTCCAGCTCCGACGTTTTTGGTTCCTTGCGGCTTTTTGGTTTTTTCTATTGTATTTTTGTTTTTTGTTTGTACTTTGGACCGTTAGTGTCCTTTTATTAATATATATGCTATGTTTCTGCTTTGATCAAAAACAATAGGCGTCCAAGACGGATCAAAAAAAATAAAAGGCGTCCAAGATGATCACGACTCCCTTAATTTAATGAAACTAAGTCATTCCAATTACCTAATTGACAAACATAATTAAATTTATTGATTAGGTACAAGGTTTTCGTCCAAAGTTTCCGGCCATGAAATTCAGAGATTCGAGAATGTTATCCATGAAATCAAAACTATATTTATGCCAAATAGCAAGACTGTTTTACTATTGAGCAGTCAAATGTATATTTTTTATTTATATATTTTTTTGGGGGGCATCAATAAAGAACTTCATGTAGGAAAATAGTGCAGAAAATAATAATGAAATTCATTAATTTCTGAAAATTACAAATTTAGGGATATACAACTTGAACATAAAATTACAGTAAATAGAATATGAACTGTAAATGTAAATGTAAAGGATTAAGAATATGCAAACCAAGATCCGTTTTCTACAACAGTGCCATTAAGATATATTCGTCGCCTCACCGGTGCTGGAGGTTGTTTCAGTGTTCGTCTCCTAGGGTTGACTCGGTTACCACTTAGCCGCAGGCGGAGCACCGCCGTAGACTGCCCGTCAAACCAACCAACTTGTGTCTATACACACACACACACACACACACACTCTCTCTCTCTCTCTCTCGAAAAGAACAATTGTATTGCAGAAGAAATAGTAGAGATGCTTTGGATCGTTTTCGGTGTCTTGAAACCAAAGGTAGAGAGAGATCCCCTTAGGCCATCCACAGTGGTATAATCAAAAGTCAATTATTTTTAAAGTTAACAATGTTGATGCAAAAGATAGCTCACAATGGTATAATCAAAGTTAGTTATATCCTTAATAATCAAATTTTGGGCTTTGAATAACCAAAACTAGCAACATTTTTCAATAATCAAAATTTGTTGACCCCACCCCACATAAGTTAACTGGTTCCAAAATTTGGATACACGCGTGTTTCAAGTGGTATTTTCTTATTCTCTTCTTCGCCTTCTCTATATCTTCTTATCTTCACCCATAAACTATTTCGCTTTTTTCCCTCCAAAAGTGAAGTTCATATCTCTCGATTATCCAAAAAAATTCATAATAAGAGGGAAGAAAGTCACTGATTTTTTTTCCCACAAAATTAAAGGAGGGAATCGATATATTTTTTCCAAAAAAAAAAAAAAAACATAATGGAGAGAGGTGAATAGTGAGAAACAGAGGGGGAGAGAGAGTGAAATTGTAATAGACCCCTTATTTTGGTTATGGACTACAAGTGACCATTGTGGACCTCAATATTGTTAGGCTTTGCAACATCTTAAATGAATAATCAAAAGCTGATGTATCAACTTTTAGTTATTTATTTTTTAGTATACCATTGTGGATGGTCTTATATGGCTGAAGGAGGAGCCTTTGTCATCAATACGACAATGAATACAAATATTCATGCAGGAGCCAATAATCAATAGGGGAATTGATTCCGCAATTTAATTTTGTAATAAAACTGATACAGTTATTATTCTCGAAATTAAATACACAATTGTGGGTAATAACTCTAGGTAATCAATCTAGCTTTGACCACCAACTGTGCACTGTTGTTGATCCGAAACCCACTTTGAAAGACAATTTCACATTTATCTCTTAATAGAATTTGTTCATTCATTCACAAGTTTATACTCCTTAACAAGGAGTATCTAAAACCCACTTGGGCCCACCTCACGCGGTATGGGTCCCATCAAATTCTCTTTGGTTAAAATTTCATTTTTCCAACACTTCATTGATATAAAGATAGATAATACAAGAGAAAGAGCAACAGTGTTATCGCCAAAGATAGAAAAAAAACGTTGGCGACAAGCGAAAGCCAACAAGGGCCTAAGGAGCATAGAACTGTGCCGAAACAATTAAAACTACAACTAAGCTATGTGAAACACCACCAGTCTCGTTAAATTAAGGAAGTCAACATCACCTTCAGCATATTTTCAACATCCGTGAGGCATTTCTGCCACATTAAACGGAATGGCGATCTCCGTCCGGCCATCCGGATCCGGTACCAATTAATGAAACCACCACTAATTACAATTGGTTCAACTGGTCAATACATAGTTATTCCATATACATGGACATGATTCGATTTTCATAAACACTAATCCCCATTTCCAAGTCCCCATAGGATATAATAGATTAAAATTAACTAATGAAAAAATAATAATAATTGGTTCAACTGGTCAATACACAGTTATACCTGACAGACTTATCTTCATGGGTTACTCTACCCTTTCAAGGGATGGCTCCAGACTCCGGTGGCAATATAACTGAACATCTTGAGTTCGAAACTTGACAATCTTTTGAAGCCAAATTGTGAGACAGAAATCGCTTATGAGTCTCTAAGTATCGGCGTGGGTAGCTTGCCTGTAGGCGGCAAATGAATTGAGCTGCTCACAAATAGCCATTGAGTTGTGGCTTGGGCTCAGGCTCGGGTCATTCACTAAATAAGTCGAGCTCAACACTCGAAAGGTTGTCTCGGTTTGCAAAAGCTTGGCTCGTTTGTATAGACTCGGCTTGTTTAAGAGGCACGTAACGAGCTGAGCTCGAGCACGAGTTTTAGGCTTGTTTAGTAAAGAATTGAGCTCGAACACGATGAAGCTCGGCTCGGTTGCGAAACCTACACGTAAGCTGGCCTGGATATCTTGACGATCGAAAACAAAACCCCCCTGTACCATTTCATAATGGGAGACTTAAATATCCATCATTAGCTCATGATCAAGATATCATAAAGTGACCATGTTTTATGAAATTAACATGATAAGTTGACCACATTTTTGCAATATTGATCAAGTTAAAATGCCCATGTATTAACTAAAAAGGTCATATTTTTAATTGATCTTATTCCATGAAATATGGTTAAATTACCATCAAAACAGGTGTTATCGTGATTAGCGTTTCATGGTTAAATTATTATGTCGATTTCAACGTTTCATGACCATTCATAATCTAGCTTGAAACCGATTTAATAAACATGACATACTCCCAAAATATTATCATTGAAATATAAAAGTAATCAATCATATTAAAATTACCAAAAAAATATGAATTGTGATTGTTTTGATGAGATTTAATCCGAAGTATAAAAGTAATAGGATAAAAAAATAAAAGTAATCAATCATATTTAAATTTACAAAATCTCACTGAATTAGGAAAATAATTAAATCCAATCCTACTAATTTGAAAAAATAATCTTATTCAATCTCACTAAATTAGGAAAGCAAATAACATAATATATGTATATCATAGTGAAAAGGACAAGAAAGGTAATTCATGCACTAAAATAATGAAAACATAAGTATGAAACTAAAATAATGAAAACATAAGTATGAAAAAAAGGCAGGACGATTTCTTACATGACATGGATAAAGATATGGATATTTAAATATTCATTTCATCAGTCCGTCCCTCCTAAGAACTACATCATTTTAATAAAATGCGGACCTCTCTTTTTTGATTGAATTTCGATGATCCGAGCCGCTCAATGTGTTCAGAACATGATTTTAAAGGAAGTTGTGTGCGAAATTAGCAAAAAAAATGACTGGAAAGGGTTTTATCCGAGCAGTTTTTGTTTATTTTTTATCGAATGGTTCAAACAAAAACTGCTCGGATGAAGCCCTTCCCTGCCATGTTTTTTTCCGATTTTTATGGTTACCCTTAAAATCACGTATTAAACACATTGAGCGGCTCGAATTATCGAAATTCAATTGAAAAATGAAAGAAATGAGAAGGTTCACATTTTAACTAAAATGAATATCACCTCATTTGAGACTGACTCTGTTCATTTCATACACTCATCAGTCAGTCTCACATGCCTATATATATCCACAGTCCACACCCCAATCAATATTTGATTCAACCCATACAATTACAGTCCCAAGAAATCAAGAGAAGAAGTGATGTCTTACAAGTCTCTGGAATCTATCTCCTCCGCCGACATCGCAGCCCTCGGACTACCCTCCGAAGTTGCAGACCAATTTTGCCAGAGTCTCTCCGAAATCGTCCGGAATTACGGCCCTGCCACGCCGGAGACATGGCGACAGATCTCCAAACAACTCCTTACGCCGGAATTACCATTCTCTCTTCATCAGATGATGTACTACGGTTGCTACCGACTGTTCGGGCCCGACCCTCCCGCCTGGATACCCGACCCGTAAGCACGGCTCCTTGATATCTTACTTTGTATCTTAAAAGCCTCTGTTTGGTTGTCAAGCAAATTCGGTTATATAGAAATGATGGAAAAAATCAAACTTTCTTCAATTTCTCGGCGTTTAATTACCAAGAAAGTTATGACATGTGCAACCAGTGCCGGTCCTGATGTTTGAGTTGCCCCAACCCAACCCAAGCCTGGTTGCCCACTTAAGTAAAATTGGAGTAAAAAATAAAATGAGATTCAAGTCTAAAAAACGGAAAAAAGGAAAAGAAGAAAGTGTAAGGTTACCTTGTGCTTTTAGTTTGAATTATATTGGATTTATAAATTTTATTGTTGGGTTTACAGGAAAATGTTTTTTTATTGCCCCATGGTGGGTTCCCAAGCCGGGGGCTTGCGGGGCATATTCCGGGCCCGGCTCTGCGCACAACATTAACTTCCCTTCCAGTGAATACTTTCCTGCGAAATTCTGTTAACGGAACAAACACATACAAATAAATTCCATTTTCCTTTACTACACCCTACTCAACTTTGACCGAGAATACCATTTCCACTCTACATTCTTGACAAATGAATAGAAGCTTAACTATCAACGAAAGGAGATGAGAATGTCTGGTAAACTGAGCTAGGTGATCTGGTCACAGTTATCGGGAAACAGACAGATCCTAATATTTGTTATAGCAAAAATGCTAGGCACCGGTAGAGTGGATGTAACTTGGACGTATTCGTAGCATTGCTCTTGCAATTAGAAAAATTAAAAAATTTAGTTTTCAGTAGAAAGTGAAACATGTCTTAGAAAGGGAACAAAGCAAGTCTTATTAAGCGGAAATATTTATAATTTTTACCGGCAAATGCTAGGACTATAGGGAACAAATTGTTGTAGTTGACAAGGCATGAGAAGTGACAATTTAACCGAAGTAAACATGCATCCTTTTTCGCCATTTTGCTTTCGCTAGGACTTGCTATCTTAGTAGTTGCATTTAACAAACTCATCTTTCTTATAACTGAATCCCATCTCTGTAATTAACTCTCCCTTCCGCTTAGAAGTGAGAACACAGTTTGGCATACGTGTTTATGTCTGGTTCACATAATGAGAGAACAACACTTCCATAATTCTGTTTATTGGACTTTGGTGGGGATGCTTTTTATGCAATTGTTATAGGTTAGACGAGTAGTATATCAAAATACATGTGCAAGATTAAGGAGAAATATTTATAGTCTTTGACTATTGTATTTGTAATGTTTGCATTTTATTTATGCTGTTATTTCAGGCAACTAATTGGTGCTATGTACTATTGTCCTTATGTATGGTAGGGAAAGAGTGGCCTCAACCAATGTTGGGAAGCTGTTAGAGAGACGCGGGAAAGAGTTCCTGGGTCCAAGATATAAGGATCCCATATCAAGCTTCCTTGAATTTCAGGAATTTTCAGTCTCAAACCCTGAGGTATTATTAGAGTTTTTAAAAGATTTGGTCACTCCCCTATGAATCAGCAAAAAGGATGTTCTTTATTTTGTTCCCTTGTTAGGCTTATTGGAGATCCATATTGGACGAAATGAGTGTGTCATTTTCGGTGCCTCCACAATGTATTTTACGGGAGGACTCGTCACATCCCGGAGGTCAATGGCTACCTGGTGCACATCTGAATCCGGCAAGGAATTGCTTGAGTTTGAATGGAAATAGGACTTTGGATGATGTAATGATTGTATGGCGTGATGAAGGAGAAGATAAATTGCCTCTTAAGAGGATGACTCTTGATGAACTGCGCACAGAGGTTTGGTATGATTCTTTTATGCATAAGTCATACTGTTGTCAAACTGTCATTTTCAATTACTGATTAACTGGGAGTAATTTAAGTCAAAGGTTACGTATTCTAGCAGGGTAGCAGGTTTAATCTTGTAACTTGTTTATGTGGTGCTTTTATCACATGTAGTGATTAGCAACTATTCACTTTCCACGAAGCAATGCGGTTAGGGAGATGGATGCAAAGTTGTTTCCTTGATAACTGTCTATAATCTCAGGATAAGACTGTAGCATCATGACAGCTCTGCTATTTACGGCTGTTGATTCCATATGTGGTTGGTTCTACTTTTTGTTCCTTTGAGGCCCTATTTTGTTCCAGGACATTGTATGTGCATACTTTCTTACAGTGGCACTGTTTTTCAATGAAAACATGCTTACTGGACCATATTCCTCGGGGCCTTCAAGTTAATTGTTATCCTTAACAATATTTTGCAATAAGTTGGTACTAGGAGTGTTGTGCTAACATCTGAATGATGCTCCATTGGTACTGGGTGATCTTGGTGCATTGCGAATGGGTGTTTGTGGTTCTTTAACAATTGTGATTTGTGTTGTTAACTCTTAAGAACCTAACATTTACATGTTTGAATTTGATGTTGTACTCGTATAATTTCCAAAAAATAAAAAGGAAATAATAAAGCAGTTGGTGTTTATACCTTACAAATAAGCAGTGCCCTTCTCTAGTTACATCAATATTGATCATGTGTGGCATCTTGGTTAATACCAATAGTGCTAAAGGGTTAATTAAAAAAATCGACGTAGGTAAATCATGTGATATTGCAAGTGGAATGGTTGCCACCATAGACTAAACATGCATTTGACAGGAGTTCAAACTGCATTAACTTAAACTAACAGCACTGACTTTTGCGGAGTGAATAAAGAAGCAGCATGTGATCTCTCTCTCTCTCTCTCTCTCTCTCTCTCTCTCTCTCTCTCTAGTTGGTCCTACTGTATGCACTTTTGGGTTCGCTTGTGATAGAGGCCACCCCTATTTATCGTCATTGATAGTTGAGCGTGAAGTGGTGAGAAGCATTTATAACATGCTACAGTCTCTATGTAGAATGAAATCACAGGCAGGTGCTTTCCTGGATATAGAAACATTTGTGCAGTTCATCTGCTGCTATGTTGGATTAAAGCAGAGGTTCATCATAACCAAAGTTGCTCTTAACAGCAAATTCAATGTTTGGTTTCATTAAATGGCAGACTGTGCCATGGCTATTAGTACATGCAGTACACAATGCTATGTTTTCGTAGCAAGTGGTCTTCACTTCAACCCCCATTAGTGTTATGACCCCCGTTTGCGACCCCGTGGACCAACCCAAATCATTATTACGAGGGTATTTTTTACCTGATTTGCTATGGAGGGTATTGGGGCTCTAGGATTTTATCTCACGATGAGATTCCTCCCTCATGAGAGATTCCTGCCTTGTTTTCTGTTCTCATTTTTCATAGTCTATCCTAACGGTTTCTTTGGCGAGTCAAAGCATGGACACATGTATCATTTATGATTGGTGAGAAGCATTTAGTTTTCATGATGTTTTCTGTTCTCTTCTTCTAGACCGTTGCCAACTCTTTATTTTTTATTTATCGAATCCTGCTAAATTGTCTTTGTAGGTTAGTTGCATATGCGCTTGAATCACTTGGATTGGACAAAGGATCTGCAATTGCCATTGATATGCCAATGGATGTGAATTCTGTGGTGATCTACCTTGCTATTGTTCTGGCAGGCTATGTAGTAGTATCCATTGCTGATAGCTTTGCTCCAAATGAAATTGCTGCCAGGCTCAGAATATCGAAGGCAAAAGCAATCTTTACCCGGGTAAATCTCTCCGGATTGCAGGGCATTCAAGATTAAACTCATAATGCTTTTTAGGAGTTAAATCTGTGCTTCCAGTTTCCAGCATACGTCAGAAAGGAGGTTTAGAAGTATCATGGAGCCTTATTCTTCTATTACGTGTACTGTTTACTGGATCATTCTTAGATTCATCTATCTTAGCGTATATTGCGCTAGGTCTTGTCACTCTCACCAACTAAGGTTTGGCTACATATGGAAGAGGGTTCTGATAGGCCGAGCAAAAAAAACGAAGAGGGTTCTGATGGGTGGACTCTAGTGTGAAACTCTAATCACAGCTTAGGGAGGCTTGGGGCAAGAATCATTTGGGTTCAGAGTATAATTTATTCTTTTGTATTTGTGCTTTATATGCACCTTCTATATATAACTTTGTCCCCCGGGATCCACCACAGGTTGGGTTTGAGAGCCATGTGATGGGTGACTATCCAGCACGGTTTGGAGAGCACTTTTAGTCTGCGCTGGTGAATGCAAGCCCCTATCAAGCAAGAAAGAAGCGGCTCTTCCCACGGTGGAGTCACCATTGACTCTATTTATTATTATGGGAAATTAGTGTTCCAAGATGTCAATCTGAGATCTTATTTTGGTTTGATACGTCCACCTACGAGACTCACCTTTGGCTTTCATCTCAGTAGGTGTATTATTCTACATTTTCCCAAAAGAACATTCATTCATTTCTTTCACGAGTGAAGGTCACACGTAAAGGGTAGTGTTAGAGCTTGTCCCATGTAGGTATAATAACACCTCCAAGTTAGTGAATGAGCTCAAGAGTTTGCTTATGGAAGTGTATGTTGTTCATCAAGTATCTGAGAATTATGGGTCAGATTACTGAAGGTTGCTGGGCAGGAGCTGAGGCTACCTTGGTGTGTGTGTGTGTGTGTGTGTGGGGGGGGGGGGGGGGGGGAGGGGAGGGGGAGAGAGGGAGAGAGGGAGAGAGATTCTGGATATGGATGATCATAGCTTCAAGGTTGGCAAGATTGTACGGAGACAAAACGGATGGAGGCACAAGATTTGTATTTGGAAGCTTCCTACTGGTATTGGTTGCAGCTTACCTAGTCCTTCAACTGTGCTAGTGTTTGGAAGCTCAGTCCTGCGACTAGCGTGTGCTAAATGTTATTGTACTTATTCCTTGTACTTGCTCTGAAATGGTTATCAAGTTATGTTAGATGCCTGGTTTCATAAGTTATTTGTGAAACTAGCTTCAAAGTTATTTGCATCCAGTCCACTGTATGTCCGGCAATTTTCAAATTACATTCTTCCTAGGTGGATGTATGCCTTTATTTCCACTTTGGGTAATATGTTGTCAAACTTTTCTTCCTCAGGATTTCATTGTTCGTGGTGACAAAAGCATACCCTTGTACAGGTAAGCTTCGTGTTACTCTTTAGCTGAATAGTGGTTTCCTTCTCTTCTGTCTATTGTGACGATTTCTCACATATAGGTTCAAATATGCAGTAGAGTTATTGATGCGCAGCCACCTGTTGCTATTGTTATTCCAAGTAGAAGCTCCAGCTTTGACACAAAATTGCGTGATGGTGACATTTCTTGGCATGATTTTCTAGCAAAAGTCAAACATTTCAGGCAAGAACTCGTATTATATGTTGTATGTTACCTTTTTAATCTTTGTTGGTGACTTCTGCATAGCTTTGACATTTATGAGTTAGATTCTAATTTATACGTAGCATTTTAGCTATGACTTATAGCTGATGGCTTTCTCATCTATCAAATTTTGAGACTTTAAGATGCTAAGACATGGACAGTAAAATTGGATTGGTACAAGATATTTTCCGGAGTGTTATCTCTTGCCTCCCTCAAATGGCCGGTATATGGTTGAAGACTCTGATAGGACGGGTGTATTATAGTCTTGCTCATTAAATAAGTAGTACATATGTAGCAGGTAATAAAACTAAGCGGAACTTGTGTTCTTGGAGCTAATTCCATTCAAAAACTTTTGGAAGCAAGAATACCATTGTGTGGCGCCCATGCTTACATCATGGTAGTTATGAACATGCTGTTTGGGGAGCATGCAAGTTTGGGACATCTTACAGCTACAATTAACTCCTTTGGGGTTCAGCATATTGTCATTTTGAGATACTCATGATGTAAAAGAGTTTGCTAGCAGCCTCTCCAGTTGTATAAAATTTGTCACCATTTAAGGTCTAATGCTGGTGCCAAAATTTGCAGACATGTTGAATTTGTTGCAGTTGAACAGCCTGTCGATGCATTCACAAATATCCTTTTCTCTTCAGGAACTACAGGTAATGCAAAGTTTGAGGGCTGTGATTTGTGTGTATTTACTTAGTATCATTTCCATCTGTGAAATCTCTACCGTTGGCTTCTTCCAACGTCAATCGTTGGAAACCTCTAACCCTACTTTACACCCAGTAACTGATATGCAGCCTTCATACATCTCTCTCTCTCTCTCTCGTTTTCCCCTCTACACCATGAACTCATCTAAGTATCTCACTGCCAAAACCAAACTGAAGATTGATCGACTCCATATTTGAGGATAGATCGACTCCATCTCTCTCTTGCATGCTGTTGAAGATCAATCATCGAGGTTGAGTTCAGGATTTGTATGTATTTTAACCTTTAAACAAAGAGAAAGATGATTCCATCTGCCACTTGCTATTACATGCAAGGAATCTCTATTAATGAGCTTTTACATGATCACTAACAAACTCAAACCAAAAAAAAGAAAATAAAGACTCAACCAGACATTTACCTTTCATCAACAGGGTTGTTGTAGTTAGTTTCATGGCACTGCAAAGACTGAATGATCACATGTAGAGTTGGCAGTGGCAGTAAGTTGAAAAGCCTAATTAGATTAAATTATGGTGTAGGGGAACCAAAGGCTATACCGTGGACCCTTGCAACACCTTTGAAAGCTGCTGCAGATGGTTGGTGCCACATGGATATCCGCAAAGGTGATATTGTTGCTTGGCCAACTAATCTGGGATGGATGATGGGTCCTTGGTTAGTTTATGCCTCACTCTTGAATGGGGCATCCATGGCTTTATATAATGGCTCTCCCCTTGGTTCTGGCTTCGCGAAATTTGTACAGGTAGTAACCTGTTCTCACTATTGATAATCTGCCCTTTTTTTCTTTTGGTTTTGTATCGCGTTATACACATGGTTACGAAGTAAATTATGTGCCCCCAAGAGTTTTAGTTTTCTACAATTATTGATGTAAAGATCACCTAGTGTAAACTACTTGCACGAGAATAGTTCATTAGTTTCATGTATATCTTTTCATTATTAAGGCAAGAGGTGCCATAAAGTTTACTTGGATGGCAATGTTTTATCGGTGTCGGTTTATTAAATTTGTGGTGAACTTAACTCTTTTATAGCGATTGTTGACAGCCCCAGACAGACCCGCTGTATGCATCCATAATCAACTCTAACCTCTCTCTCTCTCTCTCTCTCTCTCTCTCTCTCTCTCTCTCTCTCTGTGGCCTGAATATACGAACACCATAATTACAAAGACCCTGCTACAACATTCCTTTTTTAAAGTCAAGACCACGCCAATGTTCTTTGTCCCCATTATAGGCTTCACCCTTCTTTATCCCTCTTAAGAACCTAAATTTACAATGTGTCGACCTTTTACAACCATCATTCATTGTTTGTTACTGCTCTCCTGGTATTAGGCCTTGTGCATTAGTGTTTTTACGCACTCATCCTTGAATGAAACTTCCTGGCAAATTATTGGTTCAACCCTAAGGATGGTGGCAATGAGGAATTTCAGTTTGTAATGTTTTACTGTGTGAATCAAAGAAAGGAAATGCTGACAATTAAGGGCTACATGAGAAGATGCTATGTACTGCATTATTCATGTGTTGCGGTATATTGAGAAGTTTTTTGAGGAATGAATTTGAAGGGGAATGGTTGCTTGGAGGAGTTATCCATCCAATGCCCATGAACGAACATCTGTGAAATATGTATATAAGTCACCCACTAATTGTCTATGCATTAAGTTCATAAAAGTGTTGCTAAATTTACACTGGCAGTTTTTTTAATATAATACTACAGACTGGCGTTTTCTTGATGAGTGATATGCACGGACATATTTGCTGCCTCCATGTCTTAACTATGGTTGTTCAGCCTTCGTATCTTTTACAAGAAGTGCTTGGTTAAGTCACCCACTCAGAAGTGCTTGTTTATGCTACGGGCCTGAGGTCCATCATCAGCTAATTTTATGGATTTCTGGCACTTTTGCCATGACTTTAAGGGGGCGTTCGAACTTTTTATAGCCAGATTTTCATGGACAGCCTGACAGGACAAGTGTTACAAGATATTAAGTTAGAAACTACAGGATGGTCATAGGGATCCTGAAGACAGGGTCAGCACATTATTATCAGATTAAGGCGACGTCCTTAACTTTAATCAACCTTTTCCTGTTCAATGGGTAAGCCCCTTCCATATAACAGCATTGTGCTGCAGGATGTATAAAACTTTGCAGTTTCGTGTCCCAATCAGATAATCAGAGTTTGCTTTGTCATCCAGTCTACTTTTAATTTGTTTTCTTGACATGGTAAATGTTGAAGCCGGAGAACCTCTCATGTGCTGTTCTAGATCAAGGCCCAATCATGTTACTGTTGCGGGCTTATTTGGATAAAAAGTTGGTACGTCGTGTAGATAATGCATGTTACAAATGGAAAGAGGTAAAAATTGGGAAGGTGAACCTTAGTTAGTTAGTTAGAGAGAGAGAGAGAGAGAGAGAGAGAGAGAGAGAGAGAGAGAGAGAGAGAGAGAGTACATTTCTACAGTGTTGTTTTTTTTTTTGGAAACTTTTGAGACTTCTCTTTGGTGTCTTATATATATTTTAACTTTTCAACTTGGCAGGATGCTAAAATAACAATGCTTGGTGTTATTCCAAGCCTTGTAAGGACATGGAAAACTGCAAATTGTACAGATAGCTATGATTGGTCTGCAATCCGGTGAGTGAAAGTTTTGGTATTACTCTTTACCTGGTTTATTCTTCCTACAGCAGTCAAATATCTTTACATACTCCCTCCCTCCCTCCCTTTAGGTTAGTCCATTTTTCCATTAATGGGTGTCGTATAAAAAATGTCCATTTTGACAAGCCAATGAGCTAAATTTGATAGATTTTCTGTTTTATTATTTCTCTGTTGAATTAAAGTAATAGCTCCTTAAATAGTTTAATTCCCTGGAAAGACAATTGATGAACGTAATGTTTTTATAGGGTAATGATTGTATCCTTGCATAGTTTGGTTACAGAAGAGGGATAAAGGAAGTACACAAATATGGTGTGTTTTGCATGTGTGGCTGAGTTGTCCAGGGTCGAGAGGGACAAAGGGAGTATATAAACATGGTGTGCTTAGCAAGTGTGGCCGGGTTTTCCCGGTCTGCTTGCTCCTTGTATACTGACTTGCTGAGATTAATGTCACAACATGTGAGCTCTAAATAAATTATATGCTAGTATGGGCTTCGTGTAAAAAGGTTCTGTTCGAGTATTAATTTCCTCTTTTAAATGTGGTAGTTGCTTCGGTTCCACTGGAGAGGCATCTAATGTTGACGAATACCTATGGCTCATGGGGAGGGCTCGATACAAGCCCATCATGGAGTACTGTGGTGGCACAGAGATTGGTGGTGGATTTGTGTCTGGGTCATTTTTACAACCTCAATCTTTGGCTGCTTTTAGCACACCAGCTATGGGATGTAGTCTGTTTATGATTGGGAATGATGGAATTCCTCTCGTAAGCACTATTCAACCTTATATCTGGAAGAAATGAGAAGCGTATGCTTAAGTACTTACAACAAGAATGCTGCACATACTACATCTGTACACTATATGCATTTTTCATGACTTCAACCTTTTTTGTCATCCCTTCTTTTCTTTTCAAGTTACTGTTTTCCATGTCTCATGTTCGTACAGTAGCCTACTGAAAGACGTGATGCGTTCATACTAATATGTGGAAAATAAGAACAGCATGCATGACTGCTTTTTTTAATAAAGGCCATTTTTCTATCGGCATTAATAAAGGCCATGTTTTCGTGGATTTTCTCTCTTTGAAGTTGCGTGTCAAATGGAATTGTTGTGGTACTCATCAATTATGTGCAAGTTTAATTATATACACCTCTTTAAGTCTTAAACATTTTTTCCCACACATTGAACTTTTGTCAGTTTTATTCTGTATGCATACATTAGCTTCTTATTGCCAATATCTCTTATGGACTTCATGCAAAGTTTCCAATCCAGCCCTAATCAAACTTTGGGGGTGTTGTTTCGTTAAGTATTTGTACAACTAACAGTTCAGTAACGTAGTGGGATTTGGAACCGCAGTAGTAGGAATTTGGTTCAATTACCAATCATTTTCATTGATAATTGACTTCAACCAACCACAAGCTTCGAATAATATATATGCATATATACATCTACCCTGATCATTTCAAACTACTCTCTCATACCATCTTCTGTAGCCACCAAATGTTCCAGGACTTGGTGAATTGGCGCTTGGTCCCCTGATGTTTGGGGCTTCAAATACATTGCTAAATGCTGATCACTATGATGTCTACTTTAAAGGAATGCCTGTTTGGAATGGAAGGGTAAGCTAAGCATCCTCCTAGTGGACAAGCATGGGGATTTAACTGTGTTGAACATAAGGGGATAATTTTTGTCATCCAGGTTCTAAGAAGGCATGGGGATGTGTTTGAGCTTACTACTAGAGGATATTATCATGCACATGGTCGGGCAGACGATACAATGAATCTTGGAGGAATCAAGGTATGTATTACTCTTAAAATCTGACCTTTGCTAACTGTTGAGTTATCATGGGTATGTTTAGGAGTCTGGGCAGTCAAAGAGTACAAACTATGTTATCTAAAAGTTGATTTCTCAAGTGATCCCTGAAGTCCTGGACTATATGCACTAGGACTGGAATTGTGGCCTTACATTGCTGCCTACTATGAGATGATCCATCTATGTCAAATGGCTTGCATCATGGCTGGAAACTTCCTCAAGCGTTTTTATAAAATAATACAGCTCTATTGCTTTGTTTGTCCTATATTAGCTACAAATGGATTTTTTTAGTCTGCATTTGGATCATGGAATTGTGAAAGGATGTTTTTGGTTTCTTATTTGATCAATGATTTCCGTGGGATTTGTCAACGAGAAGGAAATTGATGCGGAAACAAAGAACAAATATAGCTATTTTTTTTACTTTTACCTTTTCCTTGACAAATCTTTGCTGTATGCACAGCCTTAGGGAATGGAACCAAAAAACTAAGTTTAGTTCCTTCACTTCCTTATCTTGTCCTTCACCTTTTGCTTTGGTTCCATAAATCGCTCAACAAATACATGATTCATACACAGCCTTCATGTTAGCATGGCTCAAGGAATGGCCAAGGGAGGCCTGACCACCTTTGAATTCAAATTTAGACTGGCTCCATAATTGTGAATTGAAACATCATTATCTCATTTAGTGGCAGGACTGATGAATTGACACCCTTAAGACACCAGCGACGCTCACACTTTTAGTTACACATTTCATGTGTGGACAATTAGAGGATTGCTTTTATATTCGGAGCCCCCACTCTATGTATGGATCTATCTAATCTATTTTGGTTCATGTTTTGGCAGGTAAGCTCAGTTGAGCTTGAGCGCATTTGTAATGCAGTCGACAACAATATTCTTGAGACAGCAGCAGTTGGGGTGCCACCTACGGGAGGTGGGCCTGAGAGGCTGGTCATTGCTGTCGTTTTCAAGGATTCCAGAGACTCCGCCCCAGATTTAAATAAGTTGAGAACGTCATTTAATTCTGCATTGCAGAAGAAACTGAATCCTTTATTCAAGGTATAAACTTTGGGTGAAATGTTTTGCATATAGCTTGAATGGCAGAACTTTTTCCCTTCTTTTGGCATTAATAATGCTACTATTGCAGGTATCACATATCGTGCCCATCTCGTCTCTACCTCGGACAGCTACAAACAAGGTCATGAGAAGGGTTTTGCGGCAACAGGTAGCTCAAATTGACCAGAATTCCAAAATTTGAGTCTTTTGTTCCTAATGAGAGCACTTTACTAAGATGTTAAAGACCATAGACATTGTTTTCATCCTATTTTTGAATGATACATACAAAGAATAAGCGTTAGTGGCGCATGAATTGTAACATTTGGATTAGTGTGTTCCCAGAGAAGAATCAGCAATGTCCTGCAATTTCAAACACATCTCTGGATAGCTGGTAGAGTGCATTGGAAATTATAACTTTGTTTTCCCCCTCATTCCCCCCCTTCGTTCTAAATCTCATCAGTAATGGGGAGGGTACTTAAGCTCGGAAAGTGACTTGTACAGTTGTACATCCCTCCGTCCCAAAAAGATTGTCCGGTCTACAAAATAAGGACATGAAATTATTGCATTTTTGTTGAATTCAAACTTTATGCCGTTAATTACTCTTTTCATTTTTCAAAGAGAGTGATTTTTCAAATTCTTGTTTTGATCGGACAATCTTTTTAGAACGGAGGAGTATCTGTTTTTATTCTTTTGGGCTGTTACTCCTTTCTCTCTTTTTCTTTATACTCCCTATTGTACTTTGTTCATTTCTGAAATTAGTCAATAAAGGGGTTATGTTCTAAAAAAACTTCAATAATTTTACTTTGGAGCTGGTAGTACATGACGATTTTACTTACGACGCGGTGTCCCAAGCCTCTTCCTATCTCACATTCTTGTGGGGTCCTCATATTTAGTCTCTGGTTTTACGGAAATGTGTGGTTGTGGATAGGCATATGGGGCATTGAATAATTTTTCCAAATCTTCATTCCTATAATAGATTAATAGTCGTGTTCAAACTTAATATAACAAGATTACATGACATACTTAAGGATAATAGCTTAGATTAATAGTCGTGTTGAAATCTGAGTTATTTTGTTTTTTAGAAAGGGTAATGATAATGTCAAAATTATTTTTGTTCGTGCCAAAACTTTAGTGGACAAAAGTCAAAAATCAATTATCAAGTCAAACTAGTGAAAATATTAATCTGCAGTACTATTTTTGTCCTCGCAATTAATTACCTGATTTAGGAGCTAAATCCTATGTAATGTTTATTTAGAAAATAAGATTTTAAAAAAAGAAAGAGAGAGATAGTTACAATCAACCTCATTATCCCTTTTCAAGTAAAAAGCTAACGTGAAAGACCAATTGAAGAACCAATACTATTAAATTGTGAAGCACGTCTACATCTCACTTGTCATGTACTTTGGAAATAGAGAGAGAAAGCCTCCCCTATCTATCTACGTCTCACTTGTCATGTACTTTGAAAATAGAGAGAGCCAAGGAGAGAGAGAGCCCCCTCCCTGGGTTCAGGGTCATCACGATCGACCTCCCTCCTCATCCCTCTAGCCCTCTCTTCCTCTCTTCCTCTCTTTATCTTTCATGGGCGTTTGTATTGTTCAAAGTATGGCAGGAGAGGACTAGTAATAGTTGTAAGTGTAATAAGTGTTGACTAATAACAGTAGTATGGCAGGTGTGTAAGTGTGTAGTACGAATCAGGTGTGAATCAATTATGTATAGTACTATTCAGGTGTGAACTAATTATGTGTGGTACTATTTGTATGGGGCAATCAGTGATGCAAGCAGCTTGCATCAGTGATGCAAGCAGCTTGCATCACTGATTGCCCCATACAAATAGTACCACACATAATTAGTTCACACCTACTTCGTACTACACACTTGCCATACTACTGTTATTAGTCCACATTTATTACACAAATATTACATACTGTTTTATTCGGGAGAGATGATCTCCCACTCTCCTCTTTATTTTTGTTGCCATCACCAATTTGTGATGGATTCTTCCTTTTTTCTCCTTTCTATTTTGTTTTTTCATCTCCAACTCAAGATCTGCTTTTGTAGATTTCGTTGATCGGTAATAAGTCCTCCGGCAGACGTCGAGTGGAATACAATGATGGGATTTGGGCGGCCAACCACTGTTTCTTGCGATCTATAGATGAAGATGACAACGGTGGCGGTGACAACAACGAATGATGGTGGTGGTGTATCATACCGTTCAAAGAATCATACTGTTCATTTTACAAACCAAAACTCAATATTTTATACATCCATCGATATCCGATCAAGCTTATTCTTTTCAACCTAATGTGAAAAGAATTTAATCTCAATGTTATGTTCATGTATTGACGGCCTATAGACAAGAAAAAGGTTTTCATTCATTGGCCTGATAAATAAAGAAATCTTGCCGGCTTTAAGATAATTGTATAAATTATTGTAGCATCTCAAACAGAATCTTTAAATGTCCAAGCATAACCTTCAAACACTATTTCACTTTTCGTATTTTTTTCTCACTTCAAATTGGTTGTATTACTAACATATTAGTAACACCAAAATAATATAGGGAAGTGATAATGTCAAAACTGTTTTTATTGAAGCCAGAATTTCAATGCATGAAAGCCTTGTACATTGTACACTAAAATTTTGGCACCAACAAAAACGGTTTTGATATTATCACTACCCAATAATATATTCTACGTATTAATTTTTTACCAGTTTCTTTTGCTTGATTAAAATCTGCAATCCTATTTATAGTACTAATAATCATAATAATCTATGTAATCGTTTGCTACACTCACCTTAATATAGATTTTTATTTAGTCCATTGATTAGTAGTCTTATATAATAAAATAAATATAAATATACACCAGGATGAGTTTATAATACTCGCAAAAAAAGCACATAGATCGAGTTCACAAAATGAGAGGACTAAAAATTTAAGAAAACTTAATAAAAACTAACAAAAATTGTTTATATATTGTCAAAAAAGATGAGAACCCTAATGCCATGAACATCGATTATGGAGTCTTACACAATTCATTATCTTATGTATTTACCCTCAATGCATGCACTATTTCCACTCCTTTCCATCCAAACTCACGAATCTAGAGTAGAGTACCATAGCTTCCTCTTCTTCCTCCTCCTCCTTCTTGGACGGAAGGAAGCAAATGAAAATGAGCAAAGGAAGCAAGTAAAAATGAAAATCAGAGAGCGAAGAAAAGGGACGGAATGTTTTGGGAGAATATGTAGAGTGTAAAAGCGTCAAGAAGGCAAATCTTGCGTGGCTCCATAATTTAGCGTGTGTGCACGAATAATTTTGATGAGAAATAAATAAAATAGGTGGTCAATATGCGATCAGTGTGTGTGTGTGTGTGTGTGTATATATATATATATATATATATATAATGAGAACTTTGAATTATGTTAAAAAATAATCATATTACAGATGATAGAAATATGAATTTAAATTCTGCAGGAGTTCATGTCACAAAATCATCTTTCTAGCTTGGTAGCGGTACAATTTTCAGACTAACTTTTATAATTTCTGCTAGATAAGCTCTCGAGATCTTTTAAATGGTTGGGCCTTAGCCTAATTGAGGTAGGCCTTTTTGCAAGTCTGAAAACTAGTGGGGCCTAAGTAGAGCCAACCCTTCCCTTTCCCTGAGGAGGTAGAGACAATAGCATCGACCAATATATAGGGACAAGAACCACTTAATTTGGGTTCACGAGCAGGAAGATATGGCAAACCTTGACCGGTAACGGCTCATTAGATCATATATTAAAAGAATCAATTAATTAAGAATGTCGATATCATAGAGAATATATGTATATCCTAAATAATATAAAAATGTATGAATCTAAAAAAACATGTGCATGCATGGCTTTGGCTTGAGATCGCAAATAAAAATATCAGCTATAATACACACAGAGACCATCAACATATGCAAAAACCAATAAGAACCACCAATGTTGCATGCACGAGACCAATGATCAATCAATCAATCAATAAAGCACATCAATCGACTTGTTCAAGCGTATCCCCCCTTGTATCTCGAGTAGTTGCTGGAGGTGTTGTTCCGAAGAGCGCAGCAGCCGACGGAGTAGACGAGGATGACAAACACGAGGATGCACGTGTTGATCACTGCCAGTAGCCGCCACTCCTTCTTGAGGTTGGCAAGGATGCCGGCCTTGCACGACTTGCAGTCGTAGCATAGCGCCTCCTGGTTGTTGCTCCACGTCGTGCAGTCCGTGTCGGGGACTGCCGGGCCTGTCTTCGGGACTGTCCACAAGGTTGCGTTCTTGTAATCGAATCCGCAATACGTGGGTGGCTTGCAACAACCCGACTGCACAAAAATAAGGAAAGCCATACTCGATAACTGCAAAGTAGTACATAATAACGCTTCGAAAATGACGAACTAAACGATATATTTTTCCAGAAGTCCAGCATTTTATTTCACCAAGGTGTATGTCTATGGCCATGGTATGTGAGCACCCTAGTTTTTATAAAAGACCCGTGCTCCTTCCGTCCCATGCATATTATTGATCCACGATTTTATTTTCGGAATGTCTCAATCTTTCTGCAAAGACACGTACGTATTAATTGCATGTACCCTTAAAAAGTTGAGTTCTATATATGTACGGTCAAGACTGGCACTATGGGACACAGAGGATATATAGCATATGGACATTTACTCAAAAAAAAGAAGGGTAAAGGATAGGAAATTGATTTTAGCACTCCAAAAATTGATGGAGGGGCTCCAAAACGACATCGTTTTGTGTATCAATACAGTGCAGTTTTAGAGCCCCTCCATCAATTTTTGGAGTGCCAAAATCACTATCCTATAGGATATGGTAAAACATCATTTATGGTGTTATTAATAGCCCTCTGTAAATTTTTGGATACAGTTTGAAAGAATAACACCTTCGTGGACCTATTTTTCTGAGGTAAGTGTACATTGATTGTCGAGACGGACAGTGAAATTGAGCATTGATTGTCCAAATAACTTCAATTTCATTATTCAAAAGTGTTTTGAACGGTACAGATTTTAAAAGACTCTTTTATTCTTCTCTGAAAGAGTTCTTTTAAAATTCAGAACATTGATTGTCGAGACAGACAGTGAAATTGAGCGTTACGCGGTGGGGGAGCGATGAAACAGAAAACAAGTTCTGAAAGAAGATAACACAATCCGAAAGCATTCATTTCCTTTTAGCAAGGTTTTGTGTATACGACTCTCAAATGTAACTGTAAAAGTTAGAGGATTTGACTAGAAAAAAATACTCGTACTAAGTAGATTTGGTACTCCTATTTATTAATGATTTCAAAAGATAAGAATTGACTAATTCTTGAGAGGCAAATTTTACCGTTCACTAGGGAGACCCATTTATATTGGAATAAATCTCTATATGAATGGATCCACATGAGTGTAACAACAAGCCCCACAAGAATTTATCTCCCAGCGGATAAACAATCTATGCCCCCAAAAAGAGAACGAAAAAAAAAAAAGTGTTTCGAAGTCATTCCCATCATGCTTTGTTTCTAAATGTGTTGACCAACTATTCTTAACTGTCAAATTATGTAGGGAAAATGACCGGTCAGAGGTGTTGACGGGAAAAAATTTCAATATCATGGTCTGGAGTCTTCAATTTACCATTTGCATGACAGGAGGAAAAATATTGACAAATACATGGTGTGCCCACTTGAAATGTCTATTTGACCCTCTTTGACATCAGAGATCGTCGAACTCTATTTGACTTGGTCTATTTGAATAAATGTAATGGTCTTTTGAAATATATCATAAAGTCTTTTTGATTTTGTGACGTGCTCTTTTTTTGCCCAAAGAAGGTTCGTTCAAGTTGATTCGGAGATGACATTCGTCGAACTCTATTTGACTTGGTCTATTTCAATAAGTGTAATGGTCTTTTTCAATATAACATAAAGTCTGTTTCATTTTTTGACTTGCCCTTTTTTTGCTCAAAGAAGGTTAGTTCAGTTTGAATGGGAGATGATATTTACTGAACAAGATATCACTTGGTCTTTATCAACAAAAGTAATGGTCTATTTCAATATAATAAAAAGTCTTTTTCATGAATTGACTTGCCCCTTTTTGGCCTAGGAAAGGTTGAGTTGATCAGATTTATCGAACCCTATATGACTTGGTCTTTTTCAATTAACGTGATGGTCATTTTGAATATAACATAAAGTCTTTTTCATATTATGATATGCTCTTTTTTTGCTGAAAGAAGGGAAAGGGTTTTGATGTTATGACACCGTTTTATATTAAGGGCAAAATTGTCCCCACTGTTTCACCAGTGTTATGCTTACCATGTATTGATGATTAAAATTGAAGGCACCATGCATTTGTGGTTTCAGAACTGTACACCATGAAAGTGGTAAATAATCCCTTCGTCCTCCACTGTCCGGTCATTTTCCCAATTATGTAAATGAATTGTGTTCAGAAAGTGGCTTGAATGCTGATTTTTGCGCTCTATTTTTGTACGCATGCGGTCCACTTTTAATGTGAAATTACCAAGTGATTTTCTATGCAAAAATCCCATTAAACGGATCAAAACATTTGCAAAAAGAATCAAACAAGTTCACGACTGAAAACGATGGAGTATTCTGAGATGAAATTTCCATGTGTTTTTAAATTGGGATGATGAGAATTCATGCTTTCCCGATTATATCAAAAAAGCAATAAATCATAGCAATAGTAAGTATATCGTACATTTGTCATCCTAAATTGTGAAATTAATCATTCTAGTAATTTTTTTTTTGAACAGCATAAATTACTTTATTGATCTTTGAAAACAAAGGCCAAATTAAGCGCATAACCTAAATACAATAATTATTTCTTATACATTAGTATCTTTTTAATCATTGCTCAAATTGTGCAAACATGGTTAAACGACCCAAATTGATTTTATTCCTATTCGAATGAGTTCTCTAAAAAGCACTTTTTCCACGCATGATATTCCCCACGAAGCGAATCCTCAGGAGGTGCGTAAGAATTAAAATACCTGTCCCCTCTTCGCAATTCTGTTCATTTTATTTTTTTTCATTTTTGGTAATTCGGGATGTCTCGGGCCAATTTGTGCGCACATAAGACCAAGCGAATCCTGTGGAGGTGTGTAAGAAAGCTTGTGCGCACGGCACACTAATTTCTACACTCTCTCACATAACCGTTTCACATGCTTACGAAATTCTGTTTGTTTTGGTCATAGTTTTTATTTTTGTTCTTGATCGTCAAGACAAATGATTAGTCTTCAAAATTATTTGGCACGATCTTAATCAAAGTTCAAAAATAAAGTATAATCGCTATGTTCATTTAAATAACTTCTCCAGAATTTTTTTTTTCTCGTATGATATTTTTTTTCTCGTAAGAATAAAAATACCTGTGTAGGAGACAAACTTCTCTTGTAAAAATCCGCTGCAGCCTCCTGAGAATTCGTCACGCCGAGGCTCTCACTCGAGCACATCTTCGTCTCAACCAGACAGCTCTTGATGCTCGGCCAATTCTGGTCGTTCACGGCGTAGGTCTGCAGCCAATTCGAGTAGTCCCCGAGGCGGTACTCCTTGAACCCCCGGCCGGAGACTGCATTCCCCACGCCCTTGTTGGTCACGAGGATGGTGAACACGGTGGAGCATATCAGGCCGAGGATGAGGAGGAACATGAAGAAGAGGTAGACGTAGAGGAGGGAATTCACGCGGCAGCACGAGCCGAAGAGCCCCAGCAGGGAGACGACGAAGAGGGCCGCGCCGACGATGAGCAGGGGCTCCTGGAGGGTCTTCTGGCAGGCGGTGGAGGCGTGGTTGAGGTAGAGGAAGAAGGCACCGCCGAGGGCCGCGAGGGAGAGGAGGAGGGTCAGGATGTTTATGAAGCCGACGAAGCCGTTGCTCACGCGAGCCATGGTTGAACGACGATCGTCCCTCCGGTCTCTAGAGGGGGGAGGAAAACCCTAGGGACCTGATCGGAGAAGTTTTTTTGGATACAACGGTTATTCGTGGGGTAAGGAGGGATGGAGGGGGTGCTTCTTGTTTCTTGTGGAGAGAGAGAATCGGTGGAGAGAGAGAATAGGAGACTCGTGTGTGTTATGTTATGTTGTGAGGATTGTCGTAACTGCTCGTTTTGTATTTCAATATGAATAGGCAACGAACTACTACTTGCAATAACAGCGTGACAAGGGGTTGTCCAAGTTGGACGTGGATTTGAAGTCTGGTGGATGACGGACCCGAGGATGCTGTCAAGTACTCTCTGCTAAGCGGGTGTCGAGCGGTCCGTTTAGCTGTTCATTTTAGCAATTGACGGTTCGGATCTTGACCGAGTAATGACTGCCCCTCATGATGAATTAATTCACGGAGGGTCTAGACCAGTTTGTACAAGGGTTTGGAGTGCACTAATGTGTTACGGATGCAATGCGTCTTCGGCGGATTCCATCGAAACTTTATCGTCGTGGTGTGAGTTGTTTTGTAACGACCCTGATTTTTGGTCGTTAAAAATTTTAATTTTATTGTAATTGCTTTTAATTTCCAAAATTTGTCAAAATTACGTTTTTGCCCTTAAACTTTCGTTTATTTGCGCTTTGGCCTACTTAGCAAGCCTAACTAGCTTTTGACCATCTAGTTGAAGTAACTAAGCTAGGAAGCTATCTAGTTACTTTTCCCTAACCGCAAAATGACCGTTTTGGCTCTCTTTGACCTCTTGAACCTTTTTGACCCTAGGATTTTCTAAGTACTCCTTTATTATTTTTAATGGGATTTTGAACTAACTAACTACATGGGTACATATGTGTATATATATATTAGTACTTGGATGGTTAAAATATTACCTAGTGTATCATATGCCTATATATTAGTTTGTTGGGAAAATCCTAGCCTTTAAAGTCTACCTTTGATACTTAGTACAAAAAGTACTACTAATTTATTTGTATACTTGCATATATATACATATATATGTACCTTTTGAAAGCAAGAGAAGTGAGAGGGAGAGAGAGAGCCGAAATGGGAGAGAGAGAGGAGAGAGATTCGGTTGGGAGAGGAGAGAGGGAGAGAGATTTGATTGGTACTTGGCTTGATCTTCTAAAGTACTTCAAAATCCTTGGATGGTTATTCTTCCTAGCTAAGAAACCACCTCCATTAACCTCCAATGTACTTCTTTGATTTGTTTAACACAAAATCTTGTACCAATATCTTTCTTGCCCACCAAGAATCAATCCTAGCCATGCAAGTGTAAGATTCTCCCTTGATCTTTCATAATCTCATGACAAGTGTCAAATTGAGGAAAGGAGAGGGAAAGGGGGGCCGGCCTTGAGGGAGAAGGAGAGGGCATGCCTTGGCCTATAAATAGAAGCTCATTCCATGCATTTCAACTCACCCCTCAAGCATTTGCTCTTCCTTCTCTTTAGAAACCATTTCTGATTTTCCAGGCAGCCTACTGCCCCTTCGGAAATCCCCAGTTTTCTCCTGCTTAGAGTAGTTTTTAGGATCAACTTCCTTCGGGAAAGTTGTAGAACACTTCGAGAGCTTCAAGTTAGGCTCAAGAATCACCCCAATCGGTTAAGAAATGACCAAGTTATTGGCATCCGAAGTTCAGTAAAAATTCTGGATTTTTATTTCCTGACAGCTCACTGTCACTTCCTTTATACCCATTTTTCTCCAACCTAAAGTAGTTTCTAGGATTAACTTCCTTCACGAGAGTTGTAGAGGGTTTCGAGATCTTCGATTTCAACCCAAGAACGACTCTATTCGGCCAAAGATTGACCGAGTTACTGCCATCCAAAGTTCGGTCCAGATTCGCCAACTTCACCACCCGTCGAATTTTTTCAACCTTGCTTAATTCGGCCCCGACTAGTTTCGGATTAAGGTAGTTATCCTTACCTACTTTTCCAAGTATAAATTAGTCTTTCACCTTAATTCTATGTATTGTATAAATCGCATGTTGTTTGGAAGTTGCTTTGATCGTAAATAAAAAGTTGGAAATGCATGATGTGTGTTGTTTTGATTCAAGCATGCTATGTAGCTTAGATGATCTTGTTGTACTATTTCAAGGCTTGATTGAATGCATGATTGTATGAAAAGTCTTACACGCGGAGTCTTGTATGAGAACGTGACACGAAAACCGAGGAAGTAGAAACATGACACCTAGGGTGTGTTTGAAAAGGTTGAAATGTTTTGAAAACCGCAATGTGGCCGGACTTGCCATTGTGTGTGGTGTGTGTGTGTGTTCCAATGGGAATCCGAGATAACGGAACCATTGTGAGGTTGTGTGTGTTCCCATGGGATCCCGGCCCGGCGGAACCATGGTGAGGTATAGCTTGGTTATCCGCGGAGAGGAGCCAATGCAATTGTGTGCCAATGGGAACCCGGCGCGGCGGAACCGAGGTTGGGTGTGTGGCTTGGTTATCCGCGGTACGGAGCCAATGTCAAATGATTTTGAAAGGCTTGGTTATCCGCGGTACGGAGCCAATGCAAAGGATTTTGAAAAACGGTTTTGTAAATGGAAAACATTGACACAGTCTACGACGAGTCGCGTAGGAGAAATCGGGAAATCTTGGACACCAACGTTAGATAGTGAATGTGGACGTATTATCGTCATTTATGTGCTTTCTATGATCGTTTGTTGGTAAGCTATGGGTTAGCGGGTAAGGATTTCCTATTGAGCGTTGTAGCTCACGGTGTTGCCTTTTGGTGACCCTGGCATATTATATTGGTGGCGACGCCGGTATAATGTGTCAGACTTCATAGATGAGCAGGGCGAGATCTTCAGCTTGGAGGCGTGCGGAGCCGAGGAGCTGGCTAGGATGGAGAAGCAAGAGAAGCTGTAGATAGGAAACCCTAGTTATCCCTCTCTTTTGTAATATTGAACTCTTGTGAGAGTTTTTGTTGTAATAACGAGCTGGACTCGCTTCGTTTTTATAATAAAATGTTTATTTAACGTTCCCACAATTCGGGGCGTTACATGTTTAGTTTGTTGTATTTGCTGAGTTGATTATTTCAGGGGGAAAAAAATTAAATTGATCAACTATCATTAGTCTCATAATCGGAATAATATTTGTTACAAAAAGACAGATGGCGAGGATATTTTTAAAAATGACCGGTTGAAAAAATTTATCTTGATCGTGTCTCTATAATTGTCCCGATATTTATCAATATTTCTCTCTCGACAGCGTCAGTTTTAGGGTGTAAACAACCGATTAGGTTGAGTTTTGGTACAAATATAAAGTTCAGTGAATTGCACATTACGAACGCGTCAAGTCTCGACGAAGAAAGAAAAAACTGTGAGAAGTAAAAAGGAGAAAGGAAAGGAGGAGGTGTAAACCGAATTGTGGGATGGTGCGACGCAGTGGTGTGTGCAGCACAGTGCCGCACATCTCTGAGCCATCGAATCGTGCATCCGATAGCTCGGATCTCATCTCGGCAATGAACGACTGTCGATCGTTGGTTGCCAAGATGAGATCCGAGCCGTTGGATGCATAATCTGACAACTCGAAAGTGCGCAGCACGGTGATATGCACCTCACTGTACAGCACCAACCCGAAATCCGGGTAAACCTAGTAGAATAGACGAGATTTGAGGGTTTTTTTTAGAGAGAAGGGGAAGCGTATACTTCTTTTTTTTATCCGCTAAGGGGGATCATATACTTAAGGCTAAAAAATCTACACAGTATGAATGTCGGGGATGCAATAGATGTGATTTGTGTGTTAAAGACCAAACTAACATTTCTCTAATACTCTGGGGACTATTTGTAAAAACAATGCATGTAAACTTTCGCCTTTGACAAAAAAAATGTTTTGGCATTATCACCGCTCACATTAGTTGTTTATGTTATTTATTAGAATGATTTATGTCCATTTTCGTTATATTATTATATTCCAATTAGTTACTATATTATACACATAATTTTAAATGCTAACGGTTTGGATCGATTCAGATAGGGAACCGCAAGCATAAAATCTCTATCCAATTCATCTTGAACAATTTCCCTTTCTGAACCATGTCCTAACCAAGCTAGTACTACTAAAATCGGAACCGAACCGTCAGATTGGACTCAGGGCAGGATTTTGGACTGATGGTTTTTTCTCATCAATTATTATTCAAACACTTACACATACATTCACATCTTTTGATGAAGCCCACACACTGATGTGGACCCCAATGTGAATGTGAGTGAATTTGTGTAAATATTTGTGATGGTGGAATGATTGTTTTGCTCACTCTAAGGTCCATTCTCCTTCTCTATCTCTCTCTCTCACAAGATTTTACCCAAAGTAAATTTACTACTCCATCCGTCCTTATTTAATTGTCCACTACGTTTTTCGTGTATTTTCAATGGCTTATATCTCTCAATGTAGGTTACTAAAATATGCAATATGAATCTTATTTGATAGATCTCAATTTTTTCTATAAGATAATAATTTTAAAAATATGAAACATAATATACGTCGAAAGATATAAGCTGTTGTATTTAAAATTGTAGTGAACAATTAAACAGAGACAGAGGAAGTAGTATGTTATCGACACAGTAGTATTATATTTTGGGCTTCATACATCATCAAACGTTTTTAAATACTTGAAAAATGTTCACATTATTGGCCAAAACTTGATACACTGAAAATTACAGTAAAAAGTACTCTATCTGTCCGGATTTAATAGTCTTTTTTTGGAATTCGTGCAATTTTTCAATCGATTATATCTTATAATTTATAATATTTTATGTAATTTTAAAAATATTATCTTATAGGACTAATTGAGATCTACGAAATAAGATCAATATTTGATCAATTTAAAGATATAACTAATTTTTTATCTGGTTAGAATTAAACGAGGGACAATTAAATCCAAACGGAAGGAGTAAGTATATTCTCCTGGTCCCAAATAGTCGGTTCTACATTTGTTTACACTCTTTGGAATGTCCCAAAAAAATGTCCACCTTTGAAAAGTCAACAAGTATGAAAAAGTTGTAAGTAGTCCTAATTTGCAAAAAATTGACATCAAAGCTCCTTCAATTCTATTCCCATCGGATTCTAGTAAAGAGATGGGCCTTCTCGTCTGATCTCTGCATCAACAGGAATCCGGGAAAGCTCCTTCTTCCCCGGAGTCCCCAGCTGCCTAAAGCACGTAATTAAGTGACTTCCTTTAGTTGAATTAGACAACGAACAGGAGTTTTCCTATTGTAAATTCGTACGGAGCAATCAACAAATTCCGGCGAAATAGTAGAAGATTTACGTGACCAAATTTTCGTGTCCAAAAGATCTCTCTTCTTGGTTTTTTAGTAGTAAAGAGCAGAGAAGCTAGAGAGATGCTAGTATGTAGCACCGTTGAAGAGTTTTAATTTTGGTTGATCAAATGGGTGATGTTTAGGGATTTGGGGGGGTTGCTGTCCCTTCTGTGCTGTCCCGACCAAGGGAGTCCCGCTCCATTCTTGATGACGAGTTCTACAAAGTGAACGTTTTCGATCGTCGGAACAAAACCGGAGCGGGACTCCCTCAACCGGGACAGCAGCCCCCCAAGTCCGATATTTAGAAAGGTTATTCGTTGGTAACAAAATTGAGACCCCCTAGTAATCAGCAGTCACGTGGGATGCACTCGAGTACATCTTCGCTGAAAGACCATCAAGTGGTTTCTGAGATAGTACCATCGCCCCGCTTGACAGGAGCAAGAGATTTTGAAGCGAAATTTGAGTATTCCTTTTGTCTTATTTACAGTTTAATGCCTTAATGGCAAATGCTGCGCGTGAAGGCAGAAATTGCATGGGGCCATTGGCCTTGCTTGCTGGAACATTCCTTCTTTGTGTGTACCAATGCAATTTCTTCCACTCCTTATAATAGCAAACGCATTCAAAAAGACACTATTGCCCCTGGATTCTTTTTGTACGAGTGACACAGATTTTGCTCGCCAAGTGAACTGCAGAGCATTACCTACTTTCTTTTTTTTGCTAGAAAAATATATTTGTGATTCAAGAAGTTAAGATAAAAATTAAGTTTGCTCAAAATAAAAGGAATTTTACCCCCACAATAGCTCTATAGACCAGCATTTGTCTATTTTAGAAACTGGCCAGGTGAGAATATCATTTCCTACATGCCCGATGTCTAGATTAATTTTAAAAATGTTCTCGCTATGTTTTTCATCTTATCAAAAATTATTTAAAAGGCACATTTTTTTTCTTTTTTATTTATTTTTTATAATCGGATGTCCAGACAACGTTGATGCACCTCAACTATTTTTGGAGGCCTAAGGTAACAACCGGGCATAGCCTCCAATGGCCTCCGCAAGATTCAAACATGCGACTTTATAGTCAAGCATTTACTATTATTTTCTCATGCCTTCCTTGCCAACCCATTGGGGTTTAAAAACTATAATTCGGTGATCAAAATATAAGAAAATACCAAAAAAATTATATCGCAACAAATACTCTTAGGAAATTGACTTCTACACTCCCTTTTCTACCACATACACTCTTTTTTTTGTCCTTATTCATGTGAATTTATATTTTTACCCTTTCATAAATTTACTTTTTCACACATTAAGGGGTAATAGAGTAAATTCACACCAAATAAAGACAAAAAAAAAAAAGAATGTATGTGGTAAAAATGAGAGTGTAGAAGTCAATTTCCATACTCCTATTTTTGTTTTTATTCACTTTTGATATCAGGAACACGATTATCCATTTTCCCGATATTACTTTTGGGTCACTCTTCAGTAGAGGCCAATGGCATTGTTGTTAATTAGGCTGTAAACATAGTGGGATTGTGGCCTGTGGGAAAATTGCCCCTCCCCACCTTACAAGTGAAAAAAAAGTGAACAAAAGGAGAAAGGACTTGTAGTCTCGCAGTCTAGTCTCAGGTGATACTGTCGTGTTCTTGTGATTCCTTTTTCCTCCTCCTCCTCCTCCTCCTCCTCTCTCTCTCTCTCTCTCTCTCTCTCTCTCTCTCTCTCTAGCGCTATCACACACACACATACACTTCCCGACATGTCTGCACAGCAGGTGACTATCAGCGCTTTCTCTTTCTCTGTCTCTCTCGCTCGCTCTCATTTATATCTATTTGATGAACTTCTTTTGTAGATTGCAACGTCAGGTGTATATGATAAGCTTGTTTGATATATTTGCTCTCATTTCTAGGTTTTTCTGTTGGTGTTAGATTTGGGGTTCATGGGGTTGTTGTGGTGGGGCTGTGGTGGTCCGTTTGGTCGGAGCTAGGTGAACTGAGAGAGAGAGAGGATTTGATTCGGTATCTTTGCCTAGGAATTATATTACACGAGGCTATACACCCAATCTTAACTTTAGCTATGCAAGGGAGAAAAACTTGTACAGCAGAATCTCACCTCTGCAATCACGCCTTGAACACAACCAGTTGATGGGGAAGGACCATTGGTTGACCACGAAGGAGAGGAACATGTCCTTGTTGTAGACGGGCGGCGGACGAGGGGCTGGTGAGGCCGACGAGGTCGAGGACGGCGCCGATGAAGAGGTCAGCGAGGAGGGAGGTGGCGGAGATCGGGGGCAGAGGAGGAGGGAGATGGATCGAGATTTCTAGGGTTTTGAGAGCGGGGGAGGAAGGCCGGTTGGCCGGCCGTGTTGATGTCGAGGCCCGAGGGAGATGATGAACAGCAGTGGAGTACTTTATTCTTGTTTAATGGGAATAGATCGAGAAAAATTTCCCAGTAGAGAGAGGCTAGTGTAGTGTGAGAGATAAATATGGGTAGGTAAAGTAGAAAATGTATACATGCTCTCAGAGTTTGTTTTTTTTTCTTTTTTGATGCTTAATTTTCTCGAGATAAATATTCCAACTACTCGATTAACATTCATTTTTTTCTTTTTTGTCTTTTTGGATGAGGTACTCAACATTTTTTGTTGTGCAGGAATCTCATCCTCAGTCCTCGTTCTATGTGTTCAACCACTTCAGAATTCAACCGTGGATCCTCCAACACGCGTTCGAGCGGTGGAGGTAAAAAAAACTTAGTACATATCTCAAACACACCGCATTGTTTAGGTTTGATTTGACTCCTTGTTACCAATGTTCAAGCTGGGCTTGAGCTTGAGAACTTTTTGGAACTAATTGTTCAAGCTTGATTTGCATTTGAAGTTTTGTGTTCATGAGAAACTTGGCTTGGCTTGTGACATATGCAAGCCAATTGCGAGCTTCCAAGCGTGAGCTTTGGGTCATGAAGTTTCGAGTTTTTAGGAAGAACAATTATCTAGAAAAAATTAGTTACATAGAGTTTAAATGGAAGAAGAAAATATGGAATATGTTACCACTTAATTACCTCTCTAATCTTTGCCGAGAAAACCCTAACTAGAAGAATATGATAGCAGTCTCAAATTTGAGCAATAATGCTTTGTTTGGATTGGAATTTGAAAAAAAATTTGAAAAATAATAGGGGTAATAAGTGAAGAAAGATAGAGAAAGAAACGTTGAAAGTATGGAGAATCTAGGAGAAATCTAAGGGGAATTTTTTGAAAAATTCTTTTTAAGTTGCAAAGAGAACAAAGCATAAATCTTTTGAATTGCTACATGGAAGAATTATATACAATGTAATATAGCCCTATAGTTCCATATCTAACCTAGGAGGTTTCATTTTTGATGCAATACAACTACATAAAACTTGTGAAATATCTATATTGAACATAACTCGTATATCGTATTTTAGAATATTTATTAACGTACCCCTATATGTTCCTTATTTACAAAATGATCCCTTTGTTCACGAGCTTATCGAGCCAAACATCCGCTCAAGTTTGGCTTGAATTCATAAACAAATGGAAAAATTTGATTGAGCTTGGCTTATAGTTTTTATAAACAAATTTGACCAAGCCAAACTCGAGCCGAGCTCGAACTGTTTGGTTCGTTTAGCAGCCCTAGTAGTAGTTACAAACCTAGAACAAAACATAACAAGATTGCAAATACTATTAGTCTATAAGAACCTGAATATTTCATGCACAAAATCAAATCAGAACTCAATGCAAGACCGTGGGATATAAAATAATATTCCTAATTGCCGACATATGCTTAGTCAAAAGTCTTATTTTGCTTTGTCAAGGCCTTAGCTATTTAAACAACTTCGTGACCTCTTAAGCAGTCTTAAAGGAGTGGCTCCGGCCTCTCCTAGCACCTCCTCCACTCCCACCTCCTCTTGCACCGCCTTCATCCTCCTCGAGAGGAGCCTCCACTCCTAGCCAGAACTTTCTCGACCCCTTCTTTGCTTGTACTTCATCATTTCCAACTTCTTCTACAAACCTTTCAGCTACACTTTGTGGCAAGCAAACAAGATGGCTTAGTGTGGGAAGCTCTGACCTTGGAGAAGCATCCAAGAACTTGTTTACAGCCTCGGCATCCTGAAACCTCACCCTAACCATTCCACCTTTGTCCGCATCGTGCACCATTACAATTGTCGTTTTCTTGAACGGCGAAATTAGACCTTCTGACAACTCGGCATAATTGAGCCAATAGAATCGGCCGGGGATCCACTTCGAGGCAAGCCAAAACTCTCTCAACCCCTTCCTTGCTTGTACTTCATCATTTCTAACTTCTTCTGCAAACCTTTCAACTTCACTTTGCGGCAAGGAAACAAGATGCCTTAATGTGAGAAGCTTTGGCCTTGGGGAAGCATCCAAATACTTTTTGACAACCTCGATATCCAGAAATATCATCCTAACCATTCTGCGTTCTTCCACATCGTACACCATTACAATTGTCGTTTACTTGAATGACGAAATCAGACCATCCAACAGCTTGGCATAATTGATACGGTAGAATGGGCCAGGGATCCACTTCGAGTCTGGAGCTCCAATGGGCGGTGGTGGTCGGTTAGTAAACACCCGCTGCGGGGAACCGAAATCGAGGTCGTCGTCTCCTTCTTCCACAAGCCAAATTGTCCTATTGCTGCATCTCTCAACCCAATTCGGGCGCAACCTCTTGTCGAGGTGGCGCTCGGCAGTAGTAATGAGCACTTCTTGTCGCCGGTTTATCACGTGGTTTCCCATCAGATCCGGAAGGGACTTCACAATCTGGTATAGCTTTAAAAATTGGTTCACCAACTACTCAGTTGAGTAGCCTATCCACACCGTCGAATCAGTCATCTCAAGCACCTTCATACAAAAAGAGAGAAATTGTGAGAACGTAACATCAGTATGCTCAAGCTTGGCTTGAATTCATAAATTGTAATGGTGAGAAATTGTCATCGCAAGTATTCTGCAAATTTCTTGGTTTTTCGATCTCACAATTTCTCTCTTTTGTATGGAGGTGCTTGAGATAACTGATTCGATGGTGTGGATAGGCTACTCAAATGAGCAGTCGGTGAACCAATTTTTCAAGGTGTACTAGATTGTGAAATTCATTCCAGATCTGATGGGAAATCCCGTGATAAACCGGTGACAAGAAATGCTCATTACCACAGCCGAGCGCTTCCTTGATGAGAGGTTGAGCCCGAATTGGGTTGAAAGATGCGGCGATAGGACATTTTGGCTTGTGGAAGAAGACTACGACCTCCATTTCGGTTCCCCACAACAAGCGATTGTTGACCACCATCATCGCCCATTGGAGTTCCGGACTCAAAGTGGATCCCCGACCGATTCTACCGTATCGATTATGCCAAGCTGCTGGATGGTCTAATTTCGTCGTTCAAGCAAACGGCAATTGTAATAGTGTACGATGTGGAGGATTGCAGAATGGTTAGGATGATATTATTGGATGCTGAGGCTGTCAAAAATTATTTGAATGCTTCCCCAATGCCAGAACTTCCCACATTAAGGCATCTTATTTCCTTGCCGCAAAGTGCAGCTGAAAGGTTTGCAAAAGAAGTTGAAGATGATGAAGTACAAGCAATGAAGGGGTCGAGAGAGTTTTGGCTTGCCTCGAAGTGGATCCCCGGCCGATTCTATTGTCTCAATTATGCCAAGCTGCTAAAAGGTCTAATTTCGCCGTTAAAGAAAATGATAATTGTAATGGTGCACGATGCGGACAAAGGCGGAATGGTTAGGATGAGGTTTCCAGATGCCAAGGCTGTCAACAAGCTCTTGGATGCTTCTTCAAGGCCAGAGCTTCCCACACTAAGCCATCTTGTTTGCTTGCCACAAAGTGTAGCTGAAAGGTTCGCAGAAGAAGTTTTAGATGATGAAGATCAAGCAAGGAAGGGGTCGAGAGAGTTCTCACTAGGAGTGGAGACTCCTCTCGAGGAGGATGAAGAAGGTGCAAGAGGAGGTGCTAGGAGAGGTCGGAGCCACTCCTTTAGGACTGCGTAAGAGGTTGCAAAGCTGTTCAAATAGCTAAGGCATTTACAAAGCAAACTAAGACCTTTGACTAAGCATATGTTGGCAATTAGGAATATTATTTTATATACTAAGGTCTTGCATTGAGTTATTCATGTTCTTATAGACTAATAGTATTTGCAACTTGTTATGTTTTTTTCCTGGGTATGTAACTACTATTAGGGCTGCTAAACGAATTAAACAGTTCGAGTTTGGCTCGAATTTTGGCTTGTTCAAATTTGTTTATAAAAAATATAAGCCAAGTTCAATCATATTTTTCCGTTTGTTTATGAATTCAAGTCAAGCTTAAGCATACAGATGTTTGGCTCGATAAGTTTGTGAACAAATGGATCATTTTGTAAGTAAGGAACATATAGGGGTACGCTAATAAATATTCTAAAATATGATATATATATATATATATATATGAGTTACGTTCAATATAGATATTTCACAAGTTTTATAATAGTACCATTGCATCAAAAAAAAAACACCTCCTAGGTGGGATATGAAAATTTTAGGGCTATATTACATTGTATGTAATTCTTCCATGTAGCAATTCAAAAGATTTATTGAGCAAATTTGAGACTGCTATCATATTTTTCTAGCTAGGGTTTTCTCGACAAAGGTTAGAGAGGTAATTAAGTGGTAACATATTTCATCTTCCATTTAAACTCTATGTAACTTATTTTTTCTAGATAATTGTTCTTCCTAAAAGCTCGAAACTGCTTGGAAGCTCTAGATTGGCTTGCATATTTCACGAGCTAAGCTTCTCACGAATACAAAACTTCAAACGCATGCCAAGCTTGAACAATTAGTCCCAAAAAGTTACAAGCTCAAGCCAAGCTTGAACACTGATAACAAGGTGTCAAGCCAAGCCTGAACAATGTTGTGTTTGGCTTATTTGACTCGATTAGCACCCCTAACTACTACTACAAGTTTTGGCATTAATTACACTAGTCTTTGTTATTTGGTCCTTCCATTTATTCTTGTTTCTACTTTCTGTTCCGTAAATATGAACCTTTTAGCTCTCTCTCTCTCTCTCTCTCTCTCTCTCTCTCTCTCTCTCTCTCTCTCTCTCTCTCTCTCTGATTTGTGAATTTAGCAGGAGAGGCATTTAATTGATTGTTTCTCTCTCTCGTTGATTTGTGAATTTAGCAGGAGAGACATTTAATTGATTGTTTCTCTTACCGAAAGAGTGATTACAACTCTATAAACGACAAATTGATTGTTTCCCCTACCAAAAGAGTAATAACCAGTACCAATAAACTGATAAGACATTTAGGCTTCGTGTGATACGTGCGCGCATTAATTGTGGTGGGATTGATAATGAGATAAGATTAGGATTAAAATTGATAATAAGATTAGAGAAAAGCAGTGCACATGTTTCCAACCAAATCGAAGATGCTTTAAGCAAAAGGAGTATTAAAAAGATGCTTTACTAGAAATCATTGAATTGTATGCCTAAATGAAACCGAATTTACATAGGGTAGCTTAAACAATTTACCAATCCGCCCACAAACTAAAACTTATCGTTATATTGTGCTACTAAGCAATATTCAAAACCTGTAACACCGCTTCGATTGAAGACTTGTTTTCCTCTAAAAGAGCAAAATTAATAAATAGCAATACGTGCATGATTTCTCCTTCTTGTGAGCCTGTCAGGATTGGATTGTAGTCTAAATTTGTATTTAAGGTCTGCGTGCCTCAAATCTGATTTCGTATAGAGCGATTGTGTACGACCTAAGGGGTTCAGCCGATTTCATCATGTGTGGACTTGTTTATGTTTAAATCAACCGTTCCGGCTGCAACTGTGATGTTTGTTTTTCAAGATCCTGACCCGTGTTTTTGTATTGTTCTTTTGGAGCCTTAAAAGGGCCGTTTATGGTGTTTTCAGGTATGGAGAACTTGTTCGGGGTGCTTGATTAATCGATTTCTTGATCATAAGGATAGTGCATTCTCTGTTAGCAGCGTTTTTGGAAGAGACTTGTTTCACGCTGCTGTGAAGCTCATTGGAGGAATTTTGCAAGTCTTGGTGTGAGCAAGGCATCGGTGTGGCCTCCTGGAATGTCGGCGTTCATCTGTATCTAGTTGGGAATTGGATATCTCACCAAGATGGAGGCATCACTGTTTTAATTGAAGGTGAATTTTGCCAAAGTAGAGTTTGGTTTTAAGTTTTGTTCAATCTGGTTGTCTGTGTAACGGATAAGAGGCTTCGTTGATTCGAGAATTCTCGCCAAGGTGGAGATTGTTAACTCTCCACTCCTCTCATTCCTATCCGATTAGCACACCAAAGGGACTTGGTGTGGACAGCCAAACAATTCACTGTTCCTAGCCGGGCATGGAGTAAAGAGAGTGTCTGACGTGGGAAGAAATAGTGCTCCTCTTAGGCTATAAAAGGGACCTCTGGATTAGTAATTGGCATGAGAGAGAGAGAGAGAGAGAGAGAGAGAGAGAATCTCAATGTGAGTGAGATCTGTGAGGTTAGCAATGTGAGAGAATCAGAGTGAAGGGAGTTAGGAGAGAACTCACTTGTAAATCTTTTTTCTCTAGTTTAAATCAGTTGCTTTGATTGTACCTAAGTTTGGGGAACCATGTAAATATCTATCTTGTGTGTGTTTGATTTTGATCCTTGGGACACTACAGTACACGTCTTTACCTCAAGATGTCTCTTGAGATCTTTCAACTCAAGAATATTGCTCAACCCTTGGTGAAATATGTAGTTGGGAATGGCCAAAATACGTTTCTGTGGTTAGACTTTTGGCACCCTATCGATCCTCTGTTTCAGCATGCTTCAGCACTTCGGAAACAAGAGTGGTTTACAGTACGTATGGAAAGATCCCTTATTGCTCGGGTTTTCTCTATTATCTCTCATGGTAGGTTGGCATGGCCAGGAAATCATGAACGCTACTCCCACAGATTTGACTCCCCATACGAATGAGGATGATCGCGTGGTGTTGCTTCCATCAAGTTCTCAGGTGCAAACCTCCAAATCAGCATGGGAGGCTGTTAGAGTGGTGAAGCCAGTTGTCCCTTGGACCGGACAACTGGCTTGGTACTCTCAGCGTGCATATTCCTCGTTGGTCTTTTATTTTGTGGTTGGTGTGTCACGGCACGGTCGTTTATCAACCAAAGATAGGCTGGCTGCATGAGGGGTTAATGTTGAGGACTCTTGTGTGTTATGTTCTAGTTTTGAATCCCATAGTCACCTGTTTTTTGAGTGCCATTTCTCCAGTGCGGTTTGGAGATATTTCATGAAGCAGTGTGGTCATAATTCTTACCAGTGTATCTGGTCCAATACAGTAGAATAATAAGTCGGTTGAGGCTGTCATTTTGGGCATTGTTGTTGATATTCGTGCTTGTCTTATGGGGTGGACGCAGGTGCCAAATTCTGTTGAGAACAAGAGTTTGTGTAGAGTTTGGGGTATGCCTCAGAGATGGTGTTGTTCATAGTTTCTTCCTTTCTGTCGTATGTTTTCGGCACATCCCCTTTTGTTGATCTGTTGATTTGCTTCATTGTATAGTGCTCTCAAGTATTATTCACGTGGCATCCATGCATGAAGAAAATGCAAGCAGCTCAAGCCTAGAATGAGACATGTGGCAGCCATGCATTCAAGCAGCTCAATCCTAAAGCAGGACACATGGCAGCCTAAGCAGCTCAAATCTGAAGACATGCACTTGGTAGCCATGCATGGAATCGACAGAAGCACCTAAGACCTGGAACTTCTGCCTATAAATATACAAACCAGAATTGAGGACCTAAAAAAGGGTCCATGACCGTCAAGCCGAGTGCTTACTTAAGTTATCTTTCAATTATCATTTATTTTTCAGCAAAGTACTTTATTTTTAAGTCCAATGTAACCCAGCCTAGATTTTATTTCCCTTCATTTCATTGTACCCAAACTTTGTTAAACTGTTAACGAAGTTCGTTTACCTTTAATTGTTAAGTCCTACTTTTTTTTTTCCATTTTCCACAACAGTTGGAAAGTTTTAAGTCCTTTTTCGTTAAAGGCAAACCACGAACCAAATGCCAAAAAATGCCATGACACATTTTTCGCACAAAAAAACTGGCAAGACAGCAACTTCGGAGTCTAATCTTGAAAGACGGAGTACACGGATGGATCTTGAACATCTAGATAGTCAAGATCGACTACTCACAAGTGAAAAACGGAGTTGACACGGCTCAAGAATTGCAAAAACAGATTCTGGAATATTCCAAAGCTCCGAAGAATATTCTGCTGACTTGGCAGCCGCGTGTCAATGACATGGCAACCATAACTGACCCACCTATGTTATGGCAGGTGTCTGGACAGATGACTAGGTGCTGACTGAGCGACAACATGACGCAGACTGGATGGATGACGGGAGCTGGCTGGCCCAAAAGGACCAAAATAGAATAGAATAAAATAAACTAAATCCACGGAACTTAAGCATCCACTAGCAGCACGTCAGGAAAGGCAAATTGCATACTTGAACATGGAAACTATACTTGAAAAATGTCGCCCTAGAGTACCGGGTACGGTTGCTATATGGCAAAATACTAAACTTACTTATTTTAAGTACCCAGAAAAAAAATACAATATGAAAAACATAAGTTTCATAAGTGGAGGTGGGACGTAAATGAAGGCGACGTTTTCCTATAGCATGCTAGAATTACAAAAAACTTTGTCATACGTACCCTCGCCTTACCCCCATACCCAACTTTTTTAGGTTTTTTCTGTATCCCATACTTGCACCCGTACCCGTACCTGTGTTTCATTGCTGAAGTGGCCATGCTCCATGTAATATTGAAGAAACGACACTTACAAAAAAGCAAATAAAGTATGCATTTTAACATCAAGATGTATACATTAAGGTGCTTAATTCCCACAAAGCACAGAGACAGGAATGAGAGGTGGTATTAATCCATGCCAAACTTGGTGTCTTTACAAAACCACAATGATATTACAAAGATCTCAAAACTGAAATGCTTTCCACATTTCGCCAATGACTCAGGTCCTTGCGGGTTTGCATCAAGGTTCAATTTCAGATGTCCTTTTAACATGACTCATTTAAACCAGGCCAGAACCAACGACACAAAAATAACAGGAGGAAACAATCTGTTCCAATGGGTATGAGCAAGCTTAGGAATTAAGAGAGAAGACCGTATGTCACTCTCCGGCAGGAATCAAAAGCGGGCCTTCCTCTTGCGCGCTGTGTATTTCGTATCTGGAGGCACATGGTTTCCCTTTTTCCTCATCTGCTCTTTCTTCTTCAAAACCCAATCACGTCCTTTACCTTTCTTTGTTATTCGTTGCTTTTTCCTTGGTCTATGCCTGTCCGAGATGCAAACCTGCACGGTAGAAGGAAACTCGCTTATTTCCCACAGAAATAATTGGTCCAAGGAAGACGAAAAAGTCATTTGACAAAGTTGGTATTCAACTAGCAATAAGCAAAAACTACTTTCACAGCATTGATGGATATCCTCACAGTAACTGCTGAAACAAAAGCGGATAAGAGGGTATTGCGTAAGCACTCACTGTTTGATTCTCTTCATCTCCGCTGCTTTCATCTTCAGAGCAACTCTCTTCATCTTCACCTTTCGCTTTTGGAGTGGCTGTCATCAGGGATGGTGGACCACAAGTGAGCACAAGGTATTCCTTTCTCTTCTTTGTACTGTTACACAAGTGTTATTGAGTAAGTCATAACGGCACTAATACAAATCTCTATATGCGCCTTGCAAGTCTTCAAGATGTTTTATTTCCCAAGAGGCAGTCTTGGCCTCGTTTCAACAATATTTTTTCTCTACTAATTCTCGTCTTTGGCAAAGTTGTTCACACTAAACTAAAACAAGTTGTCTGACAATAGCCAAGTTGTATACAATTTGGGAAGAAATCTCCATGCTAAAGTTGATACCATAATTGCTCATCACTCTTGGCAATGGCCAAGATGTCGAAATGCTGTTACTAGGGACATATTGAGAGCCACCCCTCCTACCTTTATCCCCCATCCATCTCAAAAGGACACAGTTATTTGGAATCTCACACCTGATAACAAGTTCTCTATCAAGTCAGCTTGGAATGAAATTCGAAGGCAACATCATAAAGTTCACAGGTTTAAGCATTTGGTTTAAGCATTTTATATCTCGCTGGTCCATCATACTGTGGCTAGCAAATCTGGGGAGGCTTGCTACTAAGGATAGACTTCTTAAGTGGGGTATGGCTATGGACGTCCAGTGTGTGTTGTGTTCTACTGCTGTAGAAAACCATGCGCGCAGCGCACCTTTTCTTGCAATGTTCTTTCTCTTCTCAACTTTGGCAATCCTTGCAAAAAGACTTAAAGCCTGCTTGCCCATTCAATGGACTGCCCCAAATTATGGACTGGATGATTCTAGCCAACAAGGGTTCTCAGTTTTCCTTGCTATCAAAGGTTGCTCTGACTACTCTCCTGTACCATGTTTGGGAGAAAGGAATAACAGAATCTTTAAAGGCTATGGGGGTACTTCTCAACAGTTGGAGATCAAAGTGAGAACCGATATCCGAGCTTGTGTTAGCTCCTAGAGATGGAGATGGAGAGGAGTTAAAAAGTCAGGTCCTAACATGGCTCTTTGTTCCTTGTGGAATGTCCCTGCTAGAGTCTTTGGCAGCATGTAAATTTTTTTGTTTAGATGTTGTCTTGATTTGTGCTGTTCTTTTTTCAAGCTTTGCTTTATGTTTCTTTGTTTGGCCTTGTTTTGCTTGGGGTATGCCCCTGACTTGTGTAATTGGGTTTTCTAATACAATTTTACCTTACCCCGCAAAAAAAAAAAACCTGACCATATGTTGACGTCAAATATGGTTTAGAATCGGTGAATTGGCCATCCGAATCGGTCAATTGTCCAATTCACTTAAACTTTATGGAATTCATTTTTTACTCTTTTTTAACATTTTTGTTGTTGGAAAAGGGTTTAAGCTATTTTTCTAACGTCTTTAGTACTGTTATATGCCATTTTGTCTATATTTCTTTTCTCCTTATGTAGTATTATAGGTAATAAGAAAAAAGGACATTTATTACAAGGGCGGATAGAAAATGAGAAAGAGAAATGCAATACAACCACCCTATAGATTTGTTTTGTACTTCTAATTTTTTTCATGAAAAGGACCATAAGTAGGGTTCACGAATCATCAACTCTTGAAAGTCGCAATAGAAGCAGCTTACCTATTACTCCACATTATTATCAATTCATCATTTAGAAGAAGCTTTTTATTGATTTAGGTCTAAAACTTTCGTTATAGTACATATTATTGTTACCCTAATCAATAAACATATGCTTCCATGCATTATAGAAATCATAGACCAAATAGGAGCGATTCTCAATTCGAAAAAGGACCATTTCAATTCGCGATTTGAGAACGTAGTTGTCCTTGTTTCTAGTTTAGCAAAAACACCACCTTACCTGACATTACCAGCCTAATATATGTGTTTTAGACTCTTTAGTATGAACGGTCCAAAATTCGGACAACAAAATAACAGTCCAAACAAATCACCAAATTGACTGAATATCTTAGCTTCAATGTTGCCTCACCAAAGTCGAATAAAATAAATAGGGAACAAGTAGCTGGTGTCATACGGATAAAGCTGACAGATAATTCCAAAAATAAGTGATCCATAGACTCTTCATCGTCCACATGAAATACCATCAAGGATAAGGCTCCGTTCTTGAAAACTTTTATCTCTACTTTGTTTTGTGTGTTTTGTTAGTCTTTTTTGAATTTTTGTTAAATTCAAAAGATATTTTTTTGGATTAATCATCCGTCTCGACGAGAGGAGTCGAAAAGTAAAAAATTATGACAAAAAACAAAAAATATATATAGAAAATTAGTCTTAGGTCCATTATGCCAACTTCATAAGCCCACAAGTCCACCTATAAATTTTGTAAGGTCTCAAGTCCATTTTAGGGTACCTTAGAGAATGGTAGGGTACCCTACGGTTTAGGCACTTTCATAAAATTTTAGGGTGCACGTTTTAATTATTGGATAAAGTACCCTAGGGTAGGGTAGATTACCCTAGCGTAGGGTACCCTAGGGTTTAGGCATTTTTTTAGGGTTTTATGGGGCATTTTCCTATTATTGGGTTTTAATGGTTTAGACACTTTCATAGAGTTTAGGGTTTTAGGAACTTTCATAGCATACCCTAGAGTTTAGGTTGTGTGGACTTGTGGCTTTACAAAACTATTAGGTGGACTTGTGGGCTTATGAAATGTCTATAGTGGATCTGTCACTAAATCTCCCAAAAAAATATCACCAAAGACGAAAAAATACCAAACAACTATCTTTTTTGTCTAAAGTGTCATCTTTTATGAACTTTTTTCAACTAACGCTTCACATCTTTATACTTTTCTAATTCTTCTCGTTGAGACAAATTATTAATCCTAAAATTTACAACAAAAAGCTAAACAAAAAATTTCGAAAAGTAAAAAATGCCAAAAAAAGTTGAGAAAAAAGTTTACAAAAACACAGCCTACATGGGTTATTGAGTGTCACATATTATGAAACTGGATTCAATAGAATGGCTTTTATCCTCCCGTACTTGCAACCAAGTCTAGTCAATGTGCAACATTGCCACATGCATAGGCATTATGGGTTTAGTGCGTGATCTTTTTGTTTATATCAAAACTAACCGGTATACTCAGTTGTGTGAGTTGGTGCCATTGTAGCACCAAGACGCACTTTTCAAGAAATAACTGCAAGAATGTGACTGACATGGCATTTAGACCTAGCCAGAAGGTTAAGTTGTCACACTAAGGTCTTTCGAGGACACAGAGAAAAAGGAGGGAGATCTTAACCTTCTTGACTTGGGATGCATTTGTTTGACCACGCTGAAAGTCTGAATGCTGTCCTGGACCTCCTGGTTATAAAAGAGTAGCAAACCGAAATGATGTCTTTTACCAGCTCTTTTGGTTGAGTTCTTGCTGTACTTGGGGCGACAACTAATAGTATTGTGACACTTAGCAATACAGTTGGGGGCTGTCTTTCTAATGCCAACACGGTCATGAACACAACTAAATTATTGACTTTCATCTCAAAACCACCCATACTCTATTCACCTTGTTCTCATAAAGTCATACCTTGTCCCACTAGGTTGAGTACACAAAAGTTCAAGTTGGATTGGAATCAGTATCCCTACCAACCAGACATCAGTCACAAACACTAAAAAGTTTGTGCCCATACTAAGTTATCAAAGCTTACAATAGAAAGATATAAAACATGTTAGCTAACAAAGTTTAGGAGCCTGTTCCAAAAAACTTTGGGGCCAACAAAGAAGAAGTTTACTGGCTACTGGCTTTGAGTGCCGCGGCCCTACCCCAGTGTTTGAACTGAAAATTTCAGCAGCCCCTCTATTAACTCCTATTGTGATATATACTAGCAACGGTCTGTTAAAATTGAAAAGCTACCTAGGATCGATGAGAGGGTCATGTGGAAGAATGTAGAATGGGATCAAGGATAGTAACATTCCAATATCTGTTTGAAATCAGGTACACCAATATCAGATCCACAATCCTACTCGCTGTTCAACATGATCCTACTTGTGACCCTAATCCTAACATATTTGGAAATGGAAATGCTGGCTTTCTTTTCTTGGCTACTGCACTATCCAACATGATCCTACATGCCACCCTATGATCCTACTTATGATTCTGCAACAATAACCATGTGACACTTACTAAACCGTACATACAATCCCCACAATCCTATCATGAATTGATAACCATACAAAGACACTACAATAGAGACTGACAGGGATATCACCTCGTCAATGCACATATGTCTAAACCCATGCTACAGCCCAATACCTAAATTGCTGCGGGAAAAAAAAAAAAAGGAGCTTCTATAAAGCAAGGAATAAAAAGGCCTAACTTCCTAAGCAAGCCGTACTGAGAATTTTCCCAAGTAATTTTGTTGGCATCTGAGCATTCAAATATGAAGTTCATTCCTGCTTCAATGGAGCAAAAGATTGAAAAAAGAAAAAGAAGAACATTAGCGATTCAACTTACTCCTTAACTCGCAGGTTTTCAAAAGGGTGATGTTCATGCTTCAAATATGGACATCAAATGAACACCATTTCAATGTCTAATCCAATTCCCATACAAGTCACACTACATACCCAGGGTTCCCAATTACCAAAACAAGCATCATAAGCATTTCAGCATTAAATTCTGCATACCTGTGGGGATAGTCAACAACCACGCCACCAGCAAATCCAGCACGCATAGCAAAACCGAGTATCAACTCGCGCTGTGCAAGACTTTCCGGATATACTTGCAATACAGCCCTCGCTCCCCTTGCTAAACATCTGTATAATGAGCCAAAGAACGCCCTGCGAGAGATATTTTGGCAAACAAATTAGAAATGGTAGGCGATTAAAGCTTGCATTAGAGAGGTGCCAAATTCCAACGCGGGCGCCACCCTCATACATTACACGAACGCAAAGTAGAAGAAGACAGAAAAAACTTCAAACCAACTAATTTGAATAACACAGGAAGAAACGGAATAACATACTTCAATCTTAGCCGAGGTTCGTGGCAGGACTTGTCAGCATTGCAAAGCCACTGCTTAATCAAAACACAATATAAAGCATTAGCACTAACCAACAGGAAGTACCAAGCAATGGATGTCATTTCTAGCAAAAGTCATTGTTTCACTAAATACCAATGATCCAGATAGGGAAGCATAAATGCTAACATACAATCAAGCAAGTTCTGCACCCTTAAACTAGCAAGAAGTACTCATACAAGTTGCACGTTTATTATCCACATTGTACATACAAATACAGAATTACTACCACTAACAAATGTAGAAACGATTCCAGAATACAGAGTTGTATTCTTTGTAAGTTAAAGAGGCTTGAACTTGAGTCAATTTGTCGAGGAAAAGCGACCTAAGCCACAGGTGCACACCTTAAGGGACAAGTACCAAGTAACTTTTCCTCCTTAAATAGTTGAAATCATATTGATTTCGTGCACCAAATGGTCAGGTTACTAAGGCTATGAAAAGAGCTTTATGTTGAGACTCAAAAAGGCAGTCCGGGGCCTTAAAGCAGCATGCTTAAAGCTTGTTAGCTCTAATAAACCAGCACTTCATAGTGGTATGGCCTCCCAGGCCCAACTCCTACTTAATGACCGGACGCTTAGAAATATGTTCATTCGTTACACCCTTTAAGACGTAACTCACTCTTTCAATCACTTTTATAACTAGCCAACGGTGAATTATTGTGGTAAGCTGATTCAGTTGTCAAGGAAAAAGGTGTGAAGCTCAAAGATCAAGAAACCCAAATAGACATCAAACCAAAGAGAATTGTCAGTGTTTCAGCATTAGATGGATTGTGCCTAAGATAGACAAAATGTTGGAAAGATTTGTACTACCCCAAAATTAACTTGTAAACCCTACCTTCCACTTATATATACCCCCTCTAGAAACCACCAAATTAATCAAAAACGAATAAAGAAAAACAAAATTAGATAGAAAACAAAGTACTCCAAAAGTAAGCAATGGCCTCTTGGTTTTTTTTCCTAGTGATAAACATCTATTTACATACACTAAGACAAGAGTTAAGGACAGAAAACAGGGCCAAAGGATCTCAAGCCTCATACCACTCTCTAGCTATGTAAATTCAAACCTAGGTGGCAACTTTAAAAAGGGCCAGACAATGAACAAAAATAAAATACCAAAAATAAAAACAACACCAGAGAAAACAAACTCAAGCAAACTATCTGTTTACATTTTGATAATCAAAGTGATTAAGCAACTAAATCCCATCACTGTAATTACCCCAAAAAAATGTAAACATATAGCTTGCTTACTTTTGGAGTTTGTTTTCTCTCTGATTTTGTTTTTATTTTTGGTATTTTATTTTTGTTCGTGACTTCTCTGGCCCTTTTTAAAAGGTTTTGAATGGACATAGCTAGAGAGTGGTATTGGGCTTGAATTCCTTTGGCCTTGTTTTCTGTCCTTAACTCCTTGTCTTAGTGTACGTAAATAGATGTCTATCACTAGAAAAAAACCCAAGAGGCCATTGCTTACTTTTGGAGTACTTTATTTTCCATCTAATTTTCTTTTTTCTTTTTCTTTTTTCGTTTTTTGATTAATTTGGTGGTTTCTAGGGTGGGGTAAATATTATTGGAAGATAGTGACTTAGTTATTTTTTTGGTACAAATGCACGAGTAAATTTGATATTGGGGAGGTGGGAAAGATGGCTTTTGGGGGAATGTTGAGAAAAGGGAAAAAGTGGGAAGTAGGGTTTACAAGTTAATCTCCTTAAAGTAGAATATTGTCATGACTTACGACAATTGAACATTGTCCTTGAATACGCAACAACCCTCTAAAGCATTGGATAGATTTGCCTAAAGCATTTGATGCACTTATTGACACAAAATGTGCACAAACCAAGGGAATACCAGCAACCAATGGTCACCATGCAAATTGTAATGGCCATGTACATACATTCTAACGTGGTTACAAAAATCGACGAACCGAAAAAAACCCGAAAAAACCGACTGATCGGTTTGGTTTTTGGTCAAGGTGATGGCGGAATTTTTCCGAACTGGTCTCGGTTTCCTGGACTTTTTGCCGAACCGAACCGACTATATATTTTACATATATACACTTTAATTAAAGTGAATTTTATATTTCGGGCAGACTAAAATCCCTGAACGGACCGATCCCACCCCGAACCGAACCGAACTCAACTCAAGTCGGGATCAGTCCTGGAAATATTTGAACCGAATCGAAATCACCCCTAATACATTCTAAAATGTATCAAGCCACCCATGGGCGACAGAAACTGACCCAATTACCACCAGAACCAAATAATTCATCCGTGGTAATAAAAGTCGAGCTAAAGCATTGATTGTCCCTCTTAGAACTTGTCCCACATTGGTTAATTATAACCTCCAAAACTAGTATATGAGCATGAGCAGCCTCTCCACTCATTGTCAATTGGTTTTGAGTTAGATCCTTTAGCATGGTATCAGAACTAGACTTTCGAAACTTTTGGACAAGACTCTCCTGATCAATTGCCCCGTTGTTTGTGCCATAAGTGCACTTTGTTTCATTATGATCCAAATGTCATGGATCCTTCGTTAACCACCGTATGTGCGGGTTAGGGGTCACACGTGTAGGGGAGTGTTAGAGCTCGTCCTTAGTAGCAGGATTCTTCTAAAATGGGTGCACTCCCAAGACGGGAGCGCGAATCGGCGCTCCCAAGATGGGAGCTTGACGGGAGCTCGCTCGGGAGGTCGCTCCCAACTAACATGGGAGCTTATTGGATGGTTAAGGCAACTATTCTCTTATTCTTAAGGGAGGTATGCCATTGTGGAAATAAAAATATGAAAATCTTATCACTCAAGAAGTTTGGCAAATTGAAAATATCTAACTTCCTATTCTCATAAGTAATCATTTTTCCTTCAATGGTTAAGTATTTAAAGATACTTTATATACGTATTTATATGAAATCTATATACGCTTCTTAGGCGCTCCCAACCTTAGGAGCTTCTAGGTGCCTCCGCTCCCGCTCCCGCTTCGTGCTACTAAGAGCTCATCCCATATTGGTTAATTATAACCTCCAAAACTAATCCATGAACCTTGGCGACCTCTCCACTCATTGCCAATTGGCTTTGAGTTGGATTCTTTAACAGTCCCTTTCTGTGTTGAGTAGTCAAAAGGACATCCATACATAGGAGATTCTACTTGGATGCAGACATACACAATGCCATGACAATGTAAGCTCTATAGTATTTCCAATACCTCCTTCGAGGCCTAATTGTACATCCTTCGGCCATCCAATATATTACACTTACAGGAACAAAGATGGTGTTATGTTTTATTTGAAAATGAGAAGTATACCAGAAAAAATGAAAGATGATCATCTTTTTATCGAACACTTGTCTTAGAATTAATATATATATATATATATATATCTTACACCATGGACAGAAAATTTCCCTCTACGGAGCCAAGTCGTGTAACCAAGTAATTTCACATCAAGCTAAGGGCATGAAAAGGAAGCAAGTCAAGATGACTAAACCATAGATAATATGCAAATTTCTTTTAATCGACAACAAAGAAACGGTATTAGAAAATGGCCCTCGGGTGCATCACACTTGTACTACCAAGCAAAGAGACTATGAAAGAAAACAAAATGAAAAAGTGCAAAAGATAAACTCAAAACAAACATCTTCTGTAAAGCTTCAATGTATGCCCACTTCGTAAAAGGACCTTTCTCATTCTCTTCTTACTACATCCAAATAAGGAACTCTTTTCTACACATTCTTGATATGAATATGATTCAACATTTCCAAACCAATAATATGAGTGTTGGTGTACTTTGCTGAGAAGATTTGCAAGATGAAAGAAGATGCAAACAAATAACACCCGATTATATTTTACAAAACACAAAAGTACCAATAGACCATGCAAGAGAATAGAAAAATCCCTAAGTCAAAGATTGAAAACAAACACAAACCTGAACGGCTGAAATACTAATGGCACCATCAATAACTCCATTTCGCATCCCCAAGCCCTACAAAATATCCAACCAAAAACTCTAATTCCTCATAAAATAGTATCACTGAGGGTGAAACCCCATATTAGATGTTATTTGCATGTGTTGTTGTGAAAGCATCACCAACAAACTCCGGATCACTTCATATATTTGTAGAACAATACGCCACATGCCTCCTAGGACCATGCATCTTGAATCCCAACTATTAAAATAAGATTCCCTAAGTTTATTATCTTTTCAGTTAATAAAAGGGACCCAATCCCATCAATCTACACAATTTCAAGTTTTATTCATATATTAACTACTGAAAAATGAATACAAGATATTGTAAACTGGAATCTATTTCCCAAATATTTAACGTCGAAGTAGAACGAGACGGCACGGCTAGTTCAACTCCCAAAAATCAGCCTATCCACTAAAAGAGATGGCACGGCTAGGCAGCTGTCAGAAACTATCATAAGCAGGGGTCTCGTTCATTGTGTAAAACCTACAAAATTTACATAGTATGATGCCTTTCATTTGGTAAACCTGTTAGCAAACAACAAATGAATGCCATTAATCTAAATTTCAACTCTACATACGTCCTCCTCCTGTACTCAATCCTTTATGGAGTAAATAGTACTAGCACAGAATAGGAAATTCTTCTTGCAGAAATCAATGATTAACAGTCTCTTTAGCCTAACCTGGGTTGCATTGTGTAGAGGTACTTAGCTTCAACTATGAAGCACGGAAACGCCTAACTAGTCACCATATATGTGTCTGTCAGACAAGTACGGGGCACGTGATGCAAACCAAATCAGTGATAAATTTCATAAGAGAGATCATCCCAAAATGGGATACAAAGAGACTAAGCTCTCAATATTCTTTAATCAATATATCAACAAACCTAATGTGGACATTGAACACCTATTTGTATACTCAATACCCTATACGCACTTGTGGACACCAAAATGACACAAAGACCCTCAATCTTACTGCAAGAGCGCGGGCATAACTAACTGGGACACGCCAAAATATATACTTCACAGACACCATTGGGACAGCCTAGACACATTATTTTTTATTAGTTCTTTATGATTGGACACGTATGACGCAGTCTGAACAGGTGTACCATCATTTAGATACAATGGGACATGTTTTAAAATATAACAAAGTTATTTCGTGGTTAGATGGTACTATTGCAGCATTAAGGGTAGACTGTGGGAGGAAAAACGAAGACTGCTACACAACGAGATGACCGGAAGCCCAAATCTCACGAATGTCTTCTCCTCTCTGTCTTCGGCTCTTTTCCCCATCTCTCTCGCTCAGTCTCGTCGACAATGTTCTAAGGCCCTAGATCTAGCACCAGCAACAGATCTTGACCTCAATTAGCTAAGGGCACACAGCTCAGTACCTTTTGGATCATCTTAAATACTTAATCTTAATCATTAAATATAGTGCAGTTCCATCTTTGGTTGTTTAGGAGATGATACTCATGTCATGCATCGCAAACAACTAACAGAAAAATAATTATGTTCTACATCCACGCCATAATCGTATCCTAATTAGGTAGAAATTGTAGTGTAAGGATAAATTTGCATGTGTGTATCAGTGCTCATGTCTCTGTACTTCTAAGATCTACATACTTAAAAGTAGAGCTGGCAAATGGGCGGGTTGAAATGGGACATGGGTTGAATATGGGCACGTTGAATATGGGTCAATAGGAGGCAGGTTGAGATGGGTCGGGTAGACTATGGGTCAAGTCATACCCAAACCCACCCGACCCGTTTTACCCCTTTTTTTTTTTTTTAAACGTAATTTAGTGAGGTTTTTTTGGGCAATTTTAGTACATTTTCTGGGGTTAGAGTATCAATTTATTGTAGTAGTCGTTGACTTTAATTGGATGAGGAATGGAAATTAAATTGGGTCACGTCAACCTATTTGTTGTGTGGTTACAATTCTTTTTCTTTTGAATCCGTAAAAGGTTGACATTTTCAAAACTGTACAATTGTGTTCGGAGCCGTTCGAGGCATGTGGATATATGTGCATCAAGCAGTTTGAACACAACATTGTCCGGAGTTGTGTTTGTAAAGTTTTTTCCCTTGCTAATTTTGGTTCGAACACAGCATTGTCCGGAGTTGTGTTTGTAAAGTGTTGTCCCCTTAATTGCTGATGACCCCAACACTTATATGCTCCACTAAACTGAAATATGTGGTCTCAACCAATTTGAAATTTCAGAATCATCGTGCCAGGAGCGCTGTTATGGTGGCTGCTGCCCCCGTTTAATTTTTTTGACAAGAATTTGAAAGAAAGGGGAGGAGAGAGAATTGGCTGGTAAGTTTGCTGGGGGGAGAGAGAGAGAGGAGAGTGAGGGTCGGGAAGGAAATCGGAAAGAGAGAAGGGTATGGAAGGGGAAGATGGGTGTGGAGAGAAATGGATGGGATGGTAACTAATTGGAAAGCCCTGATAGAAGAATGGATGAGTTTTTTTAAGTTGGACCCATTTTCAACCCATTACAAACCCATTTAAACCCATAAAATCAATGGGTTTATTAAGTTGGCCCAATTAAAACCCATATTTAAATATGGGTGTGTTTGGGTTAATTATAAATGGATGGGTTTGGGTGAAACCGTATTACTGGACCCAAATTGCCACCTCTACTTAAAAGTGTACAAATCAAAGCAATGAAGTAGCTACCTGACCCATGTCACCAAGTATAAGATCACCTTCAACTTCACGCTCCAATGCAACATCTAGATTTGAAACTTACATTACTACACAAACTTGGGGAATAAAGAAATGAAAGAAAAATGAGTAAATCCAGAAACTTGAGACTAACTTAAATCCATGAATTCGCATACCAAGCATTGACTCTGAGATATCTAAACCAATCCATTGGTGTCCATTTTCAGATAATGTCTCTCCGCTAAGTCCTGAACCGCAACCTGCAAAACACAAAACATTTATCTGTCTAAGTTCTGTTAAGACTTTAGCTAAATATCACAAGAAAAAGAGCAAGCATGTGGAGCTTGCTAAAAAACTTGAGAAAGTAGAGGCATATGAAAACTAATAGGACTGAAGTTTAAACAAAAAAAAAAAAAAAAGAGCATCACTTTTCTGTTGAAACTGATTGTCCATGTCATTGCTCATCGAGTCAATATCGTGATTCGTGACATAAAGAACCAAGCCCAATTCAACACCCAAGATGGGTTTGTTCTGCTTCCTTTTTTTTTTTTCTTTTTTTTAACAGAAATATGGGGAAGTTAATGATGCAATTTTAGCAAAATGTCTTGTAAAATAGTGCAATTTTCTTTTCCTTCAACCTCTTTTGCTCTCTTATAGAATCGAATAAAACCTAAAAGGAACAACCCAAATAAGTTCCAAGCAATCCAACAAGTGTCACAAAAATTGAACTAGTAAAAAGTAACTTCCTTGGGTAATCAATTCTGGTAAAGACTTCGATGGACAGAGATGGAAAAAGCAATTACCAATGTCAAGAAGTAATCTGGGGACACCATCATGGGGCAAAGCAAGAAGCTCCACAGCTCTCTCCGAAAGTTTCGCCTACCGAAGGAATAAAGCAAAAAACGAAAGAACCATACGTAAACATACGACATACGTGAATATGAATATACATACCGGCGTTTGGGTGTGAGTAAGTACCTGAATTTCGATGATACGCGAGGAGGAAGTGTATTTGCGAGCTTCTACATCGTTGTAGAAGATCTCCGGAGGCGCTTGTACCTCTGGCCTCGACATCCCCACAATTCCCACGCGAGCGCGGGCGAGAGAAAGAGGGCAGAAGGCAGGTTCGGTCGGTGGGAAGAATAGGCGAGGAAACCCTAAACCCCTCGACCCACCGTGACTGTTTTCGGGTTGAATAAGCTAGCGAGCAGGTCGAGAGTTGGCCAGCCAACCGTTCGGCTCGGTTGAGTTTGCAAAATACTAATTCAGAGTCCGTTCCAGATTTTTAAATAAGTAAAAATAAGGATTTATTTTGAAGTTTAAAAGTGATAGAATTACAAAAATAATTTTTCAGTTTTTTGCAAGGTTCTATCAAAATTGAGATTTATCAAATAAGATTCATATAACATATATTTTTATTTTAGTAAGCCTATTATTTTTAACTTTAAAATTATAAATAAGTATTTATTTTTTAAGGGGGGAAAGCGAAATACACTCTAACACCATTTGTATGGTGAGAAAGAGGGATTATTTCTCTTCGAATTTCACTACTCCTATTTTTTTTGAGATTGGGTGAGAGAAAAGATCAACAAATACTTTTTTTTTTTTGCTACTTTTCTTCCTATTTCTAATCAAAATGTTCAATTCAAATGAATAATTTCTTAAGAAATTATAACCATTTCTTTTTTTTCCCTTGTGAAATCAATCCATTCAAAGGAGCTCAACGAGTCAAACTCAAAACTCAAGTTAGTTAATATAATTTGCTTAGGCTCAAATATTTAGACTTGATTCGAGTTCAAGGACCGGAACTCACATCTCTAGAAATTAGTTTTGCAAATTTTGAAATTGTAGATTCTTAGAATCAGTTTGGAGTGTTTGCTGAATAATTATAGACAACAGATTCTCACATTCCACATATTTTGAAAAGCTTAAAAAAGAATTTTAGTTCCGAAAATCTCAAAACTGAGTTTGGTAGCGTATAGAGTTTTTCCGATTAGATATTTGTACAAATTGAATTTTCAGCTTTTAACGGCAAATACTACCTTGCTTTTAGTGCACCTTAATCATAATTCCACTGCTATGTTAAACGTTCTTATCTTCTCCTCCTTCTAAAATATAGAATCATTCATCCAACGGAATCTGGAATTAGAATATAAAAATCAGTATCTACATCTATCACAAATAGGACAACAAAATTTAAACACCCATATACTTAAAGGCCTCGTTTGATAAGTGAGTAAGTTGTGATGGGATTAGTAATGAGATGAGATTAGGATTGAGATTGATAATAAGGTGGGATTTCTAATGAGAAGGTCAATCCTATGTGCATGTTTGTTTTGCACGGGATTAATAGGGAGGATTGTTATTTGCCTGTTTGTTTTACATAGGATATGATTGGATTGAAAGTATCCATTTCCATTTTTACCCTTATACATACAAGGGTTATAAAAAATATCCGATTATTATAAAAATGCTCCATCTTTAAATAAAATATGGAGAAACAAACAAAGAATAAAATTTAAAAATTATTAACCCAAAAATCTGGTACTATTATTTTCATTACTTTAACCAGCTATTTTCTTTTCTTTTTTCTTCTCATATTGCATATTATTTTCTATCATTTCTATTTAAAACTAAGTACGAGAAAATTGTTTAACTTTTTTTTTATTTTCTTTGTACGCGATTTTGTTTTAAAGTTGGATGAGATCGGATTACGACCATAATTTTCTCAATGACCCTCAACCATATAATTAAAATAGAATTCATTAATTGTTCCAGATTTTATTTATTTTTCTTTTTTTCATCAAACAATATTATTTTAGTTGAGGTTTGCTTGCTTAAGAAGAAGATACGTTATCAAAACAACAATGATATGACCACCGCACACGCAGCACATCTACGAATTCAGGAAACATACTTACCGATATCTGTTGGAGATAGGGCCTTATAAAATATTGTTTTGAAATTTATGAATATTTTTCTATATTTTTGTGGAACCCGAAGTGGACCCAATAGGCGTGAGGTGCTCGTGCGGTATGGTGACTCTAGACATCTAGTTATAAAAAATAACATGGGCAATGAGGTAATTTGGCATTAGAAACCATGCGATAGGATTACTAATACTTAGTCCAACATAGTATTGTGAATCCCATGTAAGTGTGGAATTGCTAATCCCTTGTGATTACTAATCCTTCCCTCCTTTGTGCAACTAAAATAAAGTATTAATCACCCCACAGGATTAATAATCCCAACCCAAAGGCCTTACACACTTATCAAACGTACCCAAATAGTAAACACCCACTTGACACTTACCCAACATATATTCACAAAATGGCAATAAATGAAATTGACAAGTATCCATGAAATTGTTCATAAAAGGACAATAAACAAATCAAATATACGTAAATACTACGTCCTTGTAAGTTGTAAGGTCTGTTTCTCTATTTCTTGTGCCCACAAATTCTGCAATAAATTTACACAATCTAAAGTCCAGCTATGCCGCAATCCAATATTAAGGGGTGTTTTTACTAAAAAAAAAAATACTAAAAATTTAAAGGATTTTACAGTCTCGTTTCTATTAAAAAAAATTCATTATTTTATCATTCCGTTTTCACTAAAACAATTTATCAACAAAAGCTCTTTTTGTTACAGTAACTCTACTCACAAGCTCATCAATTTATTGACTACCAGAAGCAATTTGACATTTCTTAACAATTTATTTACTATCAAAAATGCATAACAACTTATCAACCACAAATAAAATTTACAATTTTTTACTATTGAAAACACCCCTGAATGGATGGATGGGGATTTCACGCCAACTGCAATCAAAAGTCGTGATTTTCCAGTTTTCTACGGCAGAGAGAAAGAAAACCAATAGGCTGGCTGGGATGCCGATGCACTACCGCCCTCTCTCGCTCGCTCTCTCTCTTCCCCCATCTCTCTCTCTCACATTTGGGATTTGGCAGTAATTTTTATTGGAAATTGTGTTTTGTAGTACTATAGTCTATAGATACTATAATATAATAAAAGGTATTGTTGAATGAATCAACATAATTATTCAAACCAATTGGGTTTGAATACAGTAAGTTCACGCTACTTTTCCGTTGTAATTTATTTATCCCAGTTATATTATAAAAAAATTACTCTGTTATATTTTTAAATTAATAATAAATTTTATATCTAATATAAATTTTATTTGATAGATCTCGATTTGTTCTTTAGTATAATATTTTTGAAATTACTTAGTAGAATATTATACATTACAAGATATAATCAATTAAAAAGTGGCACGAACTTTAAAAAAGGACAATTGAATTAGGACGGAGGGAATATATTTTTTGACTTTGGTATTTTTTTTACTATAATGTATTTTTCGTAATTGTTGTTTAGTTTTTGTCGTTATTTCGAAACTAATTGTTTGTCTCGCTAACAAAAATCGAAAAAGTATGAAAATGAGGACTGAAATTGAAAGAAATTCATATAAAATGTCACTGTACATAAAAAACATTAATTGCTTGATAAAATTTCGTGTTATAGTGAATTTTTTATTCCTTTCATGCAAAGGAATGAGTAATTTAAAAAATAAAACATGAATTCAACAAAAACTCAAATTTTAAAAAGACAAACAAAAATACTGCAATGAAAAATACAAAACAAAAAATATCTAGCATAAACTCACCCTTAATTATCACCCGGGTTTAAGATCAATACTTGAGTTCTACTTTTTTAAACATAATAATAGTAAGTTTTAAGCTCTTTTTGTTTGGTATAAAGTACGGGCTGCTGATTTTGCCACTCTCTTTTTTATTAACGTCACTCCCCTTTAAGTGTATTTTTGGTGCAAAAGTACACTTACAATGAATGATGTTAACAAAAGAGGGAGTGACAAAATCATTTTCAAAATATAAGAGGCAACTATATTAGATTCTTAGCTATAATATAATGGGAATGATTTTGTCACCTTTTTTTTTTGTTAACGTCGTTTCCCTGTAAGTATATTTTTTTATGTTAAAATATATTTGCAGAGAAGTGACGTTAACAAAAAAGAGAGTGACAAAATCAACAGCCTAATATAAAAGTATTAGATTTGGTTTGAACAATATTTTTAATAGTGCTAGATTAACATATCGAGTCCTTCTACCACCTCCGACGGTGGGTTTATCGATTCTGCACTGACGATCATGCGGGGCCCATTCCAAATTTCGCATAGAAAATTCGAGCCGTGTAATATTTTTTTAAAATAAACTAAGTAGACCCGTGAAAAATCAGTTTAATCTGATATGTGTAGATACTTAAAAATTTTGAGCTGATTTTTTATGGGCACATTCAGAGTTTTTTTTTTTTTTTTTTAAATTATGAATGGCTAGGATATTTTCATGCGGTGCATTGATTTGATTTTTCACGGATCCACTTAATTTATTTTAAAAAATATTTTTAGAATTTTCGGTATGAGACCCGAATTGGGCCTCGCGTAGTCGTCGGAAGAGAATCGGTAACGCCACCGACGGCGGCCCTTTTGCGTAACATATCGTATAATTGTGGCTAATGGTAATAGCTTAATACAACGTGATGAGGCATGGCCCCGGTTCCACGCAATTCAATAGTCTTTTTAAGATCCATTGACTGACGTGAGAATTTCACGATCAGTCTCTGTCAATTTCTTACTCAAGGAGAAATTCCAGAGAGAGAGAGCAGACCACCAGGGGAGGAAGATGGGCTGCTCGTTCTCGGGACTGAACGCGCTCTACGACGCCACCAACAGCGGCAAGGACGTCTGGATCAATGAGAATCGCTACAGAATCATCAGGCAGCTGGGCGAAGGTGGATTCGCCTACGTCTACCTCGTCAAGATGCTCCCCATCGCATCCTCTCATCCCTCTTCTGCTGCCCCCAAGAAATTCAAGGACCCTTCTCACGTCTCAGGTCGCATCCTCTCTCTCTCTCTCTCTCTCTCTCTCTCTCTCTCTCTCTGCAAAACTGCATTGCTCTTCTGATTGATTTTCTTCCTAATCAGAATTGGTACATCGATTATAATGTTGGGATCAATGTAAGATTTTGATCCTCTGGCTTTAATTGGGTTCCCTGCAAGTAGATGGTGGGATTGGGCCCAGGATTAGTCGAGTCGAGCTGTGCGAAAGATGGTCTGGACAACTGAGTTATAAAAAGATTTTGCACCTCGATTGGTGGAATTACGTGTTTGTTTTGTGGAATTTTGTTCATGATTCAACAAATTGGTCAAAATGTCGATTTTCTGGGAGGTGGGCCTGGTTCATTTCTCAAGAAATATAATGGGATCTTTGTGTTTGTTGGAAAAATATGTGCCTTTGAGAATTGGGTTGTTTTGATGCTTCTCCTCTCTCTCTGGATTGCTCTTCCGACTGATTGGATTCTGAATCTGAATTGGTAAAATGCCTGGATTTGGGCATCAACAGTGTTGTTTGGTCGGAATTTCAATCTCAACACTGTATGCAATGCAATCAAATAAAGAGACGGAAAAAAAATGAATGGGTACCTTTGAAGTTCTGGGAAGTGGGTCTCTGATTCATTTCTCGAAAAGTTTCGTGGTTTGTTTGTGTTTACAATGAAGATGTTCCTGAACCCTTTTGCAAATCGGGCTGTCTTGATTAGTAGATGTCGTGCGTATTGCCTGTTTCAAGTTGACATATCTGCAGTGCAGCAGTAGTATTGTTTGAATCATGCGGTCATTTTGTCAAATGGAAATCTACAATGGTTTCAGCATTTGGTTGATGGAGAAAGAAAAAGATTATCTAACCTTTCTTTTCATATCGATGGATTTGATACGCAGATGATGGAACTTATGCAATGAAGAAAATCCTTATTCAGAACAGCGACCAGTTAGAGGTGGTGAGGGAGGAGATCCGTGTGTCATCTTTGTTTAGCCATCCCAATCTGCTTCCACTTATTGATCATGCTATAATCTCAATTAAGGTGATCATTGAACTGAACTACTTTTGTATTCATTTTTACAACTGCTTTGAATCTCTTGGTTTTTGCTCTCGCCATTGTGGAGATTGCTGTTGTCGGTTATTTACGCCTTCAGATGGAATTGCCCTTCCATTTTCTGAGGAGAGATTGGGGTTTAAATCCCGGTTATGTCTTTTCTGAGCAAAAGGGCAATTTACGGTTGGTTTGGGCACTTGTGATTCCTTTAGGACGAATTGAACCCCAAAACTTTGTCAACACTAACAAGATAAACCAAATGTCCGCGTTAGTTTTGTTCTTAATTTCAATGAATTTTTTTTTCTTATCATATCATTGTCGATTGGAGTGTTTTTTTGTTGAAGCAGTGTTCAATAGTTGCCCCACTGATATTATTTCCTGGCTCCTCCACTAATTGTGCCATCATCCTCAAAGGTATTGCAGAAAACACTGCTTTTTATCCTGATGCTCTGCCCTATTTCTTGCCATTCACTTATTTGGGAAAAAGTTTCTGTATTAGAGTTTTGGCTGAAAAATATATTGTTAATGGCTATTTTTCACCTTCCTGTTGGAGTCAATTTCCATCCTTTTTGTCTATGAAGTTAATTCACTTCTTCTCCGAAATTTGGGGCAGAAAAACTTAATGTTATGTGTTGTCGTAACCCACTTTGTATTCTATATATATATATATATATATATATATTTATACACATACATACATACATACATACATACCTGTGGTTTATTATTTCCATTTTAACTCGTCAATAAAAAATCCCATTTAAGCACTCGTTGCCGCGATGCATAACTATGTTCACCAGGTTTATTTATTTATGGATACTCATGATTAGCTTTGCTGTTAAACATGAGAGAATCCTCTAATCAATCAGTGGATAGTTGATGTCTGAAGGAAAAGCTTGATCTATTTTTTGTTGCTGGTGCCTCCACATGTCCTCGTTCACATGGCACTGGCCTTCATTACTTACTATGCACAGCATGCATTCTTTACCACACCTTTGGATATCATGGGTTTACCATACAAAATTAACTGATTTAAGTCTTTAACGCCATCTAGTCTCGTTAAAGGGTTTTTCAGACCTCATTGGCCAAGGCAACTTATTACTTTTGTTGTCAGCACTCCACATCAGAGTAAAGAACTACCGTTTTGCATGAAATTTTTTTTTTTTGAGGGGCATAATACCTTTATTTTCCTTGTTAACAAATTACCTAAGTATCAAAAGACCTTTCATTGTATAGCCCGTACAAGAAGGATCTTGGAGGCATGAAGCATACTTGTTGTTCCCAGTTCATTTGGATGGAACGCTACTGGACAATGCTACAGCTATGAAAGCTAAGAAGGAGTTCTTTTCTACCCCAGATGTTCTTCATATATTTCGGCAGGTGAATGAAATCATTGTAGCAATGAAAGCAACTTATTATTTTCCTCTTTTGCATATGTTTTTGGAAGCATATAACGTTCTTTCATGTATTTTCTCTGTATCTTACCTGAAGAAGATTCTTTGAACCCTACTGTCTTTTGGAGGAGTTGTTTTTGCAGCAATTGACGTCACCATGTAGTGTTGCATTTCTTTCTTAATTTTAAACGACCTATAGAATGGATTCTCCAGTTGCGCAGTTCCTTTTATAGAAGATTTCTTTCTGCAATATGAACGTACATAATTCAAATTTAATGTAAGGTATAAACTGCTGCAGTATGTTTTTGCTCACCTATGACCTTTTCTAATGACAATTGTAGTGGCTTAAGCCGTTAATGATTGTTAATTTGTTGCTGATTTGTATTTTCAGATTTGTGCTGGGCTGAAGCATATGCACAGTTTGGATCCTCCGTATGCGCATAATGATGTCAAACCTGGCAATGTTCTTGTCACATATAGAAAAGGTCAACCACCTCTTGCGATATTGATGGATTTTGGAAGTGCTCGTCCCTCGAGAAAGCAAATCCGTTCTCGTTCAGAGGCGTTGCAATTGCAGGTAATTTCTTAATCTTTTGCTGGATGGTATGTGTAATAAGCTCTTCTTGATGGATGTACTTTTTGCACAACTATTTCTGAAACTATCCTATCCATTGTTTTGGACCTTTGGTTGCAATTCATTGGCATGTGTAACTGCTTTGTTTTGTCATAGCATGCATAACTGTAACTGCCTCAACAACATCTCTTCTTTGTGGGCTGGATTTATGGCTTACTTAAAAATGAGGCAAGCTGGGCTCATCGGCAGTCTGTATGAACAAGAGAGCATGGGATTGCTCTATTTTTGGTCATTGACTTAACACATTGAAAGTTGGGCTTCAGTTTGGCTGGTCTTTTGTAAGCTAGTAGGTTAATCTTATTGACTATCACGATATGACTTTGATCTTCACAGTTGGTGTCCTGAATCTTGATTTGTATAACGAGATCTTCACAGGTGGTGCTTGGGGATTGGCTAGCAAAACAATCGACAAGTTAATTAGAAGCTGTTGGGAATCCAGAATAGTTTTTTCCTTACCCCTGTTCAAAATAATTTTAAAATAGTTTCTTATCATAACTAGATTTCCTCAAGCATACTAGAGAGAATAAGGTAACTGATATCACGTTATTTTACTTGGAGGCCATGAACCCATCAGTTTTTGGATCTACTAAATTCTACATAAGTTATGTACGTTTGCGATTTATGCTATCAGCACTCATACTAAGAGGTTGATTTGATAAAATCTTCTTGATGTTATTATGTAGGAATGGGCATCTGAGCACTGTTCGGCTCCTTTCCGAGCTCCTGAGTTGTGGGATTGTCCAAGCCATGCAGATATTGATGAAAGAACTGATATCTGGTCATTAGGATGCACTTTATTTGGAATAATGTGAGCCTCTAACTTCTTCCTTTTGGAGCAAATTTTTTATTCTAGGTATTAAGAACAATAGATGCAACTTTGATCACTTGTTGCTACAGCTATGACTTTTGTGGTGCATCAGATCACTAAGTGACCATTTAACAGAGCTTAACGTGGAGTTTAACCATGGACTTGATCGATTATTTGGCCTGCACTTTCATGATAGGGATTGAGGTGAAGGCAAGAATTTCATTACTAGGAATCCTATTGCTAGCAATAGGATTACGATCCCTGTGCTTTTAATGTAATTCTAGCAACAGATTGACTAGGAATTACCTGGAAAAATGAGTATCTTGGGTAAATCTACCTTTTTCTGATAATGGAGGCATGATACTGTGGGTCGTAGTAGCAGGATCCTCTTATCAGGGAGACGAATCCATCCCTGATTGTCGCCTTGCTCCTATAGAGAAAGAAGCACGCTCTCAATTAGGATAGAACCTCTCAAGCATATGAATCACAAAAGAAACAAAAGAAGAGCTACCAAACAAGATGAACTATGGGACGACAATACAAATTTCTTCATTCATCTATACCATCCAATCATCCAAATTAGTCACTAAATTACTCGCAAATGCAACGTCATCACATGTCATTACAATCTATCTACCATCATCACAAAAAAAACCTTTCCTAATCTTTAAATAGAGCCTATTTGACCCCTGACGTCTTCTGAGAAGGACTACTGAGTGTCCTGAGAGTTTTATAACTTATAGCTGGTTTCGAGCTTTTTTGAGAGTCTTTGAAGTGTCCAAAATGAGAAGTTTCAAAAACAATAGCCCTTTTTATCCGAGTATCAGACACGAGCCCAGAGAGTCTCAATTAGTGCTATCAAGGTTCGTGAGGTATCTGTGCTTCACAGGATGCCATCTTGAAGCATAGTCGTGCATCAAATTCTACTGTTTTGTAATGAGAAGTCCACTGTCCTCTGCCCCATGTTGGCATTGGTCTAGTACTTCCAATTATAGACCAACTTTTATCGCCCCTTCACAAGTTAGGTCTTTCAGCATAAATGAATTTGTTTCATCCAGCTTCAGCTCGAGGTCTTAATTTTTCATTATTTTTCGTTCTCGATTCCGCTTCCATTAATAGTTGTATCTCACAGGTATGGTGTATCTCCATTTGAGTATGCACTTGAGGAACCCGAAGGAAGCCAACAGTTAGCCATTGCAAATGCACAGATAAAGTGGCCAGCCGGGCCTAATCCTCCGTACCCAGACACTCTTCATAAATTTGTGACATGGTTGCTTCAGCCCCAGGCAACAGTTCGGCCTCGCATAGACGATATCATCATTCATGTTGACAAGTTGATCTCCAAGTTCTCTCCCTGAAGATATGCTGACAGAGAAAATTGGTCGACTACTTCACTCGTGTATGTACGATCTGCATTTCAGCCTATTTGGTAATCAGTGTCCTTACCGTGCAATTTTACTTAAACGTGATATAAGATAAGAAACTAGCAATTTGCTGTTATCGTGGCATAGATTTTCGAAGTACATTTGGCCACAGTGCAATGGTTTTGAAATTTACTGTAATACTCAATGGCAGCTGTTTAATTTATCACCCCTAATTTGTTTCTGTTCAGATCTTTCATGCTTCCCCAATTATTTGTTTTTCTCTTTTTGATGACGATACCTCAGAACCATTATCCCCAGTAACTGCAGTATACGTCTATATTAAAGTTCCATCATCTAGGGGTTCATGTGTGTGATATTCGATGATAGGGTTTTCGGGCTAAAGCACAACCAGGTAAACTGTAATTGCCTTATCTTCTTAGGACTCGTGAGGTTATCAAAGAGCGGCCTGAGCTTTTTGATCGTTATTGCAATAATGTCATGAAACCATCTTTGCACATCGAAATGCTACGGAACCGTGACTTTGTAGCCCGCAAGATTGCGCGTGTAATTTATTTGGATCCAGGAAGTTGTATATTTTGTTTTTGAAAATTGGTAAGAACTTCTGCTCCTAAATTTGTTGCCTCACGGGTCTTGCACCCTACATGAAGCTTAAGATGAAACAAATGATCGTTGCGCTCTGATTTTTGCTTGACTAAAGGACATCGCAATTATAGTTTGAAACATGTGACAATATGCTCATCATCCCACATAAGAGGTTTACCTTTCCATCAAAAATACAAAAAAAAAAAAAAAAAAAAAACTATCATGAACAAAAACTACTAAAGTACGGCTTTATAATAGATCACGACAAGTTTTTGTGTTTTGAAGAAAGAGAAAGGGAGTGAACCTATGCTGTCCAGTCTTGTCCAAGCTCCGAAGTCAAGTGATCGGCGTACGAGACAAGCTCAGGCGTTGCAGTGGGGATCGGCGTCCGACGAGCTCCGGCATTGCAGACATTGTCATGAACAAAAATTACTAAAGTAAGGCTTTACAAGGGCATTGCAGACATTGTCATGAACAAAAATTACTAAAGTAAGGCTTAACAATAGACCAGGACGAGTTTTCATGTATTGAAGAAAGAGAAAAGGAGTGAACCCACGCTGTCCAATCTCCGAAGTCAAGCGACCGGCGTCCGACGAGCTCTGGTGTTGCAGCTGGGTCGAGACTCAGAGAAGCTCCATTTTAGTCTGTTACTGCGTGGTTCCAGCTTGGGTTATGGAAAGGAACAAAAAAGAATTTATTCTAAAAGCAAATGAAGTTTTATATATATAAAAAAAAAATGGAAAATTGCAGTGGGGTCCGTGCCCCCACAGGTCTTGTCATAAATCCACCATAGCACAAATGGGTGGCGGGATTGGACTCCACAAGAGGCTGCTACTTGCTGTCCTTTCTAGATCCTGTTGAGTAGCACTTTACATCATGACCAATTCAAAGAGATGCCGATGATTCAAACACTCCGTAAACCACTGGGGTGGTAGTCTCGTGATAAACGGCTCGCTCCCATAGGATTTTAATTAGTTGAAGTTGCTGGTTTGAAGCATGCGGACGATGCCCCCTCATGTCTTGCAATCTGGCTGTGAGCAACTACTACTCAGTGAAGTATTAGAAACCCGTAGATGATTAATTCCTCGTGGGGCTCATTGTGGATTCGAATTTTGCTATAGTCAACACTCAGAAGAGATTGCTATAGCTAGTAGGGGTGTGCACGGGTCGGGTGGGTCCGGTTTGACCCCGACCCGATCATGTTGGGTAAGAAACATTTTAGTTCGCAACCGAAACAACAGATGGTAAAGAACCCGTCTGCGAGCCCAATTCTTTACTTCGGGTCAGGTTCGACCCCACGGATAAGGAACGCACCAACCTGAAGCCCGAACCGAAACTTGTTTTTTAACAGAACCCAACCCATAACTGACCGAACCACCTGTTCGAAGCCGCCCGAAACCCTTCGGGTCGGATCGGATAGCCGGGGATTTTGCACAGGCCTAAGCTAGTCTCATCCCCTCCCTTTCTTCGTCTCAAATAAAAACAAAATCTTAACCTGGGTAGGCTTTTTAAGCCCACAAGGTATGGAAATGAGAGAATCAGGGGTTTGAATAAATGCTCCATCTGAAAAATGAAATGATACTTGAGCTACATTGCTAGAGTTTGCCTACCACTCTCATTTTCCTAGCAGGCCCTCAATTTTTCTACCACGGGAGAAATACTAGTATACTACTAAGATTTAGGGCCTTGCATGGTCATTCTCATTTCGGTTGTTTATCGGTATTCATTGAACTTGATTTTTATCATGCTTGAAGAACTCGACAACCTCTACACAATGAACAATTTTGATTATTAATGTGGACCTGAGATAAGCCCACAAAAATTAAAACTGGACCGGAACGGATGGTAAAAACACACCTGAGTCCCCCCAAAAGCATATGAATCAGCACACTAGCACAGTTCTCTCCCCACTGTGAATACTTGTTTCGGTGTCTCCGGCTGTTGCGTTGTTTTTGGTCTCAATTCACTGGTGATCTGCCCTAGGCCACATAATCATTTCGCTCTCAATCCTCGCTTTGTACTCTCATTTTCAATCGTTGCTCTCACAAATTCTAGTAATTTGAAATGTTTTTAAAAGGCGCTTTCACAGTCTCCATTGCCGCTTTTGGTCGCCCGCACGCAAAAAGTATGTGACACAGGATATATCCCAAAAGATAACCCAAAAGTCCCACCCTTTTACCTTCATGAGGGGATAAGTCGCGAAGCATGTGGGACCTCTGGTCTACTTTTCCTTGGGGTCCAACCATGAATCCATGAGTGGCTGGAAAGGGAAAAATTCAAAATACCCCCAACCTATACACCCAAATTTAATTAGACTCCCAACCTTTTAAAAACTTCAATTTTACTCCCAACGTTATATTCTGTTAATCAAAATGCCCCCTTCCGTCCAAATTACTAACGGATTCCGTTAAAGGCTCCGTTAAATAGTATTTGGATCGAATTTCGATGATCCGAGCCGCTCAATGTATTCAAAACGTGATTTTAAGGGTACCGATGAGAAATCAGCAAAAAAAATGATCGGGAAGGGCTTCATCTGAACAGTTTTTTATTGAACCATTCAATAAAAAACTGTTCAGATGAAGCCCTTCCGATCATTTTTTTTTACTGATTTCTCGCGGGTACCCTTAAAATCACATTCTAATCACATTGAGCGGCTCGGATCATCGAAATTCGATCCAAAAAGGGGAGGTACAGACCGAAGCAAAATCCGGACGTCCGTACTTGAATAGAATCCGGATCGATCCACACCTCCCCTTTTCTAATCGAATTTTGATGATCCGAGCCGCTCAATGTGTTTAAAACGTGATTTTAAGGGTACTTGCAAGAAATCAACAAAAAAAATGACCGGGAAGGGCTTCATCTAAACAGTTTTTAATTGAATAGTTCCATAAAAAACCTGTTCAGATGAAGCCCTTCCCGATCATTTTTTTTGCTGATTTCTATTGAGTACCCTTAAAATCACATTTTGAACACATTGAGCGGCTTGGATCATCGAAATTCGATCCGAATACTATTTAACGGAGCCTTTAACGGAATCCGTTAGTAATTTGGACGGAAGGGGGCATTTTGATTAACGGAATATAACGTTGGGAGTAAAATTGGAGTTTTTAAAAGGTTGGGAGTCTAATTGAATTTGGGTGTATAGGTTGGGGGGTATTTTGAATTTTTCCCGGCTGGAAATGAAAAATGGCGAAGTCATTCCATAACACTGAATAATAGTACTCCACTATAAAGGTGAAAGTACACGAAAACCTCCTTAATTATGCTTTTTTTTAACGAAGACCCCTTAATATTTAAAATCACTCATACAGACCCCCTCAACTATATAAAATTAACCAATTAGGATTCTTCTATCAAAAAAAATAGTTAAGATTGAGGGGTCAGTGTGGACAATTTTTTTTTTTTTTTTTTGGGGGGGGGGGGGGGGGGGGGGATGATTTTAAAAGAGTAGAATCGTCATTTTCCGCGTGTACAGAGTTAGCCAATATTTTATTTCATATTATTAAGGGGGTCTATATTGATGATTTTAAACGTTAATGGTCTCCGCGTGTACTTTCACCAAATACAAACGAAAAATGGTGAGAAAAGAGAGAAGGTGATCTCCCTTCCTACCCCACAAGAGATCCACAGCTCACCACATGATCTAATACCACCTTCTCAACTACTAAGCTTTACACTTTTTAACCTTTTTGGATTCTCCCTTCCTTCCTTGCCTACTTGTTATATACCCACAGCCGCACTCTACTGATCCTTGACACACTCTACTGAAACAAATTGATCAGAAACAAAGTTTCAGCAATAGTAGACATTCACATGGAAAGAAAAGTACCTTCCAAAACAATGATGCTGGCTGTGAGTTCAACCAGCCGGGAAGCCTGTCCCGCGACCATCATTGGTTTCAGTCCCACGAAGCCATGTCATCACGAACGTGGAGATCACAAGGCTGATAAGGAGTTAGCCGAGGAATATAAAGACGAAATAGATTCCTGGTTGTTGCTTGACCCCGATAGCGACGGTGATCAGCAGAATAGTAATGGGTACTCTTGTGGGGAGGTTGATTGTTGTTTAGACCTTAAAGGGTATAACTCATGTTTCGAAAATGATCAGTGCCAAGTTTGCTACAATCCCCAGCAGTGTCAGTACGGCATTTACCAGGGGAATATTACTACAAGTGAGAGGCTTGTGACCTTCCCATTAGTGGGAGCCTCGGAACAACAACCAGAACAACAATACTGGAAGGACTTTAACTTGGGAATGGAATACGAGATGGCGAAAGCTCGGTTCGTTCACAACCCTTTGAGGAGTGCTCAGAGTGTAAGATCATGATTTTTTCATTTCCTTTCACTTAATTTTATGGTTAGGCACTGTCGATCCTATATTCTTTTGAGCTGCACTTGATGGAATTCGTAGATTGTTCTTGACTCTCAAACATCTGTTTTGTAAACTGGAAGCCTAGACTAGCTTACCAGAATCAATTTCCAAGACTATCCACTAAGAATGTTATCAGAAAGTTTTTAGTGAAACTGCTTCCGAAAACAGAAATTAAGGGAGCGTTTAGTAACCTTTTTGTTTTTAGTTTTTTATTTTAGTTTTTACTTTTTTGAAAACTAATAAAGAAAACTTATTTGGTGAAAGTTTCTACTTTTTTGTTTTTCATAAACTATGGAAACTACGAAAATGAGTTTTCTTTAGTTTTTTTTAGAAACACAAATATTACCAAACATATTTCTTATTTTTGTTTGAGAAGATTTCAAAATACCCCCAACCTTTACTCTAAATTTCAATTAGACTCTCAACATTTTAACAAACTCAATTTTACTCCCAACGTCATCTTCCGTTAATCAAAACGCTCCCTTCCATCCGAATGACTAACGGATTTCGTTAAAGGCTCCGTTAAATAGCGTATTGATTGAATTTTGATGATCTGAGCCGCTCAATGTGATCAGAATGTGATTTTAAGGGTATTCGCGAGAAATCAGCAAAAAAAAAAAGGCTAGAAAGGGCTTCATCTGAATAGTTTTTTATTGAATAGTTTAATAAAAAAAACTGCTCAAATTAAGCCCTTCCGGTCATTTTTTTGGCTGATTTTTTGTGACTATCCTTAAAATCACGTTCTAATCACATTAAGTGGCTCGGATCATTGAAATTTGATCAACAAAGGGGAGGTGCGGACCGAAGCAAAATCCGGACATCCTAACTTGAACAAAATCCGGATCGGTCAGCACCTCCCCTTTCCTAATAGAATTTCGATGATCTGAGCAGCTCAATGTGATTAGAACGTGATTTTAAGGGTTCTCGCGAGAAATCAGTAAAAAAAATGATTGGAAAGGGCTTGATTTGAACAGTTTTTTATTCAATAAAAAACTGTTTAGATGAAGCTCTTCCCGATCATTTTTTTTTGCTAATTTCTCACTAGTTTCTTTAAAATCACGTTATGAACATATTGAGCGGTTCGGATCATCAAAATTCAATCGGGACGCTATTTAACGGAGCTTTTAACGAAATCCATTAGTCATTCGGATGAAAAGAGGCGTTTTGATTAATGAAAGATAACATTGGGAATAAAATTGATTTTTTTAAAATGTTGAGAATCTAATTGAAATTTAGAGTTAAGGTTGGGGGTATTTTAAAATTTTTCCTTTCTGTTTTTATGAAAATATAAACCTATTTCTATGAAAATATAAACCTATTTCTACTTCTAGTTTTTTAAAAACTAAAAAGGTTACCAAATGCACCCAACATGGCTCTTCTTCTTCTTCTTCTGCTGAAAGGTAGCTTTAATCTTACTACCGGTATATCTTTAGCTCCTTATAGGTCCTATAAAATGCACGATATGAATTACTCAAAAAAATGCGCGGAAAAAACCCACGGAGGTGCTTGCGAAAACCCCCTCTGTCCGGCTCATCCGGACAGAATTAATGTCTTACGGAGTATATTTTGTGGATATTTGTGAACTGGGTCCCGAAAGGCACTTTGTTTTCTTTCTTTTAGCTTTTCATTCTTTCCTGGCATAAAGTAGGAGCACTTTCATAGTTGTAAATGATTTTTAAATTTTTTTTAATATTTTTATACTTTTTCGATTATTTTTATCGAGATGAAAAATATAATGTAAAATTTAGTAACTGAAAAGAATCAAAAAGACCATGCAAAAAAAAGTTCCTAAGGCACATCCAAGTGGGTACCATGTGGTGCCCGCTCGGCGTATCCGAGCCGTTCATTGCGTTTTTGGACGGCTCGAATTTGAAGAGAGGAAAAGGCGAGAGAAAGTGTTGGGGTGAGAAGAGAGAGGATTTACAAGAACAGATGAAGTTAGCCAAGGACCGGACCTCATCTGAGCCATCCAAAAGTGTATTGGAAGACCCGGATGTGCCGTGCGGATGCCGGGTGGGTATACTTTTGGACGGCCCAAATGTGCCAAATGAGTAACACGTCCGGGTACCACATAGAATATACCCACCCAGCCGGAAAAATTTCACGGCCTGTTGAAAAAGCCTGGGGCGCTGCCCGGATTCCTGTCCATAATTCAATAGATCTTCCATTTGCAGCATCACTTGATTCCAGGGAGATCCAAAATATTTGCGGAAGATTCTTCTATACACGATCAGACCAAGATTTTAAATAGCGGTATCAATATATAGTTAGCGAAAACGGTAACGATGCGTAATGTGATCTGGGTGTAGCAGTCTTGAAATCATTTTCTATTAATGAAATAATTTTTGGAGTGCCTAAAAATCGGTCATAGATCCGTCGAGGAGCTTCTACATTGACCTTAAACAAGTACGTGAATAGGACAAGAACCCATATATAGCGGAAATCGCCGATATACACAGGTCGTCTTTTAATCTTACCGGTACACAGAGGTTTAAGAATATCGGAAGACCAAAATGATGCATACATAGCAAACGATACACTACGTAATGGCTAGCAATGTAAAAGAACCGTAAAATTGAATGGATCATCCAAACTAAACCAAACCAATCAATATTGGCCGGTTTTTCGATTAGATTCGGTCTATTCAGTTTTGAAATTGTAAAAAAGATTATTTTTGGTTCGGTTTCTGTTTAACAATTTGTAATGCAAAACTGGACCGACCGATTTACTTAGTTACTTTATGGAATATTGTACATACTTGTACTTTGTTTGATCCGAACATACCTGTACTTTACTCTCTCTCATTATCTCATCTTCCCTTTGCATTCCTCCTACGACAGAATTTCTTTAAATTGCAATTGGACTCATTAAAGTTTATTTTCAGACCATATAAAATTACAGAATTTGCTTTAAATTATCAACTTTGAGGTCCAAACCGATCACACCGATCTGAACCAAACAGCTTCATGCAAAATGGTTTGGTTCGATATAAGTATTAGAATTGTCGGTGGGTTCTCGGTTGATGAAAATACAAAACTGATAACATGCAGTTCGGTGCGAAATTGTCTTCAAAAACTGACCTTACCGAACCGCTCACGCCCCTGGTAATGGCCTCTATTTAAATCCTTGCATGACATGAAACTTCAAGGTTGATAGTTAGATTAACAGTGCTTCCACATAGAATTCTTCTTCTGCTGCTGTTGTTCTAAATCCACTTACTATTCCAGATTTCATGAACCTACCTCCCTCTCTCTCTCTCTCCATATCTTAGGTGTCTGTACCATTTTTGGATGCTGGCATGGTACCGGAGGCAACATTGCGCAACATATCAGACTCATATGGTAGAAATCCACAAGGGCAGTTTGGCACACAGTACTCAAGCACAACGCTTCCAGTGCCACCCAAGTTCACTCATATCATGAATAGGGAAGCGAAAGTTCAAAGATACAGAGAGAAAAGGAAGACAAGGAAGTTTGAGAAGACAATAAGGTATGCCTCAAGGCAGGCCTATGCAGAGACTCGTCCCAGAGTCAGGGGAAAGTTTGCAAGGGAAGCTGAGAAGGAGGAGACTGAACTAGATCAGATGTTCTCAATGGATACGCATCCCCATGGAATTGGTCCCCCATTCTAAATACCCGTAAGAGCAAGTCCACCCGTAGGCTATTCGGGTTATCAAAGTCAAAACTTGACAAAGTATATGGCAGGGTGGTGCTCCACCCAGAAGCCGATGTTTTATTCTGATAGCCAAAGTTGATGCTGAAACAATGACAAATTCATCTTTGGTACGTGCCAAATTTGTGAAATTATCTAGGTGAGTAGACCTTCATCAAAAAATAAAATGGGTTTAATTCAATAGTCCAAATTTGAGATTGTAGTAAAATGACACCAAATCGGTACAGTAACATTGCTATTTGTTGAGTTTTTGACACAAGCAAGCCATAAAATGACTCGGACAAACCTATTTTTGGCACTAACAGATGCAATTGCTCTTAGAGAAGGAAATATACGGAAGGGATAAAAATAAGTAGGTAAGGGTACTGTTGTAGTTTAGGTTACCTAGGTAGATCTACTAGTGCTCATATTCGTCAGGGAACATTATGCTCAGCATCACTTAGTTATCTGCAAAGGACCCGCTGGTCCTATATTTGGGTCAAATCTGGAGTTCCACGCGCTAAAGAGTATGTTTAGTCCCACACTAAACAGCTATGGATACATGAATCCAAGCGAACAAAAAATTTGAATTAATCACCTATCGAAACAACCACTTGTTGACACTTGCAGTTTCGTAAGCAATTGCGGTGATGAGAATAACTTCAGCTCCTCGCATTCTTTCACCTCATCACTCTAAGTTACTGCTAGTGGCGGAGCCATGATTTGAACGTGGAACCTGGAGGTTGTAACTAAAAAGATCAATATACTCCCTCTGTCTTATTAAGAATGTCTGATTGGCAAACCAAAAATGTATATTCTCAAAGTTTTTTCCCACGTAAACCAAAAAGTTGTGGGTTTTCTAAAAGCTTCAGAACAAATTGTCACACCATTTCTTAAGGTCCTTTTACATAGAGTGGCTAACTTCAAGATATTGCCAAATGGGAAACACTAGGTTAGAACAACCGACGCAAATAACAAAAGCCAATACTTGCTAATCAAACCAAATAATTAGCAGCCTAATTATTTTTTCAAACTGGAAAGATCAAAGATTTGATGGCCCGAAAGATGGCGAACGTCTGAAAAAGGCCCTTGGTCATGCAAAGCAATTAGTCTAGGTCTCATGAGTCAATCTGCCAACGTCGAGCCACAACTCGATTAATACTTCGCAACGTGATCAAGACTTTTTTGATAACTCAAGTCTCAGGTGTCTGAGCCGATCCAAGTACCGGCAAGCAATTAAGTCTGCACCAACAACCCTATCTCACCATTTCTAGAGGTCCTTGTAATAATGCTACTGTAAACGAAGGGAAGACAAAAGTAGAGAGGGGAAAGAGGGCTTGTATGATTTGTACTAGATTGGAGTATAGGGAATGCCAAATAAGATGAGTGGTGGGTACGTAGAGGAGTTAAGCAATAGAAAAGAAGTGATTGGCTAGGGTTTGAAAGAGATAATTTGGATTCCCCAATCCTAATAGGAGTATTTGGTTTGTTGTGCTTTTCATCTTTTTTTGTTGTGCCACCTGGTCATTTCTTTTACTCCCTTTACTCTTTAGGTATCCAATTCTGCAACGCCATTGGTTGCTTTCCACGGCTTCCCCACTTCCTATAAACATCAAAGACAAAGATGTGCATATCAACTAAAGTGCCACCTGGTCATTTCTTTTACTCCTTTTAGGTATCCAATTCTGCAATGCCATTGGTTGCTTTCCACGGCTTCCCCACTTCAAAGACAAAGATGTGCATATCAACTAAGTGCGTGCGTGTGTGCACGCGCACGCGCGCACACACAGGAATTTTAGGCTCAGTCATCAAAATAGTATATACTTGTCTGCACTTTTCTCTTTTTCGGGTGTCCTACCGCTACCTGGTCATTGCATCCACTAATTTCAAGTATCCAATTCTGCAATGACATCAGTTATTCTCCACCTATGTTACATGGATATTGCAAAATGTAAAAAATAAACCGCATTAGACACTTGAATAAGGGTATGGATCCGTGTCCAAAACATTTAGTCGGACATACACTTACGAAGCAAATCTCGCAATTCCAGTTTATCAGGAACTACACTTAGGAAGCAAATTTCACAAAAGCTATTCATGCGGCCTCCCTGAAGTACAACCCATTCTGCTTGCGGAGATACAAACATATATATACTCTGGAGTTAGAATGCAAAGTAAGATAGATGAATGCAAATGGAACTAATCCCAATAAAGAGACTTGAACCCAAGATCTATCGAAAACTAAAGCTCAGAGCCTCACATAACGAGTTAAATCAATACTTATTCCAAAAAAGCTAGTTAAGCTGTAAGGAAATGTGTCTAGCGATGTACATCAAGCTATCCAAAAGCTTTCATCCGTAGTACTTTAGTTCAATATATGGCTGAAATTTATGGAAACCTCCCCTGTACCTTTATGTCAGTGGTGTGCTTTCAGAAAGACAATTGCACTTTTCACTTTTCCACCGGGAAAAATGAGCACAAAGTTGAAACCAAGCTCAACCACATGAAGGAGTGAAGTACAACATGATGAATCTAAAGTTTTGTGGTACCTTCTTATCTAACATGAAAAGTATTCGAGCTCCATTGGATCTTGCGACTTTGGCTATTTGTGGCAGATTCTTTGGCCCTATCTTGCACTTTCCACCCAAGGAGGGTATCTGTTTGAGAACTGTGATTGGTTACTCTCAGTTGCTTTTCCTCCATTTGCTGATGTGTTCAGCCTCACATTCTTGTTTCAATCGGCCACTATAACCACTCATGCCACCAAGATAGCAACACAATATACCTGTTGTGGGATGTGAAATTATGATTTTGATAATTAAGACCATGGAGCCAGCTAATTAAGACAAAAATGACAAAGCAACTAAATGCACAAGACACATGGTGGCTTATAGTAAATGACTGATCTAAACAGTTCAGCAGGTAGAGTGTCCGAATACATGGGTTCTGGGCACATAGCGCGCCCAAGTAGGACTACACTTGGCATAAAGGATGTTTGAAGAAAATGAGCGATCAGCACAGAGTTTGACCGATGATGGATAAAACGATAGAGCCCTTGGGGGAGAAGGAACTTGACTTTTGGGCAAGAAAGCAGAGTATAAGTGGTACTGTATCTGCTTTATGGCAGACCAAAACAGCAAAACTTGAGTATAAAAAAATTACACACAAAGATCTCCAAAAGACATTAATGATGACCTATAACCATGGTCGCCCTTTTCTTAGTTTTTTTAGCTCGGCTGGGTCTTGCTCAATTGAAGCTCATTGCTTGGATCGCTAACTTAGACATCAGAGGGCATTTCGGCCAACCCCCAGCTAAAGGCTTGCGTTTGAATGGTTTTTACTTTCGCAGCAAAAAGCCTTGACTTGGAAAGGAAGGTTGACCAGTTACTAATGTGTGGTCTCATCAACAATCTCGCATTTAGGAGAGGCATAAAATCCATTCCCCCTACCCTCACTCATATTAAAAAATAATGGTAACTCTCAATGGCATGATCATCATCAAGAGTTCCTGACCACACGATCTACTGTTATTGATGCCATAGATTCACAATATCCAAGTGGCACAAGAAGCCAAGGGGTTTCTTGCTCTTGAAGGACATAGTAGGAAGGCTAGAGAAGCCTTAAGGCCGTGTTTTGAGTTATGTTACCTAGAACGGGGATTGTATCGGTAAGAGAAAATGGAATAAAAGTGTGGTGAGCTATGAACCACTGAAACACCTAGGTATTTCCAAAACACATCGGGGGCATGCAACACACTGGGAACACGCCAAGATACACATGGGTCACCACATGGTGTGTTCGTTAAATTTGAACATTTTGTTTTATAGAAGCTCTACATAAACAAAAAGTTTGTCCAATTCTCATTTTTAAGAGTTTGTTCGTACCACAACTTGTGCAATGTAATAACTCTAAACCGAACAAATTAAGAATACTGAATACAAATGGAGTAAGGACATAGAAACTTCCATAAACCCGAAACTTAGAAGCAGAAAAGTAAGAACAACAAAACTAGTTAAGAATCCAAATTATAGGGGCTTGAACGGAGTCTTTGGCCTTGTTTGATGTGTGTTATAGTTTGAACGGGTGGCGTCACATTATCCCAACTAACATATATCTTTGTCGCCGAAAAATAACTTTTGTAAACAGATTTAGTTGGTGATGCGAAGTGAATATTTGGCAACCAACATTTTCAATAAATATGCTTGATTATAATAAAACAGTAGCAGGTCCTTATCGTGAATAAGTTCTACGTACTGAAATTTACCTGCCGTGACATCCTCATCTGTTAAAGAACCTTTCTTACAGTCATAACTCAAACAACCTTTGACTACCAAAAGAAAGACCCCTTGTTTCCAGAATGCCTAACTTGAAGGCTCTTGATAGTCATGCGACTTAGCCAAACTATGTGCTGCTTTTACAACTTGCTTAGGAACTTTCAAAAGTGCAATAATCGGAAATCAAGAGCTAAACCTATAACATCTAACAAAGTAGGCTTAACAGAAGTATCCAGCCACTGACACCCCTGCCAGGCCATGC